>JAOWBW010000257.1:798628-1401109 GCA_026119855.1 Campanula takesimana
ATATCATGAACAAGACATATAACCATTCAGAAGGATCTATACTTGAGATCGATATCAAGTCTCAGCTCTTTCATATATAAAGATGTAAGCACAATATACAGTTACATCTCAAAGTCAAATGTGTACAAACATAGTAAGTAACATTAATATTGTATAGCAAACAAGATGTTTCTTTAAAAAATAAGTAGATGACATTTTGAAAACACACTCCCACTACCAAGTACATCAATTGAACTTTAAAAATACTCATACTAGTAACGTATTTTCTATAACACAATGAGTCACATCCCCTTGGTTAATAGATTAACTAGTAGCAACATTGTCGTAGTGATAATATATATACAAAATATTATTATCATCTACTAAAGTAGTCCTAGATTTATGCATTTAAAATGAATGCTCAAGCGAAGCAAAAGATCATTTTGAGATGAAACTAATACATATTTATTTTCCTCCCTATAATAACTCGCACCAATTTACTTTATTAGATGTATTATTGGTAAGCTCTTTTTTTAGCAAACTTCCTTTTTTAAATATCCAATACTTTTTATTTACTTATCTTATTTGTCATAATGACACTAGTATATAAATAGTAGACTCCACTTGTCATACTCATACCTTTTTCTCAGATTACAAAATACTTTTAACATATATATATCTCTTTATATACGTATCAAAGAAAAATGTTGCATGTTGTTATTAAACGGAGGGAGTACACCCCGTCCGTAACTTCTTATAGTTTGAGGTGAATATCTGAAGTCTCACGAACAGCTAGTCCCTTATTTCCAGATGCAGACTAAAGGGAAGATGCTCTATTCTCGCTACAACACTTTGCATTTGACACGAAAAGTAATGAATCGTTAATGGAGTAGTTGGTGTGAGTATGAAAATATGAGTAGTAGAGAGAAAGCGTGATGTGGAATAATAAGCGGATTGTTGTGAGTATGGAAATAACTCTTACTCTCTTTGTCTCTGAATAAATGTCTTACTTGCTATTTTGGTTTGTCCCCACATAAATGTGGCATTACTAAAATAAGATGTGAATTATGGTGATATTCTTATACTACCCATGTTAATACGACAACCAATGCAATGTCATGGGAAGTATTGTTGTGTATATGCCCTAAGCATGTTAGCACGTTATTCGAACAATGTTTTGTTATCATTTTTTCATTATATAAGAGATGTTTTAGATTATTATTTGTTGTTACTATTTTGTTATAATAATCTCCATCCCTAGTAATTATGAAGAACTAGTGTAAGTTTAATTAGATAATCATGTGATGATTATGAGTATGGAATACAAGTTAAAATTATTGGTATGTGTTGGTGACTATACTGGACATGACCCACCTTTGAGGTTTATGTCATGGTCATAATGTCATAATTAAACCTCTAAATAGTGTAGACACCCCGCCTTGGACCTCTCATGTCCCGATTGCATACATAGTATTTTTACTTTACTTGGTTTTGTTAATTTCTGTTAGTTCGGTTAAGTTCTTAACTGATTCCGTCAGTTTTGGACTAAACTGCACAACAGAGTTAACTTTCTAGTCCATTCTGTCAAAATCGCCATTTCGAATTCGAGCGCCTCCGCCCTTTGGGGCCAGAAGCGCGCGCCTCCCGCCGACTATACGGGATGCGCGCGGCGTCTGGGCGTGTCAGTTACAGATTCTGTCCAAGAATCTCTCCCTTGCTCATTTTATATGATTTTTCCCGGAAAACTGATCTTTGTGACTCCGTCTTGCACAAAAAACATCCCCTTTCAACTATAAAAACCCTCCAATCCACCATTGGAAGGGGGCCTCTTCTTCATCTCTTTTTGATCTCTTTTCATCTCTCTTTTACCTCTTTTGGACTTTCTTCTTAGACTTGAAACTTTCTACACACATACTATACACAATTCTATACACAAATTCTCCCTACAAGAGTTCTTCGTGACAAGACTCTACACAAATTGTTCTACAACAATTTTCCTACAACAACACCATTTTCAAGTCCAGTTCAAAGTCCTTTTTCTAAAGGTACACTTTTCTATCCTCTTATTTTATTTGTGTCCTACTAGTATGCAATCTCCATAAATGGATACAACCAAAAGGCCACTTCACTATTGAAGTTTGGCCAAGGTTACATCCCAACATTCCAACATCAATTTAATTCCACTTCATCTCTTAATGTAATGGTTTAGCAAATATTCAACATGTAACCATTAGACATTCAATCAATAAAATCATTTAGCTTTCATTTTCCCTTTATCTTTACTTTGTAGTTGTTAGCATATTTTTGTTGGTGTTGGTGCCCTAGGCACGTTTGTTAAACGTTGTATAAGTTATCATTTTATTCATAATAATAAAGAGATAATAGATTATTATTATGGCTCGTGTTTGCTTATAATAATCTCCGTCCCTAGAGCTTCTTAAGCACTAGTATAAAGGCTAAATGATCATGGGATGATTATGTTAGATTTATGGGTACTTGTTTGGAACAAGGTACTGGACATGACCCGCGGTATGAGATTTATGTCATGGTCGATGTCATATATAAATCTCATATTAGTTATGTCATTTGAATCCTTAGACATGAAGTTATTATAGTCTTCCACTTGATGAACATTATGTTTGACATATTCAAACGCTGCCTTAACACGGTAGTTATAAAGGGTATGATTGGCATGATTGGATTCACGTAGGGAAGAATAATAAGCCAAATGGATTTGTCCCTCTTCGGAGAGATGTCAAGCTTGGGCCCCTCGAAGGAATGATGTTGGTGAAATGTTTGGCCAAACTCAAATGGATTGATTGGATCAATGTCATTTGGATTATCAACATATTCGGGATCGAGAAAAGTATTGAACAATACAAGTTGACTTGTTGACCATGACTTGTGTTCAATGACATCGTGGACAAAGAGATTATGACATGTTCTAAAAGGAATGCGAACTTGTATCTAGTTACACTATTTGGGTAGGTATGACGGTTTGCTAGAACCTAATCATATCTTATGGGTTCATGTTTGAACCCATTGCCAACTTAGTGTAATCCTAGAGGGTCACACACAAATAGAACGAATCGTAAAGGACTAAATGGGAATTATGAAAAAATATCAGTGTTTGGCTCTGGCACGGTCGTGCGCCTTAAAATGGCACGGTCGTGCCATAAATCCAAACCAAGGCAAACCTGTCGACATGATTGGCACGACCGTGCTAAATTACCAAGCACGACCGTGCCGAAAATGGGCCGCTGGGGAATTCGCGCGGACTAGATGGCACGACCGTGCCAGATTGTAGGGCACGACCGTGCCAGTCAAGTCGGCCAGAATTCCTTGTTGCCTAATTTGGTGACGGGATTTAGGTTTCCTAAGTCCTTAAGGGTTAAGGATTAGGACCTATTTAAGGATCCTTTCAGCAGTCATTAAACACATGATTATGAGTGACTCCATAACGTTTTGAGAGGTTATTTTCTTGTTCTAAGATCCCAAAAGTGAAGAACAAGAATATTCATAATTCCATATAGTTCTTACAATTGTGAAAGCGTGTTTCATAATTTGGTCTAGCAACCAAGATCAAGTGTTCTTGATATTCGTTCGTGGTGTGGATACCGCTAGAGGGTGAAACTTATCATCTTCATAGTTCGTGATTCTTGCTTTGTTCGTGATCAAGATTTCAAGCCTCCATCGAATTCAAGTTTGCAAAATCAAAGGCATCAAGGGTTAGTATTCTAGTATTCATTATGTTGTATTTGACTTAATCATATGAATGGATCTATGGGCTTTGGGTTTCATAAATTTTTAAATGCTTATTCCACTGCGCATGTTACTACGAAACCCAACAGTGGTATCAGAGCCCCGTTCATGTTGATTATTTCAATACATAATCATGTTGTGTATATAAATTGTTTATGTGCCTAGCATGATTTGAATATTGGGATTATGATGTTTATGTGGTCTATGCGTTTTATGTGGTTTATTGTTTTATAAACTTTAATCGCACTGTTCAATCGCAATTAAAATTATGGTGGATTTAAAATTGTTTGGATTATCAATTTTTGATTGGATCAAAGCTTTGATATTCTAGGGATTCAAGAATAAATCGTTTATTCAAGGTTTTGATGATCATGGTGATTGGATCACCAAGAACACCAAATCCTAATTGAATCGGGAAAAACAATTTTGAGATAAATTTTGGAACTTTAAAATTTGGATTTTTCGCAAGGGGTCCGACCGGACCCAAGCCTTGACCCGGCCGGACCTAGGGTTTGGCGCGGGGGTAGGGTTTGGGTTTTGGGTGTGGATCTTGGGTTTAAATCTCCTATTTGTTTTAGTCTTGTGATTCTAAGATTAGTTCAAGGTTTGGATGTCTAATCTACGTTCATCGAGATTGTGTTTCCCAAACTTGATCGCAATCAAGGTTTCAAAGATAAAACGAAATTAGAATTATGAAGAGTTCATAATCGCTAAAATTGAGAAACAAAGTTCTTGATTCAATGATTGGAGATCCATGTGGAATTGTGAATGCAATTGGCCTACGTTCATCGAGACCATCTATTGCTTAGTTTCGGCCACATGGACTACTTTCTTGGTTTCTTGAATTAATGCGGAATTGTGGTTGCCAATGGCTTAGTTCGGCCACACTTCTTGTTGTCTTGATTTGGAGATGATGACCAAAGTTCAAATAATCTCATCCTCATAATAATAGAGAAACTAATGACACATAATATTATGCTTAAATTAATGGAGATTAATTTAGTGGCTAAACTTGATGCGTAACATGTTTATCTTGTGTGCTCATAAATGTGTTGTATGCTATATGTGATGAACCTTCAAGAAAGTTTTAAGTCCTTTTTGCCATGCCATGATTAAAACACTTGTAAGTACACGGGTATTTTCATGTGGGCTCGCCAAAGCGAGGTGCATTGATTTTATCTTTGTATGAGCAAGATGAGTGAATAAGAGTTTCCTATGCGTTTAAAATGGTTGGACTTAATTAGGCGTCAAAACAGTTTTGGGCCTAGGCAAAGATGAGATTAAACATGCTTTTGAAATCGGATCACTAAGAATTATATTGGATATGATTGACAAGAAATTGTCTACCTAATTAATTTGATTTTGAGAGGTCCGCCAAAGCGGACTCAAGATTAAATTAAAGTTGGATCTTAGCCCAATTTAAGAGAATCTCAGAAAGGAATCTAAGAGTCATATGGATATGATTGACAGGGTTGTCTACCTAATTAATTTAATTTTGAGCGGTGCGCCAAAGCGTACTTAAAATTAAATTAAAGTTGGATCTTATCCCATTTAAATTATATTATACATTGGATGTATAAGAAGGTTATATAATTTAGTGGGAGTATTTTTGGAAAATACATTATTTACCTCTTTAATGAGATTGGTACTTGTAAAATTTTGGAAATTTTGCATAAGTTGTAGATGACAACTAAAATCGTTGCGATTAATCCTTGTTAAGGATAAAGATTCAAAAGAATGGTACAAACTTCATGGATTGGATCCTGAGCCTAAGAATGGTTCTAAGGCAAGAAGATGGGTTGTACATTCTTGATGGGCCTATTCCTAAAGAACCTAATGCCGGAGTAGACAATCACAAGAATCATGATTATGATTCTAGGAATGTGAGTTGTCTTATGCTCACGATTATGTGCTCTTAAACTCCAACAAAGTTTGAAACTTGTGGAAGCCTATTAAATAGGCGTGGAGTAGAGTTACATGTTTCAAAGAGCAATCTAAGCAAGAGAGGTATAAAACCATTGTTGCATTAACTCATTGCAAAATGAGTAAAGGGCAATAAATGAAACTTCACATGCTTAAGATAAAGGCTACGTAGAGCATCTTGAGAAACTTGGTTGTCCAATTGGATTGGAGCAAGCCATGGATCTCATTCTTGATTCATTGTTTAAATGTTATGATCACTTAGTGATGGAATATAACATGCTTAAAATGAATAAGAATTTCTTCGAATTGCATTAACATGCTGAAAAACTGCGAAGATGAAGATATTGAAGAATGGTTCTCCAATGCTCATAGTTCATGATGGAAAGAGGCCAAATCCCAAAAGAAAAGTAAGACAAGAGTTGTCAAACCTAAAGGAAATAATTTTGGTTATAATAGTAACTCTAATAGATGCAATTTGGTAAAATGGCAATTGGATTGACCATTTAGAATTGTAGTCAAAATTCTGGGTGATCAATAAAAGGAATGGTAGTGGGACTACCACTCGGAATATTTATGTTTTAAATTATTCTTTCTAAATTTAATTATTGGGTATTGGATACCAGAATAATTAGTAAGATGAAAGACTACTTATAGTAATGTTTTATCTACAAACATTAATGATGCAATGGTTGCAACATTGTTCGTAGAACACTTGTAAAGTGACTTTACTGATGAAGTAGAAAACATTATTTTGTTATAAGATAATGAAGGATATTAATTTCTTATTTGGAATAAGAAAAATGCTTTATTTATTATGATTTACTTCATTGTGTTATCATATAAATAAATTTTATATCCTAAATCTTGAAGAACAAAATAATAAAGACTATAACATAAATAATTAAAATTCTTTATGCATTATTGTTTTGATCAAATAAATGAGAAATGCATATCTAAAATTCAATTGGACGGAGTTTTAAGTCATATGATTTGGAATCACATGATTTATGCAAATCTTATTTACTTGGATCAAGACATCTTTTACTATGATTGGTAAAAAGGATAATGTCTTAATTGACCTAATACATTTTGATGTGTATGGTGCATTAAGAAGAAATGCTAAAAGAGAATTTTGGTTATACTTGGTAAAACTATTCAAAAATTATGATTGGATCATGATGATGGATAATTAAACCGAAAATTTGACAGTCATCATTAAAGTTGTGAAATGGTTTCACAAATTAACTTCACTAAGAATATCATTCTAAATGATATGTCTGCGTGAAAGTATAAGAACCTTATTGGATATGTTTCATTAGATGATAAAGTCAAATTAATCTTCCATTATTAATTTTGGGGTTATGTATTTGAAACCGCTATGATTATACTAATCTGAATTCCAGCTTGAGAGGTTAAAAGATGAAAGAAAACTCTGTTTGCCTTTCACAAAGATTTAAGATGGTGAGACCTTTTGAAAAGGAGTTGTCTGGGACACACTCACATTTAAATCTAATAAATATATTTTCATGGGATATCCTAAGGAAACTTGAGGATATAATTTTACTCATAAGAAACAAATGGTTTGTTGATTATGATGATACTTTTCTAGATAAATGGTTTATCTCTAAAAGAATCAATGGGAGTAAAATGTATCTCGAATGGTTCGAGACCTAGAAAATATATATTTTAACCTAAGATGGAAGTTGAACAAGTTTTCACAAGGAGTCGTGAAAAGTCCGTTCAAAATATATACAAGAACTTGCGTATGTGATAGGACACAATCTATTGCAAGAAATATTGGATATTTCGAAATAGAAAGTGTTGAGGTAAAGTTCATTTGGAATGAAGTATTTACCATCTATCAAAGATGCAATGTCAACTCCACATATTTAGATTAATGACTTGGAGTCATGAAATCTAAAAGGCAACCCATGTGTAATAATCAAGTTTGGAACTTGATCATTCTAACCTAAGGTGTAAAAACCAAAGGAGAGGAATGAGTTTTCTTGGAGAAAATTTTACATGGATAGCAAAGAAATTTACTAGAATTCTCGTAGTCACATGTTCATATTTGGAATATGAAAATTGACAAAATGATGTCAAAACAAGTGTTCCTCAACGGGAACTCACTTAAGGATGTATTGGATACAACCTAAAGGTTTTGACAGTCAAAGAAAATTCAGATAAATTATGAAAGTTGCAGAAATCCATTGGATGGATTAAAGCAAGCTTTTGGGAGTTGGAATCTCCGTTTCGATAAGTCAAAAGTTTGATTTGATCAAGAACGAAGATGAACCTTGTATATACAAGAAGATTAGTGGGAGCATAGTGCTATTCCTTATTTAATATATGTGGATGACATATTGCTCATTGGAAACGACATTCCTACACGTTAATCTGTAAAGACTTTGTTAAGAAAGTGTTTCGCAATGAAGAATATGGATGAAGCTACATATGTTCTTGGCATTAAGATCTATAGAGATAGATCAAGGAGGCTAATTGGTTTAAGCCAAAGTACATACATTGACAAAGTCATTAGAAGATTCCGCATGGAAAATTCTAAGAGAGGACCATTGCCAATGTTACATGGAGTTTTCTATGCAAAGACTCAAATGTCCTAAGACAAATGATGAGCATGAGAAGACTGAATGGGATGCCATTTTGCTTCGGCAATTGGATCCATCATGCCATAATAAGTACTAAGCCGGATATATCTAAATGCTTGGAGCATGACGAGTAGATATCAATCCGACAACCGGTGAGAATCACTGGAAGGCTGTGAAACAATTCTTAAATGTACTTTAGAAGGACTAAAGAATTGTTATGATCTATGGAGGGATGGAAGATGATCTCGGTGTATATGGGTACACAGATGCATACTTCCAAACTGACAAAGATGATAAAAATCGCAATTGAGTTATATTAACAATAGTGAAGCTGTAAGTTGGAATGGTTCCAAGCAGAGTACAGTCACTAATTCTACATACTAAAATCTAAGTATATTGCTGCATTGGATGCCGCAAAGGAAATTGTTTGGATTAAGAAGTTCATTGGTGAACTTAAGATGGTTCCTAGTATTGCTAATCCAATAGACCATATTAGTGATAATAGTGGTGCTACTGATCAAGCAAAGGAACCAAGAGCACATCCCAAATCCAAACACATACTTAGGCGTTCTCTTATCGTTCGAGAAATCGTTGATAAGGGAGACGTACATATATGCAAAGTACCTACTAATGATAACGTTACGGACACACTAAACAATGGGACTTCCACAAGCTAAGACATGATGGTCATGTTAGGTCCATGGGTATTGGATACCTAGGGAATTGGGCCTAGGGCAAGTGGGAGATTGTTGGTGTTGGTGCCCTAGGCACGTTTGTTAAACGTTGTATAAGTTATCATTTTATTCATAATAATAAAGAGATAATAAGATTATTATTATGGCTCGTGTTTGCTTATAATAATCTCCGTCCCTAGAGCTTCTTAAGCACTAGTATAAAGGCTAAATGATCATGGGATGATCATGTTAGATTTATGGGTACTTGTTTGGAACAAGGTACTGGACATGACCCGCGGTATGAGATTTATGTCATGGTCGATGTCATATATAAATCTCATATTAGTTATGTCATTTGAATCCTTAGACATGAAGTTATTATAGTCTTCCACTTGATGAACATTATGTTTGACATATTCAAACGCTGCCTTAACACGGTAGTTATAAAAGGTATGATTGGCATGATTGGATTCACGTAGGGAAGAATAATAAGCCAAATGGATTTGTCCCTCTTCGGAGAGATGTCAAGCTTGGGCCCCTCGAAGGAATGATGTTGGTGAAATGTTTGGCCAAACTCAAATGGATTGATTGGATCAATGTCATTTGGATTATCAACATATTCGGGATCGAGAAAAGTATTGAACAATACAAGTTGACTTGTTGACCATGACTTGTGTTCAATGACATCGTGGATAAAGGGATTATGACATGTTCTAAAAGGAATGCGAACTTGTATCTAGTTACACTATTTGGGTAGGTATGACGGTTTGCTAGAACCTAATCATATCTTATGGGTTCATGTTTGAACCCATTGCCAACTTAGTGTAATCCTAGAGGGTCACACACAAATAGAACGAATCGTAAAGGACTAAATGGGAATTAAAAATATCAGTGTTTGGCTCTGGCACGGTCGTGCGCCTTAAAATGGCACGGTCGTGCCATAAATCCAAACCAAGGCAAACCTGTCGACATGATTGGCACGACCGTGCCAAATTACCAAGCACGACCGTGCCGAAAATGGGCGGCTGGGGAATTCACGCGGACTAGATGGCACGACCGTGCCAGATTGTAGGGCACGACCGTGCCAGTCAAGTCGGCCAGAATTCCTTGTTGCCTAATTTGGTGACGGGATTTAGGTTTCCTAAGTCCTTAAGGGTTAAGGATTGGGACCTATTTAAGGATCCTTTCAGCAGTCATTAAACACATGATTATGAGTGCCTCCATAAGGTTTTGAGAGGTTATTTTCTTGTTCTAAGATCCCAAAAGTGAAGAACAAGAATATTCATAATTCCATATAGTTCTTACAATTGTGAAAGCGTGTTTCATAATTTGGTCTAGCAACCAAGATCAAGTGTTCTTGATATTCGTTCGTGGTGTGGATACCGCTAGAGGGTGAACCTTATCATCTTCATAGTTCGTGATTCTTGCTTTGTTCGTGATCAAGATTTCAAGCCTCCATCGAATTCAAGGTTGCAAAATCAAAGGCATCAAGGGTTAGTATTCTAGTATTCATTATGTTGTATTTGACTTAATCATATGAATGGATCTATGGGCTTTGGGTTTCATAAATTTTTAAATGCTTATTCCGCTGCGCATGTTACTACGAAACCCAACAATTTTATCAATTGAAGGACATGTAAATATAAGAACACCAAAAGTAGCAAGACCCGCGTAAGCGGGGCGGAGTGGGTGTTTAAGTACTTCCCACTCCGTCACCTAACCTCCGAACCCTTCTCTTCCCGAATCTCTGGTTTTCTTACAAAAGGCTATCTTTCTTAGGTTTTCTCGCGTTCCTCTAAAACGTGGGTGGCGACTCTTAAAATCAAATAGACATCCTAGGATAATTCACGCGCTCTAGCCAAGCCGTGGTTCCCCGGGGTATCTACAGTGGCGACTCTGCTGGGGGATATAGAGGGTTAAACTTGCGTTTTTCATTTTTGGGTGTTCTTATATCTGTTTTCTGGGCATTCTGGTAAAAGGGTAGGAAGCGCGCGCCTCCGGCCTTCTTGGCCTAAAGCGCGCGCGTCCGACCCTTATTACCAGAATCGCCCGCCTCCCATCTTGTCCTTCAATTTCATGTTTCCGTGCTAACATTTATTGCAGGGGAAAAAGTTCTATAATTTAGGGTCAAGGCAATCCCTTGAACCCGCTGATTTGCAGATACTGCCCAGAAGCGGGCGCCTCCACTTTTCTCAGTCTAACGCGCGCGCCTCCCGAGTAGGCTTCTGAATGCACGTGCTTCTGGGCATTTCCCAGAAACAGAAACGGTGAACAGAAGGACAGTTTTAACAGTGTGTGGGCACCGGGCCTGCACATAACAGCTTTTATTTCCTGTTCATTTTTATCGGTCACACGGGTGATTCGAAAGTTGTAAATTACATGCTTATTTGTTTTTTTTATTTCCTTTGAAAAAAAATATATTTTGTCACTTGTTAGACCTCACACTACGCGCACAATTCTTATCAACTGCTCACTATCGAGCCGCACAAGTCCAACCCCAAACTTGTCGAGGCCCTTCCTAGGAAGTTTCAAGCTCCACCCGACCTTGACTCTTCCGAAGCGGTCAACCTCAGCCCGTGGCATAGTTCATGACTACATGCCGGGGGTGACCTTTAAGCCTCTCTTTAGCCGAGCACAAACCACACAATTCTAGTTAGGGTCTAACACTCCGTGACTCAAGTCGGTTTTCATGTGCTGAGATTTCCCTAAGCTAATGTCTTCAAATCATACATGCCACTCGTTGTTATGGATGAAATAAAAATCCGTCTCCAAGTGGTCATAATGGACGCTAATAAAAAATCCGTCCCCGCATGTATGCTTTACTACATTAATTTAGTTTAATCCCGACACATGTAGGATTTACAAGCGTGGTGGAATTCGATGAGTATATGGGACCGCGAAATGGTCTATATACTAGTGTGACGATTCCATTATTTTCTTAGAAACCCCAAAAGGGACCCCATCCCTCCGACTTATAAAAAAAAAAGAGTCATTTTTCTTATGTGGTTGAGTCTTTTTCCTTTGTTTGTGGGTTAATTATTTTACTCAAAATATGTTTGTGGGGCCAACCTAAGATCGATCGTGTTCTCTCAATAGGTCCAATGGCTTCCAACAGCAACAACAACAAGGGTGAGAACATCTCCGTGTCCAACGAAAGGCTCTTCAACATAATAAGAGCCATGGGGGAACAAATGGATAGACTTGTCGAGGATGCCCGCCGCAAGGATGATTTGTGGCAAGACCGTATTGATCTAGAGAGGAAAATTCACAAGGAAGAAGTGTCCGAACTTAAGGCTCATTTGCAAGAGCTCACCGACAGCAAGGCAAAGGTCAACGATAAGGCATGTTCAAGTGGCTCGCCTCTCAAGAGTCACAAAGGTGTTGGTAGTGGTGCCCTAGGCACGTTTAATAAACGTTGTAATTGTTATCATTTATTTCATATCAATAAAGAGATGTTTTGATTATTATTGTTGTTCATGTTTACTTATAATAATCCCCATCCCTAGTACTTGTTAAGCACTAGTATAAAGGCTAAATGATCATGGGATGATCATGTTAGATTTATGGGTACTTGTTTGGAACAAGGTACTGGACATGACCCGCTGTATGAGATTTATGTCATGGTCTATGTCGAACATATATCTCATATTAGTTATGTCATTTGAATCCTTAGACATGAAGTTATTATAGTCTTCCACTTGATGAACATTGTGTTTGACATATTCAAACGCTACCTTAACACGGTAGTTATAAAGGGTATGATTGGCATAATCGGATTCCAGTTGGGAAGAATAATAAGCTAAATGGATTTGTCCCTCCACGGAGAGATGTCAAGCTTGGGCCCCTCGAAGGAATGATGTTGATGAAATGTTCGGCCGGACTCAAATGGATTGATTGGATCAATAGCATTTGAATTATCAACATATTCGGAATCGAGAAAGTATTGAACAAAACAAGTTGACTGTTTGACCATGACTTGTGTTCAATGACATCGTGGACAAAGGGATTGTGACATATTCTAAAGGAATGCGAACTTGTATCTAGTTATACTATTTGGGTAGGTATGACGGTTTGCTAGAACCTAATCATATCTTATGGGATCATGTTTGAACCCATTGCCAACTTAGTATAATCCTAGAGGGTCACACACAATAGAACGAATCTTAAATAAAAGGACTGTATTGGAATTTAGGGTCGAAGGACCTCAAAGGAATTTCTGGAATTATTCTGGGCCTCCTGGTCAACCAAGCGGGCGCTTGGGTTGAACCAGGCGGGTGCCTGAATAAGCCGGAAAAGGCCTTGACCTTCTGCCCAAATGAGCGGGCGCTCGGGTGGTACCGGGCGGGCGCTCGGTCTGGCGGTAGAATAATTCCTAATTCGATTTAGGAAGGTTTTTGGCACAAGATTCCTATTTGGAATAGGTCTTAATTGTGTATAAAAACCCCAATTCGGCCAGACCATATTAATAAGTAATTTTGTGAGTCTCAAAGAGTTTGATAGAGATTTTATTTTGTTCTAAGATATCATTGATTGAGGAACAAAATAATTCACAAATAAATTCCATATAGTTCTTTATTGAATTGTGAAAGTGTGTTTCATAATTATTGGTCTAGCAACCAAGATC
This sequence comes from Campanula takesimana, assembly GCA_026119855.1. Taxonomy (NCBI): domain Eukaryota; kingdom Viridiplantae; phylum Streptophyta; class Magnoliopsida; order Asterales; family Campanulaceae; genus Campanula; species Campanula takesimana. The sequence continues at coordinate 812,197 of JAOWBW010000257.1, forward strand.
GAAGACGTTTCTTTGATATTCGTTCGAAGTGTGGATACCGCTAGAGGGTGAATTTTATCATCTTACAAAGTTCGTGATTTGTTCGTGATAAAGCTTCAAGATTTCCACCAAGACCAAAGAGAAAAGTTCATAGCCATCAAGGGTTAGTTATTCCTCTATTCATCTTGTTGTATTTGATTTAATCATATGAACGGATCCATGGCTTTGGGTTTCTTAAAATTTTAATTGCTATATTCCGCTGCGCATGTTACTTGGAAACCCAACAGTGGTATCAGAGCCCCGTTCATGTTGATTAATTCAATACTTGGATCATGTTGTTTGTATATAAATTGTTTATGTGCCAAGCATGATATGAATATTGGATTATATGGTGTTTATGTGTTATGTGATTTTATGTGGTTTATTGTTTTCAACTTTAATCGCACGATTCAATCGCAATAATTATTATGATGGATTCTAAATTATTTCGATTATTAATTTTTGATTGGATCAAAGTTTTAATAATCGGGGAAGAAATAATTTTGAGACAAATTTTTCGAACTTTAAAATTCAGTGCCATTCTGACCATTCAGGCGCGCTCCCGGTCTTAACCAGGCGGGCGCTCGCTGGTCAAAATCTGTTCTGATTTTGATAAAATCTGAATATTGAATTTTCGATAAATTCAACAAAACCAGTAACAGAACCAGTCCAGACTTGCTGATCTGGAATGGGTTTTGGGTAGTTGGTTTGTGTGTGGATTTTGGGGTTTGATTTTCCTATTTGTTTTAGTCTTGTGATTCCTAGATTGGTTCAAGTTTTGGATGGCTAATCTGCGTTCATCGAGATTGTGTTTCCCAAAATTGACCGCAATCAAATTTTCAAAGATAAAACGAAGTTAGAATTATGAAGAGTTCATAATTGCTAAAATTGAGAAACAAAGTTTTTGATTCAATGATTGGAGATCCATGTGGAATTGTGAATGCAATTGGCCTACGTTCATCGAGACCATCTATTGCTTAGTTTCGGCCACATGGACTACTTTCTTGGTTTCTTGAATTAGTGCGGGATTGTGGTTGCCTAATGGCTTAGTTCGACCGCACTTCTTGTTGCCTTGATTTAGAGATAATAACCAAAGTTGAAATAGTCTTATCCTCATAATTATAGAGAAACTAATGACACATAAATATCATGCTTAAATTAATAGAGATTAATTTAGTGGCTAAACTTGATGTGTAACATGTTTATATTATGTGCTCATAAATGTGTTATATGCTATATGTGATGAACCTTCAAAGAAAGTTTTAAGTCATTCTTTGCCATGCCATGATTAAAACACTTGTTTATATATGGGTGATTTTGATGTGGGTTCGCCTCCGCGAAGTGCATTGATTTTATTCATGTATGAGCAAGATGAGGTTCATTAGTTTAATGTGGGCTTGCCTCCGCAAGGTATATTAAATTGAATGGTTCCTATACGTTTAAAATGGTTGGACTTAATTAGGCGTCAAAACGGTTTTGGGCCTAGGCAAAAGATGAGATTAAACATGCTTTTGAAATTGGATTTCTCAAAGAATCTCATAAAAAAGATCTAAGAATCATATGGGATATGATTGACATGATTGTCTACCTAATTAATTTAGTTTTTGAGCGGTCCTCCTCTGTGGACTCAAAAGTTAAATTAAAGTTGGATCTTAGCCCAATTAAATTATATTATACATTGGATGTATAAGAAGGTTATATAATTTAGTGGGAGTATTTTGTTTGGAAAAATACATTGTTTATCTCTTTAATGAAAACCGGTACTTATTAAATTTTGGAAATTTTGCATATTTGTAGATAATGACTAATAACACTCAATCAATGTCGTTGCGATCGATCCTTGAGAAGGATAAGCTCGAAGAGAATGGTACAAACTTTATGGATTGGATCCGTAGCATAAGAATCGTTCTTAGGAAAGAAGATAAGTTGTACATTCTCGATGGGCCTCTCCCCGCTGAACCACCGCCTACTGCCCCTAGGGCAGAAAGAGACAATTACAAGAAACATCGTAATGATTCTAGAGATGTAAGTTGTCTCATGCTTGCTGCTATGTGTTCAAAACTCCAACAAAGTTTGGAACATTTGGAAGCCTATGAGATAGGCGTGGAGTTAAGAACCATGTTTCAAGAGCAAGCTAGGCAAGAGAGGTACAAGACCATTGTTGCATTCACTACTTGTAAAATGAATGAAGGGCAACAAGTGAGTCCTCACTTTCTTAAAATGAAAGGTTATGTAGAGCACCTTGAGAAACTTGGCTATCCAATTCCATTGGAGCTAGCCACGGATCTCATTCTTAATTCATTGCCTAAAAGTTATAATCAGTTTGTGATGAATTATAACATGCATGGAATGAATAAGAATCTTTCTGAGTTGCATGGAATGCTCAAAACTGCAGAGATGAAAATTGTGGAGAAAGGTTCTCCCGTGCTCTTGGTTCATGATGGGAAGAAGGCTAGTGCCAAAGGAAAGGGTAAGAAAGTTGTCAAACCCAAAATAAGCAAGGCAAAGGTTGCCAAGGCTTCTGAGGCAAACCTGATTCACAAAAGGATGCAATTTGTTTCCATTGTCAAGAAATTGGTCATTGGAAACGTAATTGCAAGGCTTTCTTGGAAGAGCAAAAGAAGAAGAAGAGCAGCAAGGCTGCATCGACTTCAGGTATCTATATGATAGATATTCTCCTTTCTACCACTGATTCATGGGTATTGGCTACCGGATGTGGTTCTCACATTTGTCTAAATGTGCAGGGACTAAAGAATAGGAGACTTCTTAAAGAATGTGAAGTAGATCTACGCGTGGGAAATGGAGCAAGAGTTGCTGCATTAGCCGTAGGGACTTATGAAGTCACTTTACCTTCCGGATTAATTCTTGTTTTGAACAATTGTTATTATGTTCCGTATTTAAGCAGAAATATTATTTCAATTTCTTGTTTGGATAATGAAGGTTTTAAGTTTCTTATTGAGAATAAGAAATTTTCTATTTATTTAAATGATGTGCTTTATGGTATTGCTAATTCATTTAATGGCCTTTATATCTTGGATGTCAAGAAAGAAAATAATGACAATGTCTATCATGTAAACAAGAAATCTAAACCTAATGATGTAAATCATACTTATTTGTGGCATTGCCGTCTTGGTCATATTAATGAGAAGCGTATCTCAAAGCTCCATGGGGACGGACTTTTAGGTTCATGTGACCTCGAGTCATATGACACTTGTGAGTCGTGTTTTCTTGGAAAAATGACTAAGACACCTTTTACCAAGTTGGGTGAAAGGGCAAGCGACTTATTGGGGTTGATACATTCCGATGTATGCGGACCATTAAGTCGCAATGCTAGGGGAGGATTTCAATACTTCATAACCTTCACTGATGATTATAGTAGATTTGGGTATGTTTACCTAATGAAACATAAGAGTGAAGCATTTGAGATATTTAGAATATTTCAAAATGAAGTAGAAAAACAACTTGGCAAAAGTATTAAGGCACTTCGATCAGATCAAGGTGGTGAGTACTTGAGTCAAGAATTTGATGATCATCTAAAGAATTGTGGAATAGTTTCACAATTGACTCCACCCGGAACACCACAATGGAATGGTGTGTCCGAGAGGAGGAATCGGACCTTGTTAGACATGGTTCGATCAATGATGAGTCAAGTTGATCTTCCAATATCCTTTTGGGGTTACGCCCTAGAAACCGCTGCTTTCACACTAAATCGTGTTTCAACTAAATCGGTTCAAAAGACTCCATATGAGATGTGGAGCGGAAAGAAGCCTTGTCTGTCTTTCATGAAGATTTGGGGTTGCGAAGCTTTTGTCAAAAGACTTATCTCAGACAAACTTGCACACAAATCTGATAAATGTATTTTCGTGGGATATCCTAAGGAAACTAGAGGATATTACTTTTACAACCGTGAGGACAACAAAGTGTTTGTTGCCCGAACTGGTGTCTTTCTAGAGAAAGAGTTTCTCTCCAAAGAAATCAGTGGGAGTAAAATAAATCTTGAAGAAATTCGAGACCCAGAAAATAACATTGAACCAATAGTGGAACAAGAACAAGAACCACAAGGAGTTGTGGAACCTGTTCAAAATACACAAGTAACTCGCAGATCTAGTAGGTTACGATCCGAGCCCGAGAGATATGGATTTCTCGTAATGGATAGTAATGAGGTAGAAATCATTGAGAATGATGAACCGTCAACCTACCAAGAGGCGATGTCTTCTCCTGATTCGGACAAGTGGCTTGGAGCCATGAAATCCGAGTTGCAATCCATGCAAGACAATCAAGTTTGGAATTTGATTGATGCGCCCGAAGGTGTAAAAACCATAGGATGCAAATGGGTCTTCAAGAAGAAGACTGACATGGATGGGAAGGTGCATACTTACAAAGCTAGGCTTGTAACGAAGGGTTATAGGCAAGTTCATGGTATTGACTATGATGAGACCTTTTCACCCGTAGCAATGATCAAGTCTATAAGAATTTTGCTTGCCATTGTCGCATATCATGACTATGAAATATGGCAGATGGACGTCAAAACCGCTTTCCTGAATGGAAAACTTCAAGAGGATGTGTATATGACACAACCAGAAGGTTTTGAACAAGATTCTAAGGTATGCAAATTGCAGAGATCCATCTATGGATTGAAGCAAGCTTCTAGGAGTTGGAATCTCCGTTTTGATGAATCGGTCAAAGAGTTTGGTTTCATCAAGAACGAAGATGAGCCTTGTGTATACAAGAAGATTAGTGGGAGCATAGTGCTATTCCTTGTTTTATACGTGGATGACATATTGCTCATTGGAAACGACATTCCTACACTTCAGTCTGTGAAGACTTGGTTAGGAAAGTGTTTTGCAATGAAAGATATGGGTGAAGCCGCATATATTCTTGGCATTAAGATCTATAGAGATAGATCAAGGAGACTACTTGGTTTAAGCCAAAGTACATACATTGACAAGGTCATTAGAAGATTCCGTATGGAAAATTCTAAGAGAGGGACCTTGCCCGTGCTACATGTAGTTTCTCTAAGCAAGACTCAATGTCCTAAGACAAACGATGAGCGTGAGAAAATGAATGATGTTCCATATGCTTCGGCAATTGGGTCCATCATGTATGGCATGATTTGTACTAGGCCGGATGTATCTTATGCTTTGAGCATGACAAGTAGATACCAATCCTACCCTGGCGAAAATCACTGGATAGCTGTAAAAGCGATTCTTAAGTACTTGAGAAGAACTAAAGACTCCCTTTTGGTCTATGGAGGAATGGAAGATGATCTCGTTGTAAATGCTTACACGGATGCAAGCTTCCAAACCGATAAAGATGATAGCCGATCGCAATCGGGTTTTGTGTTTATGTTAAATGGTGGAGCTGTAAGCTGGAAGAGTTCCAAGCAAAGTACAACCGGTGATTCTACAACAGAAGCTGAGTATATTGCTGCATCGGATGCTGCAAAGGAAGCTGTTTGGATTAAGAAGTTCATAACTGAACTTGAAGTGGTTCTTAGTATTGCTAATCCAATAGACCTTTATTGCGATAAATATGGTGCTATTGCTCAAGCAAAGGAACCAAGAGCACATGAAAAATCCAAACACATACTTAGGCGTTTTCATATCATTCGAGAGATCGTTGATAGGGGAGACGTAAATATATGCAGAGTACCAACTGATGAAAATGTTGCGGACCCGCTAACAAAGGGACTTCCACAAGCTAACCATGATGGTCATATTAGGTCCATGGGTATTAGATACATGGGAGATTGGGCCTAGGGCAAGTGGGAGATTGTTGGTAGTGGTGCCCTAGGCACGTTTAATAAACGTTGTAATTGTTATCATTTATTTCATATCAATAAAGAGATGTTTTGATTATTATTGTTGTTCATGTTTACTTATAATAATCCCCATCCCTAGTACTTGTTAAGCACTAGTATAAAGGCTAAATGATCATGGGATGATCATGTTAGATTTATGGGTACTTGTTAGGAACAAGGTACTGGACATGACCCGCTGTATGAGATTTATGTCATGGTCTATGTCGAACATATATCTCATATTAGTTATGTCATTTGAATCCTTAGACATGAAGTTATTATAGTCTTCCACTTGATGAACATTGTGTTTGACATTTTCAAACGCTACCTTAACACGGTAGTTATAAAGGGTATGATTGGCATAATCGGATTCCAGTTGGGAAGAATAATAAGCTAAATGGATTTGTGCCTCCACGGAGAGATGTCAAGCTTGGGCCCCTCGAAGGAATGATGTTGATGAAATGTTCGGCCGGACTCAAATGGATTGATTGGATCAATAGCATTTGAATTATCAACATAATCGGAATCGAGAAAGTATTGAACAAAACAAGTTGACTGTTTGACCATGACTTGTGTTCAATGACATCGTGGACAAAGGGATTGTGACATATTCTAAAGGAATGCGAACTTGTATCTAGTTATACTATTTGGGTAGGTATGACGGTTTGCTAGAACCTAATATGGGATCATGTTTGAACCCATTGTCAACTTAGTATACTCCTAGAGGGTCACACACAATAGAACGAATCTTAAATAAAAGGACTGTATTGGAATTTAGGGTCGAAGGACCTCAAGGGAATTTCTGGAATTATTCTGGGCCTCCTGGTCAACCAAGCGGGCGCTTGGGTTGAACCAGGCGGGCGCCGGAAAAGGCCTTGACCTTCTGCCCAAATGAGCGGGCGCTCGGGTGGTACCGGGCGGGCGCTCGGTCTGGCGGCAGAATAATTCCTAATTCGATTTAGGAAGGTTTTTGGCACAAGATTCCTATTTGGAATAGGTCTTAATTGTGTATAAAAACCCCAATTCGGCCAGACCATATTAATAAGTAATTTTGTGAGTCTCAAAGAGTTTGAGAGAGATTTTATTTTGTTCTAAGATATCATTGATTGAGGAACAAAATAATTCACAAATAAATTCCATATAGTTCTTTATTGAATTGTGAAAGTGTGTTTCATAATTATTGGTCTAGCAACCAAGATCGAAGAAGTTCCTTTGATATTCGTTCGAAGTGTGGATACTGCTAGAGGGTGAATTTTATCATCTTACAAAGTTCGTGATTTGTTCGTGATAAAGCTTCAAGATTTCCACCAAGACCAAAGAGAAAAGTTCATAGCCATCAAGGGTTAGTTATTCCTCTATTCATCTTGTTGTATTTGATTTAATCATATGAACGGATCCATGGCTTTGGGTTTCTTAAAATTTTAATTGCTATATTCCGCTGCGCATGTTACTTGGAAACCCAACAAAAGGCTCTACCAACGACCGTGTGTACACTCCCCTCCAAGGCATGACTGTCACCAAGGCCTATGAAGATCTCAAAGCAAAGGGAAAAATTTCTCCTCTCCAAGGGTACAAGCAACCACAACCATTGCGTCGCAACCATGCCCACCATAAGTGGTGTGACTATCACCTATGCAGCAGTCACCTCACCGAGGATTGCTTCTCCATCCGCAACATCGTCCAAGACTTGATTGACAATGGTGAGTTTACTGTGGTTGAAGAACAACAGTTAGAGAGTGAGAACATGCAAGAACTCATCAAGGAAGGGGCTCAGATTTGAAATAGGGTCTCAACAAGAGATCATGCCGCAAGGAAGGCTACAACGACAATGGGGACTACAACAGCAATCTCCGTTTGTCTTTCTCTACCTAGTAGTAGGAATAAATAAATAAAAAAAAAGAGTCAAAAGTCCTCTTAAGTGTGCATTAATTTTTTCTGTCGTCCTATGTTAAATGTTCGAGTCCATTGAGTCATCAAATAAAGGTCGTTCTTGTCCTCATACACTCCTCCAAGTTTTTCAATCTAGTTCTTAGCAAAATGATGAAAAGATGTTTAAACAAGTTTTAGAACGAAGGCTACCACTTGAACGCCTAGGGGCTAAACATCGACGACGGCATCAACAACGACGAAATCAAGACAAAGAAAGGTGGAGCAACAATCATGAAGCAAAGTTTTCAAAAGGGGATAAAAAAAAAAAAAAGCTCGCTAGGTTGAAATCCTCAAATCAACATAGGCAAAAGTTAGAGCACAAAAATAAATAAATAAATAAAATCCCCCTCAATCAAAGAAGTACAAGATCAACATCATTCCACCGATGAAGGACGAAGCAACAACCATCTCGACGAATGGAGCATCAACAAGAACTACGGTGACCTGAGCCTCTACACTGGAGGAACGTAGGCAACCTTCGGGTCCGGTCTCATGCAATAAAGAAGATATGTTTAGCCCTAGCGCGTTATGGTGATCGGCCTTCCTCTCGAACTTGTCATGACATCTTTGTACGACTCATTTGCCAATGAATTAATCACCTCAAGATTGAACAACTTTCCTAGATTTGGAATCACTTTCCGTTCCTTGTCGAGTCTAGGGCTTCTATTCTTTCTGCATACTCCCAATTTCTTGCAATCAAATTGGGGCTTTCCTTCTCTTCTCTCTTAATGACTTACTTGCCTTCGTGAGTCATTCAACAAATATATACAAAGTCAATACTAGGGGCTACTTCCCTAGCCAAGTCAATGTCACTCATCTTTAGTGACAAGAGGTCTTCACCGCAAAATCACATGTCTTATCTCCTCAACTAGAGTCAATGCACACTTCCTCATTAATCGAGTCAAAATGAAGGTGCATCATAAAAAAAACTGAGAGAGTGAGAGAGAGAAGGGAAAGAGAAATGGAGATCTCCGGCCTCGAAGGAAGACAACTGCACAAGCTATACATTGGATCTCCTCTACAAATCAATTCCCCACCGAGTAAACTTTGGGATTGCAAAAGGCTCGACAAGATATGGCACCATCAAAGGTTGTCTTGGGTTATCGGCATCATTCTCCAGCAGTGTGCATTTTTGGGTTCATGAAAAGAAGGCCCGTGGTAACCAAGACCCATCCGAGAACGAGCCCATCATAAAAGGGCACGAGGTTGCACAAATAATCCATAGCTAGTCAATTGGCTTGGGCAGCAAATAGCAACAACATGTGTCTCAGTTTTCAAAGCTTCTGCAAGTATGTGCTTCTAAAGTACGCCAAAAGGCTCCCGAAAAATGGAGTAGCTCTTGCCATGTCCTTTCATGTTTGTTCCCTCGCACGAGGATGACTCACTCTTGCTTTGCTCAACAAATGATGACGCCCTAGGGGCTATGTGACTCAAGAACAAGGGCTTCTTTTGCTTCATTTGACAATCAATAAGCCCTAGGGGCTATGCTCGAGAAAGATGTGTGAGACTACCTTTCTCGCAACCAATGATGGCACTCTAGGGGCTACGGTCAAGTCTTAAAGGCTCCCTCGGCAAGAAGCAATTCACTTCGAAGTCCCCAGCAACATTTGAAGCTTTATACCGAAAGGTCTCAAGGGGCTTCGCAATCTACAATCTTTTGGGATACGGCATTACAGTGATGCAAGCAAAGGGAAATATTGGGGCTTCGCGACCGACAGTCCTTTGAGGACAAGAATGCTCGACCAATGCAATGAAGAGTAGCCCTATGGCTCCATAAAAGAGATCAAGCTTCAATGGTCCCTCAACACCTCAAGTCAAAGGCCTCTTGGTTTTAAATGAAGGCTCCGATGATATGAATGAATTTGATGATTCTTGTTAGAACTCACAGCGAGATTCTGAAGGAAGTCTTAGAGAAAAGGAAAAAAAATCAATATGCTAGACTCACCCGGCTGAGTTATAGCGGGAAATGCCAATATGTTAACTCTATAAGCAGAGTTACGGCCAATCCCAATGTTTCTGCAATACAGCACCCCCTTCTCCAAGATCAAAAGCACAGGCTGCATCCGAAGATCCGCCGTCAGTTCAACTCAAGAAGACTCGAGCAAAGATACCATTCGAGACTTTATCACACCAAGACCTTATCATCTGCAACAACATCACCATCTCCCACGAGACGTCTCCCGAAGACCGTACTACATTTTCAACATGGACCTTCCGACATTCGGGTATCAACCACAAAAGGGGCCATCCACCTCCAAGCAAGAGAAATAGGAAGATCACTTTCATGAGTTCTACCCAATGGTGCATCTGCTCTCAATACAATGCCAAGATAAGTTGGAGCTTCACACCGAAAGTTCTTCACATCCCGCCATCTACAAACTTGATAAGCCCATGACATTTGGGGCTTAGCAATCTCTCAAAGCTTGGTATCAATGATTTTCTCTTGGGGCTCGCCCACGTCGACAACGAAAGACAGTTTATTTGAATGAGCTAAGAGTTGATTCATCTTGGAGCTTCATAAGCCACCCAAAGTTCAGCATTCGAGGGGCTCTACAATCAACAACCCCTTGGCATCTCGGCATCAACAGTCCTTTTGAAGCCCCATAAACGATAAATCTCTTGGGGCTAGACATCAATTTTCGTTGGACACCGCGGTGACAACATTCAAGCAAGGTAAATCCGGACATCGATCGAACATGACTTAATCTTGGGTTGGCTTTACAAACACACAATGGTCAAAATAGTTCACCCACGAACTAAAAAAAATCTTTTTCTCATATGTGTGCATATTCTTTCCCTTCTAATCTAAAAAAAAAAAAAAGATTTTTCTTTTTCTTTTTCTCCTTCTATGTGCAAAAGTATGTGCTCTACTTTGCTTTGTTCCTAGCTTCTCCCCTAGCATCCTTGAACTACGCTGGTCTGATTCTCTTAAAGGGATACGTAGGCAGCCTTTTGGCATGACCAACCCATCATCCGGAATACTGTCCCACCGACACTCCATCAAAAGTGAATTCATCATCAAAGACAGCGACACTCTCCGCCAAAGCATCTACCAAAACATCACAAATCCATCCAACGGCAATGGTAAGTGAAGGTATGGACATCATTCATCTCTCTCAAGCAAATATCTGCTTTCAAAAATCACTTCACACACAGAATCACTTTACTTCTCTCTCATACAAACTGCTTTCAAATCACATGGCACCACGAGCACTATTTCTCTCTTCATTTCACACTTCATGCATCTTCTTGCACAAACACATATACCTGCCAAGCACACGCATAACAGGTACCACCACGAAGTCAACAGCATCCGCTACTCAAGGTACTTCATCCCCAGCAGAAAATGGTCCACATTCAACCATGCCCGCATCCCCACGATAAGGTCAACAGCAACTGAAGCTCTAGACAGTAATTTGGTCCACGGTGATCCCGCAATTAGCAAACGGATCCCAGATCAGCAAATAGATCCCGCATCAGCAAACGGATCCCGTACCAGTAAACGGATCCCGCATCAGCAAACGGATCCGCCATCAGCAAACGGATCCCGCCTTAGCAAACGGATCTCGCCTCTAGCAAACGGATCTCGCTTCAGCAAACGGATCCCGCATCAGCAAACGGGTCCCGCATCAGCAAACGGATCCCGCACCAGCAAACAGATCTCGCATCAGTAAACGGATCCCGCATTCAGCAAACAGATCCCGCCTCAGGAAACGGATCCCGCTTCAGCAAACGGATCCCGCATCAGCAAACAGATCCCGCTTCAGCAAACGGATCCCTCTTCAGCAAGACGGTTCCCGCCATATCTTTTCTATATCAATAAAGCCGCTCACACAGGGAGCGCACCCCCATCTTTCACAATTTCAAAATTCCCCTCTTTCTTTAAATTGTGGCCGTGGTGGGCCGCCTCAAGCCACCACACCTTTTTTTAAAATTTTGTGGCCGTGGTGGGCCGCCTCAAGCCACCACACCTTTTTTTAAAAAACCTTGTGGCCGTGGTGGGATGCCTTAAGCCACCACACCTTTTTAAAATTTTATGGCCGTGATGGGCCGCCTCAAACCATCTCACCTTTTTTTTTTAAAAAAAAATTTGTGGCCGTGGTGGGCCGCCTCAAGCCACCACACCTTTTTAAAATTTTGTGGCCGTGGTGGGCCGCCTCAAGCCACCACACCTTTTTTTTAAAAAATTTCTTGGCCGTGGTGGGCCGCCTCAAGCCACCACACCTTTTTAAATTTTTTGTGGCCGTGGTGGGCCGCCTCAACCACCACACCTTTTTTAAAAATTTTGTGGCCGTGGTGGGCCGCCTCAAGCCACTACACCCTTTCAATCCGCGAAAGCCGCTCACACAGGGAACGCACTCCTATCTTTTGTAATTTCAAATTCCTGCTTTATCGAGTCTTTGTATTCTCTTGTCGATGTCCTCGCCGGTTGTATTTCTTTCATCGACGCGTTTTGCTTCGCAATCCACGTCGCCGAGGGGCTCTATAGACACCTCGCCTTGGACCTCTCATGTCCCGATTGCATACATAGTATTTTTACTTTACTTGGTTTTGTTAATTTCTGTTAGTTCGGTTAAGTTCTTAACTGATTCCGTCAATTTTGGACTAAACTGCACAACAGAGTTAACTTTCCAGTCCATTCTGTCAAAATCGCCATTTCGAAGTCGCGCGCCTCCGCCCTTTGGGGCAAGAAGCGCGCGCCTCTCGCCGACTATACGGGATGCGCGCGCGTCTGGGCGTGTCAGTTACATATTCTGTCCAAGAATCTCTCTCTTGCTCATTTTATATGATTTTGCCCGGGAAACTTATCTTTGTGACTCCGTCTTGGCACCAAAAACATCCCCTTTCAACTATAAAAACCCCTCCAATCCACCATTGGAAGGGGGGCTCTTCTTCATCTCTTTTTGATCTCTTTTGATCTCTCTTTTACCTCTCTTGAACTTTCTTCTTAGACTTGAAACTTTTCTTACACACATACTATACACAATTCTATACACAAATTCTCCCTATAAGAGTTCTTCGTGACAAGACTCTACACAAATTGTTCTACAACAATTTTCCTACAACAACACCATTTTCAAGTCCAAGTTCAAAGTCCCTTTTCTAAAGGTACCACTTTTCTATCCTCTTATTTTATTTGTGTCCTACTAGTATGCAATCTCCATAAAATGGATACAACCAAAAGGCCACTTCACTATTGAAGTTTGGCCAAGGTTACATCCCAACATTCCAACATCAATTTAATTCCACTTCATCTCTTAATGTAATGGTTTAGCAAATATTCAACATGTAACCATTAGACATTCAATCAATAAAATCATTTAGCTTTCATTTTCCATTTATCTTTACTTTGTAGTTGTTAGCATATTTTATCAATTGAAGGACATGTAAATATAAGAAAACCAAAAGTAGCAAGACCCGCGTAAGCGGGGCGGAGTGGGTGTTTAAGTACTTCCCACTCCGTCACCTAACCTCCGAACCCTTCTCTTCCCGAATCTCTGGTTTTCTTACAAAAGGCTATCTTTCTTAGGTTTTCTCGCGTTCCTCTAAAACGTGGGTGGCGACTCTTAAAATCAAATAGACATCCTAGGATAATTCACGCGCTCTAGCCAAGCCGTGGTTCCCCGGGGTATCTACAAATAGTTATATCATTAGAATCCTTAGACCTGAGATTGTTACAATATTCCACGTGGAGATTATGTTTGACATATTCAAACGTTACTCTTAACCAAGTAATTATAAAGGATATGATTGGCATGATCGAAGCTATGTAGGGAAGTGTAATAAGTTAAGATGGAAGTTGTCCCTCTTCGTGAGAGATGTCAAGCTTGGGCCCCTCGATAAATAGTAATTATGAAATGCATGACCGTGCTCAAATGAATTGATGTGTTCAATTTCATTTGTATTATCAACTACAAGGGATTAACCCGTGCTTCGTACAAGTGTTTTCTTTTGTGTGTAGATATTTATAATTACATTATATAATTATTAAATATTTTAAATAAATATAAATAAATGTGAAAATATATATAAATCTACTTGTGATTTTTTAATAATAGTTGAAATAGTTTTAGTTACTATAGTATAAATATTAAGAATGGTTAATAGTATTGGTTAAGAATAACTTTATAATTTTTTTAAAAATTTACTTTGTTTTGTTTGTCCCATAATGATGTCAATTTTTACTCTTGATCGATTGAAAAAATAATGTTTTAATTATAGTTAACATTATAGTAATTATGAGCTTAAATAGTAAATTAAAAGATAATGGTTACCTAAGAAGTACTCCCTACGTCTCAGAGTAAGAGTCATAGCTCTTAAATGCACGGATAATAAGAAATTGTGGAAGCGATTTAAGTGTTGTGAGTGTAAAAGTGAAGTAAGAGAGAGAATGAGTGGGAAGAAATAGTGAATGAATTGGTGTTGTGAGTATAAAAGTAAAGTGAGAGATAATGAGTGAGATGAATAGTAAAGATTCTTTACCATTTTAGGAAAGAGACTCTTACTCTAGGATGTACCAAAATAGAAAGTATAACTCTTACCCTGAGACGGAGGGAATAACTTTTATCATAAATAATAAGTTAAAAGTAATAGTTACTATATATAATAGTAACTAATACTAATAATAGTTACAATATATTGTACCTATTCTAATTAGTTAATAATAGTTACTTTATATAGTAACTATACACTTAACTAATATTATTAATAGTAATAATTATATTATATAATTAACTATTATAATTAACTAATACTATTAATAGTAATAGTTATCTTATATAATAACTTTTACATTTAACTAATACTATTAATAGTAATAGTTATCTTATATAGTTAACTATTATAGTTAACTAATACTATTAATAGTAATAGTTACCCATTATAGTAACTATTATACTTAACTTATACTATTAATAGTAATAGTTATCTTATATAGTTAACTATTATAATAAACTAATACTATTAATAGTAATAGTTAACTAATATAGAAACTATTATAATTAATTAATACTATTAGCTAATAAGAGAAAAATGAAAAGTCACATAATTAAAATGTTATGGATGATGTGGCACTACCAAAAGTAAGAGAGTTATCCAAAACTTGTCCACATGGTACCATCTAAAGACTCTACTTTGACTTTTAATATATATAGATTTGGAATCGAGAAAAGTATTGGGCATTGTAAGTTGAACATTGACCATGTCTTACGCTCAATGACACCGTGGACAAAAAGATTGTGATATGTTATATAAAAGGATAAGCGAACTTTGACAAAGTTGTATCAATTGGGTAATCATGATGACCTGCTAGGGCCCGCTCATATTTTATGAGGATAGATGTGTTTGGACTCATTGCCAACTTGATATAATACTATGGGGTCACATACAATAGAAAGAATTCTTAAAAGGCTGAAAGCTGAAAATCTGGCGGGCACAACCGTGCCAGTTTGTGAGGAAGACTGTGCTAGTTAACAAGCACGACCGTGCCAATAATCGTTTGGGGCAAGCTTGGTTCGCACCAAATGGCACGACTGTGCCACTTTGTGAGCACGACCATGCCAGAGTCCCTGGGCCGGATTTTTGACTGTTTAATTGGGTGACGGGATTTTGGTTTCCTAGGTCCATAAGGGTTAAGGACTAGGGACTATAAATACATATTTTCACCAGCCATTAAACATATGAAACCTAGTTGTTTGGAGAAACAATATTCTTGATCCAAGATTGAGAATCAAAGATCAAGAACCCTAAATTCATATAACCTACTTTGGATCTAGCAGTCCGGATCAACAAGGAGTTCTTGATATTCGTTCGCGTGTTGATATCCATAGAGGGTGATTGCTTAATCATCTTCTAGTTCGTGTTCCTGCGATCAAGACTTGTTGAAAATCTTGGAGTAGATCAAATCTTGAAGAACAAAGATACAAGATCCGAAAATTTTAAAGCTCCACTACAGTTAGTATTCTAAATTCAATTCAATATTAATTTAAACATCTTGAACGGATCTAAGCTTTTGGGTTTATTCTGATGCACATGATTGTGCAAAACCCCACACTGATATCAGAGCCTCCTTCATCATGATTATTTTAATAATAATATGTTAATAATATAATTGAATTATATGTGTTAGCATCCTATTTGAATTTAGATTCATGATGTTTATGTGATTTATATTATATGTATGTATATAAGATATATGAATATCATAAAATCGCACCATTTATATACGTTATGTGGGATTTAAGATTGCAATAATAATTTGATTATTATATTCCTTATGATAATCAAAAGTTAATTGGATTAATTTGTTGATGATTCTAGATTCATGAATAAATTGTTTATGCTAGTTTTTGATGAACATGGTGATTTGATCATCATGAACACTAAATCCTAATTGAATCAGGAAATCAATTTTTGGGTTTAAAATTGAAACACAATTGTAAACATTTTGAGTTGAATTTTATTGTCAGATGGCTGGTTTTGGAAACCGTGTTTCCTGAAATTAAATCTCAAGTTCAAAATTACTTTGGATTGAATTTATTTGTCAGATGGTTGGTTTTAGAAACCGTGTTTCCTGAAAATAAATCTCATGGTCAAGGTCATAATGATGAGACAAAAGAATTTAGAATCGAGTTACTTTCTGTAAGGGATTGTGGATGCCTTTTGGCTTAGTTTCGACCTTACATGATTGTTTCTTCTAGTTTCTAAATTTGGTATGGGATTGTGGATGCCTTTTGGCTTAGTTTCGACCATACAATCGTGCTCTCAATTACAAGTTTGAGAATTTATCCCCATAAATCAATCACATGAAGATCATGCGTTAATTAATGAGATTAATAAAGTAATTAACCGATGCTTTATATATTTATATTATGTGCGTATAAATATGTTATCATGCTCTATGTGTTGAACCTTCTTCTAAAATTTAAGTCACGTGTCAATCCATGATTAAAACACTTGGGATTACAATGGTAGTTTTGTGCGGGCTCTAACCATTGCGTGACGCATTGATTCTATCATTGTATGAACAAGATGAGTGAAATAGTGATTCATATACGTTTAAAATGGTTTGACTTAATTAGGTTATCAAAATAACTTTGGACCTAAGGCACAAGATGAGATTAAAACATGCTTTTAACATAGGATGTCTAAAAGAATCTCATAAAAGGATCTAAGAGTCATACTCCCTCTGTCCCCCCCGACTTAGGATTCTTGGTCAAGAAATTTATAATTTGACCAATAATTTGAAAAAAATAATTATCTTAATGAAAATCTAAAAATAGTTATTTAGTTTATTATTAACCGTGATACAATAACAAGTTTTAAATTTTTATTAGCATCATTATATTTCTTCAAATATTTGGTTAAAGTATAAATTGTTTGACCAAGAATCCTAATTCGGGTGGGACGAGGGGAGTATATGATATGATTGATAAGGAGTTATCTACCGAAATAATTTGAATTTTGTGCAGCTTGCCATCACGGTGTCAAAATTTGAATGAAATATGGATCTTAGCCAATTTAAATTATATTATGTATTATTATATTTGAAGGTTATATAATTTAGTGGGAGTATTTATGAAATACTTTATTTATCTCTTTATGAAATTGGTACTTATACATATTAATTTATGTTTGCATAAAATTATAGATAATGGCTCAAAATACACAAAACCTGCCTCTGCGATCTATCTTTGAAAAGGAAAAGTTCCAAGAGAATGGTACTAACTTTCTGGATTGGATCCGAAACCTTAGAATTGTTTTGAGGCAAGAAAAAAAGTTATATATTCTCGAGGATGCCCTTCTTAAAGAACCTGAAGCCAATGCCCTTAGGGCGGACAGGGATGCTTACAAGAAACAAAAAAGTGATTCTCATGACATCAGCTGTCTTGTGCTTGCCACCATGTGTTCCGAGCTCCAAAAGGCTTTGGAACACTTGAAAGCCTATGAGATAGGCACTGAATTGAAAGATATATTTCAAGAGCAAGTTAGGAAAGAAAGGTTTGATACCATGTCTGCCTTGATATCATGCAATATGATTGAAGGGCAAGATGTGAGCCCTCATGTTTTGAAGATGAAAGGCCACATTGACCATTTATAGAGGTTGGGTTATGCCATTCCTATTGAATTGGCAACTGAAATGATTCTTAACTCACTACCTAAAAGCTATAATCAGTTCGTAATAAACTTTAATATGCATGGTATGACTAAGACTTTATCAGAGTTGCATGAGATGTTTAAAACTGCTGAAAAGAAAATCATTGAGAAAACCACCTCTCCCATGGTCATGGTAAATAAAGGAAAGAGATTTAAAAACAAGGGTAAATGTTAGGCAAGTGTTGCCAAACCTAAAGCAAGCAAGGCAAAATTTTCCACCACTGCTGTAGTGGCTAAACCAGACATTCAAAAGAATGCAATTTGTTTTCATTGCGGTGAAACCGGTCATTGGAAGAGAAAGAAGAAGAAGAAGGGCAATGTGATTGCTTATACTTCAGGTATCTATGTTATTTATATACTCCTTTCTACTTCCAGTTCCTGGGTATTGGATACCGGATATGGATCTCACATTTATTTAAATGTGCAGGCACTAAAGAATAGGAGACTACTGAAGGATGGTGAAGTAGACCTACGCGTGGGGAATAGAGAAAGAGTTGCTGCATTAGCCATATGGACTTATGAAATCACTTTACCTAGTGTTTTAATTCTTGTTTTGAATAATTGTTACTACGTTCCGGATTTGATTAGAAATATTATTTTAATTTCTTGTTTGGATAATGAAGGTTATAGATTTCTTATTGAGAATAAGAGGTTTTCTATTTATTTAAATGATATGCTTTATTGTATTGCAAATTCATTTAATAGCCTTTATGTCCTTGATGTTGAGAATGTAAACAATGATAATGTCTATAACATAAATAAGAAATCTAAACCTAATGATATAAATCACACTTATATATGTCACTGCCATCTTGGTCATATTAATGAGAAGCGTATCTCAAAACTTCATGGGGACGGACTTTTAGGATCAAATGATTTTGAATCATATGATACTTGTGAGTCATGTTTACTTGGAAAAATGACTAATACACCTTTTACTAAGAGTAATGAAAGGGCTAGTGACTTATTGGGCCTAATACATACCGATGTATGCGGACCATTAAGTATAAGTGCTAGGGGAGGATTTCATTACTTCATAACCTCCACTGATGATTTTAGTGGATATGGATATGTCTACTTAATGAAAAACAAAAGTGAAGCTTTTGAGATATTTAGAATATTTCAACATGAAGTACAAAATCAACTTGGCAAAACTATTAAAAGACTTCGATCCGATCGTGGTGGTGAATATTTAAGCCAAGAATTTGACGATCATCTTAAAGATTGTGGAATTGTTTCACAATTAACTCCACCCGGAACATCACAATGAAATGGTGTGTCCGAGAGGATAAATCGGACTTTATTGGATATGATTCGATCTATGATGAGTCAAGTTTATCTTCCATTATCTTTTTGGGGACATGCTTTAGAAACCGCCGCACTCACACTAAATAATGTTCCAACTAAATCAGTTTCAAATACTCCATATGAGATGTGGACTGGAAAGAAGCCTAATCTTTCTTTTATGAGAATTTGGGTTTGTGAAGCTTATGTTAAGAGACTTGTGTCTGACAAACTTTCACACAAATCTGATAAATGTATTTTCGTGGGATATCCTAGGGAAACCAAAGGATATTACTTTACAACTGCACGGACAACAAAGTGTTTGTTTCTCCTAATGATACTTTTCTAGAGAAAGAGTTTCTCTCCAAAGGAATCAGTGGGAGTAAAATTAATCTCGAAGAGGTTCGAGAACCCGAAAATAACATTGAACTGATGGTGGAATCTGAACAAGTTTAACAAGGAGTTGTGGAACTCGTTCAAGATACACAAGCTCGTAGCAAATCTAGTAAGTTACGATCCGAACACGAGAGATATGGATTTCTTGTGACAGATAGTAATGAAGTATAAATCATTGAGAATAATGAACCTACTTCCTACCAAGAAGCGATGTCATCTCCTGATTCGGAGAAATGGTTTGGATCCATGAAATCCGAATCCAATCCATGTATGATAATCAAGCTTGGAACTTGATAGATGCACCCGAAGGTGTAAAAACCATAGGATGCAAATGGGTTTTCAAAAAGAAAACTAACATGGATGGAAAGGTGCATACTTATAAATCTAGACTTGTAGCGGAATGTTATAGGCAGATTCATGGTATTGAATATGATGAAACTTTTTCACCCGTAGCAATGATCAAGTCCATAAGGATTTTAATTGCCATAGCCGCATATTTAAACTATGAGATATGGCAAATTGATGTCAAAACAGAGTTTCTTAACGGGAACTTACTTGAGGATGTGTGTATGACACAACCTGAAGGTTTCGTAAATCCAGAAAATTCTAACAAAGTATGTAAGTTGCATAAATCCATCTATGGATTAAAGAAAGCCTCAAGGAGTTGGAATCTTCGATTAGATGAATCAGTCAAAAGTTTGGCTTCATAAAAAACGAAGATGAATCTTGTGTATAAAAGAAAATTAGTGGGAGCATAGTACTATTTCTCGTGCTATATGTTGATGACATATTGCTCATTGGAAACGATGTTCCTGCACTTCAGTCTGTAAAGACTTAGTTAGAAATTGCTTTTCAATGAAAGATATGTTGGTGTATATGCCCTAGGCATGTTATTTGGCGCTTTGTTTAACAATGTTTGTTATCACATTTCATTTATATAAAGAGATGTTATGGATTATTATTTGTTGTTTCATTTTTTGTTATAATAATCCCCATCCCTAGTACTTATGAAGAACTAGTATAAGTTTAATTAGATAATCATATGATGATTATGTGTATGGGATACAAGTTAAACTTATGGGTATGTGTTGGTGAACACATACTGGACATGACCCAACTATGAGGTTTATGTCATGGTCAAAATGTCATCATTAAACCTCTAAATAATTATATCATTGAATCCTTAGACCTGAGATTACTATGATCTTCCACATAGTGGAGATCATGTTTGACATATTCAAACATTACTCTTAACTAAGTAATTATAAAGTATATGATTGGCATGATCAAAGCTATGTAGGGAAGTGTAATAAGTTAAGATGTGATTTGTCCCTCTTCATTAGAGATGTCAAGCTTGGTCCCCTCGATGAATAGTATTGATGAAATGCATGGCCGTGCTCAAATGAATTGATATGATCAATATCATTTGTATAATCAACTATTTGGAATCGAGAAAAGTATTGGGCATTGTAAGTTGACCATTGACCATGGCTTACGCTCAATGACATCGTGGACAAAAGGATTGTGATATGTTCTATAAACGATTCACGAACTTTGAAAAGTTATATTAATTGGGTAGTCATGATGGATTTGCTAGAGTTCGCTCATGATTTATGTTATCAAATGGTTTTGATCACATTGCCAACTTAATATAACCCTATGGGTTACACACAAAAAAACGAATTCAAAAGGGCTAAATTGGAATGTCTTAAAATTGGATTTTAAGGGAAATTCGCGAAAGGAAAAGGACCCGGGCGAAACAAGGGCATGACCCGGCCGGACCTTGGTGAGATCCGAGCGGACCCTAGTCCATACCCGGTTGGACCCAAGGTGATTCGGTCGGACCCTTGGTGCTACCCGGCCGGACCTTTTGCTTGACGGGATTTTTGATTTTTGACTCCGAGTTTTGATGGGAATTAGACTTTCAAACCTAACTTAGTTAGGTTTTAAAAGTATAAATACCCCTCTCAAACCCCTAAGTCAAAAGTGATTATTGTAATCATAAGAGAGAAAAACTAGTCTTCTACTTCCTCAAGAACAAGAACCCTAGTTTTCATATAACCTCCAAAATAGAATTGTGTTCTATTGGATCTAGCAATCAAGATCAAGAAGGTGTTCTTGATATTCATTCGCGTGTGGATAAACATAGAGGACGTTGATCTCAACTCCTCCAAGTTCGTGATCCAATATTTGAGGTCGTGTTCCTGCGATCGTGATTCAAGAGGCGCGAAGAACAAAGATTGAAGATTTGAAATTTTAAAGCATTATCGCGGTTAGTATTCTAAATTCAACTTCGTATTAATTTAATCATCTTGAAGGGATCTAGGCTTTTAGGTTTATTCCGCTGCACATGATTGTGCAAAACCCAACAGTGGTATCAGAGCCCCGTTCATCATGATTATTTTAATAATAACATGTTGATAATATAATTTGATATATGTGTTAGCATGCTATTTGAATTTAGATTCATGATATTTATGTGATTTATATTTTATGTATGTATATGAGATATATGGAGATCATAAAATCGCACCGTTTAAATATGTTATGTGGGATCTAAGATTGCATTAATAATTTGATTATATATTCCTTGTGATCATCAAAAGTTAATTGGATTAATTTTGTTGATGATCATAGATTCAAGAATAAATTGTTTATTCAAGTTTTTAATGAACATGGTGATTTGATCATCATGAATACCAAATCCTAATTCAATCAGGAAAGCAATTTTAGGGTTTAAAATTGAAACACAATGGTAAATATTTTGAGTTGAATTTAATTATCAGATGGCTGGTTTTAGAAACCGTGTTTCCTGAAATTAAATATCAATTCCAAAATTACTTTGGATTGAATTTGTTTGTCAGATACCTGGTTTTAGAATCCGTGTTTCCTGAAAATAAATCTCAAGGACAAAGTCATAAATTGATGGGACAAAAGAATTTAGAATCGAGTTACTTTATGTAAGGGATTGTAGATGCCTTTTGGCTTAGTTTCGATCTTACATAGTTGTTTCTTCTGATTTCTAAATTTGGTACGGGATTGTGGATGCTTTTTGGCTTAGTTTCGACCGTACAATCGTGCTCTCAATTACTTGTTTATTAATTTATCCCCATAAATCAATCACATGAAATCATACTTTAATTAATAGGATTAATTAAATTATTAACCGATGCTTTACACGTTTATATTATGTGCGTATAAATGTGTTACCATGCTATATGAGTTGAACCTTCTTGTTAAAATTTAAGTCATGTGCCAACCCATGATAAACACTTGGAATTGCACAGATAGTTTTGTGTGGGTTACGCCAAAGCGTAGGTGCATTGATTCTATCCTTGTATGAATAAGATGAGTGAAAGAGTGGTTCCTATGCGTTTATCATGGTTTAACTTAATTAAGCTATCAAAAGGGTTTTGGGCTTAAGGCACAAGATGAGATTAAAACATGCTTTTGACATAGGATGTCTAAAGAATCTCATAAAAGGATCTAAGAGTCATATATGATATGATTGATAAAAGTTATCTACCTAATTAATTTAATTTTGAGCACTATCGCCAAAGCGAACTTAAAATTGAATTAAAGTTTGATCTTAGCCCACGTAAATTATATTATACATCAATGTATTTGATGGTTATATAATTTAGTGGGAGTATTTATGAAATACAATTATTAATCTCTTTATGAAATCTAGATATATAAAAGTCGAGGAAGACCCTTATAGAGCCACGTGGACAAAGCTTGATTTACATGAAGCCACATCATCACATCTCAAATTAATAATTGACTTTTGGAATTCTTACTATTAGTTAATACTATTAGTTATTATATAGGTTAACTATTACTATTAATAGTATTAGTTATCTATACTAGTTACTATATAAGTTAACTATTACTATTAATAGTATTAGTTAACCATAATAGTTACTATATAGGTTAACTACTACTATTAATAGTATTAGTTAACCATAATAGTTACTATATAGGTTAACTACTACTATTAATAGTATTAGTTAACCATAATAGTTACAATATATATTACCTTTTACTATTAATAGTAATGGTTAACTATAATAGTTACTATATATATTAATTATTACTACTATTAGTATTAATTAATTATAATAGTTACAATACAAATTAATTATTATTATTAATTGTATTAGTTAATCATAATAGTTACTCTCTTCGTCTCAAATTGAATGTTCTGTTTTCTCTCAAAATGAACGATCTTTTGAAATTTACCTTCACATAACTTTTTTTTTTTAAAAAAAAATCATTATATTTTTACAAAACTAAAATTTTAAATTTGAATAATAAGAATATTTATGATTTTTCTATTAATATTATTATTTGTCTTCAAAATGATCCTTAAATCCCAAATGTACATTCACTTGAGGAAGGATGTAGTACTCTATAAGGTAACTATTACCATTTAGCTCACTATTAGCTAATAATATGTGTCACTCTTATGAAAAATATGTTTTACATTAAGAGATGTGTAAAACCTATTTTACATTAAGAAATTATGTTTACATTAAGGAATGGAAATAAGTTTTACACTAAAGCTAAGTAAAACAAGTTTTTCTCAATATTTTCACTAATAGTTAACTAAAACAATTACTATATATTATAACTATTACATTTACAATCTAAAAATAGGTACTATTATAATAATTATAATTAAAAACATTATTTTACTAATACATCAGAATATTTTAAGTAATAATAGAATATTAGTTACTCATAATTGTTACTATATTGGTAAATATTCAATTTTCTATATAAATAAGATTACTGTTACTAGCTAACATTATATTTAAAATGATGATTACTATATAAAAAAGTAATCACCTTCTATAGAATAATACTCCCTCCGTCCCAGAAAGATAGTCCACATTTTTTCGTTGTTACTACGAGAGAACTTTGAACAGTTATAAATGCTACTTATAATTATGTTAATTTGAATCTAAAAATTGATCTTAATAGTATTTATAACGGTGTATCAAGAACAATTTCAAAAATTTCATTAGAATAATTAAAACTAGCCTTATTTATTACTCAAAGTTCCTTCGTAAAACCCATGAAAATAGGAGGACTATCATTCTGGGATAGAGGGAGTATCAGCAAAGTTCTACAGTGCAGAGCACGGGCTCTTTGCTAGTTGGTACTAATACATATTAATATATGTTTGCATAAAATTGTAGATAATGGCTCAAAACACTCACAACCTATCATTGCGATCTATCCTTGAGAATGAAAAGCTTCAAGAGAATGGTGCTAACTTCATGGATTGGATCTGAAGCCTTAGAATTGTTCTAAAGCATGAAGAAAAGCTGTACATTCTTGATGAACCCGTTCCTGAGGAACCTGCTGCCAATGCCCCTAGGGTAGACAAGGATGCTCATAAGAAACACAAAAGTGATTCTCGTGAGGTCGGTTGTCTCATGCTTGCTGCCATGTGTTCAGAGATTCGGAAGACTCTGGAACACTTGGATGCCTATGACATAGGCACTCAGTTGAAAGATATGTTTCAAGAGCAAGCAAGGCAAGAAAGGTTCGAAACTATGGCTGCTCTGACCTCATGCAAGATGAGTGAAGGACAGTCGGTGGGTCCTCATGTTTTGAAGATGAAGGCCCATTTTGAGCATATAGAGAGGCTTGGCTATCCCATCCATGTTGAATTGGCGACTGACTTGATTTTGAACTCATTACCTAAAAGCTATGATCAGTTCGTCATGAACTATAATATGCATGGTATGACTAAGTCTTTGTCTGAGTTGCATGGGATGCTAAAAACAGCAGAAAAGAAAATCATTAAAGAAACCTCTCCTGTGCTCATGGTTAATAAAGGAAAGAGATTTAAAAACAAGGGTAAAGGCAAGACAATTATTGCCAAACCTAAAGCAAGCAAGGCAAAAGTTTCCACCGCTGCTATTGTGGCTAAAGTAGACACTCAAAAGGATGCAATTTGTTTCCATTGCGGTGAGACCGGTCATTGGAAGAGAAATTGCAAAGCTTATATAGAAGAGAATAAAAAGAAGAAGAAGGGAAATGTGATTGCTTCTACTTTAGGTATCTATGTTATAGATATACTCTTTTCTACTTCTACTTCCTGGGTATTAGATACCGGATGTGGATCTCACATTTGTTTAAATGTGCAGACACTAAAGAATAGGAGGCTACTCAAAGATGGCGAAGTAGACCTACGCGTGGGGAATGGAGCAAGAGTTGTTGCATTAGCCGTAGGAACCTATGAAGTCATTTTACCTAGAAGATTAATTCTTGTTTTGAATAATTGTTATTACGTTCTAGATTTGAGTATAAATATTATTTCAATTTCTTATTTGGATAATGAAGGTTATAGATTTCTTATTGAGAATAAGATGTTTTCTATTTATTTAAATGATATGGTTTATTGTATTGCAAATTTATTTAATGGCCTTTACGTCCTTGATATTGAAAGTGGAAATAATGATAATGTCTATAACATAAATAAGAAATCTAAACCTAATGATGTAAATCACACTTATTTGTGGCATTGCCGTCTTGGTCATATTAATGAGAAGCGTATCTCTAAACTCCATGGGGACGGACTTTTAAGCTCAAATGATTTTGAATCATATGAGACTTGTGAGTCATGTTTACTTGGAAAAATGACAAAGACACCTTTTACTAAGAGTAGTGAAAGGGATAGTGACTTATTGGGCCTAATACATACCGATGTATGCGGACCTTTAAGTAGCAATGCTAGGGGAGGATTTCAATACTTGATGACATTCACTGATGATCTTAGTATATATGGCTATGTCTACTTAATGAAGAACAAAAGTGAAGCTTTTGAGAGAATATTTCAAAATGAAGTACAAAATCAACTTGGAAAAACTATTAAAGCACTTCGATCCGATCATGGTGGTGAATATTTAAGCCAAGAATTTGATGATCATCTTAAAGATTGTGGAATTGTTTCACAATTAGCTCCACCCGGAACACCACAATAGAATGGTGTGTCCTAGAGGAGAAATCAGACTTTATTGGATATGGTCTGATCTATGATGAGTCAAGTTGATCTTCCATTATCTTTTTGGGGATATGCATTTGAAACCGCTGCGTTCACACTAAATAGAGTTCCAACTAAATTAGTTCAAAAGACACCATATGAGATGTGGACCGGAAAGAAACCGTATCTTTCTTTCATGAAGATTTGGGGATGTGAAGTTTATGTTAAGAGACTTGTTTCTGACAAACTTTCACAAAGATATGATAAATGTATTTTCGTAGGATATCCTAAGGAAACCAAAGGATATTACATTTACAACCGCAGGGATAACAAAGTGTTTGTTGCTCGGGATGGTACCTTTCTAGAGAAAGAGTTTCTCTCCAAAGGAATTAGTGGGAGTAAAATTAATCTCGGAGAGGTTCGAGAACCCGAAAATAACATTGAAACGATGGTGGAATCTGAACAAGTTTCACAAGGAGTTGTGGAACCCGTTCAAGATACACAAGCTCGTCGCAGATCTAGTAGGTTAGAATCCAAACCCGAGAGATATGGATTTCTCGTGACGGATAGTAATGAAGTAGAAATCATTGAGAATGATGAACCTACTTCCTACCAAGAAGTGATAACCTCTCCTGACTCGGATAGATGGCTTGGATCTATGGAATCCAAAATCCAATCCATGTATGATAATCAAGTTTGGAACTTGATAGTTGCACCCGAAGGTGTAAAAACCATAGGATGCAAATGGGTTTTCAAAAACAAAAACTGACATGGATGGAAAGGTGCATACTTATAAAGCTAGACTTGTAGCGAAAGGTTATAGGCAGATTCATGGTATTGACTATGATGAAACTTTTTCACCCGTAGCAATGATCAAGTTTATAAGAATTTTAATTGCCATAGCTGCATATTATGACTATGAGATATGGAAAATGGATGTCAAAACAGCGTTCCTTAACGGGAACTTACTTGAGGATGTGTATATGACACAACCTGAGGGTTTTAAAAATATAGAAAATTCTAATAAGGTATGCAAGTTGCAGAAATCCATCTATGGATTGAAGCAAGCCTCAAGGAGTTGGAATCTTTGATTTGATGAATCGTTCAAAGAGTTTGGCTTCATCAAGAGCGAAGATGAAACTTCTGTATACAAGAAAATTAGTGGGAGGGTAGTACTATTTATAGTGCTATTTGTCGATGACATATTGATCATTGGAAATGATGTTCCTGCACTCCAGTCTGTAAAGACTTGGTTAGGAAATTGCTTTTCAATGAAAGATATGGGTGAAGCCGCATACATCCTTAGAATTAAGATCTATCGTGATAGATCTAAAAGACTAATTGGTTTAAGTCAAAGTACATACATTGACAAGGTTCTTAAAAGATTCTGTATGGAGAACTTTAAGAGAGGTAACCTGCCAGTGTTACATGGTAAAAGTCTTAGCAAGACTCAGTGTCCTAGGACAACTGATGAGCGGGAGCGCATGAATGAAATCCCATATGCCTCGGCAATTGGATCCATCATGTACGCCATGATATGTACTAGACCAGATGTCTCTTATGATTTGAGCATGACGAGCAGATACCAGTCAGATCCTGGTGAAAGTCACCGGAAAGCGGTCAAGGCGATTCTTAAGTACTTGAGAATGAATAAAGACTCGTTCTTGATTTATGGAGGTTTGAATATGATCTTGTTGTAAGGGTTACACAGATGCAAGCTTCCAAACTGACAAGGATGACTATAGATCGCAATATGGTTTTGTGTATATGCTAAACGATGGTGCTGTAAGCTGGAAGATTTCTAAGCAAAGTACTGTAGATGATTCTACAATGGAAGCTGAGTATTTAGCTACATCTGATGCTGCTAAAGAGGCTGTTTGGATCAAGAAATTCATAACTGAATAAGAAGTGATTCCTAGCATTGCTAATTCAATAGACATTTATTGCGATAATAATGGTGCTATTACTCAAGCAAAGGAACCAAGAGCACATCAAAGATCTAAACACATACTTAGGCGTTTTCATCTCATTCGAGAAATCGTAGAGAGGGAAGACGTGAAGATATTCAGAGTACCAACTGATAATAACATAGCTGATCCGCTAACAAAGGGACTTCCTCAAGCTAAACATGATGGTTATGTTAGGTCCATGTGTTGGGTTTCGATCAAACATGCGCAACGGAATTAAGCATATAAAATTTTGAAACCCAAAGCCATGGATCCGTTCATATGATTAAATCAAATACAACATAAGAATAAAGGAATAAACTAACCCTTGATGACTATCAAATTCTCTTGGTCTTTGGTGGAGGTTTGAAGACTTGATCACGATCACAAAGCTTGAACACGAACTTTGAAGATGATGATTTTCACCCTCTAGCGGTATCCACACTTCGAACGAATATCAAAGGAGCTTCTTTGATCTTGGTTGCTAGACCAAATTGTGAAACACTTTTTCACAATCAAAAGAACTATATGGAATTTATTTTGTGTATTATTTTGTTCCTCAACCAAGAATGTCTTGGAACAAAATAAACCCTCTCTCAAACTCTTTGAGACTCACAAAATCATTGGCCTTGAGTGCTGGCCGAATTTTGGTCTTTTATACACAAGTATGACCTATTCCAAATAGGAAACTTGTGTCAAAATCCGTCCAAAATTCGTTTCCTAATCAAATTAGGAATCTGCCACCCGACAGCGCTGTGCGGCCGCCCAAAAGCCTCTGTGCGGTCGCACAACTTTCTGAAACAAAACTGGTACAAAACTGAACTAAGTGTGCGGCCGCCCAGTCCAAACTGTGCGGTCGCCCACTTCTCAGAATGTCCAGAATTTCCAAAATTCCAATATTGTCCTTTTAAAGATTCGTTCTATTGTGTGTGACCCTCTAGGATTATACTAAGTTGGCAATGGGTTCAAACATGAAACCATAAGATATGATTAGGTTCTAGTAAACCGTCATACCTACCCAAATAGTATAACTAGATACAAGTTCGCATTCCTTTAGAATATGTCACAATCCCTTTGTCCACGATGTCATTGAATACAAGTCATGGTCAAACAGTCAACTTGTTTTGTTCAATACTTTCTCGATTCCGAATATGTTGATAATTCAAATGCTATTGATCCAATCAATCCATTTGAGTCTGGCCGAACATTTCATCAACATCATTCCTTCGAGGGGCCCAAGCTTGACATCTCTCCGTGGAGGGACAAATCCATTTAGCTTATTATTCTTCCCAACGGGAATCCGATTATGCCAATCATACCCTTTATAACTTCCCGGTTAAAGGTAGCGTTTGAATATGTCAAACATAATGTTCATCAAGTGGAAGACTATAATAACTTCATGTCTAAGGATTCAAATGACATAACTAATATGAGATATATGTACGACATAGACCATGACATAAATCTCATACAGCGGGTCATGTCCAGTACCTTGTTCCAAACAAGTACCCATAAATCTAACATGATCATCCCATGATCATTTAGCCTTTATACTAGTGCTTAACAAGTACTAGGGACGGAGATTATTATAAGTAAACATGAACAACAATAATAATCAAAACATCTCTTCATTGATATGAAATAAATGATAACAATTACGACGTTTATTAAACGTGCCTAGGGCACCACTACCAACAATCTCCCACTTGACCTAGGCCCAATCTCCCATGTATCTAATACCCATGGACCTAACATGACCATCATGTTTAGCTTGTGGAAGTCCCTTTGTTAGCGGGTCCGCAACATTGTCATCAGTAGGTACTCTGCATATATTTACGTCTCCCCTATCAACGATCTCTCGAATGATATGAAAACGCCTAAGTATGTGTTTGGATTTCTGATGTGCTCTTGGTTCCTTTGCTTGAGCAATAGCACCATTATTATCACAATAAAGGTCTATTGGATTAGCAATACTAGGAACCACTTCAAGTTCAGTTATGAACTTCTTAATCCAAACAGCTTCCTTTGCAGCATCCGATGCAGCAATATACTCAGCTTCTGTTGTAGAATCAGCGGTTGTACTTTGCTTGGAACTCTTCCAGCTTACAGCTCCACCATTTAACATAAACACAAAACCCGATTGCGATCGGCTATCATCTTTGTCGGTTTGGAAGCTTGCATCCGTGTAAGCATTTACAAGGAGATCATCTTCCATTCCACCATAGACCAAAAACGAGTCTTTAGTCCTTCTCAAGTACTTAAGAATCGCTTTTACAGCTATCCAGTGATTTTCGCCAGGGTCGGATTGGTATCTACTTGTCATGGTCAAAGCATAAGACACATCCGGCCTAGTACAAATCATGGCATACATGATGGACCCAATTGCCGAAGCATATGGAACATCATTCATTTTCTCACGCTCATCTTTTGTCTTAGGACATTGAGTCTTGCTTAGAGAAACTCCATGTAACACGGGCAAGGTGCCTCTCTTAGAATTTTCCATACGGAATCTTCTAATGACCTTGTCAATGTATGTACTTTGGCTTAAACCAAGTAGCCTCCTTGATCTATCTCTATAGATCTTAATGCCAAGAATATATGCGGCTTCACCCATATCTTTCATTGCGAAGCACTTTCCTAACCAAGTCTTCACAGACTGAAGTGTAGGAATGTCGTTTCCAATGAGCAATATGTCATCCACGTATAAAACAAGGAAAAGCACTATGCTCCCACTAATCTTCTTGTATACACAAGGCTCATCTTCGTTCTTGATGAAACCAAACTCTTTTACCGATTCATCAAAACGGAGATTCCAACTCCTAGAAGCTTGCTTCAATCCATAGATGGATCTCTGCAATTTGCATACCTTAGAATCTTGTTCAAAACCTTCTGGTTGTGTCATATACACATCCTCGTGGAGTTTTCCATTCAGGAAAGCGGTTTTGACGTCCATCTGCCATATTTCATAGTCATGATATGCGGCAATGGCAAGCAAAATTCTTATAGACTTGATCATTGCTACGGGTGAAAAGGTCTCATCATAGTCAATACCATGAACTTGCCTATAACCCTTCGCTACAAGCCTAGCTTTGTAAGTATGCACCTTCCCATCCATGTCAGTCTTCTTCTTGAAGACCCATTTGCATCCTATGGTTTTTACACCTTCGGGCGCATCAATCAAATTCCAAACTTGATTGTCTTGCATGGATTGCAATTCGGATTCCATGGCTCCAAGCCGCTTGTCCGAATCAGGAGAAGACATCGCCTCTTGGTAGGTTGACGGTTCATCATTCTCAATGATTTCTACCTCATTACTATCCGTTACGAGAAATCCATATCTCTCGGGCTCGGATCGTAACCTACTAGATC
Source organism: Campanula takesimana (assembly GCA_026119855.1). NCBI lineage: Eukaryota > Viridiplantae > Streptophyta > Magnoliopsida > Asterales > Campanulaceae > Campanula > Campanula takesimana. The sequence continues at coordinate 844,091 of JAOWBW010000257.1, forward strand.
TGCGAGTTGCTTGTGTATTATGAACAGTTTCCACAACTCCTTGTGGTTCTTGTTCTTGTTCCACTATTGGTTCACTGTTATTTTCTGGGTCTCGAATTTCTTCAAGATTTATTTTACTCCCACTGATTTCTTTGGAGAGAAACTCTTTCTCTAGAAAGACACCAGTTCGGGCAACAAACACTTTGTTGTCCTCTCGGTTGTAAAAGTAATATCCTTTAGTTTCCTTAGGATATCCCACGAAAATACATTTATCAGATTTGTGTGCTAGTTTGTCAGAGATAAGTCTCTTGACAAAAGCTTCACAACCCCAAATCTTCATGAAAGATAAACAAGTTTTCTTTCCACTCCACATCTCATATGGAGTCTTTTGAACCGATTTAGTTGGAACACGATTTAGTGTGAAAGCAGCGGTTTCTAGAGCGTAACCCCAAAAGGATATTGGAAGATCAACTTGACTCATCATTGATCGAACCATGTCTAACAAAGTCCGATTTCTCCTCTCAGACACACCATTCCATTGTGGTGTTCCGGGCGGAGTCAATTGTGAAACTATTCCACAATTCTTTAGATGATCATCAAATTCTTGACTTAAGTACTCACCACCTCGATCTGATCGAAGTGCCTTTATACTTTTGCCAAGTTGTTTTTCTACTTCATTTTGAAATATTCTAAATATCTCAAATGCTTCACTTTTATGTTTCATTAGGTAAACATACCCAAATCTACTATAATCATCAGTGAATGTTATGAAGTATTGAAATCCTCCCCTAGCATTGCTACTTAATGGTCCGCATACATCGGAATGTATCAACCCCAATAAGTCGCTTGCCCTTTCACCCAACTTGGTAAAAGGTGTCTTAGTCATTTTTCCAAGAAGACACGACTCACAAGTATCATATGACTCTAAGTCACATGAACCCAAAAGTCCGTCCCCATGGAGTTTTGAGATACGCTTCTCATTAATATGACCAAGACGGCAATGCCACAAATAAGTATGATTTACATCATTAGGTTTAGATTTCTTATTTACATGATAGACATTATTTTCATTCTTGACATCCAAGATATAAAGGCCATTAAATGAATTAGCAATACCATAAAGCACATCATTTAAATAAATAGAAAATTTCTTATTCTCAATAAGAAACTTAAAACCTTCATTATCCAAACAAGAAATTGAAATAATATTTCTGCTTAAATCCGGAACATAATAACAATTGTTCAAAACAAGAATTAATCCGGAAGGTAAAGTGACTTCATAAGTCCCTACGGCTAATGCAGCAACTCTTGCTCCATTTCCCACACGTAGATCTACTTCACCTTCTTTAAGCAGTCTCCTATTCTTTAATCCCTGCACATTTAGACAAATGTGAGAACCACATCCGGTATCCAATACCCAAGAATCAGTGGTAGAAAGGAGAATATCTATCATATAGATACCTGAAGTCGACGCAGCCTTGCTGCTCTTCTTCTTCTTTTGCTCTTCCAAGAAAGCCTTGCAATTACGTTTCCAATGACCAATTTCTTGACAATGGAAACAGATTGCATCCTTTTGTGAATCAGGTTTTGCCTCAGAAGCCTTGGCAACCTTTGCCTTGCTTATCTTGGGTTTGACAACTTTTGCCTTACCCTTTCCTTTGGCACTAGCCTTCTTCCCATCATGAACCAAGAGCACGGGAGAACCTTTCTCCACAATTTTCATCTCTGCAGTTTTGAGCATCCCATGCAACTCAGAGAGATTCTTATCCATTCCATGCATGTTATAATTCATCACAAACTGATTATAACTTTTAGGCAATGAATTAAGAATGAGATCCGTGGCTAGCTCCAATGGGATTGGATAGCCAAGTTTCTCAAGGTGCTCTACATAACCTTTCATTTTAAGAAAGTGAGGACTCACTTGTTGCCCTTCATTCATTTTACTAGTAGTGAATGCAACAATGGTCTTGTACCTCTCTTGCCTAGCTTGCTCTTGAAACATAGTTCTCAACTCCACGCCTATCTCATAGGCTTCCAAATGTTCCAAACTTTGTTGGAGTTTTGAACACATAGCGGCAAGCATGAGACAACTTACATCTCTAGAATCATTACGATGTTTCTTGTAATTGTCTCTTTTTACCCTAGGGGCAGTAGGCGGTGGTTCAGCGGGGAGAGACCCATCGAGAATGTACAACTTATCTTCTTGCCTAAGAACGATTCTTATGCTACGGATCCAATCCATAAAGTTTGTACCATTCTCTTCGAGCTTATCCTTCTCAAGGATCGATCGCAACGATATTGATTGAGTGTTATTAGTCATTATCTACAAATATGCAAAATTTCTAAAATTTAATAAGTACCGATTTTCATTAAAGAGATAAATAATGTATTTTTCAAACAAAATACTCCCACTAAATTATATAACCTTCATATACATCCAATGTATAGTATAATTTAAATGGGTTGAGATCCCGCTTTAATCTAATTTTGAGTACGCTTTGGCGCACCGCTCAAAATTAAATCAATTAGGTAGACAACTCTTTTCAATCATATCTCATATGACTCTCAGTTCTTTTCATGAGATTCTTTAAGAAATCCAATTTCAAAAAGCATGTTAAATCTCATCTTTGCCTTAAGCCCAAAACTGTTTTGACGCTTAATTAAGTCCAACCATTTTAAACGCATAGGAAACTCTTATTCACTCATCTTGCTCAAACATGAATAAAATCAATGCACCTCGCTTTGGCGAGCCCACATAAAATTACTCATGTATAAACAAGTGTTTTAATCATGGCATGGCAAAAGGACTTAAAACTTTCTTTGAAGGTTCATCACATATAGCATATAACACATTTATGAGCACATAATATAAACATGTTACACATCAAGTTTAGCCACTAAATTAATCTCCATTAATTTAAGCATGGTATTTATGTGTCATTAGTTTCTCTATAATTATGAGGATGAGACTATTTCAACTTTGGTCATTATCTCCAAATCAAGACAACAAGAAGTGCGGTCGAACTAAGCCATTAGGCAACCATAATCCCAAAGCCATGGATCCGTTCATATGATTAAATCAAATACAACATAAGAATAAAGGAATAAACTAACCCTTGATGACTATCAAATTCTCTTGGTCTTTGGTGGAGGTTTGAAGACTTGATCACGATCACAAAGCTTGAACACGAACTTTGAAGATGATGATTTTCACCCTCTAGCGGTATCCACACTTCGAACGAATATCAAAGGAGCTTCTTTGATCTTGGTTGCTAGACCAAATTGTGAAACACTTTTTCACAATCAAAAGAACTATATGGAATTTATTTTGTGTATTATTTTGTTCCTCAACCAAGAATGTTTTGGAACAAAATAAACCCTCTCTCAAACTCTTTGAGACTCACAAAATCATTGGCCTTGAGTGCTGGCCGAATTTTGGTCTTTTATACACAAGTATGACCTATTCCAAATAGGAAACTTGTGTCAAAATCCGTCCAAAATTCATTTCCTAATCAAATTAGGAATCTGCCACCCGACAGCGCTGTGCGGCCGCCCATAAGCCTCTGTGCGGTCGCACAACTTTCTGAAACAAAACTGGTACAAAACTGAACTAAGTGTGCGGCCGCCCAGTCCAAACTGTGCGGTCGCCCACTTCTCAGAATGTCCAGAATTTCCAAAATTCCAATATTGTCCTTTTAAAGATTCGTTCTATTGTGTGTGACCCTCTAGGATTATACTAAGTTGGTAATGGGTTCAAACATGAAACCATAAGATATGATTAGGTTCTAGCAAACCGTCATACCTACCCAAATAGTATAACTAGATACAAGTTCGCATTCCTTTAGAATATGTCACAATCCCTTTGTCCACGATGTCATTGAATACAAGTCATGGTCAAACAGTCAACTTGTTTTGTTCAATACTTTCTCGATTCCGAATATGTTGATAATTCAAATGCTATTGATCCAATCAATCCATTTGAGTCCGGCCGAACATTTCATCAACATCATTCCTTCGAGGGGCCCAAGCTTGACATCTCTCCGTGGAGGGACAAATCCATTTAGCTTATTATTCTTCCCAACGGGAATCCGATTATGCCAATCATACCCTTTATAACTTCCCGGTTAAAGGTAGCGTTTGAATATGTCAAACATAATGTTCATCAAGTGGAAGACTATAATAACTTCATGTCTAAGGATTCAAATGACATAACTAATATGAGATATATGTACGACATAGACCATGACATAAATCTCATACAGCGGGTCATGTCCAGTACCTTGTTCCAAACAAGTACCCATAAATCTAACATGATCATCCCATGATCATTTAGCCTTTATACTAGTGCTTAACAAGTACTAGGGACGGAGATTATTATAAGTAAACATGAACAACAATAATAATCAAAACATCTCTTCATTGATATGAAATAAATGATAACAATTACGACGTTTATTAAACGTGCCTAGGGCACCACTACCAACACCATGGGTATTAGATACATTATTGATTGGGCCTAGTGCAAGTAGGAGATTGTTGATTGATTTACCCTAGGCATGTTATTTGGTGACAATGTTTGTTATCACTTTCCATTTATATAAAGAGATGTTATGGATTATTATTTGTTGTTTCATGTTTTGTTATAATAATCCCCGTCCCTAGTACTTATGAAGAACTAGTATAAGTTTAATTAGATAACCATATGATGATTATGTGTATGTGATACAAGTTAAACTTATGGGTATGTGTTGGTGAACACATATTGGACATGACCCAACTATGAGGTTTATATCATGGTCAAAATGTCATAATTAAACCTTTAAATAGTTATATCATTGAATCCTTAGACCTAAGATTATTACGATCTTCCACATAGTGGAGATCATGTTTGACATATTCAAACGTTTCTCTTAACCAAGTAATTATAAAGGATATGATTGGCATGATCAAATCTATGTAGAGAAGTGTAATAAGTTAAGATGGGATTTGTGCTTCTTCATGAGAGATGTCAAGCTTGGGCCCCTCAATGAATAGTATTAATGAAATGCATGGCCGTGCTCAAATGAATTGATATGATCAATGTCATTTGTATAATCAACTATTTGTAATCGAGAAAAGTATTGGGCATTGTACGTTGACCATTGAGCATGGCTTACGCTCAATGACATCGTGGACAAAAAGATTGTTATATGTTCTATAAATGATTCACGAACTTTGAAAAGTTATTTTAATTGGGTAGTCATGATGGCTTTGCTAGAGTCCGGTCATGATTTATGTTATCAAATGGTTTTGATCACATTGCCAACTTAATATAATCCTATGGGTCACACACAAAAGAACGAATTCAAAAGGGCTAAATTGGAAAGTCTTAAAATTGGATTTTAAGGGAAATTCACGACAGGAAAAGGACCCAGGTGGACCAAGGTCATGACCCGGCCGGACCTTGGTGAGATCCAGGCGGACCTTAGTCCATACCCGGTCGGACCCAAGGTGATCCGGTCAGACCCTTGGTGCTACCTGGCCAGACTTTTTACTTGACGGGATTTCGATTTTTGACTCCGAGTTTTGACCGGAATAAGACTTTCAAACCTAAACTAGTTGGGTATTAAAAGTATAAATACCCCTCTCAAACCCCTAGGTCAAAAATGATTATTGTAATCATAATTGATAGCCTCCAAGAGAGAAAAAATAGTCTTCTTTTTCCTCAAGAACAAAAGTTTTCATATAGCCTTCATAATAGAAGTGTGTTCTATTGGTTCTAGCAATCCAGATCAAGAAGGTGTTATTGATATTCATTCGCGTGTGGATAAACATAGAGGGCGTTGATCTCAACTCCTCCAAGTTCGTGATCCAAGATTTGAGGTCGTGTTCCTGCGATCGTGATTCAAGAGGCGCGAAGAACAAAGATTGAAGATTCAAAATTTTAAAGCATCATCGCGGTTTGTATTCTAAATTCAACTTCGTATTAATTTAATCATATTGAATGGATCTAGGTTTTTTTGTTTATTCAGCTGTGCATGATTGTGTAAAACCCAACAAGATATGGGTAAAGCCGCTTATATCCTTGAAATAAAGATCTATCATGATAGATTTAAAAGACTGATTGGTTTAAGTCAAAGTACATACATTGACAAGATTCTTAAAAGATTATATATAGAGAAATCTAAGAGAGGTAACCTGCCAGTGTTACATGGTAAAATTCTAAGCAAGACTCAGTGTCCTAAGACAACTGATGAGCGAGAACGCAGGAATGGAATCCCATATGCTTCTGCAATTAGATCCATTATGTATGTCATGATATGTACTAGACCGGATGTCTCTTATGCTTTGAGCATGACGAGAAGATACCATTCAGATCCTGGTGAGAGTCACTGGATAGCTGTCAAGATGATTCTTAAGCACTTTTGAAGGACTAAAGGCCCGTTCTTGATATATGGAGGTTTGGAAGATGATCTTGTTGTTAGGGGTTACACAGACGCAAGCTTCTAAACTGACACGGATGACTATAGATCGCAATCTGGTTTTATGTTTATGCTAAATAGTGGTGCTGTAAGCTGGAAGAGTTCTAAGCAGAGTACAGTAGCTGATTCTACAACAAAAGCTAAGTATTTAGCTGCATCGGATGCTGTTAAAGAGGCTATTTAGATCAAGAAATTCATTACTAAATTAGAGGTGGTTCTTAGCATTGCTAACCAATAGACCTTTATTGTGATAATAATGGTGATATTACTCAAGCTAAGGAACCAAGAGCACATTAAAGATCCAAACACATACTTAGGCGTTTTCACCTCATTCGAGAAATCGTAGAGAGGGAGGTCGTGAAGATATGCAGAGTACCAACTGATGATAACATAGTTGATCCGCTAACAAAGGGACTTCTGCAATCTAAACATGATGGTCATGTTAGGTCCATGTGTATTTGATACATGAGTGATTGGGCCTAGTGTAAGTAAGAGATTGTTGGTGTATATGCCCTAGGCATGTTATTAGTACGTTATTTGAACAATGTTTTGTTATCATTTTTCATTATATAAAGAGATGTTTTAGAATATTATTTGTGGTTACATGTTTTGTTATAATAATGTCTATCCCGAGTACTTATGAAGAACTAGTATAAGTTTAATTAGATAATCATGTGATGATTATTTGTATGGGATACAAGTTAAACTTATAGGTATGTGTTGGCGAACATATACTAGACATGACCCACCTTTGAGGTTTATGTCATGGTCATAACGTCATAATTAAACCTCTAAATAGTTATATCATTAGAATCCTTAGACCTGAGATTATTACGATCTTCCACATAGTGGAGATCATGTTTGAGATATTCAAACGTTACTCTTAACCAAGTAATTATAAATGAATATGATTGGCATGATCGAAGCTATGTAAGGAAGTGTAATAAGTTAAGATGGAATTTGTCCCTCTTCATGAGAGAAAAGTATTGGGCATTGTAAGTTGACCATTGACCATGGCTTACGCTCAATGACATCGTGGACAAAAGGATTATGATATGTTATTGTAAGGATCCCGCCCCGTGACGAAGGAAACGAAGGGTTTTTGTTTCGAAGGGCGAAAAAACCAAACACGGTTATCACGCAAAATATAACAGAGTCGCCACATTTGTTAATTATTTAACCCAACAAATGAAAATGTTAGAGATTCTATTAGTTCGGAGGTCAGGTTACGTCTTGGGAAGAGTTCGTCACCCACGCCGCCTCGGACAAGTCCGAGTCTCCCTAATATTGGTTAACAAAAGTGCGCGTGTGTGTGTGTATTTAACGGAAAAGAGTCTGTTTTAAACTTTTATTCAAAAACTTAACTGAAAAGGGGTTTTTTATCAAGAAAACAAGGATCAGAGGGCAAAATAGACATTTTCCCCTCTGGATCCAAAGTAGCCGTACGGCTCAAGATGTCTCTTCCTGGAATTTTACAGTTTGTTCAGAAACAGTCCAGTTCCAGGCAGAAACAGAGCATTCTGCTGAAATTGGACTTAAACAGTTTTGATTCCAGTTTTATTTCAACACAACAAACTTAAACAAAGTCATTCCTATGCCTAATGATCATCAATTAGACCCCAAAACAAGTATTTAGGTATGATCAAAGCAATCATTGGAGAAAATCACACAAAGGTGATGAACATGGCCAAATGAGACAAAATGACCATTTGATGATTAAAGATGGAAACTTTATCATCAAGATGACATTTTTATACATTATTAACCTCTTAGGGACTAAATTATTGCATAAAGATTCAATCTTTATGTCCCAAAATGGGATTTCAAAGCTAAATCAAAAGGGTAAGATGATAAACACTAAGGTTTTATCATCCCACATGATTATCATTGCCAAATCAAAACAAAATCAACATAAAGATTTGGACTTTCACCACAAGAGTGGATCCTTAAGCCAAATACAACCTTGGGACAACATTATTTGACATAAAGATTTGATCTTTATGACCCCAAAGGGGATTTTGAAGCTAGATCAATGTTTGGATGATAAAGATTGAAACTTTATCATCCAAATGACCATCCTTGCTACCAATGAACAACATAATCAACCAAAACATGTGCCTTTTTCATTAAAATAGATCATTAATTTGTTATAAGTAAGAAATTCAACAAACCATGATCATCCTTAAGTTAGAACCACTTTCACACAAAGTGTGAAGGGCACCTTGAATCATCCATGGTTTGGACCATAATGTATAATAATAATATATATATATATATATATATATATATATATATATATATATATATATATATATATATATATATATATATATATATATATATAGTGCTTGAAGGACAAGACTTGCAATAAGATTAAGATTACAGTGCTTGAAGGAAAAGACTTGCAATGAAATTAAGTTGCTTGAATGGACAAGACTTGCAAGAATTAAGAGATGAACAACAATAATATGAACAAACAAAAGAGATAAGATGAAGAGAAGGATGGGGGAGAAGGTGGCTTCACCTATGTTTAGTTAGGCCAATCTTCCTTTCTCTTTCACTCTCAAAACACTCTCTGGAGAAATTTTAACAGAGTAACACTAACAATAATCGTTTCTCCCCCCTGGAATGATCAGCAAGGGGTTCAATTTATAGGGGCTGATAGTGCCCAAAGTAGCCGTACGGCTCACGTTGGCGACCTTTTGGATTTTTCAATCTTTTAATTCCAGAACAGTCCATGTGTCCATATTTTGTCTTAGTGAGGTCTTGGCCTATCAGTTTATCCCTGAATGGTGCCTAGAATTCCTCTAAGTTGGTCAAATTCAGATTGGGGTACTTACAGATCCCCTTGGCAACGTCGCTTTTGAAGAAAGCGGGGTTGTCGATAAACGCATCCCAATCTGATGGGAGGACGGCAAAGGCCGATTTGATTCCCATGGCTGGACCTAGAGCTATAGGATTCCTACGTATACCTTTTGTGAGGAATCAAGCCTATCGTAGTTCGAAGGAGGGGTGAGAGATTTTGAGGCTACTCAAACCTATAGCTGACCGTTGAGGTCGGGTGGGGAACTCGGGCATGACACTCATTCGGTCAGTGGCAAAGGTTCGGGCGTGACACTCATTCGGTCAGAGGCGAAGGTTCGAGCGTGACACTCATTTGGTTAGAGGCAAGGTTCGGGCGTGAGACTCATTTGGTCAGAGGCAAGGACTCGGGCATGACGCTCATTCGGTCAAAGGCAGGGACTCGGGCATGACACTAATTCGGTCAGAGGCAAAGGTTCGGGCATGACACTTATTCGGTCAGAGGCGAAGGTTCGGGCGTGACACTCATTTGGTAAGAGGCGAAGGTTCGGGCGTGACACTCATTTGGTCAGAGGCGAAGGTTCGGGCGTGACACTCATTTGGTCAGAGGCAAGGACTCCGGCATGATGCTCATTCAGTCCGAGGCAAGGACTCGGGCATGACGTTCATTCGGTCAGAGGCAGGGACTCGGGCATGACACTCATTTGGTCAGAGGCAAGGTTCGGGCGTGACACTCATTTGGTCAGAGGCAAAGGTTCGGGCGTGACACTCATTCGGTCAGAGGCGAAGGTTCGGGCGTGACACTCATTTGGTCAGAGGCGAAGGGTCGGGTGTGACACTCATTTGGTCAGAGGCAAGGACTCGGGCATGACGCTCATTCAGTCAGAGGCAAGGACTCGGGCATGACGCTCATTCGGTCAGAGGCAGGGACTCGGGCATGACACTCATTTGGTCAGAGACAAGGTTCGGGCGTGACACTCATTTGGTCAGAGGAAAAGGTTCGGGCGTGACACTCATTCGGTCAGAGGCGAAGGTTCAGGCGTGACACTCATTTGGTCAGAGGCGAAGGTTTAGGCATGACACTCATTTGGTCAGAGGCAAGGACTCGGGCATGGCGCTCATTCGGTCAACTCACAAATGTTTTGACTCTCATTTGGTCAAACTTGGGGCAAATGGGCTTACGTCAAAGACCGCCTAATTTTCTAGACTTCACAGGGCCTATGTCGGGGATGGCCTAAAAGGTCACTCGGGGGACTAAGGTTTTGGTCAACTCTGTCTTTGGGGAGATTGACGAGGCAAACTGGTCTTACGTCCGACTAAGGACTGCCGGGATTTGGTCAACTTGGCTCTATGGAGAGGGTTGACTAAGGAGAATGGTCTTACGTCACTTTGGACTGCCGGGACAAAACATTCGAGTTAACTCCACCTTTGGGGAGTTTGACAAGGCAAACTGGTCTTACGTCCTACTAAGGACTGCCGGAGAAAAACGCTTCATACTAAGATGGCCACTTCAAGGGTTGGACACTCTTTTGGTCGCTCAAGGGTTCCGGTCAACTTTAACTACGAGATGGTTGACTAACAAGGATAGTCTTACGTCCACTCGGACTGCCGTGACAACGCTGGGTTTGACACTCTTTTGGCAAACCTAAGGGCTTTGTAAAATGACCACTCCGGGTTCCAAGGTTTCCTTAACCTATCAAGACCACTCCGGGTACCAAGGTTTTCTTAACCTATTACGACCACTCCGGGTACCAAGGTTTTCTTAACCTATCACGACCACTCCGGGTCAAAAACTCGGGTCAACTCCATCTTTGGACAAACTGGTCTTACGTCCGCCTAAGGACTGCCGGGACAAAACTAGGTTCCAATGGACTTACGTTAAAAGACCGCCTATCCTTTCACAACATTTCCACAAAACATTATTTTTACAAACACTCCCTCAAACGCCGAATGCGATTTGGAAGGGGACGGAAAACACATTCTTCTCATAAACACACCCTTAAATGCCCAATGCGATTTGGAAGGGGACAGAAAAAACATCCTTTTATAAACACACCCTCAAATGCCCAATGCGATTTGGAAGGGGACGGAAAAAACATTCTTTTATAAACACACCCTCAAATGCCCAATGCAATTTGGAAGGGGACAGAAAAATCATTCTTCTGTAAACACACCCTCAAATGCCCAATGCCATTTGGAAGGGGACAGGTAAAACTCTCTTTGATCAAAAAGCCTTTGGCTTGAAACATTGTTTTGGTCAAACTTGGAAAATGCTCATTTTTAGAGGCAAATCTTTTAATGAAGCATTTTAGTCAAATTCCGATTTTAACTTAACCACGAGGTTTATTATGCATAAAGTCGTTTGGAGTTCTGTCCATTTCTTAGGAGTGATCGGGGGTAGAGAACCCTCTTGTCGTCGTTGTTGGGGTAGCCCCATGTCCTTCTCATCGTTGATGTTGGGGGTAGCCCCATGTCCTTGTTGGCGTCAAAGGCGGCATAGCCCCATGTCCTTGTTACCATTGATGTCGGGGTAGCCCCATGTCTTTGTCAGCGTCGATGGCGGCGTAGCTCCAATGTCATCTTTTGACCTTCGAAGCGAGGTTAGGAACCCATCCCTTTTTCATGACTCACCCTTTCTTTTGCCTAGGCCGCCCTTTCGGGTTTTCAACCTAGCGGGCATCTCTTTTACGTCTTTTATGGCACACCCTGTTTTTTGCCTAGGCCGCCCTTACGGGTTTTCAACCTAGCGGGCTACTTTTTTGGTGCCTTTCTCTTTTTCCTTTTTTTTTTTTTTTTTTTTATGAGTGATCCAGCCGACTCGATAGAACGGGGACTTTAAAGTATTTTTTTTTATGGAGGAAACATGCAAGGGCATTTTATTTGGGAGAGAGTCCCTTTGTTTTGGTGAGCTCTTTGCGTAATTTATCATGAAATGGAAGGAAACCCTTGCTTGACAGAATACAAGTGTTTAGCTCTTTCCTAAGATGTAGAGAAGAAGACTTGTCAAGACATTTGAAATTTTCCTTAGTTAATATCATCAAATGATTGAACGGACCATGTCTGTCATTAAGTCAAGATTATAGCAAGCAATTAGCCTTAACATGTATAAATGTTGTGATCAATTGAGATTAAGATTCGATCAATGGCAAGATCGGAAGAAGAAGGTGTATCTGGGGAATCAGTCATTGATGGGACCGAGAATTTGGTCATTTTGAGAGGACCATGATTTGATGGTTTTGTTTCATGTTGTGACTGGACCCGAAGGTTGCGTACGTTCCTCTCATTTTGAGGAGCTCAGGTCGTCGTAGTTCGGCCTTGGGCCGTCTTTTGCTGAAATTGGCTTTCTTCTCACGTTATCTCAGAGGACGTTGTTGATCCTTTGATGTAGATCCTTCCACTTCGTGGTGAAATCTTTGGGATGGGCCTTTTGGGGTGAACCCTCCTTTTGTGTGAACTCCTTTTGATTTGAACGGGTTCTTTGGGATGAGTCCTTTCTTGGTCGTCTTTTAGGATAGACCTCCTTTCTCGCGAACCCTTGGGGGTGGACCTTTTGCGATGAGCTCTTGAGGGAAACTTCCTCTTTGCATAGGCTCATTTCCTTTCCTTCTTTCCACATATTCATTATTTTTTTTTCTTTTTTTGTTCGGAGAGGGGAAACATTAGCCCCAACTTGCCATCTTGGACATTGACTCATTTGTAGCCCCTTTGTCACTTTCCGCTTTTTCTTTGAAGACTCGGGCAGTCCTTTGCTTGGTTGCGCAAGAGCGATCGTGGTTGAACCTTGGTGGTTGAGCAACAACGTTCTTTCCTTTTCATCGTCTTGGGATGCCTTTGGCGTGCATCAAGAATTTGTCTCGACAAGGTGTATCGGGTTGTGTATCGGGAATGTGTATGAGGGAAGGCTTGCCATTAATGGTTTCTTCATGCCAATTGATCACAACATTCATTCACATCAAGATTAATTGTTTGCATTTATCATTCTTCATTTGTGTTTGGTCCATTCGTCCTTAATGAGTCGTCATTGACTAGTATGCTTAGAAGTCAATTCATCATTTTGGGGACGTAACAATCAATTGATAATAACAAGCAAGGCAATTTCAAGAGTAAATGTATATTGCGAATAATGTCTCAAGTCTAGAGAGAAGAGAATGAAAATGACTATTTTATTGAGATAATTTTGTACGCACATGTCTAAACACGGACCTTTGTAAAAATAAAAAGACACAGCCCTAGACAGACTTTGATGAGGGTCTAGATCCTACGAGGCTGGAAGACTCATTTTTTATTTTTTTTTAAGGATGGGTTCCTATGAAGTGCGATGGTCTGTTTCCTTCTTCGACTGTTGGAGGGGTTGTCGGCGGCACATTCCATGTCTTCCACGGGGAACTCGGGTTCCATGTCATCAGGAAAGATGTCGCGAGGTCTCCACTTGGCTCGGCGTTGTAATTGTCGGATTCGTCTTTGGCCATCTCCTTTTGGTAACTTCCTTTCGAGGTGTGTAACCTCGTGCATGGCACTCGGCGAGGGAACGGGTCTCCATTGATGTAGCCGCCTTCGGGCTTTCGAGGTTTGGGCCTTTTCTCGTGGACGATGATCCAATCTGTTTTTGACCTCCTTGTTCATGTGGGCGCCAATTCGGATGTGGGCTTCTTGGTCGATGTTTCCAGTGGACAAAACCGCAAAGGACTTTAGCATTTTAAACCTCAAGGTGAGATTATCATCATGGTTTGAGAGAAATGCTTCGTTAGTGGATTAGCCTTTTAGGAAAAACTTGATTCTTTTCTTTTAGGAAAACTTGATCTCTATTTTTTTTATTATTTTTTTTAATGAGGATCGACACACACACCTTTTTTTTTTTTAGTAAGAGACTCACACATTTTTTTTTTAAAAGGATTGACCGGGCCGAAGTTGCCTACGTTCCCTTCACCACGAGGGAGGGGGTCCCACGCGATGAGAAGCTCAGGTTATCGTAGTTCAAATAGGTTTAGGGTTCCAAGAGGGGAAAAACAATCGTGACTGACTTCCTAGGGGGCTATTCCTAGGGATTCAATGGGGACCTAGGGGATTACGCCTAGGGACTTAACGAGAATCTCAATGGGGACCTAGGGGACAACGACCTAGGGTCTCAACGGTAATTTCAATGGGGACTTAGGGGACAACGGCCTAGGGTCTTAATGGGAATTTTAACGGGGACCTAGGGGACAACGGCCTAGGGAATTTCAACGGGGACCTAGGGGACAATGGCCTAGGGTCTCAACGGGAATTTCAACGGGGAACCTAGGGGACAACGGCCTAGGGAATTTCAACGGGGACCTAGGGGACAATGGCCTAGGGTCTCAATGGGAATTTCAACGGGGACCTAGGGGACAACGGCCTAGGGTCTCAACGGGAATCTCAACGGGGAACCTAGGGGACAACGGCCTAGGGTCTCAATGGGTGTCTTGGAGGATAACGGGGATCCTTCCAAAGATTCACGAGATTTAACGGAGGCGACGCTTGTTAGCGAATACAATGTGTCAAGAAGCAAAAAATGGAGTAAACTCATGCAATGTGCAATTATTCATTCAAGTTTACTTAAAACGCATTTTTATTCCTAAATGGTTGGAAAAGATTTCTCTTCTTTTTCGCAACTATTCTAAATCCTGGATCAGTGGAGGCCATCACTACGCCTATAGACCCCTCGTTTTTCACCTGTATTGCACGCTCCCAAGGATGGACTGTCCCGGGTGAGGGTCCTATAGGGCACGTGGCTTCCACCGACCAAAGAAACGAACCTAGGGTCCAGTGCGTCGCAAAGTTCCCAACACGCGGGTCATCCCAATCATGATTAAGCCCCAGTCAGGATCGAGACCTTTTCCTTCGGCTGCACCGATATTCCGACATGACCTCATTTTTAATGAGGCGTCTCAATCCTTGACCATGGGCTTAAGGATGATTAAAATGACTCGTACATTAGGGCTTAACGACACGGTGTTACCCTATCCTTAATACATGTCTTTGACTAATTGTGGTCATCATTAACACACGAGTTAAAGGCCATTTAGCCAACGCTTGTGTTACATCAAGGAGTCACAACTCGCGTATTAACTTGGCCTCAATTAACCTTGAACACATGCTTACGGACATGGCAACGTGAACTAGACCAAAAACCAACCAAAGTCACGGTATTAGTGTGTCACGGACAAGTGTGGTTGACTCGGCTCGGAAGGGAAGGTGGAATGGACCCGTGCGCGCTAGAAGGGCACAAGAGCACCAATCAAGCTGCATCTTGCATCCATCCCGGGTTTTAAAGGTTTGTTGGAACGTGCAAGGTCAAGTGCGCGTTGTGTGAAGTCAAATCTATATTCCCTTTTGAGTCAAAATAGAGATTTTCAATCCGTTTTTCAACACGATGAGCATGGCATAAGCAAGACATGAACAAGTATGAACAAGCATGAAGTAGGCAATTTATACACACAATGAATCAAAAGAACATGATTAAACAAAGACCAAAACTTGTACATGTACCAAGTTGTGCAAAACCAAAGAAATTTTGAATCAAACATTTTGCCAAAAGAACAATCTTTACATTGAAACCATTTGTACAAAGCAAGTTGTGCACAACAAGAAGGGTCTTTTAAAATTCAAGAAATCTTTACAAAAAGGGTTATGCACAATGAAGCTTTGAAAACCATTTTTATTGACAAAAGATAATGCATAACAAGTATGAACAAGCATGAAGTAGGCAATTTATACACACAATGAATCAAAAGAACATGATTAAACAAAGACCAAAACTTGTACATGTACCAAGTTGTGCAAAACCAAAGAATTTTTGAATCAAACATTTTGCCAAAAGAACAATCTTTACATTGAAACCATTTGTACAAAGCAAGTTGTGCACAACAAGAAGGGTCTTTTAAAATTCAAGAAATCTTTACAAAAAGGGTTATGCACAATGAGGCTTTGAAAACCATTTTTATTGACAAAAGATAATGCATAATCAAGTTTTAAGAACCAAGTTTTGGCCAAAAGAATAAAGGTAATTTGCACAAGTAAGACTGTAAATTTGGAACCTGGACAAGCAGAAGCAGAGGGGCATCCAGAATGTTGTTGCCCTGCACAAAATTGTTAATTTGCAACATTCTGACCCCTTACCAAAGTAGCCGTACGGCTAGACCAAGAGGGTTGAGATTTTTCTCAGTTTCTCCAACTTCTGATCATCATGCTCTAGTTTATTGCATTTCCAGAACGTATTCACTCAAAACAGTTTAAACAGAAACATCAAACACACATATATGCACAAAGTCAACTAACGGAGGCGGGAGTTTGACCCACACATAAGTGCCTTCAAAGCTTCTAAAAAGAAGTTTGCAAACACTTTATTCCCCAGCGGAGTCGCCACTGTAAGGATCCCGCCCCGTGACGAAGGAAACGAAGGGTTTTCGTTTCGAAGGGAAAAAAAACCAAACACGGTTATCACGCAAAACATAACGGAGTCGCCACATTTGTTAATTATTTAACCCAACAAATGAAAAGGTTAAAGATTCTATTAGTTCGGAGGTCAGGTTACGTCTTGGGAAGAGTTTCACGTCACCCAAGCCGCCTCGGACAAGTCCGAGTCTCCCTAATGTTGGTTAACAAAAGTGCGTGTGTGTGTGTGTATTTAACGGAAAAGAGTCTGTTTTAAACTTTTATTCAAAAACTTAACTGAAAAGGGGCTTTTTATCAAGAAAACAAGGATCAGAGGGAAAAATAGACATTTTTCCCTCTGGATCCAAAGTAGCCGTACGGCTCAAGATGTCTCTTCCTGGAATTTTACAGTTTGTTCAGAAACAGTCCAGTTCCAGGCAGTAACAGAGCATTCTGCTGAAACTGGACTTAAACAGTTCTGATTCCAGTTTTATTTCAACACAACAAACTTAAACAAAATCATTCCTATGCCTAATGATCATCAATTAGACCCCAAAACAAGTATTTAGGTGTGATCAAAGCAATCATTGGAGAAAATCACACAAAGGTGATGAACATGGCCAAATGAGACAAAATGACCATTTGATGATTAAAGATGGAAACTTTATCATCAAGATGACATTTTTATACATTATTAACCTCTTAGGGACCAAATTATTGCATAAAGATTCAATCTTTATGACCCAAACTGGGATTTCAAAGCTAAATCAAAAGGGTAAGATGATAAACACTAAGGTTTTATCATCCCACATGATTATCATTGCCAAGTCAAAACAAAATCAACATAAAGATTTGGAATTTCACCACAAGAGTGGATCCTTAAGCCAAATACAACCTTGGGACAACATTATTTGACATAAAGATTTGATCTTTATGACCCCAAAGGGGATTTTGAAGCTAGATCAATGCTTGGATGATAAAGATCGAAACTTTATCATCCAAATGACCATCCTTGCTACCAAAGAACAACATAATCAACCAAAACATGTGCCTTTTTCATTAAAATAGATCATTAATTTGTTATAAGTAAGAAATTCAACAAACCATGATCATCCTTAAAACCACTTTCACACAAAGTGTGAAGGGCACCTTGAATCATCCATGGTTTGGACCATAATGTATAACAATATATATATATATATATATATATATATATATATATATATAGTGCTTGAAGGACAAGACTTGCAATAAGATTAAGATTAAAGTGCTTGAAGAAAAAGACTTGCAATGAAATTAAGTTGCTTGAATGGACAAGACTTGCAAGAATTAAGAGATTAACAACAATATTATGAACAAACAAAAGAGATAAGATGAAGAGAAGGATGGGGGAGAAGGTGGCTTCACCTATGTTTAGTTAGGCCAATCTTCGTTTCTCTTTCACTCTCAAAACACTCTCTGGAGCAATTTTAGCAGAGTAACACTAACAATAATCATTTCTCCCCCTGGAATGATCAGCAAGGGGTTCAATTTATAGGGGCTGATAGTGCCCAAAGTAGCCGTACGGCTCACGTTGGCGACTTTCTGGATTTTTCAATCTTTTAATTCCAGAACAGTCCCTATGTCCATATTTTGTCTTAGTGAGGTCTTGGCCTATCAGTTTATCCCTGAATGGTTCCTAGAATTCCTCTAAGTTGGTCAAATTCAGATTGGGGTACTTACAGTTATATAAACGGATAAGCGAACTTTAACAAAGTTGTATCAATTGGGTAATCATGATGGCCTGCTAGGGCCCGCTCATGTTTTATGAGGACAAATGTGTTTGGACTCATTGCCAACTTGATATAATCATATGGGATCACACACAATAGAACTAATTACTAAAAGGGTAAAAGGCTAAAAGTCTGGTGGGGATGACCATGACAGTTTGTAAGCACGACCGTGCCAGTTAACAAGCATGACCGTGACAGTTAACAAGCACGACCGTGCCAATAATCGTTTGGGGACAAGCTTGGTTTTCACGAAATGGCATGACCGTGCCAGAGTCCTTGGGCCGGATTTTTGACTGTTTAATTGGGTAACGGGATTTAGGTTTCCTAG
The DNA here is from genome assembly GCA_026119855.1 of Campanula takesimana. Lineage (NCBI taxonomy): Eukaryota > Viridiplantae > Streptophyta > Magnoliopsida > Asterales > Campanulaceae > Campanula > Campanula takesimana. The sequence goes on from JAOWBW010000257.1 coordinate 862,825, forward strand.
GTCCTTAAGGGTTAAGGACTATAAATACATCTTTTCACCAGCCATTAAACATATGAAACCTGGTTTTTTGGAGAAACAATATTCTTGATCCAATATTGAGAATCAAAGATCAAGAACCCTAAATTCATATAGCCTACTTTGGATCTAGCAGTCCGGATCAAGAAAGAGTTCTTGATATTCGTTCGCGTATAGATATCCATAGAGGGTGATTGCTTAATCAACTTCTAGTTCGTGTTTCTGCGATCAAGACTTGTTGAAAAGCTTGAAGAAGATCAAATCTTAAAGAACAAAGATTCAAGATCCGAAAATTTTAAAGCTCCATTACGGTTAGTATTCTAAATTCAATTCAATATTAATTTAATCATTTTGAATGGATCTAGGATTTTGGGTTTATTCCGCTGCGCATTATTGTGCAAAACCCAACAAGTACTACTCCACCTATATGAATAGATTGGGGTATAAGAATAATTGAGTAAGCCACATATGAATGATAGAACACATAACCTATAAATTGCGTACCATAATTCGACATAATTGTAGAATTATGCAGAAGGTTCTACTTGAGCAAGAAAATTGACGGTACCGGATCTTCTTTCCCTACTTTTTTTCTATGGACAGTGGCTTAATGGAATAACAAATATTTATAGGCCCAGGGTTTTAGAGTGGGAACGGGGCCTAGCAATTCTTCTCCTTTAAGGAAACTAATAAACATGTTCCATAAGAACTTTAATATCCTTATTTATTTAGAACTCCAATTTGTGTCCTTTCCATTACAGACTCAAATTGAGCTAAAGCCTACGGCTAATTACAACTCACATCATACAATAAAGTGTGCATAAGCCCATAAATAGACCATATTAACAATTGAGCTTACATTGCATTATTTGATTAAATATGACTCTAATTGTTATCTTGCTAAATTCACAATTAATAGTAGACCAAATAAAAAGTCTAACAATCTCCCACTTGAGAAACATTAATTGGAATCAATTATTTAAAAATATTTTGCTTTAGAAAATGACTCTCGGGTCAAGGACAAGTTTCAATGTGGCCACGGTTTAAAAAATATATATACTCCCTCCATCCCATAACAATGTGGACAAATTTCCAATTTGGGCATCCCATTGATAAGTTACACTTTCCTAAAATGGTAAAGAATCTTTACTATACCTCCCACTCATTCTCTCTCCTATTTTATTTTTATACTCACAACACCAATCAACCTACTATTCCCTACCCCACTTTCTTTCTCCTACTTCACTTTTCACACTCATAACAACTACACACTACTATTCATCCCTTAATGTGCTCAACCCATTTTGTCCACATAGTTATGGGATGGAGGGAGTATAGTCCAAAAACAAAACTTTAATGTTAAGCTCATTCGGTCCAATAAACCTCCGAATCATGAATCATGGCAACCATTATGTTATTAAGGGACGCAATTCCGATCTATGGTCACAAAACTAGAAGACCTATCGACATGGAATTAGATGTAGTAGTGTAGCAATGAAAATAGTCACCAGATATGATTTTATTAAAACTACTTTCATTGTTAGTCCACATCATGATTTCTATAAATGTTTGGTACGCTTTAAGAAGAAATCATCCGACTTCCCATGAAGCCAATATGTCTCAAGTTCACAATGATATCAGTGAGACATATAACAATGTTGATAGAATATATACTCAAGAATGATATTAAATCTTGAGTTCTTTCGAAGTTGACATGCTACTCAATGTGCATAAAACATGTCAAAAGTAATATGCACAAAGGAATCAATTAACTTCTTATGAAGTCGATATGTCTTGATTATCCAAATGATATCAAGAACAAGACATATAACCATTCAGAAAGATCTATACTTGAGATCGATATCAAGTTTCAAGTTCTTTCATATATAAAGATGTAAGCACAATATATACAGTTACATCTCAAAATCAAATGTGTACAAACATAGTAAGTAACATTAACAATGTATAGCAAACAATATGTTTCTTTTAGAAAATAAGTGGATGACATTTTGAGAAACACACTCTCACTAACCAAGTACATCAAATGACTTTCAAAATACCCATACTAGTAACGTGTTTCTATAACACATTGAGTCATATTCCCTTGGTTAATAGATTAACTAGTAGCAACATTGTTGTAGTGATAATATATATACAAAAAATTATTATCATCTACTAAAGTAATCCTAGATTTATGCATTTAAAATGAATGCTCAAGCAAAGCAAAATATCAATGCAAACTCTATAAGGAAACTAATGAAAAATAAAATTTGTCACCATAAATCTCAATACATATGGCCAATTAAATCCAAAAAATATTAGAAAGAGAGCATGCTATTGGCATATAGAACAAAGACAATAAAGTCATTCCCACTAAACATGAGATATATGCAATAATTATTTTTAGTCTCAATAAACATGAATGTTATGTAAGTATACACTACCATCCTTTTAATCCATATGTATGGTTTCAACATTCAAAACCTCTATTTGGATCATGTTTTACTAAAGAAGCTATTGAATTGAAAATATGTAGAAAAAAAGGATTATTACAAATCTATTCTCTCACTTAACTGAAATTTTAGCTTTCAACTTGGTACTCTAAAATAAAGAAGAACAAGAGCATCAATTACATGATTCGTATATGTCATGAGCAAGGAATCAAAACTATATGACTCTTCGATGTTTCTCTTTTTTAACAAAGTTTGGTGTCCCAAGATCAATCAAGTGAGATACATATATACAACTATCTCGTTTTATTATATTTACTCACTACTATGAGACATGATCCATTATCCATAACATCAATCTCCTAAAATTTTATAAATAGGAGACAATGGTCCTTAAAGTTATAAAAGATTTTTAAGGAATCAAGATTGCAAGCTGAACTCATCAATTTGATTTACAATATACCCAAAGCAAATTAATCTGAGTATTGGTCTCACCAAGAGAAGAAATACAACAAGATTAACCTTTCGTTAATCTTTGAACCCAAATTTGCAAAGTAAATCATATTATCTCATATAAGAGGTCTCAATACAAGATATCTAAAAAGTGATATTCTCAACTCAAATGTGGAATAAATAGAATTAGAATTTCAATTGAACTCTATATAAAAATACTTGATCTAATCCGTCAACGCAACAAGTGTAACAGACCAAGTGTTAACAGATCAATAAATAAAATACTCCCTCCGCCCCAACACAAGTAAGACTAGAGGAGTGTGAACAATAATTAAGAAAAAGTGATATTTATGTGGTAGAAAATGAAAAGAGAGAACGAGTGAGGTAAATAGTAGTGTTGGTTGAATAAATTGAGTGGTGGAAAATGAAGAGAGAGAATGAGTGGGGTTAAATGGTGGGGTATGATGAATATAAATATATTAAATATTTTTATTTTAGGCAGTCTCACTTGTGGTGGAACGGACCAAAAGGAAAAAAAAATCTCACTTCTGTTGGGACGGAGGGAGTATGTTTTAGTAGAGAACAAAATAGTGAGATATATCATGATCACTTACTTTATTAAATGAGACAAGCTAGACACTTAAAATTATACTCCCTCATTTTCAACTTGGATATGAAATATTTCTAAAAGGTATCAAGTATAACTAAAAAGAACTCCAAGGGTATTAGACATTAAAGCTCGGTTAAAGAAATAAAATTCGTAAAGAGTATGCTGATAAATGAAGTATCGAGCGTCTCAATTCTTATAAGACCATAAACTTGGATTATAGGTAAACTATAAAGAAAACACAATCCCAATAACCATTCGCACTACTATAGACAAGAACATAAATACTTGCGCTAGTAGTTTTGATCCGTTAACATTAAAAATGAGGCAACTATGCCATACTTTAATAAGAAACGCATACATATCATCGATGTAAGAAAGTCCACCAAAACCTATTTGATATAAAAATTGAGCAATTTTATGTAGATTAAATCAATTAGACATAAAGTCTTCACGTCATAAGCATTGCGCTCATATTAGAGGTCAACAAACCCTCACACAAAGCTAAATAATATTCATACATAAAGAACAATTTACTGTTGGATATTATGCCATAGGCCCTTGAGAAAGGCCTATGCGTTACATCATAGCTTCATGGTTATAGAGATAACAAACTAGATTATTATATCTTTTGCATATTTATTATAATAATCATTGTCCCTAGAACTTACAAAGAGATAGCATGAGTTTAATGGATAATCATGTGATGATTATGGTGCATAGGATGCAGATTAAACTTGTGGGTACTTGTTGGACAACAAGCACTGGATAGACCCATTATGAGATTTATGTCATAGTCAAATGTCATAATTAAATCTCATAATAGTTATATCATTTGATATCCTTAGACCTGAGATTATCATGGTCTTCCACATGATGAACATTATGTTTGACATTAGGGATGGCAACGGGGCGGGTTCGGGATGGGTTTGACATATCCCGAACCCGCTCCTACTTATTTTCTCCTATACCCGAACCCGCCCTGCCCCGGTTACCATTAAACCCGAACCCGTCCCGCCCCGCCCCGTTTATTCTTAAACTAGTAGAAAAATTACAAATTTTTGTACAATGCTACTATTTTTAGTTTTAATTTTTGTTTATTATAAAAATGAAGACCTTAAAATAATACTATCAAAACAAAGAAAACATTAAATCATTAAGATAAATTATAATTATACATAAACATTATTATCATATTGAAAAATATTATAAATAAACTATAAATTTATGTGGGGCTGGTCAAACGGGGCGGGTTTATAGTAATCCCAAACCCGTCACAAACCCATCGGGTTTTGAAAAGCACTTCCCAAACCCTTCCCATTAGGGGCGGGTCATTGCGGGTTGGGACGGGTTCGGGATTTTTGCCATCCCTATTTGACATACTCAAACGCTACCTTTAACCGGATAGTTATAAAGGCTATGATTGGCATAATCGGATTCTTGTAGGGAATAATGATAAGTCAAGATGAGATTTTTCCCTCTCTCAAGAGAGATATCTGCTTGGCCACTCGATAAGTGAGATTGATGATAATGTATGGCCATACCCAAATGAATTGATGTGTTCAATGTCATTTGCTCATATCAATCTACTCGGGATCGAGAAAGCATTAGACAACATATGTTGACGTGGACCATGACTTATGTCCAATATGATATCGCGTGACAAAGAGATTATGATATGTTCTATTAAGGTAACTTTGGACTTTCAAAGTTATACTAATTGAGTAGTCATAATAGCTTTCTAGAGTCCGCTTATGACTTACGGGTTCTGAATGGTTCGGAATCGTTGCCAACTTAGTATAATCCTATTGGGTCATACACAATAGAACATATTGAAAAGGCTGAAAAATCTGGGATTCTTGGATCACGACCGTACGGCCAGGATAGTGGCGTACAGTGACACGCCCCAAATCCCGGGATTCCCTAATAGAACCTCGAAGCTGGTGCGCGTGACTAACAAGAAACGAGAAACTGAATGACATCTGCTTATATCAAACTAACATCATATATATACTCAAGAGGAACGAGCTACATAGCTCACAAATGAGTTCTATACCAAGAACTTTAAACCAAATTGTTGTACACAGCGGAAAACATGCCTAGCACATACGCTGGCATTACAAGAACACTATACAAGTCTACCCAATATACTGAGTCTAAACAACTGATACCAAATCGTCCTCACTAAATACTGGAAAGGATAACAATCCCCAAACAAGAACAACCTGCCAAGTAGGCCCCTGCTAAGTCGAGCCTCACAACCTATTACCACATGCTTTCCTGGGGGAGGGAAACAAATAAACAAGGAACGGGGTGAGATAAATCTCAGTAAGTTACTAGATACAAGTACATAGAATGTTATCATGTAATCATGCAAATCAAGAAGATTATCAAGTAATCATGCTCAAGATGTCATCAAGTAACAAGTATATGAGAGGCTAAGCCAACTCATCAAGTAGCTAACACATAAGGCTAAACTATCACGTTACAAAGGATATTCCAACCTTATTCCTCCCAAGTAAACCATTGTTGTCGTTGCTTATTGCAGTTGACAAATCACAATCAATCAAGTTGCTGCTGTGCAGTACACAAGAGGACCCAGTAACCAGTGTCACTAATAAGAACAAGATTCACGAGGTGTTCACGAGTTTAGCATTCACTTTTATCAGGCATATTGCTCTAATAAAGGAAGCTATGCCCTTACTATGGCCTGTAGTAAGGGGTCAAGCGCAGATACACAGGCACCCGATTATCACTTTGGCCCCAGCCTCATGATAAGCGTGAACCTATACATCTCCGAGCAAGCAAGGTGACCAGCTGGACTCACACAAGAATGCACAAGTAGATGTTTACTTGAACTACAAGAGTATAGAACTAAGTCCAAAAGTAGTGGACTAGCTCTTCATGAACCATGTAATTATGTGCTCACCAAATACAAGTACACGTATGCTATGTTTGCAAATACAAATCAGTATAACAATGGCACATAATGTGTTCACGTAACACAATCAAGCCAAATTAGAGTCTATTAATAACAGACCCCAACCAAGTAGTAGGGTATGTCATACTATATCACTTTGTCATATAAAATATTTGCACGTACATATTCATATAACCTTTAACACACTAATATGTCTATCACGATACCCTTACTTCCAAGTAGTAGGGTATGTCATACTATATCACTTTCTTTTATGAAACAAAGGAAGAACGTATGAGAGAATTGGGAAAGTGATCAGAACATTCCCCAAACAAGCTTTATCCTTTGCAAGATTCAAGAATTGCAACTAGGCCCCTCAAGTTTCACTTTTAACAAAAAGGCCCTTCAAGTTTCAATTTGAGCATTGTAGCCCTTAAACTTTATTTTTCACAAATGACCCTAAAGTTTCAACTTTGAACACTTAGGACCTAAACTTGCTCAATTATTTAAATAATTAACTCAATTAAAATAGCATATAAATATGCAAGTCAAGAATTTAACAGGAATTAGGACGGGCGTTACATCCTCCCCTCCTTAAAGAAAATTCGTCCTCGAATTTTACTAATCGAGCTTATAACACATATAAATAACAAATAGAACTCAAGAATAGCAAGAATATGGTATACCACACCATATTATCAATTACCTGCGAGTATTATTCTCACATAACCTTCTCGATACCGTGACTTTCCCATGAAACTTTCACAAGAAGCATTCGTGCTCAAGACATTTCCTTTAGAATCAAGTATCCATACAAGCAATTACCCATACACTAAGTAATTCGTGTGATGGAATTTCCACTAAATCGCAAACTCATACAATAGCCACTAGAAAATCCACTTCACATGCTCGCAACATATGATCAAGAAGCAACCTCGGTTAAATATCCAGAGTGCTCATAAAAATTATCATAATCAAGATGTAGAACAAGAATCCCTGTCATATATTGTATCCACAGGTATCCCATGTAATCAAGATGTATCGATCATAACATCACAACACATAAAGTCAAGCAGATTTGATTAATCAATCCACTATAACCAATATCATCGGGACTTATCTATTAAATGATAATCCTTCCACGAAATCCATCGCAATATATTCATATATTCACAAATATCGAAGAATTATAACAAATCAAACGATCTCTGATATTCTGCTTTCAAATAATCGCAATTCAAGGATTTAGTTGAATACTCAGAAATTTTCTCCCATTCAGTACCATCAATCATGAAATACAAGTCTTTATGTTCAATGAATCCGCTAATACCATAGCCGTAGGATCACAATCAGTTTCAAGTCATGATTAGAATTATTCTATTCATAAAAATTCATTCTCCTCAAAGCATATACAAGTACGTTACCATTTTGAATTAACACACGTTTTATCTCTTGTTCGAGCTTCACTATGCATAATGAATTTATCATATCCACTATATTGGTGAAACTTGACACATACACGAGAAAATAGTAACACTGGTCATATCCTTCAAATAACCATCATACTAGTCGAATCCACTAGGCAAGATCAAATACTGAAGTTGTGGTCATCCATCATTTCAATATTTAAAAAATTGGCTTCACGTTTATCAATCCATCGGAAAGTGTAGCTTTCTGTGTCAAATAGTTAATGATAGAGCTACCTTTGAAATTCATTAATGAATCTCTAACAAGATCAAGAATATCTCAAGAATAATCGTACCTCGGTTATTTCCACTTGTACATGTCAATAAAGATACTTACTTCAGGCATCCACTTCAAGGTAATAGATCCTTTATCTCTTGCTAATTTCTGGGAACAATTGTTTCTCTCATGAAATTTCAATACAATCAATTCTCAATCTGCGACTTTGTATACACCAACAGGTCATTAATCAATTCATCGCAAAGAAATCAAATTATGGTTTGAAGATATTATTCATCAAATCCATCAATACTGCTAGATCACATATCAATCGAAATAGCATAATCACGAATTAATAACGAGCATACCTGATATGAGAAGATGTTTTCAATATATCCTCATAGTTGACTTTCCAAATAATGGTAGCCACTTATCAATCAAACACTGAATAGACCACTGATTAACTTCAAGGATCAAATAATTATCCATACACGATAAGAAGTACTGGTTCATTATAGTCACCTGTTGAAATCTTTGCATTCAATATGAAATCGTAAAGTAACATATCTCTTCATGCCAATCAATACAGATACACCCCATGCAGATATACTAAGCTGGGTGAATCCTCTATCAAGAAATTCCTCAAGTTGAATCTTCAACTCTTTTACTCAACCGATGTCATGAACATTGATTTAGATATCAACACTATATTTGTACCGTAGCAACTCAATATAACTCAAGGTTCTCATCATGTATCATGTACTACTCAGTAGAAATTATATCTGAGATTTCACAAAGAATGATGTATCCATTCTTCCATCAACCACATATGCTCAATATTCAGCACAACCTTGATAACCATTTTCGAGCTTTCAATGCAGAACATGAATATTATACATAATTATATCATGCTCATATAAATAGTCAAGCATACTAGCATAGAAATATTCACCATCTATTGTGGCAAACAAGAAAGGCCTAACACATAAAAAGCCAAGCCATAACACATATCACATCAATGCCCCATGCAGGTAACATGACCAAGTTAACATATAACGTATAGGGTGTTATCACCCACACTTCTATCAAGCTCTTATAAATAACGATATCAATCACGTAGTCTCTTACTAGAGAATACACTTTCACGTAAATCAAGAAATGAGGACAAGCATGCATATAGCATGAAACAATGTCCACTGCACAAGATAGATACACCTAAGTCTTTAAAGACTCGCGCTCTCGATTCTCAAACCATCTTATTCCAATTGGAATCAACACTATCAACACCAGTCCTATGCTAGGTATAACAACAAGTAACAAAGCAATCGGCGTCAAAACACACCCAAGACTAACCCAACCTAGGCCATAGACCCTATCCAGGCTTAGAGCTAAACCATAGCTCTGATACCAAAACTGACACGCCCCCAAGTCCCGGGATTCTCTAATAGAACCTCGAACCTGGTGCGCGTGACTAACAAGAAACGAGAAACTGAATGACATCTGCTTATATCAAACTGACATCATATATATACTCAAGAGGAACGAGCTACATAGCTCACAAATGAGTTCTATACCAAGAAATTTAAACCAAATGGTTGTACACAGCGGAAAACATGCCTAGCACATACGCTGGCATTACAAGAACACTATACAAGTCTACCCAATATACTGAGTCTAAACAACTGATACCAAATCGTCCTCACTAAATACTGGAAAGGATAACAATCCCTAAACAAGAACAACCTGCCAAGTAGACCCCTGCTAAGTCGAGCCTCACAACCTATTACCACTTGCTTTCCTGGGGGAGGGAAACAAATAAACAAGGAACGGGGGTGAGATAAATCTCAGTAAGTTACTAGATACAAGTACATAGAATGTTATCATGTAATCATGCAAATCAAGAAGATTATCAAGTAATCATGCTCAAGATGTCATCAAGTAACAAGTATATGAGAGGCTAAGCCAACTCATCAAGTAGCTAACACATAAGGCTAAACTATCACGTTACAAAGGATATTCCAACCTTATTCCTCCCAAGTAAACAATTGTTGTCGTTGCTTATTGCAGTTGACAAATCACGATCAATCAAGTTGCTGCTGTGCAGTACACAAGAGGACCCAGTAACCAGTGTCACTAACAAGAACAAGATTCACGAGGTGTTCACGAGTTTAGCATTCACTTTTATCAGGCATATTGCTCTAATAAAGGAAGCTATGCCCTTACTATGGCCTGTAGTAAGGGGTCAAGCGCAGATACATAGGCACCCGATTATCACTTTGGCCCCAGCCTCATGATAAGCGTGAACCTATACATCTCCGAGCAAGCAAGGTGACCAGCTGGACTCACACAAGAATGCACAAGTAGATGTTTACTTGAACTACAAGAGTATAGAACTAAGTCCAAAAGTAGTGGACTAGCTCTTCATGAACCATGTAATTATGTGCTCACCAAATACAAGTACACGTATGCTATGTTTGCAAATACAAATCAGTATAACAATGGCACATAATGTGTCCACGTAACACAATCAAGCCAAATTAGAGTCTATTAATAATAGACCCTAACTAAGTAGTAGGGTATGTCATACTATATCACTTTGTCATATGAAATATTTGCACGTACATATTCATATAACCTTTAACACACTAATATGTCTATCACGATACCCTTACTTCCAAGTAGAGCCCAACATCTTAGACTCTAAGCACGTAGTCGAATAGGTCGTATTGTACCTAGTCACAATCATATCTCGCATATATGTATCCATAATAATCGAATACATTTTCCAACACATATTGTGTTCTATAATCATTGTTTTATGAATTATCTTCATATTACACTAGTCCTTATTTCTTTAGGAACTCAACTCAAGAACATGATATTTTCTTTATACTTTATATACTTTATTGAGTATATACACGATTAAAACCAAGTACTGGCACATTAGTGCTTGTTCATAGCACTTTCAATACACACGTATTAGATTCAAGTATGTTTTAGAATTGATCATTCTCTATCTAGTTCTACATTCCAATTATTTGGTTATTCATACCAAGTATCAAGTAGTCAACAAGCCACATTCTATCAAGTAATTATGTGCAAGATTTGCACATACACACCAAGGATAGTTCTAACACGTTAGTGCTTGTTCCTAGCACTTTCAAGTTCATTACCATACACATGTATTGGTTTCAAGTCATGTACAAGATTTTATCATCTTACATTAAAGTTCTCAATCCAATTCTTTGGATGTTCAAGACACGTACAAGAATTAATTATCTTATACTCAAGTTATTATTCCAATATTTTGATATTCAAGTCATGTACAAGATTTAATTGTCTTATACTTCAAGTTCAAGCTAAGTAGATGAGTTATACATCTCATACTTACATGTTCTTAATCCTATACTTTGGATGTTCAAGCTCAAGACATTGTTCTAGTGCCCCTAAGGTGCACAAACATTGGTTTCAAGACACATATAACACATTAGTGCTTGTTCATAGCACTTTTAAGACATATAAAAGAGTTTTTACTTTGATATTCAAGTTCTCATTTTAATTTAATGAGTAATCATGTTCACGATTCACTTCTGATGCCCCTAAGGTGTCACAACACGTGCTAGGACATCTTATACTAAGGCTATATACCTTAACTAGGGTTATTTCTAGCTTAATCAAACTTTATTCAAGACTTTTGTTCATCAGGGTAAGTGTGCGGTCGCACAAAAGGATATGGGCGGTCGCCCAAAACAAGACTTTGCAAGAGAAAAATCTTTTAGATAAATGGGCGGTCGCCTGGCCAAACATGGGCGGTCGCCCAAGGTACTAAAATTCGAAATTTTATTTCTTTCAAGCAATTTATTATTTCACCGTCCCACAAGTAGGAGTATAAACTTACTAACAATCAAGTGGGATCTTTTAACATACCCGAACACTTATTTCAAGTTCATTTCATTTCTTTTACCATCCCACAAATAATAGGATAATTTTCTTTTATTCCATTTAGATATTTCACCGTCCCAAAAGTATAAGTATAATTTTCTAATATACTAATATAAACATTTAGGGATACTTTCATTCATTTCCCCGTACCACAAATAAAGGTACAATTTTTTTAATAACATTTAAATCAAGTTAATATTTTACCGTCTCACGAGTAGGAGTATATTTTTTTCAACATTCCCAGGACACTTTCAAAGCTATTCATTCTTGTAATTCATACTAATACTCCCTTCGTCCCAAATTTACAAGTATCACAAAATTCATTCCAATCATGAAATTAACAAGTACAAGTATCAAGAATAACACATAGGCATGTTATTACAAGCAAGGGGGAGCTAGTGACTTACCTAGTCTGAAATCAAATTCACCCAAACTAATTTCTGTTCGGCAGGAAATGCTCTACTCACCGCCCTGATCATTTATACGAAGTCGGATTTTCGAACAGAGGCATAATTAAGCAAGAGGAGTCGAGAATAGGGTAAACCCTAACTTTCTTTTATGAAACAGAGGAAGAACGTACGAGAGAATTGGGAAAGTGATCAGAACATTCCCCAAACAAGCTTTATCCTTTGCAAGATTCAAGAATTGCAACTAGGCCCCTCAAGTTTCACTTTTAACAAAAAGGCCCTTCAAGTTTCAATTTGAGCATTTTAGCCCTTAAACTTTATTTTTCACAAATGACCCTAAAGTTTCAACTTTGAACACTTAGGACCTAAACTTGCTCAATTAGTTAAATAATTAACTCAATTAAAATAGCATATAAATGTGCAAGTCAAGAATTTATCAGGAATTAGGATGGGCGTTACATACAGCGTACGGCTGCCTCCCCGAACCTTGTCAGATCCTGCAGTTTTCTTGATGGAAAAGGAATCCTTAGTTCAAACGGAATTAGGTCAAACCCTCATATAAATATATGCAGCCGGGTTTGACAGCCTCGAATGTTGATTTTAGAAATCATAACACATTGTTTTAGAAACAATAAAATATAGAGAGGTAGGATTATTTATTTTGAGATTTAGAATCATCAAAATACAATAATCAAATAAGCAAAATAATTCCGACGAAAAAATCATTTCTTCATCAAGCCTTGGATCTAGCAATAAATCAAGAAGGTGCTCTTGAGTTCGTTTAACGTGTGGATACCGATAGAGGGTGTTTGCTTTAGAACCTTAAAGTCTATGTTCATGGATTCGATCTTCAAGGGTTAGTTTCTTTCATCTTATATTTAATTTAATCAACATGACGGATCCAGACTCATGGGTGTTTGATCTTATGTTATTATTCCGCTGCGCATGATGCATCAAAACCCAACATTTACGTCATGTTTTCTTCTATTATACTACAAAGTGGTTAAACTCTTAAAAGATTATCAAGAAGCTGCATAAGTACAATTTATAAATAATTTTTACTCGTACATATTACAAAATTAATACTCCATAAATCAAGGAAGAAGAACAAAGAAAAATGAATCAATAAGTGTCTTGAAAAAAAATGAGAGTCACAACTAGGAAAGTTTTTAGTACATTATAACAATCTCTCATTTGTGATGAAATTATCACGAGTACTTAGTTCTTTCAAGATATAGTAAAATATGGTAACATGCTGATGGATGTGTTTTTACCCATCCAAATCATATACTTCTATGACTTATTATATGCTCAACCTTGGGTATTTTGATGGTTTTTGGAGTGTTTATGAGTATAGGGAAGGAGTGGAAGAATGTATGGATTAATGGGCATTAAAATGTGAAAAGGAAGGATAAAAAATGGACCAAAAAATAAAGATAAAAAGATATTACAATTGTGAAATCAAGTCCATTGTATAGTACTCGAAAAGAGATTTCCAATGATAGTTCGCATGTCCAAAACGAAGTTCATATGAAGAAGTTATGGTCTCCAAAAGATTGCGTGTAAAATGCTCCAGGCATCTTGGGCGGCCGCCCACTAACCTTATGGGAAGCCGCCCACTCAAGCATCCACACGGGCAAAGGGACTGAAATAGTGGGCAGCCAGCCACTCCTATTCTGGGCAGCCGCCCACTCATCCGCACCATCTTTTCCAAAGTCCTCTCCAAGAAGGGATTTTACCCTAGTTTCCTTATTTTTACCCTAGTTTCTCCCTAGTATAAATATGAGACTTCAAGCCACTTAAATTTCTTATGCTTTATTCATACTTTATTCAAGGATTCAAGATTTATATCAAGATTTTCAAGGATTGGTAGTAGGAAATACTAGGTCTTTATGCTATAGATTTAATTATTCCATTCAATATTAATTCTTGTTCATTAAAATATTCTTCATGCTAAAATTTTTAGTTTCAATTATATGTTAAGATATAAATTGGCTTTAAAATTATTGGGTATATATTACTACACTAGCGTGAGTGATTATACATTGACCATTATTTTGATGACTAAATTCAATTGAGGACCTAGCGGAAGTCAAACGGATTTAGGTTCATGTGTTCTTGAGTGCTTCATGAATTTCTTGCATATTGTATAGACCTAGCGGAAAGTATAATATAAAAGAGATAAAAGGATTGCAATCCGGCAACCGAACCGTCCCAATTCTTACTATTGTGAATGAACCCAAGAATGAGATTGATCTTATTATTATGAGCAAATCATAAAGTGAAGATATTTGTGAATCCAATCCGTGAATCCCTTGTCATCCTTGATAAATTCTTATTTTTGTTGTTTTTTTAATATTAGTTTAAATTCTTGCATTAGTAGTTTAGTTAAATATTCTCAAACAAAAACCTTTGGTTACTTTTACACTAATTAAATATACTTGTTTTCACTCAAGTCTTTGTGGTTCGACCCTTACGTTTGTACATTGCTACTTCAGTGACTTGTACACTTGCAAGGTTTTTATTACTGAGTATTTTTCTCCATCACATACTAACTTCAAGAGGTCTAATATTTTGGTTAACAGATCATTTAGGCTAGCACACCGATAGCTTTGTGATTCATTTTTTTCTTCAAAAAACATCATCAACAAGAAAAGATACATCAAGAAAGTTTTAGAGAGGTTTGGTAGGTCAACAGCTAAGACTATAGACACTCTGGGTGCAGTGAATGCACAGACAGTCGCGTTTGGGCTCAAATCGGTTGAGGAGAAAGAGTATATGGCTCGAGTATCCTATGCAAGTGCAGTTCGTAGTTTGATGTATGCTACAGTGCGTACCAGCAACGTCAGACTCATCTATGGAGATGGGACATAATGTACAGTCTAAGGTTTCTCAGATTTGGGTGATGTAGATACAAGAAGATCGAAGACCGGATATGTGTTCACGCTTGGTGGGTCAGTTGTCAGTTGGAAGGCTACATTGTAGGCAATAGTGACGGTGTCTACAACAAGAGCAGAATACGTGGCATTGACAGAGTCCGCTAAGGAAGGAATATGGTTGAAGGGATTGATCAGCAATCTTGGGATACATCAGGATCAGGCTAGTATTTATTGCGATAGTTTGAGCGCGATTTGTTTGGCCAAGGATCAATAGAGGACCAAGCACATTGATGTCAGATATCATTTCCTAAGGGATGAGAAACGGGTAAAGGTGAAGGTAGGGACGGCGAACAACCCTGCAGACATGTTCATAAAACTCGTGACGGGAAGCAAGTTCCAACATTGCTTGGACTTGCAGATTGTTCGCAGCTATTAGATAGCAGAAGAGGTGAGGGGGGAGAAAAGGTTTGTTGTCATGGAGATTCAAAGTCAAGGTAGAGATTGTTAGGTTAATGCCTTTGAATCTGGGACGCCGAGTTAAACGATTAAACAACAGAGAGATTTCGTAATTCCGGGACAGAGCGCAGAAGGAAGGTTTCCAAGTCAGTTTTGGACTAGGTTTCCAAGTTCCTAAGAGATTTTGAGATAAACTTTACTAGTATAAATAGAGGCCAGTAGTTTAGATTAAAATCACACCTCAGATTGTCATAGACAAATTATTAGAGTGCTCAGAGCGAGGTCTGTAATTCTACAGTTGCACGGTTAGGAATTATTGTGATCAATAATTCGTGCAGCAGTAATAGTGTGATCTTGTAATCGTTTCTCCAGATTGATAATAATATTCTCTCCCCTCCCCGTGGACGTAGCCAAGTTGGTGTATATCGGTGTTCTTATGATTGCTCGCTTTTCTTATCAAGTCTTGTTATTGCTCTAACTAGTGGCACCAGAGCTTTGGTTCGTGGTTAGAGATTCAGGGATTCCGCTGCAGAGAACAAGAAGATGGGTCAAGGAGCAGATTCGATCGACAAGTTCAATGGGAAGAATAGTTTTCCTCTCTGGAAGATCAAGATGAAGGCTTTGTTGGTAGACAAAGATTTATGGGAACCGTTGGAGATTGCAATCAGGGATCGTAAGGATCCCAAGGGTAAGGCAGTCACCACAGAAGGTACAGCAGAACAGTCAGAGAAGGACAAGATAGCAGTAGCAAAGGAGGTGGCGGCATTGAAGAAGTTAGATCAGAAGGCTCACGCCAAGATCATCAGACAGTTGGATGATGAGATCCTAACCAATGTTGCAGGAACAGACTCCGCAAGCGATCTTTGGTTAAAGTTGGAAGATATGTACATGACACGTTCATTGACCAACAAGTTATACCTGAAGAAGAAGCTATATGATTGTCGTATGAATGAAGGTACGCCCATAAATGATCATCTTGACAGATTTACTTCTGCATTACTTGAACTGCGTAATATAGGAGTAGTTGTTGATGATGAGGATGCAGCCTTACAGCTTTTTGTATCTTTACCTATGTCTTATGAACATTATGTCGATTCGTGCATAAACCGTAAAGATGGGATCTCTCTAGAGGAAGTGAAAACTTCTCTCAAGACGAGGGAATTGTGCCGAAAGGCGAGTGGGAATGAGGTAGGTACCTAGTCATCAGGTTTGGTTGCTAGTAGTAGCAATAGCAGGGGTTCTAGTGGGAGGAAGAACAATCAAGGTAATTCTTCACACAAGAAGGTTCCAAAACCTGGGGATATCTGTAATTTCTGCAACGAGAAGGGGCATTGGAAGTTTGACTGTCCCAGAAGGAAGCAAGGCAACGCACCAGTCACAGCAGAGGCCATGACGGCCAGAGATTGCAGTTCAGATGAGGATTATGCTCTAGTAACATCAGAATCAGCATGCGCATCTAATGCGTGGATTCTTGATTCAGGAGCGTCTTACCATATCAGTCTTAAGAGAGAATGGTTTACCGATTATAGGCAGATAGTTGGAGGTGATATAAGTATGGCCAACAGTACAGTCTGCAGGGTTATCGGTATTGGTTCGATCAAGGTCAGGACTCATGATGGTAGGGTTGTCACTTTGAACGAGGTTCAACACGTTCCACTTATGACGAAGAATCTGATTTCTCTTAGTCAGTTAGACAGCAAAGGGTTCAGTTTCAAAGGTAAAGGTGGAGCAGTTAGTGTCTGTAACAGTTCAGAAGTGATGATGAAAGGCCTTAAGCGGGGCTCCTTGTATTTCCTCCAAGGAAAGACGCTTGCAGAGTCGACTATGGCTGCATCAGAAGAGGTGAACGAGGGAGATATGTCTAAGCTGTGGCACATCAGGCTCGGTCACATGAGCACTCGAGAGATGCATGAGTTGACTAATAGAGATCTTCTTTATGGCCATAAGATCAAGGATCTTAAAGGCGTTCTGGATTACATCCACTCAGAGAGTTGGGGACCTTCACGTCAGGAATTTCTAAGGGGCACAGATATGTCTTGTCTATGGTTGATGATTACTTGAGGAGGCCTTGGGTGGTTATCATGGAGCACAAGAATGGGGTCCTAAGGAATTTCAAGAACTGGAAGACAGTAGTGGAGAACCAGACAGAGAAGGAGATCAAGAAGCTCCGGATAGATAATGGTTTGGAGTTCTGCAGTATTGAGTTCGATTCGTTTTGCAGAGAGGTGGAGGTTTCTAGACATCTCACCAGCATAGGCTCGCCACAGCAGAATGGTGTAGCAGAACGAATGAATCAGACATGGCTTGTGGGAGCGTTGTGCATGCTCTCCAATGCAGAGTTGTCTAAACGTTTCTGGGCAGAAGCGCTTAGTACAACATGTTACTTGATTAATTATGGACTTCATACCGGTATTGGCCTCAAAGTTCCCTATGAGGTATGGACTAGTAAATCCATGATTGTTTCAAGTGTTGATAAACAGGTGGAGCAACAAGATACTGAAGAGTTAGTTGTACCACAGTCAGATGTTGAAAAACAGGTGGAGCAACAAGATACTGAAGAGTTAGTTATCCCACAGTCAGATGTTAATCAGGATCCACCAACAGAGACAAAGACTGAAGCACCAGAAAGTTCAAGTTCAGTTCCTAAAGAACATGGGTTATAGCACAAGGAGGGTCTAGTAGAGCTAATTTCAGGAATGGATTTGAAGACTTGGTGTCTTATGCACTGCAGGTTGCTGAGGAAGTAGAGCTCGTTCTTGCGGAACCTTCTATTTTCAATAAAGCAGATACATGTTCAGAGTCATCTCAGTGGTATACGGCTATGGGTGATGAGATGGAGTCTCTTCACAGGAATCAGACTTGGAAGTTGACTATAAGGCCAGAACGCAGGAAGATTGTGACTTGCAAGTGGATCTTCAAGAAAAGGGAAAGGATGCCCCCGGCAGAAGAGGTCAAGTATAAAGCTCGAGATGTTGCAAGGGGGGTTTCACACAGAGAGAGGGGGTGGACTACAATGGGATCTTCTCAACAGTGGTCAGACACGCTTCGATCAGAGTGTTGCTAGCAATAGAAGGAGAGATATTGATAAATGGCTATTTTATAGTCATTTAAGGTCTAAATATATGTCTTTTTAGAGTCAATTTAGTATTAATGAGTCTCATATTGCATTATTTCACTTTACTTTTACGGATATAATGTGCGTGGTGTAGTATGGGTTTTGTGGACAGAAAACAGGTACTATTTGGAGCTATTTTGAGCTAAAGGGAGTAAAGGAAGGAAAGACGGGAGCAAAACATTTAAAAAGGAGAAATCAGATGCAGAAGTCAAAGATCCGACCGGACCCATCTATAAGACCCGGCCGGACCTCACCAATACAAGAACAAATTTCCAGAAGACAAAGATCCGACCGGGGCAAGGAGAAAATCCGGTCGGACCAACTGGATCCGGCCGGACCATTATGAAGACCCGCCCGGATCTTGACGCCTGTTCTGAAAGAGTGTTTCCCAACAGACACTCCTCTTGGTGGATGTATCCGGGAACAGACACTCAAATCAGTCCTAGGGCCTATATAAGAAGGCTACAACAGCCTTAGAAAAGAGAGAGATATTTTTAGAGATTGATTGTAAAGTTATTATAGTGAAATTCTAAGTATACATTATCATTTCCAGAATTTTGAGTGAATTTGAGAGAGGATTCCTAAGCAATAAAGAAGTATTCTTCCATCATTAAGTTCTCCAATCTGAATAAGTATTCTCTTCTCTATCTTAATCCTTTATTCTTATTCTTGATGTTTTATTTAATGGCTAGTGAGTAATCCCCCTCTTTCTTGGGGTTGGATACTCATTGTGTTCATATGTTCATCATAATTTTATGTTCTCTAAATTCATTTCTCTTCATCTTTAACAATTTTACTATATCAATCTAAAACGCCTATAACCACGATGACGTCCTTGGTTATATGAACTCCAGTTAATCGAGAGAAGGACCTAGCGGTGAATCTCGATTAGCGGACCCATATAGTCAAAACTAAGTTCATTACTCACGAGAGTAGTGTAATGGCTTAGGGATGCTCCTTGAGTGGAAAGTGTGCCGATTTTCATAAGAAAACCTAATGGATTCTTACTAATTATGGTCAGCTAGAGATAAGCCGGAATGCCCGTTTGTGACAGGGCGGGGGAAAAACATAAACGGATTTCTCAAAGAGTTAGGACATAATTAGTATGAGAATACAAACACTACTTGCTTGATCGTGAGAAGTAGTGTAGGCTAAGCATACCATCCTTGTATAAAAATGAACCCTTAATCTAAAAGAGAGCATAAATGAATGATGAATATATGAATACTTGAGTCCCAATCCCGGGAATTCCTTTAAAATAAGAGTTTTTCCTACATAAATAGCTTTTACTATCATTTCTATTTTAAGTGACAAACAAATTTTCCTACCCCCAATCATTTTATTTTCTTTACTTTTATCCAAAGCAAAAAAATATTTTTAGAATTAAGTTGTCTCCGTGGGATCGACCCGTATTTGCACATACTATACTATTAATAACCCGTGCACTTGCGGTTTAAACGTAACAAGTTTTTGGCGCCGTTGCCGGGGACAACGGTTAAATTTAAAAAAAAAAAAGAGTTTTTGCTTTTCAATTTTCTGTTTTTATTCTTTTTATTTTTATTTATTTCATCATCTTTTTTTTCAAAGTATTTTTCTTTGAATTCTTCTTTAAAGTATTTTTTCCAAAGTTTATGAAAAGAGTCCGGAGAGGTGACAATTACGTTGAATACAATCCGGAACCTGAGAGATACCTTAGAGAAAGACTTAGAAGTTTGAGAGAAACTTTAGAGAAAGAAATGGTGAGAGAAAACAACGAAGACGGGCAAAATTCGGGCGATGCCCCACCACCTAAGACCTTACGGGAGTTTGTTAACCCAAGCACCCCGGGTTCTAGGACGCCCATAGTAGTACCAAATGCCGACGCAATCACATTTGAGATAAAGCCACAACTTCTCCATATGGTTATGAACAACCAATTTGGTGGCTCGGCACTTGAAGATCCGCACCTCCATGTCCAAACTTTCTTGGAGTATTGTGATACTACAAGGATTGTTGGAGTCACACCCGAGGCAATACGGATGCGCCTATTCCCATTCTCATTAAGGGATAAGGCGAAACAATGGTTGAACTCGGTCCCACACAACTCTTTAACAACATGGGACCAAGTTCAAGAGGCTTTCCTTGGACGTTTCTTCCCTCCTTCAAAAACCGCTCAAATCCGGACCAAGATCACTAATTTTAGTCAAAATGGAGATGAGTCGCTTTATGATGCTTGGGAGCGTTTCAAAGAACTCCTAAGGATGTGCCCACACCACGGGCTTGAAAAGTGGTTGATAGTGCACACCTTCTACAACGGTCTCACATTCAAGACAAGAGAGACCATAGATGCTGCTGCGGGAGGAGCACTCATGAATAAAGGAGTGGACGAGGCATATGACTTGATCGAGAGCATTGCCCTGAACCACTACCAATGGTCCAATGAAAGGGACCAACCGCAAGTATCAGCAGGTAAGTATAATGTTGATGTCGTCACTCTTCTATCTTCAAAATTTGATACTCTTTTCAAAAAGATAGATAGCTTGAATACAAATTCCGTGACTAACATTAATGTTTTATGTGAACTATGTGGGTCAAACTCACATAGTAGCGAAAGTTGTGATTTACTTGACACTACTTCTAGTGAGCAAGTTAATTTTGTTTCTAATGGACAACGAGGGGGTATGTATTCAAACACATACAATCCCGAATGGAAAAATCACCCCAACTTGTCCTATAGAAATAACAATGTTTTAAACCCACAACCTTCCTCACAACCACCGGGATTTGTACCCAAGAATTTCAACAATAATGCTTTCCCTCCCCCTAAATCTAAATTAGATCTTCTTATGGATTATATGATTGAAAATAATAAGAACCAAGAGAAAATCAATAATGAATTTAGGGAAAATTTTAAAATTTTGAATGCTAGGTTTGATAACTTAGCTGCTCATAACAAAATGTTAGAGAGCCAGCAAGCTCAACAGGCCAACCTGCCGCAAAGACCACAAGGGAGTCTTCCCGGTCAACCTCAAAGGCCTAGCGAGCATGCAAATGTAATAGTTTCAATAAATAAAGAAGAGGAAAATGAAAGTCCAACCCCACCAAAAGTTGAGACTGAAAATGAGACTAGTTACAATAGATATTTTGAACCACCGATACCGTACCCAAAAAGATTAATAAAGAAAGGGGTTGATGAACAACATGCCGAATTTTTGGAAACATTAAAATCAATGAATATTAGAGTTCCTTATTCTGATGACCAGAAAGAAATACCTTCTTATGCAAAGCCTTTGAAGGAAATGATTTTTAAAAAGAAGTCTTTAGAGGAATTTGAAAATTTCACTTTGGCGGAAGATGTTAGTGCCATTTTACAAAAGAAACTTCCGCCTAAACTCAAAGATCCCGGCACTTTTTCTATCCCCTGTAGTATCGGTAGGATCAATATGGATAATGCTATGCTTGATTTAGGGGCTAGCGTTAGTATAATGCCTTTTTCGGTTAGTCAGGGATTAGGTGTGGGGGAACTCCAACCCACCACCATATCTCTGCAGTTGGCAGACCGATCCATTCAATACCCGATAGGTATTATGGAAAACTTGCCGTGTCGAATAGGGAGCCTAATCATCCCTGTCGACTTTGTGATCCTCGAGATTGAGGAGGATCAAGATATCCCAGTCATCTTGGGAAGGCCTTTCCTTGCAACTGCGGGAGCCATAATTGATGTGAAAAAGGGTACTCTTACTTTAAATGTTGGAGATCAAAAAGAGGAATTTTGGAGGAGTACCCCAACCATTGAAGACTCTTGTCAAAAAATTGATATTTTAAAAGAAAATCATAAGGAAATTAATGTCATAAAATCTATGGATTCCAAAAGGGATCATATAGATGAATTCAAAGCTTATGAAAATTATTTGAAAGAAATAAAGGAAGCAAGGGAAAGTACCAAGAATTTAGACTGGAAGAGGGTGCTACATGATGAAAATGATGGAGATGACATCATAGAAAAACCAAAGAAAGTAGCACCACAGAAAATAACGGGATTACGAGCTTGCAAAGATTTTCATAAATTAATCCCGTCAAAGAATGGATGGCGCATATGTACTGATCATAGGGCCCTAAACAATCCACCGGAGAAGAAGTGGCGTATTGTCAAAGACAATAGGCCATCTCGATACCGTACAATGGCCATTCCAATTAACAAAAAGGCGTCGAGCTAAAGACGTTAAACAAGCATCATCGGGTGGTAACCGATGGATTATTTTGTTTTATTTTATTTTTATTATTATTATTATTGTTATTATGTTCTGTTTTTCTAACATTTTGTAGGTAAAAAAAAAAAAAAAAAAAAAAAAAAAAAAGAGGAAGAATTTTCGAAGATCCGATCGGGTCAACAATATAATCCGACCGGATCATCTAGATCCGACCGGGCCAAGCTGAAGCACCCGACCGGATCCAGCAACTCTGGAGATTCCAGAGAAAATTATCCGTCCGGGTCTGCAAAAATAATCCGACCGGACCATAATAAATCCGACCGGATCCCCAGAGCGACCCGCCCGGATCAGTCGCATAGAAGGACATACCGATTCGCCAAAAGGTCAGATCTGTTCAATTGTATTCTCATTCTTCCCTTCTTCTTCATCTCAAACCTGTCTCACCACCACCTCCACCACCATTTCAGTGATAAGTTATTTGTTCCCCCGTCCCCATTTTTACTTTCTTGTCCAATTTTTACTTTCATGAAAACATTGGGGACAATGTTTAGTTCAAGTGTGGGGGGAGGATTTTAATAAAATTATTATAATAAAATTATTATATCCGTTTTTCTTTTTCTTTGCATTTAGTTAGCTTGTTGCTTGCATTTAGTTAAGTATTCTAAAAAAAAAAAAAAAAAAAAAAAAAAAAATATTTTGCCAATGCTCCCATTGATGAGAATGTTATCTATACTTACAATTTGCCTAAGTAAAATTATTTCCTCTTAAACTTTACTTTTTGAGAGATTTGTCACAAAGAACTTAGGATCATATTGGATTGTAAATGAAAAATTTTCAAAATTTATATAGACTTTTAAATATTCTTGAATAGAAGCATTACATTATTAATGAAATTGTGGATATTAAGTTTGAATACATTACACTTGTGAAAAGTTATAAAACATCCTTGTATATACATTTCAAAAACTTTTACTTCTACTCTTTTCCAAAGATTTACTACATTGTTATGATCTTTAAGAATCACGAAGCTTTCCATTTCCACTTTTAAGACTTAATAACATAAATCAATCTTCTTGTATATCATCCACTCGAATATCCAAATGAATTTATCATTATAGAGTGTGATGATTTACAAAGAACTCAATTGCCACTTCTAAAACTTAATGAAATTAAATTTTCCACTACCTTCATCCGCCTTATTTTTTGTGATTCAAGGAGCATAACAAAATCTGAATATCTTTGAAAAAGAATAAAATCATGAGTTTAAGAAATGTATTCCCAAGCATAAAAAACCCTATTCACAAAGCACTCAAAGAGTGAACTTAAATTCTATTTCATACTTGAAATCCACAAGTTCATTTAGTTATTCCTATATGCTCTTGTTCAATAGTATTTATTCATGTTATATTAACATCCAAAATTCTTTATTTACTTTCCAATATCCTCTTATGTTCTTTCTCACAAGTTTCTTGGGACGGAAAATTTAAAAGGAAATGATTTTGTAAAGGCAATACAATATAACAAATATTCTGAGGGAGCATTGAAACCTTCTTTGATTTTTCAAAAATTTTATGTCATTTGTCACTCTCTCTTCTTCAAAATTGTAAGCTTGCTCGAGGACAAGCAAGGTTTTAGTGTGGGGGAGTTGATAAATGGCTATTTTATAGTCATTTAAGGTCTAAATATATGTCTTTTTAGAGTCAATTTAGTATTAATGAGTCTCATATTGCATTATTTCACTTTACTTTTACGGATATAATGTGCGTGGTGTAGTATGGGTTTTGTGGACAGAAAACAGGTACTATTTGGAGCTATTTTGAGCTAAAGGGAGTAAAGGAAGGAAAGACGGGAGCAAAATATTTAAAAAGGAGAAATCAGATGCAGAAGTCAAAGATCCGACCGGACCCATCTATAAGACCCGGCCGGACCTCACCAATACAAGAACAAATTTCCAGAAGACAAAGATCCGACCGGGGCAAGGAGAAAATCCGGTCGGACCAACTGGATCCGGCCGGACCATTATGAAGACCCGCCCGGATCTTGACGCCTGTTCTGAAAGAGTGTTTCCCAACAGACACTCCTCTTGGTGGATGTATCCGGGAACAGACACTCAAATCAGTCCTAGGGCCTATATAAGAAGGCTACAACAGCCTTAGAAAAGAGAGAGATATTTTTAGAGATTGATTGTAAAGTTATTATAGTGAAATTCTAAGTATACATTATCATTTCCAGAATTTTGAGTGAATTTGAGAGAGGATTCCTAAGCAATAAAGAAGTATTCTTCCATCATTAAGTTCTCCAATCTGAATAAGTATTCTCTTCTCTATCTTAATCCTTTATTCTTATTCTTGATGTTTTATTTAATGGCTAGTGAGTAATCCCCCTCTTTCTTGGGGTTGGATACTCATTGTGTTCATATGTTCATCATAATTTTATGTTCTCTAAATTCATTTCTCTTCATCTTTAACAATTTTACTATATCAATCTAAAACGCCTATAACCACGATGACGTCCTTGGTTATATGAACTCCAGTTAATCGAGAGAAGGACCTAGCGGTGAATCTCGATTAGCGGACCCATATAGTCAAAACTAAGTTCATTACTCACGAGAGTAGTGTAATGGCTTAGGGATGCTCCTTGAGTGGAAAGTGTGCCGATTTTCATAAGAAAACCTAATGGATTCTTACTAATTATGGTCAGCTAGAGATAAGCCGGAATGCCCGTTTGTGACAGGGCGGGGGAAAAACATAAACGGATTTCTCAAAGAGTTAGGACATAATTAGTATGAGAATACAAACACTACTTGCTTGATCGTGAGAAGTAGTGTAGGCTAAGCATACCATCCTTGTATAAAAATGAACCCTTAATCTAAAAGAGAGCATAAATGAATGATGAATATATGAATACTTGAGTCCCAATCCCGGGAATTCCTTTAAAATAAGAGTTTTTCCTACATAAATAGCTTTTACTATCATTTCTATTTTAAGTGACAAACAAATTTTCCTACCCCCAATCATTTTATTTTCTTTACTTTTATCCAAAGCAAAAAAATATTTTTAGAATTAAGTTGTCTCCGTGGGATCGACCCGTATTTGCACATACTATACTATTAATAACCCGTGCACTTGCGGTTTAAACGTAACAGATATACATGAAAGAGTCGGAAGGATTCCAAGTTCCTGGTAAGGAAGATCAAGTTTGTAGATTGAAGCAATCGCCTAGGCAGTGGTACAAGAGATTTGACAGCTATATGATAGCAGCAGTCAAGAAGTCAGAGATTCAGAAGCTGAAAGGCTTATTGGTCGCAGAGATGAAGGGTTTGGGTAACGCGAAGAGAATTCTGGGTATGGAGATCTATAGAGACAAAGCCAAATGGAAACTGTTCCTATCCAAGAAAAGATACATCAAGAAAGTTTTAGAGAGGTTTGGTAGGTCAACAGCTAAGACTATAGACACTCTGGGTGCAGTGAATGCACAGACAGTCGCGTTTGGGCTCAAATCGGTTGAGGAGAAAGAGTATATGGCTCGAGTATCCTATGCAAGTGCAGTTGGTAGTTTGATGTATGCTACAGTGCGTACCAGCAACGTCAGACTCATCTATGGAGATGGGACATAATGTACAGTCTAAGGTTTCTCAGATTTGGGTGATGTAGATACAAGAAGATCGAAGACCGGATATGTGTTCACGCTTGGTGGGTCAGTTGTCAGTTGGAAGGCTACATTGTAGGCAACAGTGACGGTGTCTACAACAAGAGCAGAATACGTGGCATTGACAGAGTCCGCTAAGGAAGGAATATGGTTGAAGGGATTGATCAGCAATCTTGGGATACATCAGGATCAGGCTAGTATTTATTGCGATAGTTTGAGCGCGATTTGTTTGGCCAAGGATCAATAGAGGACCAAGCACATTGATGTCAGATATCATTTCCTAAGGGATGAGAAACGGGTAAAGGTGAAGGTAGGGACGGCGAACAACCCTGCAGACATGTTCATAAAACTCGTGACGGGAAACAAGTTCCAACATTGCTTGGACTTGCAGATTGTTCGCAGCTATTAGATAGCAGAAGAGGCGAGGGGGGAGAAAAGGTTTGTTGTCATGGAGATTCAAAGTCAAGGTAGAGATTGTTGGGTTAATGCCTTTGAATTTGGGACGCCGAGTTAAACGATTAAACAACAGAGAGATTTTGTAATTCCGGGACAGAGCGCAGAAGGAAGGTTTCCAAGTCAGTTTTGGACTAGGTTTCCAAGTTCCTAAGAGATTTTGAGATAAACTTTACTAGTATAAATAGAGGCCAGTAGTTTAGATTAAAATCACACCTCAGATTGTCATAGACAAATTATTAGAGTGCTCAGAGCGAGGTCTGTAATTCTACAGTTGCACAGTTAGGAATTATTGTGATCAATAATTCGTGCAGCAGTAATAGTGTGATCTTGTAATCGTTTCTCCAGATTGATAATAATATTCTCTCCCCTCCCCGTGGACGTAGGCAAGTTGGTGAACCACGTATATCGGTGTTCTTGTGATTGCTCGCTTTTCTTATCAAGTCTAGTTATTGCTCTAACACCTAGGATCATTGGCGGACCTTGGGCTACCGTTCAGTGGGTGCACAAATAGCACTAAAAATTTACGTTATTAATATACAAATCTTTAAGAGATAGGAGTATTTTGCATCAAAATACAATTATTCGGCGTTTTAATAAACAGAAAAATGGAGGACAAAAAAAAAGAAAGCGAAATCAAAAGCTAACTATGATACTCCCGCTGTCTCGGAATAGAGTGAGTCTCGTGAAAAACATGTTTTTCCTTAAGCAAAGGAAAACGTGTTTTTCAAAGCACGCTGGGCATTATACTTCGAATCAAGTGGTGGCGTTTTCGTAAATACTGGCAACCATAGTAAATGCCCAGTGTTAGTATTACAAAAAGCCAGTGAGGAAGAGAGAGAATTAGTGGAGAAGAAAAAAAAATGAGTGGAGAATAATGAGTGGTTGGGAGGAAGAGAGAGAATGAGTGGAGGATTATAAAAGTAATAAAAAACTTCCATTTTTGGATTGTTGTAACTTAAATGAAATGCCTTAAATGGTAAAATGTTGTAACTTACTTGGAACGGAGGGAGTAATATATTTTAAAGTTGCATTGTTAGTTTTGAAATTTTATTAAGGGCAAACTCCGTTTTCATCCATTGTACTTTACATGATGTTTTACTTTTACCATTATACTTTTTTTCTTCCAAAAATACCATTGTAGTTTGGAAAATGTATCATTTTGACCCCAAATCTGTGGCTAAATCCGCAACTAATCCATGCCTCAATCCACGATTTTGGGGTTAAAATGATATGTTTCCCAAAGTACAATGTTATTTTTGAAAGAAAAAAAGTACAATGGTTAAAGTGAAACACACTTGAAAGTACAATGGATGAAAACGGAGTTTGACATTTTATTAATTTAAAACTTTAATTTTAAAAATAAAAAATATATAAAAGAGAATCATTTTATGAGGCAAAGAATACATGTAAAACACAATTCATATCAACCAATTACATCCTAATCAAAGTCAAAATAAGATTGAACTGTCAACCGAAATTGAAAGGGCATAAAAGGCCAAATCTATATATATATATATATATATATATATATATATATATATATATATAAAGTTGGTGAGGAGTGTTGTAGATTTGACATGTGGACATATTTTTGTAAAAACTTGATTTTAGAGAAGCCACATCAACATCATCTTAAAATCTAAATGACTTTTGATATTCTCATTCTTAGCTAACACTATTAGTTAATCATATTAGTAATTATATGAGTTAACTATTACTATTAATAGTATAAGTTAACCATTACTATTAATAGTATTAGTTAACAATATTAGTTACAATACAAGTTAAATATTACTATTAATAGTATTAGTTAACTATAATAGTTACTATATTAGTTAACTATTACTATTAATAGTATTAGTTAACTATTACTATTAATAGTATTAGTTAACTATTACTATTAATAGTATTAGTTAACTATAATAGTTACTATATATAAGTTAATTATTACTATTAATAGTATTAGTTAACCATAATAGTTACTTTATAAGTTATTTTTTACTATTAATAGTATTGGTTAACTATAATAGGCTACATACATTAACTATTACTATTATTAGTATTAGTTAATTATAATAGTTATTATATAAGTTAGATTATTAATTTTTAATATTAATTAATTATAAGAGTTACTATATCAATTAACTATTACAATTAATAATATTATTTTATTATAATAATTATATTAATAATTATTATTATATAGATTAATCATTCCTATTAATATATATTATCTATTACTATCAATAGTATTAATTAATTATAATAGTTATTATAATAATAGTAATCACATAGATTAATTTTTATTATTGATAGTATTAGTTAAAATGATGATTACTATATTAGTTAACTATAATTAAAATATTTTTAAGACATAGTATTGGTTTTCCGTGCAGAGCACGGGTTACCCGCTAGTTGATGTAATGATTGAAATATCTAAAACAGTTTTGCGTTCTCCAAAAAAATTAACCAGTTTTGCTAGGGCCATGGTTCGAACCCAGGTAACCAAGGGGAACTAAGTTGAAATCTAACCAACTAGTCTGGCAAAGCGATATGTTTTGATGGTGCACTATGACATAAATATAACACTATATTATTAAAAACAAAATCTGGTTGACCATGTGCACGTGCACCCCCACCTTCTATGGAAAGTCCGCCCCTGCCTAGGATGTCTATTTAATTTTATTTATTTAGAGTCGCCACTTATATTTTTAATGGAACATAAGAAAACCTAAGAAATAGCCTATTTGTTACGAAAACCAGAGATTCGGTAAGACGGGTTCGTGTTGGGTTTTGAGGCAACATGCGCAGCGGAAGAAAGCAATATAAAATAACAAAACCCTAAGCCCCAAGATCCATTCATGATGATTAAATTAATAGGAAGATGAATTTAGAATACTAACCATGTGAAGCGTTTAAAATTTTCCGGATCTTCAAATCTTCAAGTCTTCAAGCTTTAAGATTTGATCTCTTCGTTCTTCGCGTTCTTTGAATCAGGATCACAGGAACACGAACTTGAGATGCTAAATCAAACATCCTCTATGTGTATCCATAGACGAACGAATATCTAGAACCATTCTAGATCTGGATTGCTAGACCCATTAGAAAACATGCTTTTCTAATCTTCAAAGGCTATATGAATTTATTGGTGTTCTTGAGCTTAGATTCACAACTAAACTTAAGAATGTGTTTCTCAAACACATGGAGGCTACCAATAATGATACAATATCAATTAAGTTTCTCCCATTCAATACCATAATGACAAAGGCAAAGAGAAAGGTTTTTATACTTATTTAACCTAAACCCTTTAGGAGAAATATGCCAAAAACCCGTCAAAACTCGGAACAAAAAATCAGACACTCAGAACAAGGGGTCCGGCCGGGGCATTGTCTAGGTCCGGCCGGGGCACCATGTGGGTTCGGTCGGGCCCCCACATGGGTCCGGTCAGACCACCAGTCCTTTTTCCTCTTTTTCTGTTTTTCCTTAAAACCTGATTTTACGTTCTTTTACGCAATTCCAATTTTAGCATTTTCTTTGATTCGTTCTTTTGTGTGTGACCCCATAAGATTATATTAATTTGGCAATGAGTCAAACCAAGGTAAAACCCATAAGTCATGAGCGGACTCTAGCAAGCCATCATGACTACCCAATTAATATAACTTAACGAAGTTCGTTATCCTCATAGAACATATCACAATCCTTTTGTCACACGTTATCATATTGAACATAAGTCATGGTCCACTTTAACTTATATTGTTCAATGGTTTCTCGATCTTGAGTAGTTGATTATGAGCAAATGATATTAATCACATCAATTCATCTGAGCGCGGCCACACATTTCATCAATCTCACTCTACGAGTGGCCTAAGCAGATATCTCTCTTGAGGAGGGACAAATTTCATCTTGACTTATCATTCTTCCCTACAAGAATCCGATTATGCCAATCGTAGCCTTTATAACCACCCGGTTAGGGGTAGCGTTTGAGTACGTCAAACATAATGTTCATCATGTGGACGACCATGATAATCTCAGGTCTAAGGATATCAAATGATATGACTATTATGAGATTTAATTATGACATTTGACCATGACATAAATCTCATAACGGGTCTATCCAGTACTTGTTCTCCAACATGTACCCATAAATTTAATCCACATCCCATGCGCTATAATCATCATATGATTGTCCATTAAACTCATTTTTATAACTTCTAGGGACGGAGATTATTATAATAAACTGTAGACACCCCGATCTCGCACCCCTAAAACCTCCCCTTAATTGGTCTAAAGTGCGATAATTGACCTAAACCACCAGATTTGGCCGGACGGACTACCGTACGCCTTATTGGTCCATCAGATGCCAAAATCGAGTCCAGATCTGTGATCAGGGCTCAAAACCGAGTAAACAGGCATATTCTCAAAAATCGCGCGCGCAGACCCTTTAACGGGTCCCGCACTGCTTAAAATGCCTTTTACTCGTCATCTAATGCATTTAAAATATTATATATGCTTTTCTTTGTTTTCAATCATTTTGTAGGTACACCGACGTGACCAGAAAAATCAACCGAGCAACTTTCCTGTTGGGCCCGCGGGCAACAGGGACACTAGAGCGCGCACAACGGAGTAGTTACGGAGCGGAAAGCTGGAGCTGGAACAAACGTGCACAAGTTCAAGCCTGGACCAGCCACGAGGTGCCACTTGGCACTCCATGATTGGCCAAGAGAATTAATTTAAAATCAAAAATTGGGCACCAAGTCAGGGTGTACGGCCGAGCAATTTAAGCTGCACGGCCAGGCAGCCCTGTTTCCAGCTTTTTCTCTTTTCTTCTTAGCCATGATTTCTTGCCATCTTTTTCTTCTCCTTCCTCTTCACTCCTTCCACCTACAGCCACTCCTTTTTGACCCCTAAACCAACCCCTACTACCCTATGTCTTTCTCCCCAATTTTCTCCCCCTCCTCCTAAATGACTACCCAAACTCCCTCATTCTTACCACTTCTAGCCAACCAATTCCTAACCAATTCTTACCACAACTCTTCTCTCTAACACCTCTCTCTAACCAGCCCTCTCTCAATCTCTCTCATCCCCTAAACACTCTCTCTCTACCTTCATAGTCCCACCACAACTCCACCAAACAACCACCACAAAACCACCACAAAACCACCACTAAGCCACCACAAAACAACCCAAAAACACAACTCTTCAACTCAAGCAATTCAAGTCTTCCAACTCTCAAACAACTCAAACAAAAAAAAAAAAAAAAAAAAGCCTTCCCTTGGAAGCAAAGGAAGCACACCACCCTCCCTAACCTAGGTAAGTTTTCCTTTTGTAATTCATAGATTTGATGTAATGTAAGTTTATATATGTTAGTTGGGAATCTAGCCAACTAATGGCTAGAACTCCCTTATTATCTATGTAATCCATGTTTTAACTTTGTAAATAAACATGTTAAATATGTTATAAATGTTTAATATCTAGTCCTAGTATGTAAATATATGTGTTAAGTTCATTTTGGTGTTGATTCCATGGTTTAAATCATAAATCCCAGCAAGTTATGGCCTTTTCATTCAGCATGCTCATAATCTGTCCTCTTCCCCTTCATTCTTGATTATTCTCATTTTTGTCAATTTTTGTCCATAAATAGATGCATTATAATGTTAATAAGATGTTAATAAATAAGTTCCCCAAGTTTCATGGGTTTGTTCTGAGTTCAAGCCATGTTTTGATGCCTATCTTCATGCCATGTATAATCTGTCCAGCATATTCCGTTTGAGTCAAGTCTTTTGATGAGCCTTTTACTCTATTATAACTTAGTTTCTAGATCTATCTTAAAACATAAAAGTTGTTCCTTATATACTGAATATGATGAATGTCAAGTTTCGTGGTCTCAACCCATGTTTAGCTCATGTTTTGGTAGGTATTTTCGTAGCTCAAACTTGCTGCCTTGCTTGCTGCACTTTTGGCTAATCTGAGTTTTTTGAAGTCTAAAACCCTACCAAAACTCGATTTTCAAGTCAAAGTCAAAACATTAAAAATGTTCTTAACAAGCTAATAAATATTTTCATGTCTTTGAAACGATTTTATGACCTAAGGAAAGGCTTATTTCTATTTTTTAAATCAAGTATTTGCTCTCAGATTCATAATTCCCAGATTCTGACATGTAAATGTCAGATGTCTTTTGGAGTATCAAAACTTGCTTTCTTACCTTGAAACTTGGCACACATCATGTTTAATATGTTATATTCAACTTTAGTGTTTTATGTTTTTCCAGATTATTAAGTTATAATAGTGTAAGTTGCTCATCAAAGTCTGGTATGCCATCCTTTGCTGTTCTGGGCTGTTCTTGCTTTAATGTTCTTGGCATGATCCCAACATGAAATATCAACCTATAAATCCAACCAAAATTCGTACTTGTTATCTAACATCTTGGGAGTTAATCCCAATATTTAGATATTTCTTTGGATAGGTTGTTCACAGGTATATTCCATGGCGATCTACAGCAAACCATGAACTCGGCGGATCAATTTCACACTTGGACATTCTTTCATGGGATTTATCCCATTTTTCATATTTGTATTATTAGTACAATTTCCCCCTTTCCCCCTTAATTGTCATTACTTGTATATATGATTCAAAACCATTTTCAAAAACTAATCGGGAATCCACCCAAACCGGTTCCCGGTTGCGAGCAAATTAATCGACCTAGATTAGGAGACTCCTTATACATAAATACACACATTCTTTCAAGTTAAGGCATAAAATCAATCTTTCAATAGGAAAATTAAAATGAAGCATAGGCGAAAGCATGCTAGAGACCGAAAGGGCGAGCGGAGTGCTGCTAATCACCTTCTCCTCTTGTAACTTAGCCCCCGAACCCACTTCTCTAAACAAAAAGGTTTTATCTCTATTTTCCTTTAATAAAATGAGGTGGCGACTCTCAGCTTTTTCAAAACCAAGGTAGAGAAACCGCTATGAAAAACCGAGCGGATTCAAACCGCGTTCACACAGACTGATTCGTTAAGAGGTTCGCGCGCGGTCTCTCGCAGTGGCGACTCTGCTGGGGACTTTTCAAAAGTGGTCTTAACTCAATTTGCATGCTTCTGCCATTATTTTCCTTTTGCCTTGTACATATACATATGCCTTAACGTTTGCTCGTTTTGTAGGTACATTCTATTTTCCCTTTATTCTTTGAATGAATAAAATCAAAAACCAAAAAATAAAAAATGTGCCTTTTTTCCTCAAAAATAGATACCTCACACACAATCACATTTGCGAACTTATACCATCTCCTGTTACCGTACAAACCCTTGGGGACTTGGAGCCCGAGGATGATGGGGACTTCTTGTTCCCCTGAATTGATATCCGCGGTTGCCTTTTCCGACTCGATGCCGCGTCTCACTGCCGTGGTTGAGAGGTTAGGCCCCCATCCAATCAGCTATCTCAAAAGCCGCGTCTGAGACTGTTTTCGAAAACTTACACGTCCTTGACTTTTAGCCGGTTCTTGTCCGAGTCAATTTCCAGTCAATCCTATTTCACTCCCAAAAAAAAAAATGTATACAAAGCAATTTTAAAAAAAAAATGATATGCAAAATGGGATGTCGAGGATTGACTTGAAATTGTCGAAGACTCACACATAGACCGTAACGAGAATGGTGGATCCCCGAAAGGGTATAGGCCCTTTGCTAGAGGCTTATGACGGCCATAGGTACAGGTGCAAAACATCGGTCCTATACTCGCGAGAAGGAATCCACTATTCCAGGAATTAATCAAGACAAGGTGTCAAAACTAAGCAATGTGCTTGTCCGGCTTTCTAGGATTTTTGTGCTGTGCTTGCTTTTCAATCTTTCAAAATAAAATCATTTTGCATTCTTTTTTTCTTTAAACAATCATTCTTTTGCACATAAAAAAATTTTGCCCCATAAAAACTAAAACATTCTTTTCCTTTCAATCAATCTTGTAGAGGGAGAATCCTGTTCGTTCTCTAGCGTAGTATTCAAGGTCCGCTCCGAGCATCCCTTTGATCAAGATCTACTCCGAGTCTTCCAATCAGTAATGGAAAACAGAGGACAGACATCAGAAAATGTGACTAGGGGCTCGCCCAACTTTGAGCCGGGGTATGCGATGGAACAATGGTTAGAAAGGCGCCTAAATGACCACACCAATCGTCTGGTTAGCCTTTTCCAGGGATACCAAGAAGAAATGTTGGACCATGTCTCGACCCTTTTGAGAAACGTAAGCGAGCCAGAGATTTCCAATCTCCGAGCACCCCAGTCCCAGAAAACAAATCCTGACTCTCGCTCCACCTGTAGTGAGAAAGTTGTTACCAGTAATGATGTTCATACTGGGGCTAGCCGAGATGTAGAGAGCCGTCGATCAAGCAACTCAAACAGGAGGTCCATTCGCCATGATAGGCACTTTATGAGTTGTATGCTCCCATGAGTGTAATACTCCATGACTTAATTGCTCGAGGCTTATTGAAACCCATGAAAGGTTATGTGCCCCCAAATCTGTTGCCAAAGCGTTAGGATGATTCTATGTATTGTGAGTTTCATCAGTCAAAAGGGCACAGCACAGACAACTGCTTTTCACTCCGGCATGTAATCCAGGACCGTATTGATGAGGGGGTCATCGAGAAGCCCATGCCAGAAATCGACCCGCCATGTGACGATCGTAATGCCTCAAGGCCTGAGACCCCATACTGTGAGATCCCAAAGGCTTACAATCCCGCACCATCTGTCAAGGGTAAAGAAAAGAATTTGGCCCGAAAAGAAGATAGGCGGTTCGATAAATTTGAGATCCCGATATCCGATGTCTTCAACAACTTGGTCTCTCAGGGAATCATGAAACCCATGGAAGGGTATAGGTTACCTAACCCGCTGCCAAAGACTTGGGACCCCTCTAAGCTCTGCACTTACCATCAAGCTTGGGGTCACAATACGGATGCATGTTGGTCTCTCAAGCATGCCCTTCAGAATCTCATCGACAGCAGAGTTATTCCGAAGCCCTCTCCAAAGGCTTCAAGTCCGACGATGGTATCCTAGGGGCTTCTCGACCCCCTAGGAAGCTGTTCCCTTTTGCTATTATGACCGCAACATGTTGACACGAGGATATGTGACACTTTGCGCTAATGAGAGTTCAGCGACCCAATGGGATAAATCTCTTTTGCTGTGAATAGGGCACACCGCCCAACTCTAATCCCTTTTGTTTTCGGGCCCATTCTAAAATGTGCTCACACTTCCTTTATCTTCCAAGTCAAATTTGCGTGTCAATATTTTGTATTACTTTTTAATTTCTTGTTTGTCTTATTAATAAAATTTTTCAGTCAATGAATTCGCCTTATAATCAAGTGCTTCTTAATCGCGCATCTTTTTTAAATCACTTTATTAAGAACTAAATATGAAAAAAGACTAATCTTAGACTGCGACTAATCGAGTTGAGAACTAAGGCCGCGAAGGCGATCGAAGAAGTCGACAAAGGCGATCGATGGAGTC
Source organism: Campanula takesimana (assembly GCA_026119855.1). Lineage (NCBI taxonomy): Eukaryota > Viridiplantae > Streptophyta > Magnoliopsida > Asterales > Campanulaceae > Campanula > Campanula takesimana. The sequence goes on from JAOWBW010000257.1 coordinate 899,534, forward strand.
AACAAAGACGATCAATCAACCAAGACTCCGAAGACAGTTTTACACAGATTTGAGGCGGCTAGTCAAAAGGCCGAAGACCGAAAATTTCTTGTTTCTGCAATTGCACACTTTTCTCTAAATAAATGTGTACATTGCAAAATTTTATTTTCCCTTTCTCCTCTTTCTCTAAAAAAAAATAATAATAAAAAATCGCCCGCTGAAGTTTAAAACCCGAGAGGGCGGCTTTAGGCAAAAAGGAAGTCGCGTAAAAAATATAATAAAAAAAATAAAAATCGCCCGCTGAAGTTGAAAACCCAAGAGGGCGGCTTCAGGCAAAAAAGGGAGGCGGGCAAAAAAAAAAAAACGCAAAAGAGTGGCCCGCTGAAGTCGAAAACCCGAAAGGGAGGCTTTAAGCAAAAGAATGGGCGCGCAAAAAAAAAATCTCTATTTTACTTTATTCCTTGTACATACCTTTTACATCTTACAATTATTTTCAACCCCCTTTTGAGCGAGCACCATCAACGACGACAATTGGTGGCTCATGCTCCTAACCGGCCTCTTATACTGAGAGGTTAAAAACCCTTGCCCCAAAAATTTTGAGAGTTATACATTTTCCCTTAACAAACCAACCTCTCGATTTTAGAGGTTAGAGACCAAAAGTCAGACAACCTCCAGAGACTACAACGGCAATGACATCGACGACGGCGAGGACCTGCCACTCACGAGGTCAACAGGCGACGCTAATTACAATTGTTCAATGGTGTTCTCATCTCGAGCTGTTGCGGTCTAATTTGAGTCCAAATGAATTACCCGCTTTTCTAAAGATGAACTAATTAGATTGCATTTGATTTCGAAGTATTTGACCATTAACGCGAATTCTAATCTTGAGTCATTGACTTTAAATTGTGAGCAATTTCCTCGAGTCTAGGGGCTTTCCTCTACTCTCGTCCTTCCGTCAATTCATTCTGCGCAAACATAATGTCAAGAATCTTACGAGATTTTCCTTTTGCCTTCCCAAAATACTGGCTTCGTGCCTCCCCTGTCAATTCCTGAAACTGTCACAGCAAGAGAGACAAACAAATGAAAGCCTCTAAATTGAACAACCTCAAATAAGCAGATACTCTCAAAAGAAAGGACCTAATCTGAGGCTTTATACCATCAGTCTGGGGCTTTATTTCGAAGGAAAGGGTCGAACTCATAACAGTCAAGCATGGTTTGTTCGGGTTAACAAATGTGTCTATCCAAAAGAATGCCAGGTTTGGGACAACTCCTCAAAGCAGTTCGGTCCCCATCAAAAAGAACATTAATTACGAGGCTTACTTCCCGGTAACACTGGGGCTTCTTTGAAATCCCGGCAATGAAAAGTCAAACTCTGCGAAAATCCTCGAGAACAGTTAAGTCCTCCACTAGTAGGACATCATAACAATTTACCAGTCGAAAACTCAAGATCCGCTCCAAGGTTACATTAAAGGGTCCTGCATCTGACCACATGGGCATGCATCAAGTGATAGGGAAAACTCCTCAAAGCAGTTTGGTCCCCAACAAAGCAACATCAATCTTGAATGCAACCTTCGGGTTACACATTGGTCTCCTCGATCTCCCATGGTCAAGGCTATTGCTCCTGAATCACGTGAATGAGCATTAAATGGATAGGACCGCTCTTCTAAACAGTCGAGTCCTCGACAGTGACACATTGAAACTGGGGCTTCGATGGCCAACATCCAAAGACTTACCATCAAAGTGTACTGGGGCTTCCGCTGCCGACATCTGCATCCTTGTCACGAAAACATACTGGGGCTTCCACGATAAAAACTGGGGCTGATCTAAATGCTATATCCCGAGAGACCTCGTTGAGTAGACTTGACCAAAATGGTGTTGGGAATTGACTTTTCGAGTACTCGCGCTAGGCCTCCAACCTCGTTTCCCCATACACTTTCCATAACTCTCATTTCTTGTACAAATCTCTCAAAAAAATAAGTACATAATTTCCTTCCTTCCTGATTCTCCCTCTTTGCATACATACTTTTCTTTCATCTTTTTTTTTTCAAAATAAAGATTGAAACGCGAGCATTGCACATCGTGTCTAAAAAAAGAGAAAGAAAGAATAAAAGGAAATGATCATTTAAAGATCATCATCATCAAAAGCTATCCGAAAAAGAGAACGCGTTCTTTATCTTTCAAATCTTGAATTCTCCTGTTGCACGTGTATGATACTCTCAAGCACATATCACGCTATATATGTATGCTTGTGAAAGTCTTATGCAGGTACCCAAATGTGAAGTCGCGTTACAATCAAATCAGATCCTCTCACCCAAATATCTTTCTCGAATCAGACTGAGTTTTTTTCGAGTTTTTCACAAAAACTCGAACTACGAAGGTCTGATTCCCGAAAGGGATACGGCAGCCTGCCACCTTAGGTGCGACCGTACACTCATTAAAATGCTGAAAAGGAGAGCCTGTCACCATAGGTACGACCATACACTCATCGAAACGCTGAAAAGGAGAGCCTGTCACCCCAGGCCCACACACTCATCGAGACGATGCAAAGGAGAGCCCCTCATAGGCGCGACCGCACACACATAAAGATGCCCCAAACGGCGGCCCCCACTACGAAAGGCCAGCATCTGGGAGGAACTCGAGATGGCCCCGCGCAACCAATGGCGTCTTGCACAAGAAGAATAAAAAATCTCATCACACAACAGCTACAAGGCCCCTGGATTCGCCCATAGCAGCAGCTTGCAGCGTATCCTCTATCCCTCAAATTAAATGTGTGATTGATTTTTCTTATCTTGTTCTTGCCATGCCATCATCATATCATGCCCCATACAATGCTATAACCCCCATTCCCTAGCATGCCATTTTTCACGCCCCTATGCTTATCATGCTAGCATCACAATTGCATCCACGATCACGTAGGTTATAAATCATAATCTTTGAAAAATGTGATTTTTTCGAAAATGAAAGAAACTTGTGCATCCAAATCAAAATCAAACATATCCGACACGAGCACAAATATTTCTGTGGTATGCAAATGTTTCTTGATTGAAAAAGTGCGCCCTCAAGATTATCAACTCCGTTCCCGCCTAATGGTGTTCCACTATAAGGCGAAGCTCAGAACTCATCACGACGCAATCTCAAAGCTAAAGGAAGCGGAGCAAAACTTCGACGGGCAGCGTATCCTCTAAAACTTTTTTCATGATACTTCTCTTAATTGTTAGAGTCCTAAGTCTTAAATTGTGGTTACCCCAGTCTGTTCGGTCATCCCCCGAATTAGCCCCCCTCTAAAAATTTGGTTACCCCTTCGGTCATTTTTGGATTTATTCAAATCTGACCATCAAAAAAATTGGTTATCCTCCGGTCATTTTTGGATTTATTCGAATCTGACCCTCTCAAAAAATTTGGTTGCCCCTCCGGTCATTTTTGGATTTATTCGAATCTGACCCTCTAAATAATTGATTACCCTCAGGTCTCTTTTGGATTTATTCGAAATTGACCCTCTCAAAAAAAATTGGTTACCCTCCGGTCTCTTTTGGATTTATTCGAAATTGACCCTCTAAAATTTGGTTACTCTTTCGGTCCACTCTGACGCCAGAGTTGGATGGCTCAAGCACTGGTTACCCCTGGTCCTTTTCGGCTTAACCAAATTTGACCCTCGACGTAGTTGGTTACCCTTTGGTCATTTTCGGCTTAACCGAATTTGACCCTCGACGTAGATCTTTTACTTTTATTTTTGGTCCTTGCCGGCGCCCGTACGGACCTCACTCGGAACTACCCTCTGACTTGATTCCCGAAAGGGATACGTAGGCAGCTCGAATAGGAGCTCAGTCGCCGATTGCCTCAAATTATCATGTTTTCTTTTCTTTCTTTCTTCCTCATCCCCAGCAAAGAGAATTCGAATTCTCACTGCTTTCCCCTTGGCTCAGAGATGCTGTGATCTCTTTCACCAGCCATTCCTCCAGCCTGTTGCCTCATACTAATTCCTCCGCCACCGGCTTAGAGATAAATTGATCACATTCCCGAAGCCATTCCTCCGCCCTGTTGCCTCATACAAATTCCTCCCCCGGCTTAGAGATAAAGTGATCTCATTCCCGAAGCCATTCCTCCGCCCTGTTGCCTCATACAAATTCTTCCGCCCCCGGCTTAGAGATAAAGTGATCTCATTCCCGAAGCCATTCCTCTGTCCTGTTGCCTCATACAAATTCCTCCGCCCCAGTTCCCGGCTCAGAGATATTTGATCTCACTCACCAAGTCGTTCCTTCAGCATGTTGCCCCGCCGAGAGGTTTACTTCTCAACCTTTACTCCCCAACCGAACTACGATTGGTCTGATTCTCGCAAGAGATACGTAGGAAACATGGGACTCTGAGTTCGACCATGCCCCCTTGTTAGTTGGTTTGCTTGCCTGCTTGAGTAGAACTACGTACGCTTGATTCCCGCAAGGGATACGTAGGAAGTCCTACTTCGGGCCCAGCCGTTAAACCGAGACGAGATCGTTTGTCTATATTGTGATCGTCGAATCCTCTTTACTTTCGTAAGTGAACTCGACGAGGGGCTCTGTAGACACCCTGATCTCGCACCCCTAAAACCTCCCCTTAATTGGTCTAAAGTGCGATAATTGATCTAAACCCCCAGATTTGGCCGTACGGACTACCGTATGCCTTATTGGTGCATCGGATGCAAAAAACGAGTCCAGATCTGTGATCAGGGCTCAAAACCGAGTAAAAAGGCATATTCTCAAAAATCGCGCGCGCGGACCCTTTAACGGGTCCCGCACTGCTTAAAATGCCATTTACTCGTCATCTAATGCATTTAAAATACTATATATGCTTTTATTTGTTTTCTAACATTTTGTAGGTACACCGACGTGACCAGAAAAATCAACCGAGCAACTTTCCTGTTGGGCCCGCGGGCAACCGGGACACCGGAGCGCGCACAACGGAGCAGTTACGGAGCGGAAAGCCGGAGCTGGAACAAACGTGCACAACTTCAAGCCTGGACCAGCCACGAGGTTCCACTTGGCACTCCATGATTGGTTAAGAGAATTAATTTAAAATCAAAAATTGGGCACCAAGTCAGGGTGCACGGCCGAGCAGTTTAAGCTACACGGCCGTGCAGCCCTGTTTCCTGCTTTTTCTGTTTCCAGCTTTTTCTCTTTTCTTCCTAGCCATGATTTCTTGCCAACTTTTTCTTCTCCTTCCTCTTCAATCCTTCCACCTCCAGCCACTCCTTTTTGACCCCTAAACCAACCCCTACTACCCTATGTCTTTCTCCCCAATTTTCTCCCCCCTCCTCCTAAATGACTACCCGAACTCCCTCATTCTTACCACTTCTAGCCAACCAATTCCTAACCAATTCTTACCACAACTCTTCTCTCTAACACCTCTCTCTAACCAGCCCTCTCTCAATCTCTCTTATCCCTAAACACTCTCTCTCTACCTTCATAGTCCCACCAGAACGCCACCAAACAACCACCACAAAACCACCACTAAGCCACCACAAAACAACCCAAAAACACAACTCTTCAACTCAAGCAATGCAAGTCTTCCAACTCTCAAACAACTCAAACAACAAAAAATCCCTTCCCTTGGAAGCAAAGGAATCACACCACCCTCCCTAACCTAGGTAAGTTTTCCTTTTGTAATTCATAGATTTGATGTAATGTAAGTTTATATGTGTTAGTTGGGAATCTAGGCAACTAATGGCTAGATCTCCCTTATTATCTATGTAATCCATGTTTTAACTTTGTAAATAAACATGTTAAATATGTTATAAATGTTTAATCTCCAGTCCTAATATGTATATATATGTGTTAAGTTCATTTTGGGGTTGATTCCATGGTTTAAATCATAAATCCCAGCAAGTTATGGCCTTTTCATTCAGCATGCTCATAATCTGTCCTCTTCCCCTTCTTTCTTGATTATTCTCATTTTTGTCTATGTTTGTCCATAAATAGATGCATTATAATATTAATAAGATGTTAATAAATAAGTTCCCCAAGTTTCATGGGTTTGTTCTGAGTTCAAGCCATGTTTTGATGCCTATCTTCATGCCATGTATAATCTGTCCAGCATATTCCGTTTGAGTCAAGTCTTTTGATGAGCCTTTTACTCTATTATAACTTAGTTTCTAGATCTAGCTTAAAACATCAAAGTTGTTCCTAATATACTGAATATGATGAATGTCAAGTTTCCTGGTGTCAATCCATGTTTAGCTCATGTTTTGGTAGGTATTTTCGTAGCTCAAACTTGCTGCCTTGCTTGCTGCACTTTTGGCTAATCTGAGTTTTCAAGTCTAAAACCCTACCAAAACTCGATTTTCAAGTCAAAGTAAAAACATGAAAAATATTCTTAACAAGCTAATAAATATGTTCACGTCTTTGAAACGATTTTATGACCTAAGGAAAGGCTTATTTCTATTTTTTAAATCAAGTATTTGCTCTCAGATTCATAATTCCCAGATTCTGACATGTAAATGTCAGATGTCTTTTGGAGTATCAAAACTTTATTTATTACCTTGAACCTTGGCACACATCATGTTTAATATGTTATATTCAACATTAGTGTTTTATGTTTTTCCAGATTATTAATTTATAATAGTGTAAATTGCTCATCAAAGTCTGGTATGCCATCCTTTGCTGTTCTGGGCTGTTCTTGCTTTAATGTTCTTGACATGATCCCAACATGAAATATCAACCTATAAATCCTACCAAAATTCTTACTTGTTATCTAACATCTTGGGAGTTAATAACAATCATTAGATATTTCTTTGGATAGGTTGTTCACAGGTATATTCCATGGCGATCTACAGCAAACCATGAACCCGACAGATCAATTTCACACTTGGACATTCTTTCATGGGATTTATCCCATTTTTCTTATTTGTATTATTTGTACAATTTCCCCATTTCCCCCTTAATTGTCATTACTTGTATATAAGATTCAAAACCATTTTCAAAAACTAATCGGGAATCCACCCAAACCGGTTCCCGGTTGAGAGCAAATGAATCGACCTAGATTAGGAGACTCCTTATACATAAATACACACATTCTTTCAAGTTAAGGCATAAAATCAATCTTTCAAAAGGAAAATTAAAATGAAGCGTAGGCGGAAGCATGCTAGAGACCGAAAGGGTGAGCGGAGTGCTGCTAATCACCTTCTCCTCTTGTAACTTAGCCCCCGAACCCACTTCTCTAAACAAAAAGGTTTTATCTCTATTTTCCTTTAATAAAATGAGGTGGCGACTCTCTGCTTTTTCAAAACCAAGGTAGAGAAACCGCTATGAGAAACCGAGCAGATTCAAACCGTGTTCGCACAGACTGATTCCTTAAGAGGTTCGCGCACGGGCTTTTACATAAACATGTAAAACATATAATAATCCAGGGTTGTTATCTCTATAACAAATGAGAATATGATGTAACGTAAGGCCTTTCTCAAGGGCCTATGTCATAATCTCCAATAATCTCCCACTTGCACTAGGCCCAATCAATGTGTATCCAATACCATTGACCTTAGCTTATGACCATCATAACAGCATGTGGAGTGACATGCCCCCAAGTCCCGGGATTCCCTAATAGAACCTCAAACCTGGTGCGCGTGACTAACAAGAAACGAGAAACTGAATGACATCTGCTTATATCAAACTGACATCATATAAATACTCAAGAGGAACGAGCTAAAATAGCTCACAACGAGTTCTATACCAAGAAATTTAAAACAAATGGTTGTACACAGCGGAAAACATGCCTAGCACATACGCTGGCATTACAAGAACACTATACAAGTCTACCCAATATACTCACCAAATACTGGAAAGGATAACAATCCCCAACAAGAACAACCTGCTAAGTAGGCCCCTACTAAGTCGAGCCTCACAACGTATTACCACTTGCTTTCCTGGGTAGGGGGGAAACAAATAAACAAGGAACAGGGTGAGATAAATCTCAGTAAGTTACTAGATACAAGTACATAGCATGTTATCATGTAATCATGCAAATCAAGAAGATTATCAAGTAATCATGCTCAAGATGTCATCAAGTAACAAGTATATGAGAGGCTAAGCCAACTCATCAAGTAACTAGCACATAAGGCTAAATTAACACGTTACAAAGGATATTCCAACCTTATTCCTCCCAAGTAAACCATTGTTGTCGTTGCTTATTGCAGTTGACAAATCACGATCAATCAAGTTGCTGCTGTGCAGTACACAAGAGGACCCGGTAACCAGTGTCACTAACAAGAACAAGATTCACGAGGTGTTCACGAGTTTAGCATTCACTTTTATCAGGCGTATTTCTCTAATAAAGGAAGCTATGCCCTTACTATGGCCTGTAGTAAGGGGTCAAGCGCAGATACATAGGCACCCGATTATCACTTTAGCCCCAGCCTCATGATAAGCGTGAACCTATACATCTCCGAGCAAGCAAGGTGACCAGCTGGACTCACATAAGAATGCACAAGTAGGTGTTTACTTGAACCACAAGAGTATAGAACTAAGTCCAAAAGTAGTGGACTAGCTCTTCAGGAACCATGCAATTATGTGCTCACCAAATACAAGTACACGCACGCAATAATTGCGAATACAAATCAGTATAACAATGGCACGTAATGTGCCCACGTAACACAATCAAGCCAAATTAGAGTCTATTAATAACAGACCCCAACCAAGTAGTAGGGTATGTCATACTATATTACTTTGTCATATGCCATATTTGCACGTACATATTCATATAACCTTTAACACACTAATGTGTCTATCACGATACCCTTACTTCCAAGTAGAGCCCAACATCTTAGACTCTAAGCGCGTAGTCGAATAGGTCGTATTGTACCTAGTCACAATCATATCTCGCGTATATGTATCGCTAATAATCGAATACATTTTCCAACACATATTGTGTTCTATAATCATTGTTTTATGAATTATCTTCATATTACACTAGTCCCTTTTTCTTTAGGAACTCAACTCAAGAACAATATATCTTCTTTATACTTTATATACTTCATTGAGTATGTACACGATTAAAACTAATTACTAGCACATTAGTGCTTGTTCATAGCACTTTCAATACACACGTATTAGATTCAAGTATGTCTTAGAGTTTTTCATTCTCTATCTAGTTCCACATTCTAACTCTTTGGTTATTAATACCAAGTATCAAGTAGTCAACAAGCCACATTCTATCAAGTAATTATGTGCAAGATTTGCACATACACATCAAGGATAGTTCTAACACGTTAGTGCTTGTTCATAGCACTTTCAAGTTCATTACCATACACACGTATTGGTTTCAAGTCATGTACAAGATTTTATCATCTTACATTCAAGTTCTCAATCCAATTCTTTGGATGTTCAAGACATGTACAAGAATTAATTATCTTATATTCAAGTTATTATTCCAATTCTTTGGACATTCAAGTCATGTACAAGATTTAATTGTCTTCTAATTCAAGTTCAAGCTAAGTAGATGAGTTATACATCTCATACTTACATGTTCTTAATCCTATACTTTGGATGTTCAAGCTCAAGACATTGTTCTAGTGCCCCTAAGGTACACAAACATTGGAATCAAGACACATATAACACATTAGTGCTTGTTCATAGCACTTTTAAGACATATAAAAGAATTCTTACTTTGATATTCCAGTTCTCATTTTAATTTAATGAGTAATCATGTTAACGATTCACTTCTGATGCCCCTAAGGTGTCACAACACGTGCTAGGACATCTTATACTAAGGCTATATACCTTAACTAGGGTTATTTCTAGCTTAATCAAACTTTATTCAAGACTTTTGTTCATCAGGGTAGGTGTGCGGTCGCACAAAAAGATATGGGCGGTCGCCCAAAACAAGAATTTGCAAGAGAAAAATCTTCCAGATAAATGGGCGGTCGCCCAAGGTACAAAATTTCGAAATTTTATTTCTTTCCCAGGTTTACAATTGTCCGTCCCAAGTGTAGGAGTATACTTTTACTAATACTTAGGCAATACCCAGGACATTTCAAAACATTACTTTCAAGTTTATTTCATTCTTTTTTCCGTCCCACAAATAATAGAATAATTTTCTTTTATTCCAATTAAATATTTCACCGCCCCAAAAGTATAAGTATAATTTTCTAATATACTAATATACTCAATTAGGGATACTTTCATTAATTTCCCCGTACCACAAATAATGGTACAATTTTTCTAATAACATTTAAATCAAGTTAATATTTTACCGTCCCACGAATAGGAGTATAATTTTCTTAATACTTACAAACCCATTTAGGATGCTTCCTTTCATATTCAAGCCATACTGATACTCCCCTTGTACCAAATTTACAAGTATCACAAAATTCAGCCAAATCACGAAATTGACAAGCATAAGTATCAAGAATAACATATAGGCATGTTATTACAAGCAAGGGGGAGCTAGTGACTTACCTAGTCCGAAATCAAATTCACCCAACTGTTCGGCAGGAAATGCTCTACTCACCGCCCTGATCATCTATGCGGAGTCGGATTTTCGAACAAAGGCATAATTAAGCGAGAGGAGTCGAGAATAGGGTAAACCCTAACTTTTCTCTCTGAGACAGAGGAAAAGAACGAGAAAGAACTTGAGAAAATGGAGAACATTCTCCAGGCAACCAAAGTTATCCTTTGCAAGATTCAAAAATTACAAATAGGCCCCTCAAGTTTCAATTTTGACAAAAAGGCCCTTCAAGTTTTAATTTGAGCATTTTAGCCCCTAAACTTTAATTTTCACAAATGACCCTAATGTTCAACTTTGAACACTTAGGACTTAAACTTGCTCAATTAATTAAATAATTAACTCAAATAAAATAGCATATAATTATGCAAGTCAAGATTTTAACAGGAATTAGGACGGGCGTTACATGGAGGATCCTATGTAGGAAGATTATCATTGTTATCATCATAAGGTATTTTGCATATTTTGACATCTCCCATATTAATGATTTCTCGTAGAAATGGAAACATCTGGGTGTGTGTTTGGATCATGGATGAGCCTTTGGCACCTTAGTTTGTGCAATAACAATTATTTCACAACGGAGGTCCATAGGATTAGTAGTACTAGAAACTATTTCTAGTTTTACTAATAACATCTATATTCAAACAACTCCCTTAGTTACAACTCTTGTAACTAAATACTCAATTTTATTCGTAGAATAATTTACAGTGTATTTGCTTGGAACTATTCCAACAAATAGCACTTACTTTAAACATATGTTTATACTGCGGTTTAAATTACCCTTGTCGATGTGGAATCATGCATCTATGTAACCATTTACTAGACCATCTCCCATGCCAACAACCATCAAGAATGCATCCTTAGTTCTTCTCAAGTACATAAGGACATTCTTGACCATTATCTCGTGACTTTCACTAGGATATGATCAGTATGTTCTCATCATACTCCAAGTATGCGAGTTATTCGTCTAAGTACATAATATGACGTACATGATAGATCCAATTGCCGAAGCATATGGAATCCCAATCATGTATTCTTTCTCATTAGTTTTCCAATAAGACTAAGTCTTGCCAAGAACATTGTCATTAGACAACCTTGCAAGTTCTTCTCCAAGAGTCTTGCATACTGAACAATTCAGTACTTTGTCTCTACAAGTACTTTGACACAAACCAATCAACTTCCTAGATTTATATCAATAGATATTAATTCCAAGGATATAAGCAGCTTCTTCCTAAGTCATTCATTAAGAAACTCTTTCAAAATGAATTATATGTCAACCACATATACAAGACTAGGAATTAGACTATGCTCCCACTAATTTCTTAGCAAACACAAGTCTCATCTTTGATGAATTCCAAACGATTTGAATACTTTATCAAAATGACTATTTCAACTCCAAGCAGCTTGCTTCAATCCATCACATGGATTTCCGCAACTTACATACTTTATCAGAATTTTCTAAACTATCAAAACCTTTAGGTTGTATCCAATACATCCTTAAGTGAGTTCCCGTTTAGAAACGCTGTTTTGATATCTATTTGTCAAATTTCATATTCCAAATATGAAGAGATGACAATGAGAATTCTAATATCTTAAATCATGACTATGAGCGATTTTTTTTTATCATAGTCTAAATATGAGTCAACCCTTTCACACTTAGTCTTACTTAATTTAGCATGTTTCTAGCTACCCATGTAAGTTTTCTCCAAGAAAACTCAATTCCATCATTTGGTTTTACACCTTAGGTTAGAATGATCAAGTTTCAAACTTGATTATACTACATGGACTGCCTTTTAGATTTTATGACTCCAAGCCATTAATCTAAATATAGAGCGGATATTGCATTTTGATAGTTGGTAAATATGTCATTCTTAATGAACTTTACCTCAATACATTCTATTACGAGAAATCCAATATTTCTTGTTATAGATCGTATCCTATCATATATGCAAGTAACTTGTGTAACTTTAAATGGTGTTTCACAACTCCTTGTGAAAGTTTGTTCAATCTCCATCTAAGGTTCTATGTTATTTTCTAGGTCTCAAACTATTCGAGATATATTTTACTCCCACTGGTTCTTTTAGAGATAAATAATTTATCTAGAAAAGTACCATCATAAGCAACAAACAATTTATTTCTTATGAGTAAAATAATATCCTCAAGTTTCCTTAGGATATCCCATGAAAATACATTTAATAGGTTTAAGTGTAAGCTTGTTCCAAACAAGTCTTTTCGTAAAAGTCTCACTTTCTTAAATCTTTATGAAAGACAAAACAAGTTTTTCGTTCATTCCACATCACATATGGTATCCTTAAACCTATTTTGATGAAACTCAAATTAGTGTAATTATAGCGGTTTCTAATACATAACCCCAAAATAAATAGTGGAAGATCAATTTGACTTTATCATCTAATGAACTATATCCAATAAGGTTCTATACCTCCACGTAGACACATCATTCCAAAATGGTGTACTTTGTGGAGTTCATTGTGAAACAATTTCACAACCTTAAAGATGATTGTCAAATTCTTGGTTCAATTATTCATCATCACGATCGAATTGGAATCTTTGAATAGTTTTACCAAGTAGTACCAAAATCCTCTTTTAGCATTGCTACTTAATGGACCATATACATCAACATGTATTAGGTCTAATAAGAAATTAGCCATTTACTACTTCTAGTAAAAGTTTTCTTGGTACAAGTAAATAAGATTTGCATAAATCACATGATTCAAAATCATATGACTTCAAAACTCCGTCCCATGGAATTTTAGTTATGCGTCTCTTATTTATTTGATCAAAACAATAATACCTTAAGAATTTAATTAATTATGTTATAACCTTATTTATTATTTTGTTCTTCAAGATTTAGGATATAAGATTTATTTGTATGATTTAACAATACGATAAAGTAAATCATAATAAATAAAACACTTTCTCATTCTCAATAAGAAATAAATATCCTTCATTATCTTAAAACAAAATATTATCTTCTACTTAATGAGTAAAGTCACTTCATAAGTGTTCTACAAACAATGTTGCAACTCTTGCATCATTACCATTCGTAGATTAACTTTACCTTTCATAAGTAGTCTTTCTATTTACTAATTGTTGCACATTTACTCAAATGTGGGATCTACATCCGGTATCAAATACCCAATAATTAAAATTAGAAAGATTAATCTTATAACATAAATGTCCGAAGTGGTAGTCTCACTACCATTAACTTTATTTGATCATCCAGAATTTTGATTACAATTTTAAATGGTCAATCCAATTGCCACGTTACAAAATTGCATTATTTAGAGTTATAATTTTAGCCACAATTATTTCCTTTAGGTTTGACAACATTTGTCTAACCTTTATCTTTTAATCCTCTTTCCTTTTAGAAATTCATTAGGTCAAAAATCAAATTTTCGGCTTCGATCATCATCTTTTCGCATGATAGTTCAGATATTGAGAGTACAAACATGTCTCATCAATTTAACTAATTTCAGTAATCAAGAACGATTCACGATTCTGATTTCAGTTTATAAGAATTCTTGAATTGACATCACTTTTCAGGAAACTCGGTTTCGCAAACCAGTCATCTGAAACTAGATTCAATCCTAGATTAATTTTGAACTTGACATTTAATTTCAGGAAACACGGTTTCTAAAACCAGTCATCTGACAATTAAATTCAACTCAAAGTACTTATCATAAAAGCGGTAGATTTTATATTTCCAAAATTTACCTTAGAATTGCTTTCTTTGATTCAATTAGGATTTGGTGTTCATGGTGATCGAATCATCATGATCATCAAAACCAAGAATAAACAATTTATTCATAAATCTAAGTCCATCAACAAGTTAATCAAATTAAATTTTGATGATCCTTCGGAACATATTAATCAAATTAATATTGCAATTTAGGTTACTTATGATTATTAAGAATGTATAATTTCTATTCTTGCTTTAGAATAATTCTTAAGCTTATGATCTAATCAAGGAAATTAATACCATTATCACTTTTTTGTCCTTTCAAGAACAGATCGCAGTAACAAACATAATTAAAGTTTAATAAAACATTCTACAAAAATATGCAAATAAATATACACCTATATTTCATACCAATCATTTAAGAGATAAATTATTTATATTTCATAAATACTCTCACTAAATTATATAATCTTCATATACAACAATTGTATAATATAATTCATGTGGGCTAAGATCCATATTTCACTCAATTTTGAGTCGGCTTTGGCACGACTGCTCAAAACCAAGTTATTTAGGTAGATAACTCTTATCAATCATATCATATATGACTCTTAGATATTTTATGAGATTGTTTTAGACATCCAATGTCAAATATGTTTTAATCTCATCTTGTGCCTTAAGCCTAAAACTGTTTTGATAGCCTAATTAAGTCAAACCATGATAAACGCATAGGAAACTCTCATTCACTCATCTTGCTTATACACTGACATAATTAATGTACTTCGCTTTGGCAGAGCCCACATAAAACTACCCGGTGTACTTACAAGTGTCTATCATGGGTTGGCACATGACTTAAAATTTCAAGAAGGTTCTTTCATATAGCATATAACACGTTTATGAGCACATAAAATGTAAATCATCAAGATTAGTAATTAAATTAATTTTCATTAATTTAAGCACGATATTTATGTGTCATTAGTTTCTCTATAATTATGAGGATGAGACTTTTTGAACTTTGGTTATCATCTCCAAATCAAGACAACAAGAAGTGCGGCCGAACTAAGCCATAGGCAACCACAATTCCGCACTAATTCAAGAAACTAAGAAAGTAGTCCATGTGGCCGAAACTAAGCAATAGATGGTGTCGATGAACGTAGGCCAATTGCATTCACAATTGCACATGGATCTCCAAACTTCAAATCAAGAATTTTGTTTCTCAATTTTAGCAATTATGAACCCTTCATAATTCTAACTTCGTTTTATCTTTGAATCCGATCAAGTTTGGGAAACACGGTCTAGAGAACGTAGGCTAGCCATCCAAAACTTGATCCAATCTCAGAATTCACAAGACTAAAACAAATAGGAAATTTAAACCCCGAGATCCACCCAGAACCCCAAGACGCGCCCGCACTAGACCAATAGGTCCGGCCGGGTCATCACTTGGGTCCGGTCGGACCTCCTCGGAAAAATCCCAAAAATTTCAAAATTCAAAAATTATCTTAAAATTGTTTTTCCCCCGATTCAATTTGGATTTGATGTTCTTGATGATCCAATCACCATGATCATCAAAACCTTGAATAAACCATTTATTCTTGAATCTCTAGATTATCAAAACTTTGATCCAATAAAAAATTGATAACCCAAACAATTTTAAATCCACCATAATTTTTATTGCGATTAATAGTGCGATTAAAGTTACAAAAAAACAATAAACAACATAAAACGCATAGACGACATAAACACCATGAATCTAAATTCAAATAGCATGTTAACACATATAATCATATTATATTATCAACATGATATTATTAAAATAATCATACATGAACGGGGCTTTGATACCACTGTTGGGTTTTGAGGCAACATGCGCAGCGGAAGAAAGCAATATAAAACAACAAAACCCTAAGCCCCAAGATCCATTCATGATGATTAAATTAATAGCAAGATGGATTTATAATACTAACCATGTGAAGCGTTTAAAATTTTCCGGATCTTCAAATCTTCAAGCCTTCAAGCTTTAAGATTTGATCTCCTAGTTCTTCGCGTTCTTTGAATCAGGATCACAGGAACATGAACTTGAGATGCTAAAGCAAAAAATCCTCTATGTGTATCCACACGTGAAAGAATATCTAGAACCATTCTAGATCTGGATTGCTAGACCCATTAGAAAACACGCTTTTCTAATCTTCAAAGGCTATATGAATTTATTGGTGTTCTTGAGCTTTTGATTCACAATCTAAACTCAAGAATATGTTTCTCAAACACATGAAGGCTACCAATAATGATACAATATCAATTAGGTTTCTCCCATTCAATACCATAATGACAAAGGCAAAGAGAAAGGTTTTTATACTTATTTAACCTAAACCCTTTAGGAGAAATATGCCAAAAACCCGTCAAAACTCGGAACAGAAAATCAGACACTCAGAACAAGGGGTCCGCCCGGGGCATTGTCTAGGTCTGGTCGGGGCACCATGTGGGTCTGTTCGCCTCCCCACATGGGCCCGGTCGGACCACCAGTCCTTTTTCCTCTTTTTCTGTTTTTCCTTAAAATCCGATTTTACGCTCTTTTACGCAATTCCAATTTTATACTTTTCTTTGATTCGTTCTTTTGTGTGTAACCCATACGATTATATTAAGTTGGCAATGAGTCAAACCAAGGTAAAACCCAAAAGTCATGAGCGGACTCTAGCAAGCCATCATGACTACCCAATTAATATAACTTAACGAAGTTCGTTATCCTCATAGAGCATATCACAATCCTTTTGTCACACGATATCATATTGAACATAAGTCATGGTCCACGTCAACTTATATTGTTCAATGCTTTCTCGATTTTGAGTAGATTTGTTGGGTATGCCCACTTATATCTCAGTTTCAATGTAATAGGATTGATTAGATTTGATTGATCCATCACCTAAGTTTTGTTTCATGGACTTTAGACCCACATGTAAGAAGTATTTATACTTTATTTTTTTAGGTTGTCCATTGTAATATAATAGGCTTAGGAATAGGGCAAGAAGATCAAGATTCAAGAAAATCACATTTTGAGTTTGAGCCATGCGCCTTCAAGCCACGCGCCATGCGCCTCTTGGCGCGCGCGCATGAGTATGCTCCTAGCATTAACTCAAGCACTCCATTGGCTCATGCGCCTCAGCATATGCGCCATACGCCTCTCACCAATGCGCCACGCGCCTGTGAATGTAATATGCGCCCCATGGCTCATGCGCCCCTCAAAGATGTTAATTCAACACTCAGTGATTCTTTGAAAGACTTAAAGAGTTGAAGAAATTCTCCTACGCCAGGAATTCAAACGATGGTTAAATAACACGTGTGCGCCAAAATTGAGGACACCTGTCCACAACTGTCACATTTGTGTTATGTGTCTAACGGCTATAAAAGGACACGTGCTCCACTCATTGAGCGACAGCACATTTGTCCTTTGCTCAGAATCATCATGAATTTCCAATGGCTAGTTTTTGGAATCTCACTATAAATACCCCATAACTTCAACATTTTGAAGTTGCTGAGTTGCTAAAGAATTGCTAAGATTTCCAAGAATTTCTCTCTCTAGTATTTGTTGATGATTTGAAGATTGCCAAGAACATCTTCATACCTTCATCCTTAGCCCAGATCTTCAAGCTATAACACTTTAGTTTTCTTGTGCTCTCAATCTCAAAGATCTAAAGAGCCTTGATACCAAAATCACACACGCACCTCTTTAAGTTTGATCACTTAGATCTTTTTTTAAGAGATACACCGGTTATTGTTTTGGATTTGTTCATTCATAGAATATTAGATCTTGAGTTAGTGCATAAGCTCAAACGATTGTAATTTGTATCACTCTCTCATTATATAAGATCTCCATTAGAAATCCAAGACTAACCATCTTGGTAGAGGACGTAGATCATTTTCCCGATCGAACCTTTCCAAATAGCTCTTTCTCATATCTTGCTATTTCTTTACAAGTTCATATCATATCTAATTACTTGCTTGTTTATTTATTGTAGATTGATTGATTGAACTGTGTTGTGTTTGTTTTATCATTTGCCTTAATTTCTTATTTCACCCACTTTGAGCCAAAATACTTAGAGTGTGTGTGCGCCCCCTTTATCACACTTTGCGCCTATTTACATAACTAAATTCCGCTGTGCATTTCACTCACTCACTTAGGCGCATATCATAACGCTTATTTGATAAAGTGCACATTTGCAATTGAGTTTATCAAGGGTACGAAAAGAATTTTAAAACAGCTATTCACCCCCCCTCTAGCTATTTTTCATACCCTTGTTGCCCTTTGGGACCAACAAGTGGTATCAGAGCGAACACCTTTATAAAACACTTTTGTTTTTGAAGCTTAACAGCTTGGGTGCCGATTCTAAATGGCAAACTCAAAACCTATGGAAACTGCAAACTACACTCACGTTCCGGTCTTTGATGAAGATCATTTTGACGTGTGGAAATTCAGCATATTGACTCATCTCAACTCAATCGATGAAAGACTTCATGACACTGTGGTTTATGGACCTTACATCCCTATGAAAGCGAATCCAAATCCGCGCACCAATGCTGTTCAACCAACCGTCAAGAAACCAAAGGAAGAATGGACTGAGGAAGAAACAAGAAGAGTTGCAAATGATGGCAAAGCTAGAAACATTCTTCTAAGCACTCTAAGCACGGCTATGAAACAACAAATCCTGCATTGTGTTACTGCTAATGAGCTATGGGATGCTATTGAAGAGCATATAGAAGGAGACACCGTTTGCAAGGAGAACAAGAAATATGAAGTACAAAAGAGATTCAACAATTTCTCTCAACTCCCCGGTGAAACCTTAAGACAAACTTATGAACGCTACTGTGAAATTATCAATCTATGCATTTCACTTGGCATGAAGTTTACCAACAAAGATTTGAATGTAAATTTCCTCCAAGCTTTTGGCTCAAGATATCTCCATAAATCTAGCGCTCTCGAAGACGCTGGAACTTTAGATGTATGGACTTTAAGGAACCTTTATGCAAATCTCAAAGTTTATGAGCTCAAACTTCACCGAATTAGTGAAACTCAAGGAAAATCAAAATCCATAGCAATGGTGGCGCAAAGAGAAGAGGCGCATGTTTCTGCGCCTGCGCCTACTCATGATGAGAAAAGTTCCGATCCTAAAATTCTACTTCTGAGCTATTGGACATGGACAATGAAGACTTCGCTTTATTTGTGAAGAGATTCCAGAAGTTCAGAAAATTCACCAAGCCCGGCTCAACCAGCAAATTTCAAGGATCTACCAGCAGAGCTCCTCCAAAATTCACGAGGAGCAGTGACTCAAAAAGAAAAGAAGACATTGTTTGTTTTAATTGTAAGAAACCAGGACACTTTGCTTCAAGCTGCCCAACTCCAAAATTTGAATATATGCAGAAGAAGAGCAGCCATACTCCCAAGTTCACTCCCAAGTTCACTCGTCACAAGGGAATGGTTGCTGAAGAAGAAGCACCAGCAAATGAGCAGAACACTTGGATTGAAACAGACTCAGATGAGAGCGATGAAGATTCCGATGATGGACTCGTTTGTTTGGTGGCAAATGATGATGAAGTTGATACTTATGATTCTGATGATGACTTCTCCAAGGATGTTCCTGATATGAATGCCTTGAATAAACCTATCAAGAAATTTGCAGGTTTTCAAGAAGAGAAAAGGAAAAAAGGACCAACCATCAGCGAGCTCGTTGAACAAGGATTTCTCACTCCAGCTCAAAGCGATGGTGGATTGTTATTCTCACAATGTGATCTAAGCGCAAGGAACAAGTTGAGAAAAGGAGCTTACATCAGACCTCAAGTTGAACCAATTGCTCCAATCTCTAATATCAATGATGATGAAGTGATTGCTGAACAAGAAAAATTGTTCAAAAAGGCTGAAAAGGTAATCACTAGATTTGATAGTATGAAGGAAGCTTTAGCACTATCATGTGATGAAATTTCCCAGCTTAAGACCGAGAAATCTCTACTTAAATCTGAACTCACCCTCCTTAAGGAGCAGATAAAGAGCATGACTCCTCTTACTGTTAAAAACACTTTTCTAACAGAACAGAACTAACTTCTTAAAGTTCAAAACGATGAATTGGTTGCTCAAATTACTGATCTTAAAAAGATTACAAATGAGTGGTCTAATTCTCGTGTCACTATGGAGAATATATTTGAGTCCCAAAAAGTCAGTGGTGATAAAAGTGGCTTGGGATTCTCATCAACTAGTGACAAATTTAAATGTGATGTCTGTGCTGAAAGAGATAGTGAATTTACTAACCAGCAAACTTTTGAAATTCCCAAGGAAAAACATTCTAATTCAATGGGTAAAGGACAGGAAAAAGTCAAGAGACAAACATTCCATTATGTCTACCCAACGAAGCAATTTGGGAAAGCTAATGGGAAAGATATAGCTACAGATGAATCATCCTCTAGCAAAATCCCTCTTGAAACAAAGCGCGCTCCTTCTCCGAGTGCTCATTATGCGCCTAGGAGCCACGCGCCTCATCGCCGTGCGCCTCCTAGCCCTATGCGCCCTCCTAGATCAAGGGCTCCAAAATTTCAAAAGAACGATTTTGTTAAGGCTAGTCCATCTGACCCAAAGAAGAATGCTATCCCAAAGAAAAGTAAAGAGTTTGTGAAAACTCATGTGATTGGTGGCTTTCATCATTGTTCCATTTGTGATTGTTCTGGACACAAGGCCGTGGAATGCCTTTTGCGATTCACTCCCAATGCCAAAGGACGTAAAAACCCTAAGGTCAAGCAAGAGTGGGTTGTCAAAAGTTGCTAACCCTAGGACCCAAAAGGAATAAAGGGGACCTGCTTAAATGTCTATCTTTCAGGTTCTTTGTTTCATGGCTGGATCTTCAAAAGCAAGAAATTATGAATGGATTCTCGATAGTGGGTGTTCAAGACACATGACTGGAGATGAATCCTTATTAGAAGATGTCCATGAAGAAAGAGGTCCCTCAGTAACATTTGGTGATAATAACAAAGGTGAAGTTGTTGCATATGGAAAGCTCAAGAAAGACAAAGTGTGCATTGAAAGAGTCTCTCTTGTCGAAGGACTCAAGCACAATTTATTATCCATATCTCAATTCTGCGACAAAGGATTAGAATGCCATTTCACCTCAACTCAATGTCTTATCAAGAATGGCAAAACTGGAGCTACATTACTCACGGGATATCGTAAGACAAATATTTACATTATTGATTTCCATAGTATGAACTCTAGTACTAATCTTTGTTTTGTAGCTAAAAGTGTGAGAGAAAATAGTTGGCTATGGCACAAGCGCTTAAGTCACTTGAACTTCAAATATCTATCTAAACTCAGCAGGAATAACCTAGTTAAAGGACTTCCCAAGGTTGCTGATCATCATGACAAGAAGTGCGCCGCATGTCAACTTGGCAAACAACCGAAGAAGTCTTTCTCCAGCAAGACCAATCCTTCAACTTCTAGATGTTTGCAACTGCTCCACATTGATCTATTTGGACCAGTCACCACTGCAAGTATTCGAAAGAACAAGTATACTCTAGTTGTGGTGGATGATTATTCAAGATATATATGGGTGGAAATGATGATCTCAAAAGACGATTGTTACGACATTTTGACCACCTTATTCAGACTGCTCCAAACCCAAAAAGAAGATGACATCGTTAGTGTTCGATCCGACAATGGAACAGAATTCAAGAACAACGGTGTTGCTCGATATTACGACGATCATGGGATAGATCACAACTTCTCAACCGCTGGAGTTCCTCAACAAAATGGTGTTGTGGAAAGAAAGAATAGGACGTTGATTGAAGCGGGAAAGTCGATGATAGCTGAAGCGAAATTGCCTAAGTACTTTTGGGAAGAAGCTATCAACACAGCATGTTTTACTCAAAATCGTTCCCTCATCAACAAACTTCATAACAAGACTCCGTATGAACTTTGGCGTGGTAGAACTCCCAACATTGCATTCTTCAAGATCTTTGGTTGAAAATGTTATATCCTCTACAACGGAAATGAACATAGAGGTAAATTCGATGCCAAAGCTGACGAAGGTATTTTTGTTGGGTATGCCAAACATTCTAAAGCTTTTCGCATTTTTAATAGAACTACATTAGTGATAGTTGAATCTGTACATGTTACATTTGATGAACATTCTCTCCTTGAGTCACATTTGGCTCCAAATGTTGCTGATGATTCTGTTGAGCTTAATGATACAGGTGCTCCTATTTATGTTGCGCCTACATAAGAGCAGAATCTATCAACTCAAGGAAATCCATCAACATCAGTTGCGCCTAATTCTTCATATGGCGCGCCCCATGAGCCATCAGCTGCGCCTCACTCACATGTTGCGCCTCTTGATGCCTCTTATGCGCCTATATCTACTGCTGCATCTGGTGTAAACCCAAGTTTCAACTCTACACAAATTCAACCTCCAAATTTTGATGATTTAGAATCTGGTGAAGATGTACCAATTGAAGACCTTCAAGTTACTACGACTCAACCTAACTTACCTCCTGAAATTCATGAAGTTAGAGGTCACCCAATCAATAATATCATTGGTGATCTAAACGATGGTGTTCGTACAAGGAGAGCTACAAACTTTGATGCTTACACTGCATTCATCTCTCAAATTGAACCAAAGAAGGCTGATGAAGCGCTCCAAGATCCTAATTGGGTTGTTGCAATGCAAGAAGAACTCAATCAATTTGAACGATGTAAGGTTTGGACTCTTGTTCCAAGACCAAATGATCAAGGAGTGATTGGTATGAAATGGGTGTTCAGAAACAAGATGGATGAGAATGGAACCATCACGAGAAACAAAGCAAGATTGGTTGCACAAGGATATAGGCAAGAAGAAGGAATTGATTACGATGAAACTTTCGCGCCCGTAGCAAGACTTGAAGCTATCAGATTATTCCTAGCTTACGCAGCTCACAAGAACTTCAAGTTATATCAAATGGATGTGAAGAGCGCGTTTCTTAATGGTGAACTCCAAGAACAAGTCTACGTTGCTCAACCACCTGGGTTTGAAGATTCTCAATTTCCAAATCATGTGTACAAACTCCAGAAAGCTTTGTATGGACTCAAGCAAGCACCAAGAGCATGGTACGATACACTATCCAAGTTTCTCATCGAAAAAGGCTTTACTCGCGGTAAAATCGATACAACTCTTTTCATTGCCAAACATAATGGTCATAAATTACTTGTTCAAATTTATGTTGATGATATTATATTTGGTTCTACTAATGAATTGTTGTGCAAGCGCTTTGAGAAACTAATGAAGAGTAAGTTTGAAATGAGCATGATGGGAGAACTCACATTCTTCCTCGGGCTTCAAATCAAGCAAATGAGTGAAGGCATATTCATCAATCAATCCAAATATACAAAGGACTTAATCAAGAAATTTGGACTTGAGAACGCCAAAGCATATGATACTCTAATGGCCACTGGCAACAAACTCGACAAAGATTTAAAAGGTAAACGTGTTGATCAAATGCTCTATCAAGGTATGATTGGCTCGCTCCTTTATCTTACTGCTAGTAGGCCCGATATTATGTTTAGTGTTTGTGTTTGCGCTCATTATCAATCTGACCCTAGAGAAGCGCACTTAATTACTGTGAAACGTATTATAATATATCTCTCCGGCACTATTAATCTTGGACTTTGGTACACCAAAGATTCGAATTTTAAACTTGTAGGTTATTCAGATGCGGATTATGCAGCGTGCACAATTGATAGGAAAAGCACTAGTGGCACTTGTCATTTCCTCGGATATCGACTTGTGTCATGGGCAAGTAAGAAACAAGCTTCAGTATCTGTCTCAACAACCGAAGCTGAATATATCGCTATGGGAAGTTGTTGCTGTCAAATACTATGGATGAAGCAGCAATTGGTGGACTATGATATAATCGAAGAAAACTGTCCGATCTACTGCGATAACACTTCAACAATTGCGGTTTCTGAAAATCCTGTCATGCACTCAAAGAACAAACACATCGACATCAAATATCACTTCCTTAAAGACCACGTGTAGAAAGGCAATATTCATTTGGAACACGTGTGAACCGACTATCAAATCGCCGACATTCTAACGAAAGCAATTGACGCGAAACGGTTCATCTTTTTGAGAGGTGAAATGGGTATGCTTGAACTCAACTAGAATTCAATATAGTTTTGTCAATACTAATTATTTTATGTTTTGTTGAGTTATATGATTATACTAGGTAATAAAAGGGATAGATCAATTTCAAAGTTTCAAGGAAACTCTGCGCGCGCGACATCAATGCGCGCCTCACACCCCTGCGCGCCCCTCACTTTGCGCGCCCAACATCAATGCGCGCCTATCTCTCTTTGCGCGCCTAGATGATTACAGCGCCTATCATTCTATGCACGCCCCCAAGCAATCTAGCGCGCCAAAAATGTAAGTTCACGCGCACATTTATTGCTAACGGGTATTCAATGCTTTAAAGTTATTACTCAATGATTAAGCGCATTCAATTCACAAGTACCAGGTATGTTTATTCTTTCATTTATTATGGAGAATTTTTTTGTCCTTTTGACATTCCATTAATTGTTCAAGGGTACTTGTGCAATTAATTTTTCCCTCGTTTTACGTTTTTTTTTGAAAAATTTTATTTTCTGGGGATATATTTCTTGCACCCCAAACTTACACCAAAACAGATGTTTTTGAGTTTTGTGCAAAAATTAGTCAAAATTGCTCATACACTTATAGGGAAAGTGGAGCAGTTTTTCTTATACCCAAAATGTCACATCATGACATCTTTGTGTCATTCAGCATTTATTAGCCGTCAAATCATAAAATCCTCCATAAATGCACCTCACCTCATCATTTATTACCCATCCTTTCATCTTCCATAAACACACTATATATATATATTCACTCTCCACTCTCTCTCTCTCTGCTATCTCTCCCGTGTCTCTCTCTCTCTTTCACTCTTCATTTCTTCATTTTCTTCTCCATATTTCTTTATATATATACTTTTATGGGTCCTAAAAGATCAACTAAAGCCAATCAAGACGAAATGGTATGAATCTCTATCCTTAAAATCTCTAAATTTCTGCATTTTCTTCATATTTTTCGTCATTTCTGTGTGTTCTTCATTTTTTCGAAAAACCCGGATGGATTTTTTTTGATAAATCTTGACTCGGTGATCCGTTTTTTAAATCGTTTGTTGGGTTATGTTCATTTCGTGATTTCGAGTCTTTTGAATCCAACATTTTTACGATCAATTCGCTATTTGTTGCGAATATGAAGTTTTTGTATTTTCAAACTTTTCAAATTTTCGAGTCTTTGAATCCATTTTCTGGATTCATTGTTGATTTGTTTTTGTTTTGGTCTACATATTTGTGATCCTTGTCTTATTGCGGTCGTTTTGATATATTGTGTGTTTGATTTGGTGAAGTTTCACGTTTTATGTGTTCTTGGTGTTCTTCGAGCTCTCAAGACATGTTCTTCGTGTTCTTCGTTATTTTTGCATGACTTGGGTTTCAAAATTTTCAAAACTTGTTTTTCAAAATTTTCATATTGTGATTCTTAAAAATTGCATATTCATGTTTGATATGTGTTTGTGTGTTTTTGTGTGTTTTTATACTTAGTATGAATTTTACATTTATGCGCCCAAGTGTTGGTTATGCGCCTCTATTGATTTATGCGCCTGACAATTGCTTGCGCCAACAAATGTTATACGCCTCAATCATTCACGCGCCTAAAGTCCTTCCGCGCCTATGTCTTACTTAGTCAAATTCCTGTTTAATTTTTACTTAGTATATTTCATAGAACCATAATATGCGCCTCGTATTTGTTTACGCTTACAACATATATGCGCCTAATAATAGTATGCGCATGCTATTTCTTATGCGCCTATATATTGTCCTGCGCCTATTCTATACTTAGCTCATTTTATGATTCTATGCGCCTACACTACTAACTTCACTCAAATATTTACTTTTCAGGACCCTGGAAATTTCAGACCTGGTGAGACAGTTGATCTTGCTGAGCTCTCACTTGATCCAATGGGAGTTGAAATCCTTTCCACCCTTCACATCGCTGGACTCACTTCTTTATTCACGTTGGATCAACCATTCTTTTCTCCGCTCCTCGTTGATGAATTCTTCTCAACCGCTGCTCTAGTTGAGACTCCTGCTGACGGATATGTGCGCTACAGGATATGCGCCACCGTTCAGAATGTGGCTATAACTATCTCTACGGGCACAATCAAGAACATTGTGAGTTTCAGCACTATTGGCCCTCAGGGTGTTTCTGGTCAACCAAACTCCTACTCTGTTGCAGATCAGAATGCTATAGCGCGTACCTATCTTCATATTCCTACTCTTCTAAACAACATCAAAAACGTTGAGATAAGATATGGTGGAGATCTGCTCGCTCATATAGCGCATCTTGTAGATACTTCGATCGTGTTCAAGACCGGGAATGTGAATAGATTCACTGTGGAGCAGTGGGAATACACTGCAGCCATCATTGGAAATACTAGACTGAATTGGCCTCAGATCTTGTTCAAAACTTTGTCTGACCAAATTGATAAGTATAACAAAAACAAGGCTGATGGGAGAACCAAATTCAAAACTCATTGCAGAATCCTTACTAAAATTTTCCTAACTTATCCTGAGTTAGTCAAGTTTTTGAGTGAAAACCCTGCATACAAATCTGATGATGTTCCAATTTTTGGAAAAACCAACTTGGACCTTAAGAAGCGCAGGAAGAAGCCAGTGAAGCGCACAACGGGGATTCGGATCAAATCTATTGAAGGGTTAGTTGATAAAGATACTTTATCAGATGATGCGCCAGTTCCTAAAGGCGCACCAACAAAGAAGAGCGCAGTTACCGAAGGCACCAGTCAACGCGCAGACACCGTAGCAGGCGCAGAAAAGGGCAAGGGCAAAAGGATTGCTGATGACCCTCCTAGAGCTACTATCAAGCGCACTAGAGTTGAATCTGATGAGGATAGAGATCTAAGAATTGCACAGGAAGCTAGCAGACTTAAGGCTCAAAAGAAACGAGATGAAGATTTTCGAGCCAAGAAAGCAGCTGAGTTAGAAAAGAGGGAACGCAAGAAAGGCGCTGGTTCAAGCGCAGATGCTGAGAAAGGCACAGTTGATCCCGCGCCTACTCATCACGCGCCACCTCATCGCGCCCCCATTCCCCGTGTGCCTCCAGTTCCATCTACAACTACTGCGCCCCCTCCAGTTCCTACAATTCCTATATCTCCTACTCAACAAAAATTCAGGCAAGATCTCAGAAAATAATTATTTGGAGATGATGATTCAAGTGAGGGGGAGCAAGATATTCCATCAACTCTGTCCCCATATCATGCGCCCCTATCCTCCCCTGCGCCTCCTCCATCTGCTCCTTCAGATTTGAAAGAGATACTCTCTGTTCTGAAATCGTTACAGCAGGGGCAGACCAATTTAGAGCAAGGCCAGACTCATATTAAATCTCAATTTGAGCTCCTCACTTCCATGCTCACTGATCAGTCTGAGGAGATTGCTGCCATTAAGGGGGAGATGAATTCAATCAAGGCCAAACTCTCTTCTACTCCTCCGGTGCAGACACAGACTCAGGTACAAGCTCAACCTGATCAGGCGCACACTTCATCTGCTGTGCCTCCTACCTTCATACCTCAGTCTGCTGCATCTCAGTCCAACATGAATGTGTTAGTTTCAAAGTTGGATGTGTTGAAAGAGATGATTGTCACTCACTTCACCGTCACTCAATCAAGCTCAGACAGACGCGCCGATCACATTTCTTCTGATATTATCACTGCTCAGAATGCTATTGAATCTCATCTTCAAATTTTAGAAGAAAATGTTTCTCAGCAGCATCAAATTACTCAGCGCTCCATTGATGAGTATAAAAACATCAATGTGGATCATTTACGCTACATCAGAGACGGTGTCACTGAAACTCATACTCTTCTCACTGATACTCATGCTAATGTCAACCGCGCCTATCAACTTTCCAAGCAATTCCAGCGCTCCGTTTCAGAAATTGAAGAAGGATTGAAGGATGAAGACGCGCCTCAAAATTCTTAGTTTTCTTTGATTGTAAGTTGTTAGATTTCTTTGTTGTTAGTAAAACACTTTTGAAAATAGTGATTTTCGTGCTTACATGTTTTAGCACATCTTTTGATTTTGTTATGTTCAATACTTGTAATCTGTAACTCCTACATCCCAAGTATTAATGAGAACAAAGCATCACGTTTATATCAAACCTTGTTCACTCAAACTACTTGTTTGTAGAACAATGAATGTTTTGTTTAAAATCATATGCATTATATTTGAACTGCTTCATATTTTCATTCATTGAGTTTAAACTTTGTTTAAACACATTTCAAAACTAAAACTCATACATTTTGAATGTGTTAACCGTTATTTCTATCTTTCCATTTGTAATGTTTTATCTTTATTGGAATAGATTAGAAATCTATATCTTGGACTAGTGTGTACATTAACTTGAGACATGATTTACCAATATCATTTATTTGGACATGTTATTATCAAGTATAATGTTTGTCCTTGATATAGTAGGTAATGGCATCAATCAAATAGGGGGAGATTGTTGGGTATGCCCACTTATATCTCAGTTTCAATGTAATAGGATTGATTAGATTTGATTGATCCATCACCTAAGTTTTGTTTCATGGACTTTAGACCCACATGTAAGAAGTATTTATACTTCATTTTTTAGGTTGTCCATTGTAATAGAATAGGCTTAGGAATAGGGCAAGAAGATCAAGATTCAAGAAAATCACATTTTGAGTTTGAGCCATGCGCCTTCAAGCCACGCGCCATGCGCCTCTTGGCGCGCGCGCATGAGTATGCTCCTAGCATTAACTCAAGCACTCCATTGGCTTATGCGCCTCAGCATATGCGCCATGCGCTTCTCACCAATGCGCCATGCGCCTATGAATGTAATATGCGCCCCATGGCTCATGCGCCCCTCAAAGATGTTAATTCAACACTCAGTGATTCTTTGAAAGACTTAAAGAGTTGAAGAAATTCTCCTACGCCAAGAATTCAAACGATGGTTAAATAACACGTGTGCACCCAAATTGAGGACACCTGTCCACAACTGTCACATTTGTGTTATGTGTCTAACGGCTATAAAAGGACACGTGCTCCACTCATTGAGCGACAGCACATTTGTCCTTTGCTCAGAATCATCATGAATTTCCAACGGCTAGTTTTTGGAATCTCACTATTAATACCCCATAACTTCAACATTTTGAAGTTGCTGAGTTGCTAAAGAATTGCTAAGATTTCCAAGAATTTCTCTCTCTAGTATTTGTTGAAGATTTGAAGATTGCCTTTGAAATTCCCAGATTCTTCAAGAACATCTTCATACCTTCATCCTTAGTCCAAATCTTCAAGCTATAACACTTTAGTTTTCTTGTGCTCTCAATCTCAAAGATCTAAAGAGCCTTGATACTAAAATCACACACGCACCTCTTTAAGTTTGATCACTTAGATCTTTCTTTAAGAGATACACCGGTTATTGTTTTGGATTTGTTCATTCATAGAATATTAGATCTTGAGTTAGTGCATAAGCTCAAACGATCGTAATTTGTATCACTCTCTCATTATATAAGATCTCCATTAGAAATCCAAGACTAACCATCTTGGTAGAGGACGTAGATCATTTTCCCGATCGAACCTCTCCAAATAGCTCTTGCTCATATCTTGCTATTTCTTTACAAGTTCATATCATATCTAATTACTTGCTTGTTTATTTGTTGTAGATTGATTGATTGAACTGTGTTGTGTTTGTTTTATCATTTGCCTTAATTTCTTATTTCACCCACTTTGAGCCAAAATACATAGAGTGTGTGTGCGCCCCCTTTATCACACTTTGCGCCTATTTACATAACTAAATCCCGCTGTGCATTTCACTCACTCACTTAGGCGCATATCATAACGCTTATTTGATAAAGTGCGCATTTGCAATTGAGTTTATCAAGGGTACGAAAAGAATTTTAAAACAGCTATTCACCCCCCCTCTAGCTATTTTTCATACCATTGTTGCTCTTTGGGACCAACAAGATTGATTATGAGCAAATGATATTGATCACATCAATTCATCTGAGCGCGGCCACGCATTTCATCAATCTCACTCTACGAGTGGCCTAAGCAGATATCTCTCTTGAGGAGGGACAAATTCCATCTTGACTTATCATTCTTTCCTACAAGAATCCGATTATGCCAATTGTATATAACCACCCAGTTAAGGGTAGCGTTTGAGTACGTCAAACATAATGTTCATCATGTGGAAGACCATGATAATCTCAGGTCTAAGGATATCAAATGATATGACTATTATGAGATTTAATTATGACATTTGACCATGATATATATCTCATAACGGGTCTATCCAGTACTTGTTCTCCAACATGTACCCATAAGTTTAATCCGCATCCTATGCGCTTTAATCATCATATGATTATCCATTAAACTCATACTAGCTCTTCATAAGTGCTAGGGACGGAGATTATTATTATAAACATGTAAAACATATAATAATCCAGGGTTGTTATCTCAATAACAAATGAGAACATGATGTAACGTAAGGCCTTTCTAAAGGGCCTAGGGCATAATCTCCAACAGTTCGAGGGTTAGGTTACAGAGTGAGAAGTACTTAAACACTCACTCCGCTCGCTAAATCCGGTCTTGCTACTTAAGGTGTTCTAAGTATGAAAAAATCTTTCTTTTATTAATATGAACTTGTGCTAACAATTATATCAAAATTAAAGGGGAATTACAAAGGGAAAAAACATTTATTAATCTATGCTAATAATTACATTTAAAAGAAATAAAGGAAAATTAAAATGAAACTTCGAAATGTAGGGATATAACGTATTTTCAATATGTGAAGTAGTCGTATTGGTCATGTCCCATTTTGATTGGGATTGCATACATTATCAAAAGAACATAAATAAGAAATAAGAAATAAGAGAGTTATAACTTGTTGGAAAGGAAAAACAAGACTTCAAACAGGATGAAGAGATTAGTGAGTATTTTAGAGAGAAAGTGGTGTGTAGAGAAAATAGTAGAGTTTTTTTTTGTGTAGGAGAAGCTCCCTTGAAAATGAACCCAAGAGGTCCTTTTTATAGGTAAAATTATGAGGGAAATCTGGGAGGGAAAGATGATCAATCCATATGAAATGGTCTTGACCAATCAAAAATAAAGAAGATAAAAATAATAAATAAAAGAAAATATGTTATTTTAAAGGAAGGGCTAGAAATGTGGAATTGAGAGTTACAAAATAAAAAAAGTAGAATACTTGTAATAAAAGATAATTTTTGAATCAAGGAGAGGTGATGTAAATAAGAAAAATGAGGGAAAATTGGTGGGAATCCGGTACAGACATGCGGGAGGCGCGCGAGTACCATCCATGGAGCCAAACGCGCGCGCATCCTACTGACCATGACGGAGGCGCCCGGGGGTAAAAATGACATAATGACATAAGTTAATTCTGTTATTCAGTTTAGTCTAAAACTAACGGAGTCAGTTAAGAACTTAACAGAAGTAACATAAATTAACAAAAACAAGTTAAATAAAAATACTATGTATGCAATCGGGATGAGAGGTCCTAAGCGGGGTATCTACATTTTAACCTTCTTTCATAACATTATTATGGTGATTCAATCCAAGCATAACCACAATTCAGAGGGATCTCTTAGTGCGGAGAGAGTCCACGGGAGACTAGCTGATGCAGCGGAATACAACCTTTCAGGATAACCGTGATGGAAATCCTTGTAAAGAGATAGAAATAATCTATCGAAGAGATTATTGACCTAATCCAATCCAGGAATTAGGGTTTCAACAAGCCTAACGGCTACAGGGAATAAACCCTAAAAATGCACTAACGACAAATATAATTTTATTAATCAAAAAGCTATTAAATACAAAGACCTAAAAGAGTATTTATAACCTAACAACTAATAAAACCCTAATTCAAAAAGGACTTCAAAATAGTTTACCAAAATACCTCAAATAACTAATAAAAACCGAGTTCTGCAAAACAATAAAAATCCTGGCGTATTGTCGAGCACGGTCGTGCTCTAGAAATAGCACGGTCGTGCTCTAGAAATAGCACAGTCGTGCTATTCCAGTCGAGGCCTCCATCTTTTCACCCATTTTGCACGGTCGAAATTTGTTTTCTGCACGGTCGTGCATCGACTGGTCCGGCCAGGTTGTCCCTGTGGTCCGAGCGGATCTTGAGTCCTCCTTCCGCTTCCACATGCTACATCATACTCCCCTTCTTGAAAACAAATCGACCCCGAGTTCTCATCCGATGTTTGAAAAGTTCCGTCCCACTTAAACAAATACTTTGAATAAATCAAAGTCTTCCGCGCGACGGGATGAAGGATGATAGTTTTACCACTCCATTTGAAAATATATTTCGAATAAATTTTACCTTTAAGCACAGTTTCTCGTAGAACATCTTATTTCGGACAAAGAATCAGGCCATCTTCGCCAACCTCCTGCACTGTTTCCGCTGGAGCTGTATCTCCACCCACGGAAAGAAAATAATTACTAACTTCCTCTCCTTTGAAACCTTGAATTACCAGATTCTGATTCACGGATTCAACTGTAACGTCTTCTGCACCGTTTGAAACTGAATCTTCTAATCTCTGGACCGGCGGATCACGTTGGAGGCTTTCCACGTGTCCTACAAGTTCCTCGGTAACAACTTCGGTACTTGCTCGTGACTCAGAGTTGACACTATTTTTGATATTCTGCAACAATACCTCGAACTGAGCCCGACGTTCTTCTTCAGCACGTTCATAAACTGTAGATCTACGCGCTTTCAGTTTCTGAATTTTGGCAGTATAGTGATCGGCTTTGTCAGCATAAAATTTGGCTTCCATCCTATGTCGCTTCCTAACCACCCGCTCTCCTGATGCTCGATCCAGATCTCTGATTGATTTATATTTCTGCACACGTCGATCATGCTTATCAGCTTCGTCGAGTTCTTCGTCCTCTAACGCTAGGAAATATTGTTCCTGTTGTTGAGCACGATCCAGTTAAATATTGATTGCGCGAATAACATCATAGATGTCGTTGCTCCCGTTGTTACCGGCCATCTTCCAAGGATCAAACTTTTTCTAATACCAATTGACGCAACGGAATACAACCTTTCAGGATAACCGTGATGGAAATCCTTGTAAAGAGATAGCAATAATCTACCGAAGAGATTATTGACCTAATCCAATCCAGTAATTAGTTCCAACAAGCCTAACGGCTACAGGGAATAAACCCTAAAAATGCACTAACGGCAAATATAATTTTATTAATCAAAAAGCTATTCAATACAAAGACCTAAAAGAATATTTATAACCTAACAACTAATAAAACCCTAATTCAAAAAGGACTTCAAAATAGTTTACCAAAATACCCCAAATAACTAATAAAAACCGAGTTCTGCAAAACAATAAAAATCCTGGCGTATTACCGGGCACGGTCGTGCTCTAGAAATAGCACGGTCGTGCTATTCCAGTCGAGGCCACCATCTTTTCACCCATTTTGCACAGTCGAGCTTTGTTTTCTGTACGGTCGTGCATCGACTGGTCCGGCCGGGTTGTCCCTGTGGTCCGAGCGGATATTGATACTAATTGATGCAGCGGAATACAACCTTTTAGGATAACCGTGATGGAAATCCTTGTAAAGAGATAGCAATAATCTACCGAAGAGATTATTGACCTAATCCAATCTAGGAATTAGGGTTTCAACAAGCCTAACGGCTACAGGGAATAAACCCTAAAAATGCACTAACGGCAAATATAATTTGTTAATCAAAAATCTATTCAATACAAAGACCTAAAAGAGTATTTATAACCTAACAACTAATAAAACCCTAATTTAAAAAGGACTTCAAAATAGTTTACCAAAATACCCCAAATAACTAATAAAAAACGAGTTCTGCAAAACAATAAAAATCCTGGCGTATTTCTGGGCACGGTCATGCTCTAGAAATAGCACGGCCGTGCTATTCCAGTCGAGGCCTCCATCTTTTCACCCATTTTACTCAGTCGAGCTTTGTTTTCTGCACGGTCCTGCATCGACAGGTCCGGTCGGGTTATCCCTGTGGTCCGGGCGGATCTTGAGTCCTCCTTTCGCTTCCACGTGCTACATCACTAGCGTCCAAGGCATCTTCGAGCACTCTTAGTGAATGTACGAACACTAGTACAAAATAGAGCTTGCATAGCGCTTATTTTTGCACTTACATAGCGCATATAAGCGCTATGTAAGCTACCGCTATGCAAGTTTAGATAGAGTTTAATTAAACGCTATGTAAGACAATATACTTAGATAGCGGATAAATAAGCACTATGTAAGATGATCTTTTAATTTCCAAAAATTACTTTATGTAATCACACTTAAATAGCACATAATAAACGCTATGTTAGTATCTCTCTTAGATAGCGCATATTAAGCGCTATGTTAGGCTATTATCATTATGATCTATCTAAGTAGGTAAGATTACTATTTTATGTGTATAACTTAGATAGCGCATAAAAAGCGCTATCTGAGGCAGTTTTTAATATTTTTTTTAGCTTTATAATTTTTATTTTTTCCATACTAAACTAGCTGCAAATTATATAAATTATGAATCAAATAAATAAAAATTAATATAATAAAAACATCTCATTCAACAATTATAATCAACATTTCATTACACCAACAATAATGATTACAATTAATCATCCACAAAAGTTATAAACTAACAAGAGTTAAAAAATTTTGTTCTCGATCATCAATAATATAGTTAATCTTACCATCAAAATTATTTATAACTAAAATTCTTTGTAATACCTATTTTCTATTACTTTCCTGCCATCTTCTCCTTAATAAATCGGTTATACAAGTAGTCTGCCCAATTATCCTGAAAAATATGCATTTTGATAGGAGGATAACACTTGATTCGGTTTGCATGGACAAACTGTACCAAAAAAATTACAAGACATTTGTTAGAAACAATATTTGTAATAAACACAATCATATAAACACAATCATATAAACACACAATGAATTCCATCAGGTTGCTTCGGGCACTATTAATAACAATTGATGTTTGTATTAAAAAAATTTAAAGTATGAATTATTTTCTACTCTAGGAGCTTCCTATATATCAGTACTTAAATAATCCATACATACTTGCAACTTCTATGAAATGGTGATTAAACTTGATAAATCTTAACTTTAACAATCTTACCATATGCGTTGCTTGCCGGAATGCAGTCTCTTGGATTTGGGGAACCATAACAACTATAGGAAAAACCAAAAAGCAGTAGTGGTTAGATACCTGTTGTCGCTTTTACTTCATGGCTGAGAGCATCTCCTCCTCTTTATTTATCATTTCCAATAAATCAAAAGCCTGTCATGGTAAATGGTGTATTCAAAAGGGCTGGAATAATCATACACAGTAAAAAACAATAACGCGAGAACAATAAACCAACCTTGCAGAAAGCCACGGAGATGGTAGTAATCCATGCCTACACAGAGAGAGGAACATGCTAAGTAATAACACTAATGCCGTAATTTGAGAGATTCTACCCAGCAAAAAGAAAGGTAGAAAATTCATGAAAAGTGAAAGTGACCACCTCAAATAAAAAAAAATCGGTCATTAACATTAATTTTTTTTTTATCCTTTCATTGTAACCAGAAAATATTGCAGATATTCATCATAAACAAGAATAAGATAGTTGGAAAATTTTACAATCTAATGCAGTTTTACTGTATATACTTCCAATAAAGGAGCATGTATAAATTATCAACTGTTTGAAAGAAAAAACTTTCTACAGCTTAATTAACAGTTATAAACTATCTTCTAGGACAATAACATTTTTCTGGACGATAAAGCTTATCTTCTTGAGAAGAAGAAATGCACAAAAAACTAAAGTGAAATCAGACCTTATTATTGTTGATGTACTGAAGAAATAAAAAATAAGTAAAAGGTGCTAGGCAACAATAATAAGTTGCACGTAAGAACCACAAACCCTGATCATCAAAGAGCGAAAACCTCTGTGAATCAGGTCAGTTAGGTAAACACGGATGCATTTTCCATACTCTATCTCACAGGATTCAGGTAATTGCAGGTTTCAATACAAACAAGATATGCTAGACAGTAATAATAAGTTGCATGGTGGAATAAATGGAACATTTTATGGGTGTATCCAGTAGAAATGAATATAGCTTCTCCTAAATGCTGCTCAAATGACCATGGCTCTATACCTGAGAAAGAGTGGAAATAAGTACCATACAAACGAGCATTAGAGAAAACTTATGTAAAGTGCATATCAATTTCAAAATAGTAAGAAACAAAAATTAAACAAAATGTAATTAACCAATGAGCAGTTAATTGTACATCCATGAAATAAGATGTGAAGTCACGAGAATAGCTTGTTGATCCACACAAGAAAACCCAAAGAGGCTTGCCTCAGAAAATTCAAGTTCAAATGGTCCTTTGGGCATATAAGGAAATCGATACAGTTGTTTGCAAATTAAATCTCAAACTGCCACTCAATGCCACTGCAAGATCTGTATAGGGTCTGTGAAGAAGTTGCTTTCGTATTATAGCTAAAGTGCAGAATTTAGGAAAAGGTTATAGGAAAAAAAAACTGGTCTTCATCTTAAGTTGATTGAAGACATCACACCACTAAATTTTGAGAATACCCCAACATCTCGAAAGAAACAGGAGTAGAGAAGATCTTTAGAACATAAGAGCATTCAGAAGAGGATCAGACAGATCATGGACAAGAGGAAAAAAAGAAGCCATTCAACAAGGATATTTGCCACATCATAATTAGGGATATCATGTTTCTATTTCCTCATATCAAAATTGGCATAAGCAATACTAGATTATAGTTGTACTTACTGAATTCTTCCTTTAACTTCCTTTTGTGATGACTGTTCAGGAATACTACACTATCATAGAGCAGAAGAGGAACCTGAAATGCACAAATTGGAGTAAGACGCATGCATATTAATCACTGCAGTATCATAAGTTAGAACTAAAATATTACGAATAATTCAACAAACTTACAGAATCATTTATTATGCTGTCAGATAAACAAAGTTCATCTAAATGAAGTTTCATATACTCAATTAGCTTTAGAACATCCTGACAACAGAAGACATCCCAAAGAGCTCCTGGGTAACTCTTCTTAAAGGAATCTTCACTCATTTTCTTCAGATCTTTGCAATTAACAGTTTTCTCCTTAATACATATCCTGATCTTCCATTCTGTCATCCTTATTTGAATATAAACTAGTCTCCCAGTCATTATGTACAGTAAACGATGGTTTAAGTGAACCTCCTTCACGTAAGAAGATTTGCGAATCAGTTGGCAACATTTTCCCCTCAGCGTCTTCAGAAGCTGTTTGTATTTGTTCAAACTTCTGCCTCAAAGCCGAACCACAGCATATGCCCTAAAACTCTAATACTTTATAGGCTAAGGTTATTGAAATGATTGCTTAGAGCCACGTGATACAAATACATCTTGATTCTGAAGTTGATATCATGAAACAAGGATAGACGATACAAAGTGAAAGTTAGATTACTCAAGAAACTACAGAGCCCCAGTCTGCTCGCCATACTATGTTTTTCATAAGAAAAACATACTATATTATAGCGAAGAACAAATTACATATTATGGATGTACACCCCATAGTTGGAATAATTGAGGCAAGAAACTCACCACGTCACACATATTTGAATGGAGATCGTTCACAGAATCACCACGACCAAGTTCCTCATTCATCCCATAAGAAATTACAATCTTAGGTCTAACATCATTATGCAAGGAGTAATGTAGCAATTTTGCAGTAACATTTAGAAGACCCCACTTGGAATGGAAGTACTCCAGCAATGGTAGTTTACCGATAAACTCAGGCCTTTGGTACAACAAAAACTCCTTCGAAGCACTGGGAGATGGCCAATTCTTTAACTTTAACATTTGTGGTCAACCATCTTCACGGATTCGACCCTCTTCATATCCTTTAATGAAGTTACGAAGTGTAATGTCAATCTGTCATCATATCAAGCCACAAGAGACATGTATCAGTTCATTAATTAGAAATTATAGTATTTTCTACATCAAATGAAATATCTTTATTGATTCGCATCAAAGTTTATAAATGAGACCGACATCCTAATAGTGTGGTCATACCTAAATAAGGTAAGGAGTATAACTTTGAAAGATTGTACATATTTATTTTACTCTATGACGAGTGTAACGTAGGGAAGCCCCAAATATGGACATTTATCATGAGACATCTCAAATAGGAAATTAGATTCAGTTGGAGTGGTAAGCAAGCATGGACAAAATATTTGATAAGATAAGTGGGATAGCAAGGAATTCATATTAAAACCTTAACATAGTAACATGTCATTTATATACCCAGTCAAGGATTTGGAGTTTGATATTGTTTGAAACTTACCTCAAATCGATCGAAACAATCTATAGCCTTCACAGTTCTATTATCATCCTTCAATTTCTCTTCAGTTGTCTCTTGAATTCCTCTCCACATAACCATGGGATCCCAGCCTAACATAGATGAAATGTCACAAACTTCCCTCACTATATTAGGCTCCCCTTTTATCCCGTGCTTTCTGAATTCCCTTATCCCTTAATCTTTTATAACTTGAGAGGATGGACAGTACAAGAGGTTGTCATTGCTATTCTCTCTATGTGCATATTGGCAAAGCCTGGTGCTGAATTTACTCTTCTTCAGAGTCTCATCATCATATAATCCAAAACTTTTATCCATGTCAAAGATGTTGGAGATTATGACCTAGGCCCTTGAGAAAGGCCTTGCGTTACATCATGTTCTCATTTGTTTGGAGATAACAACCCTAGACTATTATATGTTTTACATGTTTATTATAATAATCCACATCCCTAGTACTTATGAAGGACTAGTATAAGTTTAATTGATGATTATATGATGATCATGTGTATGTGATACAAATGAAGCTTATGGGTACTTGTTGGAGAACAAGTACTGGACTTGACCCGCCTATGAGATTTATGTCATGGTCAAATATCATAAATAAATCTCATAATACTCATATCATTGATATCCTTAGACCTGAGATTATCATGGTCTTCCACATGATGAAAATTATGTTTAACGTACTCAAACGCTACCTCTTACCGGGTGGTTATAAAGGCTACGATTGGCATAATCGGATTCTTGTAGGGAATAGTGGTAAGTCGAGATGGGATTTGTCCCTCTCTTAAGAGAGATATCTGCTTAGGCCACTCGTAGAGTGAGATTTATGAAATGCGTGGCCGCGCTCAGATGAATTGATGTGATCAATATCATTTGCTCATAATCAATCTACTCAAGATTGAGAAAGCATTGAACAATATAAGTTGACGTGGACCATGACTTATGTTCAATATGATATCGTGTGACAAAAGGATTGTGATATGTTCTATGAGGATAACGAACTTCGTTTAAGTTATATTAATTGGGTAGTCATGATGGCTTGCTAGAGTCTGCTCATGACTTATGGGTTTGACCTTGGTTTGACTAATTGCCAACTTAATATAATCCTATGGGGTCACACACAAAAGAACAAATTTACAAAAGGGCTAAATTGGAATTTCGGAAAAACCTTAAAATTGGATTTTAAGGGAAAACAGAAAAACAGGAGATCCAAAGGGGTGGTCCGGCCGGACCCTAGGACATAGCCGGTCGGACCTAGGGGATCCGGTCGGACCTGTTCAGCTACCCGGGCGGATCAGTGTTTTGTCTGTTAAAAGTATTAATACCTCTCTCTTTATAGGGATTAACCTAATTGATATTGTATCATTATTGGTAGCCTCCATGTGTTTGAGAAACACATTATTGAGTTTAGATTGTGAATCAAAAGCTCAAGAACACCAATAAATTCATATAGCATTTGAAGATTAGAAAAGCGTGTTTTCTAATGGGTCTAGCAATCCAGATCTAGAATGGTTCTAGATATTCGTTCGCGTATGGATACACATAGAGGATGTTTGCTTTAGCATCTCAAGTTCGTGTTCCTGTGATCCTGATTCAATGAACGCGAAGAACGAGGAGATCAAATCTTAAAGCTTGAAGACTTGAAGATTTGAAGATCCGAAAATTTTAAACACACAACAACGGTTAGTATTCTAAATTCATCTTGCTATTAATTTAATCATCATGAATGGATCATGGGGCTTAGGGTTTTATTGATTTATATTGCTTTCTTCCACTGCGCATGTTGCCTCAAAACCCAACTGTGGTATCAGAGCCCCGTTCATATATGATTATTTTAATAATATCATGTGGATAATATAATAGAATTATATGTGTTAACATGCTATTTGAATTTAGATTCATGGTGTTTATGTGGTCTATGCGTTTTATGTGGTTTATTGTTTTTATAACATTAATCGCACTATTCAATCGCAATAAAAATTATGGTGGATTTAAAATTGTTTGGGTTATCAATTTTTGATTGGATCAAAGTTTTGATAATCTAGAGATTCAAGAATAAATAGTTTATTCAAGGTTTTGATAATCATGATGATTGGATCATCAAGAACATCAAACCCTAATTGAATCGGGGAAAAATAATTTTGAGATATTTTTCGAACTTCAGATTTTTTTTCAAAAACTACAGAAGGTCCGACCGGACCCTAGTACTGACCCGGCCGGACCCTAGGATCTGGCGCGGGGGCGGGGACTTGGGTTGTGGGTTGGATCTTGTGGTTTAAAACTCTTATTTGTTTTAGTCTTGTGAATTCTGAGATTGGTTCAAGGTTTGGATGGCTAGCCTACGTTCTCGACCGTGTTTCCCAAACTTGATCGCATTCAAAGATTCAAAGATAAAACGAAGTTAGAATTATGAAGGGTTCATAATTGCTAAAATTGAGAAACAAAATTCTTGATTCGAAGTTTGGAGATCCATGTGCAATTGTGAATGCAATTGGCCTACGTTCATCGAGACCATCCATTGCTTAGTTTCGGCCACATAGACTACTTTCTTAGTTTCTTGAATTAGTGCGGAATTGTGGTTGCCTATGGCTTAGTTCGGACGCACTTCTTGTTGTCTTGATTTGGAGATGATAACCAAAGTTCAAAGAGTTTCATCCTCATAATTATAGAGAAACTAATGAAACATAAATACCGTGCTTAAATTAATGGAGATTAATTTAATGACTAATCTTTATGCTTTACATGTTATGTGCTCATAAACGTGTTATATGCTATATGAAAGAACATTCTTGAAATTTTAAGTCATGTGCCAACCCATGATAGACACTTGTAAGTACACAGGGTAGTTTTATGTGGGCTCTACCAAAGCGAGGTGCATTAATTCTATCAGTGTATAAGCAAGATGAGTGAATGAGAGTTTCCTATGCGTTTATCATGGTTTGACTTAATTAGGCTATCAAAACAGTTTTGGGCTTAAGGCACAAGACGAGATTAAAACATGTTTGACATTGGATGTCTAAAACAATCTCATGAAAGATCTAAGAGTCATATATGATATGATTGATAAGAGTTATCTACCTAAATAACTTGGTTTTGAGCAGTCGTGCCAAAGCCGACTCAAAATTGAGTGAAATATGGATCTTAGCCCACATGAATTATATTATACAATTGTTGTATATGAATGTTATATAATTTAGTGAGAGTATTTATGAAATACAAATAATTTATCTCTTAAATGATTGGTATGAAATATAGGTGTATATTTATTTGCATATTTTTGTAGAATGTTTTATTAAACTTTAATTATGTTTGTTACTGCGATCTGTTCTTGAAAGGACAAAATTAAAGTGAGAATGGTATTAATTTCCTTGATTAGATCATAAGCTTAAGAATTGTTCTAAAGCAAGAATAGAAATTATACATTCTTAATAATCATAAGTAACCTAAATTGCAATATTAATTTGATTAATATGTTCCGAAGGATCATCAAAATTTAATTTGATTAACTTGTTGATGATCTTAGATTCATGAATAAATTGTTTATTCTTGGTTTTGATGATCATGATGATTTGATCACCATGAACACCAAATCCTAATTGAATCAAGGAAAGTAATTCTAAGGTAAATTTTGGAAATATAAAATCTACCGCTTTTATGATAAGTACTTTGAGTTGAATTTAATTGTCAGATGACTGGTTTTAGAAACCGTGTTTCCTGAAATTAAATGTCAAGTTTAAAATTAATCTAGGATTGAATCTAGTTTCAGACGACTGGTTTGCGAAACCGAGTTTCCTGAAAAGTGATGTCAATTCAAGAATTCAGAAAAACTGATATCAGAATCGTGAATCGTTCTTGATTACTGAAATTAGTTAAATTGATGAGACATGTTTGTACTCTCAATATCTGAACTATCATGCGGAAAGATTATGATCAAAGTCAAAATTTTGATTTTTGACCCAATGAATTTCTAAAAGGAAAGAGGATTAAAAGATAAAGGTTAGACAAATGTTGTCAAACCTAAAGGAAATAATTGTGGCTAAAATTATAACTCTAGATAATACAATTTTGTAACGTGGCAATTGGATTGACCATTTAAAATTGTAATCAAAATTCTGGATTATCAAATAAAGTTAATGGTAGTGAGACTACCACTTCGGACATTTATGTTATATGATTAATCCTTCTAATTTTAATTATTGGATATTGGATACCGGATGTAGATCCCACATTTGAGTAAATGTGCAACAATTAGTAAATAGAAAGACTACTTATGAAAAGTATAGTTAATCTACGAATGGTAATGATGCAAGAGTTGCAACATTGTTCGTAGAACACTTATGAAGTGACTTTACTCAATAAGTAGAAGATAATATTTTGTTTTAAGATAATGAATGATATTTATTTCTTATTGAGAATGAGAAAGTGTTTTATTTATTATGATTTACTTTATCATACTGTTAAATCATACAAATAAATCTTATATCCTAAATCTTGAAGAACAAAATAATAAATAAGGTTATAACATAATTAATTAAATTCTTAAGGCATTATTGTTTTGATCAAATAAATAAGAGACACATATTTAAAATTCCATGGGACGGAGTTTTGAAGTCATAAGATTTTGAATCATGTGATTTATGCAAATCTTATTTACTTGGACCAAGACATCTTTTACTAGGAGTAGTAAAAGGCTAATATCTTATTAGACCTAATACATGTTGATGTATATGGTCCATTAAGTAGCAATGCTAAAAGAGGATTTTGGTACTACTTGGTAAAACTATTCAAAGATTCCGATTCGATCGTGATGATGAATAATTGAACCAAAAATTTGACAATTATCTTTATGGTTGTGAAATTGTTTCACAATGAACTCCACAAAGTACACCATTTTGGAATGATGTGTCTACGTGGAGGTATAAAACCTTATTGAATATGGTTCATTAGATGATAAAGTCAAATTGATCTTCCACTATTTATTTTGAGGTTATGTATTGAAAACCGCTATAATTACACAAATTTGAAGTTTTATCAAATTAGGTTCAAGGATACCATATGTGATAGGGAATGAAAAAAAAACTTGTTTTGTCTTTCATAAAGATTTAAGAAAGTGAGACTTTTGCGAAAAGACTTGTTTGGAACAAGCTCGCACTTAAACCTATTAAATGTATTTTCATGGGATATCCTAAGGAAACTTGAGGATATTTTTTCACTCATAAGAAACAAATTGTTTGTTGTTTATGATGGTACTTTTCTTGATAAATTGTTTATCTCTAAAAGAACCAGTGGGAGTAAAATATATCTCGAATGGTTCGAGACATAGAAAATTACATTGAACCTTTGATGGAAATTGAACAAACTTTCACAAGGAGTTGTGAAAATTTATTCAAGTTACACAAGTTACTTGCATATATGATAGGATACAATCTATAACAAGAAATATTGGATTTCTCGAAATAGAAAGTATTGAGGTAAAGTTCATTGAGAATGACATATTTACCACCTACCAAAATGCAATGTCCACTCCATATTAGATTATGGCTTAGAGTCATAAAATCTAAAAAGGCCATCCATGTATAATAATCAAGTTTGGAACTTGATCATTCTAACCTAAGGTGTAAAAACCAAATGATAGAATTGAGTTTTCTTGGAGAAAACTTACATGGGCAGCTAGGAATATACTAATTAAGCAAGACTAAATATGAAAAGGTTGACTCATATTTCGACTATGATAAAACTTTCTCACTCGTGGTCATGCTTTAATTCTCATTGTCATGTCTTCATATCTGGAATATGAAAATTGACAAATGGATGTCAAAACAGCGTTCCTTAAACGGGAATTAACTTAAGGATGTATTGGATACTGTAGACACCCTACCTTGGACCGCTCACCCCGATTGCACATTTGGTTTTGTGTTTCTCCCTATTTTAAATGTTTCTCGTTAGTTTCTGTTACTTCCGTTAAGTTCCTGACTGAATTCGTTAAGTTCAGGGACCAAACTGAATAATAGTGCTGACTTTCTAGTCCATTCTATCATTTTTGCCATCTCCAAGGCGCGCGTCTCCCGCCACCAAGGCAGGAGGCGCGCGCACGTGGGCATCAGTTACAGATTTCTATCCAAGAATCCCTCCCTTGCTCCTTTTAA
Source organism: Campanula takesimana (assembly GCA_026119855.1). Classification (NCBI taxonomy): domain Eukaryota; kingdom Viridiplantae; phylum Streptophyta; class Magnoliopsida; order Asterales; family Campanulaceae; genus Campanula; species Campanula takesimana. The sequence goes on from JAOWBW010000257.1 coordinate 944,324, forward strand.
CAGGATTTGCCCGGGAAACTGATGTTGTTGACTTGGTTTTGGCACCAAAAACTCAACTTCTTCACCTATTTAAACACCTCTAATTCACCTTTGAATGGAGGAAGATTTTTGATCACTAACAAAACTATACACAAAATATACTTGCAAGACATTTTCTCAAGAGTCACTCTTTGAAGTTCTTGGAAGTATAGGTAAAGACTATTCTTTCCTCTCATCTTCTCTACTTCATCTCTCCTCTCTTTCTTTTATTTTCAATCAAAGTCCAATCACCTAAACATTTTGGGACATGACACCAAAGGCTACTTCACTTCATTGAAGCTAGTCAAGAAGTTATCTCTCTACATTCCAAAACACCTTTCAAAACCCCCTTTTTCATCAAAGAATAAGAAGAACATTTTATCATTCATGTAGATTTTGATCAATCAAGACCAACTTTAGTTGGGCGAGATGGGTGTTTAAGTACTTCCCATCTCGTAACCTAACCCCCGAACCTCATAAACAAGAATCTCTGTTTTCGTAATCAAACATAGGCTATAAACATTAGGTTTTTCTTATTGTTGTTCAAATTTATGTTTAGGACATAGAATTGCTTAATCCCAATCATAGTTATCACTTAGGATCCCCCAATTTTAATAGAACCTCTGTAAGGTATCCTTAGGATTCTTTGTGACCATCACAGGTGTATTCCAACTCTTCAATCTTGGCAAACCAGCAGAAGGAAGCACAATCAGCAGACCAGAATTCAACATGCCGATCAACTTACTACTCAAGTTACCGATGACTCAAACAATCAGCAAGGACAATCTGAACCTTACTGATAGTCAGGTTTTGTTGTTCTATCTCAATGTCAACTTACTGATTGTTTCTGTCTTTTCTGTACTGTCTTATTAGAAAGTTGTTAAACTGCTCTGTCATGATTACTGCGGCGTCTGACACATAGCTAGTTTTAGCTATACTTTGTTCCTACTTGCTTTTTGCAGGTAACCGGTTGAGACAAAGGGGTGTTTACCCATCAGACTTTTGCAAGCATGCGTGTACTCCATATCTTCGCCATTAATGCTAAAGATTACACATTTAATGCTCCTCAACTACCCAGCTGGATATTCAAATTGCAAGCCTTCTTCTACAAGACTCAAGACATTCACTCCTCTTATAAATAGAGGACTTAGAGCATTGAAGACGGTTGGTGAAAATTGAGCATTGAAGAGAGTTGAATGTTTTTGAGTATTCATTGAAGACTCAAACATTCTGTCCAGATAATCATTAGACATTAATAGGACATACACTTGTGCACCAACTCAACAACAATGTTAGTATTCCCGAACTAGATCATTTAAGGAATACGTTGTTTGAGTTATTCACACACCCACCTGAGTGAGATAAGTTCTTTTGAACTTGCCGCTCAAAAACACTTGGTCAGATTTGTATTACGATCCATTAGTGATCTCTAGAATTTAGTCTTTATTTCCAGCAAAGCCGTGCTTGTAATAAACTAGAGATATCTAATAGTACTCTTATCCCAAATCCAAGTTCTGACCAAACTTGGTAGAGGACGTAGCAGTATTTACACTGTGAACCTCTCCAAATATTTGTCTCTGTTGCTTACTTTATCTTTTCCGGTGGGAACTCTATCACCGGCTGATTGCATATGTTTGTACTGATTCATTGTAATTTCCATTGACCAATCTCTTGAAACTGCATTGAACATTTATAAATCACTTTGTGTTAAACCAAGCTCTCAAAACCTTTTTCACTGATTTTGTGTGAGTTAAAACCAAGTCATATCTTCTCTGCTGCGCTTACTGATAATAGTTTGCAAACAGATAAGTGACTTTGCATTTATAAAAGTGTTTCTTCGTAAAAGTTTAAAAAGGCTATTCACCCCCCTAGCCTATTTTCCTACCAATTGGGCCTAACAATTGGTATCAGAGCTTGGAATTTTGAAAGAAATTTCCAAGCTTTGCAGCTTGTTTGCCGATACCATGGCAGGAAAAATCATGCAGTCATTTAACATCACTACCATACCGTTGTTCAATGTCAATGAGTTTGGTATTTGTAAATCTCGTATGATAAAGTATATGAACTCAATCGATGATCGGTTGATGAAGGTCATAGAAGGTGGTCCAATAATTCCTTTAAAAGTCTCAACCACCTATAGACCTATTCCTTCCACTCCGCTGACACAACATGCTGATCATGACACTGAACAAGAAATCCATGTTCAGATTGAAGAAAATTTGGTCGAGAAACCAAGAGAGGAATGGACTGAGGACGACAAACTTTCAGCTGCCCTAGATGGAAAAGCATGCCATATTATCTCTTGTGGTTTGGACGACAAGCAATATAAACTCATTGACTTGTGCTCCACGGCTCAAGAATGCTGGAACAAGCTCCTTGCATACTTTGAAGGTGATGAGCAGGTGAAGGACAACAGACTCTACGATTGCATTGCTGAGTTTGAATCTTTCAAGAAACAAGATGGTGAATCACTAAGGAGTGCCTACAACAGATTCTGCAAGGTAAGTAATTTATTTGCTTCATTAGGTAAGATTTATACCATAAGACCTAAATATTTGTTTTCCAAGTTCTTTGGGAAATGAGTATCATACCAAGGTCACTGCTGTTAGAGAGGTTAGAGACTTAAACAAGACTTCTATTCAGAATCTTGTATCCAGTCTATTCTTGTATGAGAGAGAACTGCAAAAACTTAACGTTCTCGATAAAAATTTCAAAAACTTGTCTCTATCAGCTCAGTCACAGGTATCCTTCCCGTCAAATAAATTCCCTCTTATAGATCCCCATCAAACACCCTGCAGTTCCAAAACCCCAGAAACGACCTCAGAACAACCTATGGAAGAAGACGAATTTGCCGCCTTCATTAGGAACTACAAAAGGTTTAAAGACTTCAAAAGGATGCATAAAGGAAGCTACCAGCAACCAAAACCATTCACACTAGCATTTCAAAAATCAGCAAGTTATAGCAAAACCTCAACAAGTGCTACCGACAGAAAGAACAACAAAGGTGACCTTGTCTGCTTCAACTGCAGAAAACCTGGTCACTTTGCTTCCAAATGTCCTCAACCAAAATATGAGTATGTGAGGAAGTCATTCAACAAGAGACATCCTAAGTCTCGAAGATTTGTTGCCAATGAAAGCACAGAAAAGGCCTTGCCGGTTTGGTGTGAAACTGACTCAGACGAAGATGCCGATGAAGATGAAGATGCCGATGTAAGTTTTGTTGCCCTAGACATGGAAGATGCCGATACATCCACATTACCGACTCCAGTCTACCGAGATCCATCTCCTCCAAGAAATCCAGTCAGAGAAGAAGCTACTGGAAGACCTCAACCACACTTCAAATAGATTAGTGTCAAAGCAGAGAACCCAAATGGATACAGAGTTCACTAAGTAGGAACCTCACTCTATGGTCAGAGTAACTCTATTCAATTCACTGCCATCAAACCTAAACCCTTACCAATGACCAGAAAATTCTCATTCACTGAGCATCCAAGCATTGCCAAAAGCTTATCTAAACCCACTCTTCTCACCTGACTTCTCTCCCAAACCTATTCCTTCTGCCACCAAAATTTTAGCTGATCCCTTTCCTGAAATATCCAAAGCTTAAATGGTAGAGACAATGGATGAACTCTTTATTGATCATGAGAAGCTGAGTAGCGTTCATAAAGTGATGGCTGTTGATTTTAATAGAATTTTTGCAGAGAATGACTTGCTTATGTCTGAACTTAAAGTTCTCAGGACATGAGCTTGAGTCTGTTCTTCTAAAGAAAGAAAACCTAGATCTCATAAGTCAAGTGGCAGTATTGATAGCTCAGATTGAAGATCTTGTGAAAAGAAACAATCATCTCTCAAGGATTGTTGATTCTTACACAAAATCTAGAGTTGCTGTTGAAACAATCCTACAGACCCAAATGTCATATAAGGACCAATCTGGGTTAGGATTTGATTCCAGCAGCAGTAGCTCTACTGAAACTTGTGCGACCGAGAAAAAGGATGAGAAAGTTGAATGTAGTTCTGTTAACTCAGTGCAAGTGAATGCTAAGCCTGCAGTATATAGTGATGTTGCTATGAAGTATCCTAAGAAACAGAACAAAAGAAATGATAAGAATAAACAAAGATATGTTAAGGTTGCTGATACTGAGTTTGCTGATAATGGTATTCTTGGTGAATACATCAGCAGAGCAAGTGCTGCTGGTCTAACCACCTCTGCTGCCGATGGACAAGTACCTAAAAAGGTAACTGACAAAGGTAAACAGAATGGAAAGAAAGGCAACACTATCACCTTTAAACCTACTAAGTTTGTGCCTGCTCAATTCTTTAGTTCTGCCGATGCACTGACTAAACAGAGTGATGTTCTACCGACTCCACAGCCTATCAGTCAAGTGAGATGTTCTAATTGTTCTGATTATAGTCACAAGGCTCATGAATGCCTCTTGAAGCACCTATCTGGACCCACTGAGGTTGCATCCTCTAGTGGTGGCCAGATGTGGTTGCCAAAGAGGAACTAACCCTCGGACCCAAGAATAAGGGGGACCATAAGCATACCGTTTTATTTCAGGAATGCTTCAAGGCCTCAACTGGTGCAAGCAAGGATTTGTGGATTCTAGATAGTGGCTGTTCAAGACACATGACAGGATTTGCAGATCTACTTGCCGATATCTCAGAAGCATCAGGTCCCCAGTGGTTTTCGGTGATAATTCCAAAGGAAAAATCATCGGTATTCGTACCATCAAGAGAGGTGCAGTTACTGTACAGAAGGTCTCTCTAGTAGATGGCTTGAAAAAAAACCTTCTATCTATTTCACAATTCTGTGATAAAGGGATGCAATGTGTACTTACTACTTCCAGTTGCTATGTGAAAGACATTGCTTCCAATGAAACCCTTCTCACTTCCAAAAGAAAAGGTAACATTTATGCAGTAGACTTAACTGCTATTTCCGGTGTTGCTAATGTTTGTTTTGTAGCTAAGAACATCAGTGAGAACTCATGGCTATGGCACAAGAGACTCAGTCACTTGAACTTCAAATATCAATCCAAGCTTGCCGTTTCAAATCTGGTTACCGGTTTACCTCAAGTGTCTGCTGATCAAGGAAAGAAATGCAAGGCCTGCCAGCTTGGAAAACAACATAAATCATCCTTCCGAAGCAAGCCCTGCATGTCAACATCTAAGTAACTCCAAATGATACATATGGATCTATTTGGCCCCACAACTACAGCAAGTATTGGGGGAAGTAGATATACCTTGGTTGTAGTAGATGATTTCTCTAGATATACTTGGGTGGAAACTTTCAGTCATAAAGATGACACATATGCCATTGCTACCAAGTTATTCAGACTACTACAAACACAGAAAGAAAGTGATATCATCAGCATGAGATCAAACAACGGCACTGAATTCAAGAACAATGGTATTGCTCAGTACTGTGATGATCATGGCATAGACCACAACTTCTCAGCTGCCGGTACACCACAACAAAATAGTGTCGTTGAGAGAAAGAACAGAACTCTCATTGAAGCTGGTAAGACCATGATTGCTGAAGCCAGGCTGCCGAAATACTTTTGGGCTGAAGCCATCAATACCGCCTGCTTCACTCAGAACAGATCTCTAATCAACAAATTCCATAACAAGACTCCTTGTGAACTCTGGAGAGGTAGAATTCCCAACATTGGATTCTTCAAAATATTTGGCTGCAAATGTTACGTGCTTTACAACAGTAAGGAGCACAGAGGTAAATTTGATAAGAAAGATGATGAAGGAATCTTTGTTGGATACGCTAAACATAGTAAGGCCTTTCGAGTTTTTAATAAGAAACTTTTGAAATTTTTTGAATTTGTTCATGTAACCTTTGATGAATTTTATTTGTTAGAGTCTGACAAGGCTCCAAATAGTACTAATGCTTCTAGTGCTTATGAGACAGGTGAATCCAGTAATTCTAACCCTGCAGGTCAAGTACCAGCTGCTGATCCAGTCATTTCAGTAGAAGAACCAGCAGATACTCATTATTTCCCATCATCGGCAGAACATGATCATACCGATAACCTTCATAATCTATTTGCCGATGCAAATTCTGCTGATCATTCTGAAGACAGATCAAGCCCTCAACCATTTTTTTTATAAGATCCAATCCTCCAAGTTCTCACCTACCTTTCACTCAAAACTCAAACTCTTCTTATCAACCATCTGCTGATCTTGATCCTCCTCTAGAATCACTTCAACAAGAGTCAGTCAGACAAGATGTGCCGAGAGAAGTTAGACCAGTTTGTGATCATCCATTAGAAAATGTGATTGGTGATGTCTTTGGTCCAAGATTAACAAGAAACCTTAGTAGAACATTTGCTGAAAGTCTTTTCTCATCTGCTATGGTTTCCAACATAGAACCAAAGAAGACCGAATAAGCTCTTGCCGATCCTGGTTGGGTTGAAGCCATGCAAGAGGAACTGAATCAGTTTGAAAGATGCAATGTATGGGAACTTGTGCCAAGACCAACTTCTCAACAAGTTATTGGTACTATGTGGGTCTATAGAAATAAGATGGATGAAGCTGGGAATATTTTTAGAAACAAAGCAAGGTTAGTTGCTAAGGGCTACCGACAAGAAGAAGGGATTGACTACGACGAGACATTTGCTCCGTTTGCAAGATTGGAAGCTATAAGACTTTTCTTAGCCTATGCTGCCTTCAAAGAATTCAAGTTATATCAAATGGACGTGAAAAGTGCATTCTTAAATGGAGAACTCCAAGAACTTGTTTATGTGGAACAACCACCTGGTTTCAAGGACTCTAAGAAGCCTAATCATGTCTACCGATTGAAGAAAGCTCTCTACGGCCTAAAGCAAGCTCCAAGGGCATGGTATGAAACCCTTTCTAAGTTCTTACTTAGTGATGGCTTAGGTTTCACTCGAGGTAAAATCGATACTACTTTATTTGTTGCCATGCATAAGGGTCATTCATTGTTTGTTCAAATATATGTCGATGATATTATTTTTGGTTCTACTAATGAATCACTTTGCAAGAGATTTGAGAAGCTAATGCAGAGCAAGTTCGAGATGAGCATGATTGGTGAACTAACATATTTCCTTGGACTTTAAGTCAAGAAAACCAATGAGGGAATATTCATCAGTCAAGCCAAGTACGCAAAAGAATTAATCAAAAAGTTTGGCTTCAACAATGCTCATTCTCAAAGCACACCTATGGGCACTAACATTCATTTAGATAAGGATGAGTCTGGTATGAAGGTAGATATGACACTCTACCGAGGTATGATCGGCTCACTCCTCTATCTTACTGCCAGTAGGCCAGATATCATGTTTGCTGTTTGTGTATGTGCCAGGTTTCAAGCTGACCCTAGGGAATCTCATCTGCAAGCTGTTAAACGTATCATTAAATATCTCTGTGGCAATGCTAACCTTAGATTATGGTATGCTAGAGATTCATCTTTTAATCTAATAGGTTATTCAGATGCAGACTTTGCAGGTTGTAGGGTGACCAGAAAAAGTACTAGTGGAACTTGCCAATTTCTTGGTGATCGGTTGGTGTCTTGGTCATGTAAAAAGCAAGCATCAATTTACACTTCTACTACTGAAGCTGAGTACATAGCTGCCGGCAGTTGCTGTTCACAGATCCTTTGGATGATGCAGCAGCTGGTTGACTATGAAATTTCATCTCAAGTTTTTCCCATTTATTGTGACAACCAATCTGCCATCTCAGTTTCTAGCAACCCGGTCATGCATTCCAAAACCAAGCACATAGACATCAAGTATCACTTTCTGAAGGAACATGTTGAAAAGGGAAACGTTGTGCTGATCAAAGTTCATACCGATTTCCAAAGAGCAGACATACTGACAAAACCCTTAGATCAGAAAAGATTTGAATTCCTCAGAGGTGAACTAGGTATGATTGATTATTATGGTTAAAATTGTGCTGACTTTGCTACTTGTGTTAGTCTACCGATCAAATCAGCAGAATGAAAATTATCTTGCCGACAAACATCATGCCGATAAATATCTTGCTGATCAACAACTTGCCGAATCATGTCTTTCCGATTTGACAAAATTCAAAATTCATCGGTAGATCTCATCCAAACGGATAAGGATTCTCTGACACATGACGTAAGCTTAGTCAAATCAAAGGTACAATCGGGCACACCTCCTCTCTGACACGTGTGTGCACCGCCTTACCCAAATCGTGTCAAAGATTTATCCCAAGTCTTTGTGATAAATCAGAAAGGTAACCTTAACTGTATTGTTGCCGCTTCTACCCTTTCTCTCTCCTAAGTTTAACCGTCTAAATTAAACCGTCCGGTTCGTGTATTTAATGCATTGTGTGTGCACGTTCTCCGAGTTATTCGCTACAGTTAAACTCATCATTATTTCTCTTTCTCCCATGCAAACTCTTCCTATTCTCTATCTCTCTTCCATAACATATATAAGCATATCTTAAACTCTTCTTATTCTTTTCTCTCTTCAGTCTCTCTTAATATCACTATTGCTTGTGTTCTTCATCTACTCTCATATTCTCTTACGATTCTTCAAACCAGAGTTAACTCTATTTTCTGGTAACTACTTGATGATTTTGCACATGCATTTCAAATCTATTTTGAACTAATTTATTCTAACTTGTGAGATCTTTTGAGTGATTTTGCATAAAATGTCGAGCAACGAAAAGGATATCTATGGAGGTTATGTTGACTCCACCTTCTTCGACGACGCTCTTGACGGTGATTTCTTGAGAAATCTATTGATTGGCTCTCTTCTGAACTCCTTCATCACTCCAACTGGTGTTGAGTTTATATTTTTGGGTCAAGTACAAGAGTTCTTCTTAAGTGCCTCTGTCATCACTGATCCCAATGACTCCTCTGTCTTCGTCTCCATCGCCTCAACCGTCGCCGGCATGCCGATCTCTGTTACTCCTTCTTCTATTCATGAAGCATTCCCTCTGCTTGGGAATGAGGGCATTGACTCCATTACTGATGACAAGACCTTGGACAAGGCATGGACTCTAATGAGAGGAGCCGGTCCTAGACTCAGTGGAGATAATCATCTCAAAGCTCATTACAAAAGATGATTCTTTGCCCTTACAGAGATTGTTGACAGATGCTTGGTATGCAGATCTGGCTCTCACAGCCATGTTACTGATATACAGTTTGAAGCAATGGCATCCATCGTGTTGCAAGAAGAATTCAACTGGTGTGCCTATCTGTTTAGGGTCATTGCCATTGTTGCCGTCAAGTATAAGGAGGATAGAGGGAAGAACAAGGCTCACCCCGGTAAAGGACGCCATTATATGCTGATTAGCACTATCTTGAGGTGCAACTCAGCAATAGTTAGGGCTTCCCCTACACCCCCTATTCTTGATTTTGACAAGCTCAAATACTTTAAGATTACTGATTGGAATAGGATTTCCAAAAAGTCTCATACCAGCACAATAGTTGTTCCTGCTGCTGGTACTCCGAAAAAGAAGAAGGCAAAGAAAGTTGTCAAGGTTGCTGATGTCACCCCTGCTGACGTTTGTACTCCTGCTCCATCTACAGATAGGATTCTTGCCGATTCTATTCCAACAGCTCCTAAGAAAAGAAGGCTAGTCAAGGCTGCCGATAAAGCTCAAGTCAAAAAGTCAAAGGTTGTATCTACTGATGATCTTCCTGCTGCTCCAAGGCCAAAGTCTTTAGTTGAACAAGTTCCTTCCTCTTAAATTTCTTCTACTGATCTAAGAGCTAAGCAGATCAGGTTTGCACCATCTCTTCTTGCCGGTGCAACACTTTCTGCTCCCTATGTGGTTATCAAGTCTGAACCCAATGCTGCCGAAGAAATGGTTGAGAGAAGGAGACTGATTGGATCTGACTTAAGGGTAAGAGTCCCTCTTTAAAAGGGAATTATAGATCTTCCTTATTTACCTGAGCTCTATGCTGCTGCTGATGTAGCCTCTGGACCTTCTGTCAGAAAGTGCAAGCCGATCAGAAACCCAACATTTCACATCTTCTTCAGAAACCATTGGTCATTTACCAATAAGGTCTTATCAAAGAATTGGGTGTTCCCCATTGATCATCTCCATCCGTTTGTTCGCCGGTTGCTCTAGTTTCATGAGGAAAGAAAGGAGTCAGTTTCCCCTGGCAATCGTGCTGATTATATTGATTTCATAAGCCCGAACAGGGTCACCGATATGTTTAAAGAGAAGTTTGTACCTCTTCAGAAATTCCAAAGGTTTTCTGAAAGTGAGTTAAGATTCAATTTTGGAAGGTATTTTGATTTGCTACCCCTTCCCTGGAATTAGTTCTATCTATTTCAAGATAGGATCAGACATGATTTGATTGTGCAAGATATATGAGTTGCTTATGCCTCAGTCTTCAACCAGCTGGTGAACTTTGATGAACAAGATCCTTATCAGCTGGGAAGACCTGAAGATGAGGATGATTTGCTGAACTTCAATGACAATGAAAGGCTGGATAAGAGTGCTCAAGCCACTCAATTCGTAAAGAATATGCAGAGGATAACCCTGAATCTGCTGAACGATTCAGAGGCCTTTATTAAGGCTAGAACTGCTTCTACACCAGCATCTACCTCTATTCCTGAACAAGTTCCTCCACCAGCAATCTCACCCATTCCAACTCCAGTTGATACTGCTGATTTTGTTTGTACTCACAAAGCTGCTGGTGAAACAATCACCTCTTCTGATTCTATCGGTGAGTATGATAAGCTGCCGATAAGTGTTGTTTTCAAAAAGCCCTCTTCTGATCAAGATCATGCAGTTGCTGCCCCTACTTCTGTATCATCTGCTGAAGCATTTACTGACTCAGTACTAGCCAGTGATGGCTCTGAGCGTGGCTCTGCTGATAAGTCTGTTGAACAGATTGTTAAGAAAACTTCAGACACTCAACCTGCTGATGAGACCAGCACTACTGATGAATCCTTAGTTAATCAAGTTGAGGAAACTATGAACACTCAACCTCTGATTGTTAAAGAAGACCAACTTGCATCAATTGAGGAAACTATAGAAACTCAATCTGCTGATGAAGTTGCTGACTTTCCGATATCAGGAGGAGCTTGTGCTGATGAAGAAGTTGTTGCTGATGTGTATGCTGATGAGCCAACTACCGACACTCATCCATTTGAGCCAACTACTGACACTCAGATTATTAAGGTCCCTATCTCTTCTACTGATGTGATTCTGGTGGAACCTACAGGTGTTAGAGAGATTGTTGAGTTGGGAGGAGGTGCCGATGCAGAGATTGCCAATCCAGATCATAATGCTGACCTTGATGCTCTGATTGCTGCTGATTTACAGTTTGAGGAATTTCAAGATGTTTTATTTGCCCCTATTTCCTTTCCTTTGCTACCTGCTCCCGAGGCCCTTGTTGATCCTGTTGTTGCTGCTGAAGCACAACCGGTTCCTATTGCTGCAGCTGCTGGTGGGAATGACAGCTCAGATGAAATAGATCCTGAGGACTATATAGAGCTGCCGTCAAATTCTCTGCAACAAATCCCTAATCCTTTTGGTCCAAATCATTCATTTCTTCTGGCTCTACTAGTGAACAGCTTACATTCTTGCCCTGGATTAAACCTGAATTCAAAAGGAAGAAAGGGAAAGCTCCCCATGTCTCCAAGCTCATTGTGAAAGGACCAGTTTTTGAACCTCTACATTGCTTGCCTGGTAAGCTCAAAGTTGGTGGAAAAATTCACTTACCTGGTCCCTCTCCCAAGGAAGTCTGCATCAGCAAAAATGGTTGGATAAAGAGGTCCATGATGATCAATGAAGAACTCTATGACATACTTAAATACCGAGCTACTGATTCTCGAGGTCTTCTGCACTTGGTTAAATCAGTTGCTATTGCACTGACTATGCCGATGTTTCACCCTCGACAGCGTGCCGATCATTTGGTCTATACCTCAAGGCTGATGAATCCCGGGTTGATGACCATGATTCTTGAAGGTCGTGTTTGCTTAAACTTCATTTTGGCTATCTTTCTTTCTCTAGAAGATAATGTGTATTCCATCTACCGGCTGAACGAGCAGTTATTATTCATCCTCAATTTCCTTTGCCGATCGTCTGTGCCGATGTAGTTTCTGCCGATCATGTTGCTTCCACCTCTGTTTCTGCTGAGTTCCTTCTTGCCGATAGATATGCTGCTGATGCTTCTCTCCTTCAACAATTTTTGCCTTTGCCTCTGCCATCTGCTCCATCTCCTGTGCCAACTTCTCCATTACTGATTGTTCTATCTTCCGATGATGAGTTGTCTGTGCCTGCTCCTGATGGTCTTGTAGAAGATGCTGATCTGATCAATGAAGACTTCATTCCTTCCTTCCTGATACATTCTTCTCTTGGTCTTTCAAGGCCCGTTGTACTGAATAGTATGTATGAATACTTCAGTCACCTTGAAGGGGATACTGAAGATCTGCAAGTACCTGTTACTCGTGCTGATCTGGGCGATACTAGCCTATTCTTCCGCGACAAATTGAACCATATTCATGAGGATCTTTCTGACAAAATCCTTAAGTCCAATCAGGAGGAGGAAAGCAAGAGAATCCAAGACCTGAAAGAACTTCTAGAGGACAGAGAATCAAGGCTGATTACCCTTTCAGAAAGTTTGGGAAGTATGCATTCCATTCAACAGCAGCTAGTTTCTGTCTTTTCTGTACAGTCTTATCAGAAAGTTGTTAAACTGCTCTGTCATGATTACTGCGCCATCTGACACATAGCTAGTTTTAGCTATACTTTGTTCCTACTTTCTTTTTGCAGGTAACCGGTTGAGACAAAGGGGTCTTTACCCATCAGACTTTTGCAAGCATGCGTGTACTCCATATCTTCGCCATTAATGCTAAAGATACTGCATTTAATGCTCCTCAACTACCCAGCTGGATATTCAAATTGCAAGCCTTCTTCTACAAGACTCAAGACATTCACTCCTCTTATAAATAGAGGACTTAGAGCATTAAAGACGGTTGGTGAAAATAGAGCATTGAAGAGAGTTGAATGTTTTTGAGTATTCATTGAAGACTCAAACATTCTGTCCAGATAATCATTAGACATTAATAGGACATACACTTGTGCACCAACTCAACAACAATGTTAGTATTCCCGAACTAGATCAATTAAGGAATACGTTGTTTGAGTTATTCACACACCCACCTGAGTGAGATAAGTTCTTTTGAACTTGCCGCTCAAAAACACTTGGTCAGATTTGTATTACGATCCATTAGTGATCTCTAGAATTTAGTCTTTGTTTCCGGAAAAGCCGTGCTTGTAATAGACTAGAGATATCTAATAGTACTCTTAACCCAAATCCAAGTTCTGACCAAACTTGGTAGAGGACGTAGCAGTATTTACACTGTGAACCTCTCCAAATCTTTGTGTCTCTATTGCTTACTTTATCTTTGCCAGTTGGAACTCTATCACCGGCAGATTGCATATGTTTGTACTGATTCATTGTAATTTCCATTGACCAATCTCTTGAAACTGCATTGAACTTTTAGAAATCACTTTGTGTTAAACCAAGCTCTCAAAACCTTTTTCACTGATTTTGTGTGAGTTAAAACCAAGTCATATCTTCTCCGCTGCGCTTACTGATAATAGTTTGCAAACAGATAAGTGACTTTGCATTTATAAAAGTGTTTCTTTGTAAAAGTTTAAAAAGGCTATTCACCCCCCCTCTAGCCTATTTTCCTACCAATTGGGCCTAACACTTATGTTCCTCTAAAACATAGGTGGTGACTCTACAAATCAAAACACAAATAGACATCCTGGGATAATTCACCGCTCTATCCAAGTTGTGGTTTTCCCGGGGTATCTACAGATACAATTCATCAAAGATGAGACTTGTGTTAACTAAAAAATTAGTGGGAGCATAGTATTATTTATAGTCTTGTATATGTGGTTGACATATAATTCATTTTGAAAGAGTTTCTTAAAGAAGGACTTAGGAAGAACCCACTTATATCCTTGGAATTAATATCTATTGATATAAATCTAGGAAGTTGATTGGTTTGTGTCAATGTCGCGACCCCGAACCCCGCGGGCCCGAGATCGCGAGCTGGACGTCGACTTAAAACCAAAACTGTGAAATACCGAAGTTAAAAATTCCACTTGATACCAAAAGGTCCAAAGTTTTACAAATCCAAGTTTGATAATAACCAAATACAACTATCATAAACTTTCACAAGTTTATGCCCGAAAGAAGATAAATGTACAATTCTTAATGACGTCATTGTTTGATACAACTATCCCAAAAGGTTACACATTTATGTAATGTAAACCAACCTATAACAACTTTCCCCAAAAGAATGTGTCCACACTCGACGTCCTCTTTCTCGTGATTAGCGAGACTAATCCTTAGCACCTGGGGGGGTTAAGGAAAAACAAAGATAAAAGAAAGGGGGTGAGATAAATCTCAATAAGTTACTAATGCAACTACATGACATGCTATGATACGATAATCAATAATAAATCACATATCACATAGCAATTATCATATGTCAGATAGCAGCGGAAATAAACACATAACAAAGGATATAGCCAAGGTTTTCCCAAACTGATATAAGCAAATAAAGGTCGCTGCGCAGCTTCAATAATCAACAAATCATCATCTTCATAATAGCATGAAAGCTGAAGAGAAATCCCCGGTACCGGAACAATAACGATAAGAGTGTCACAAAGGACAAGAGCCATGCCACAAAGTCATGCTCGGTAGCTAGATACATTCACAAAGGAAGCTAACTTATCTCTCCCAAGGCCAATCTGGAAAAGGGGTATAGTAAGGGCAAATAATGGTCAACATTATAATGGACTTGGCTTTGCCATTATAATCTTTCCCATCGCCCGATGCAACAAATATGCCAGCTGGGCTTCCAAATAAATGCTAAGTAATAATATATTAGCATGAATAAACATCTTACGATTCCAAAGTAGGGAATCATACCAAGAAGTCACCAAGAAAGTGAAATGTACCAACAACGCACAGTTAAAGTGTTCCAATAATCTCAATTAACACTTAATTAATTTCCAACACAAAGTTAATCACAAAGGACCCAATTCTATCACTAGAGTGTACTACAATGTTCGCTAAGGTCAACTAGAAGGACACCCAAGACTTAGACAAAAACGCATTCTTCAATCACACAAATTAACAAATGAAAACTTTCAGAGGTTCTGTGCGGCCGCCCACTCGAGTCTGTGCGGTCGCCCAAAAAGCCATCAAACAAGAACAAAACCTTTCAGATAGATGTGCGGTCGCCCTACAATTTTTGGGCGGTCGCCCAATCCTCTGATCTGCCAGAATTCAGGAGGGAAGAACTGGGTTCTTCCATTTTTCAACCCAAACCAAAACTAAACCAAAATCCAACACTCTTAACTAGCATATTAATGAACTAGAACAACTTATAGGTCAAAAGAACTCATATAACAACATTTAACAACCAAAATTAAGATTCAAACCCAACATTCATAAAATCACCATTTTTGACCAAAACTCAAATAAATTCCAAATAAATTCGAAACTCAACCAAACTTCAAATATAACAACTCAAGCATTATATAAACATGATATGGACATTTTAGCATAAAAATGGGGGAAAAGCAACTTACTTGAGATTTCTCAAAGATGATGGATTTCAAATATTTTTGGCTTCCTACGATCCTATCGACGATCTAAACAAGTTTCAAGTTATGAGAAATGAGAGATAATGAGAGGAAGAAGAAGAAAATGAAGAGAGAAGGAAGAGAAGAAAAACTCACCTTTTGCTTGGAGAGAGAGAGAAAAGAGCTGGGAGATGGAGAGAGTGAGAGTGAGGGTGATAGGGTGAGGGAGAAGAGAGGGAGTAGGGAGATGAATTATTTCAAAATATTACAATTAGAACCCTTCCCCATCTACTAACACAAATACTTACACTCCCTACTAACAATTAAGACCCAACAATACTGCACTAACACGATTGACCCAAATAAAATGCTAGGCATAATTATTATAACACATAAAATGCACACCTAAATATTTAAATAAATAATAATTTAAACAAATAAATAAGTAGATAAATAAATAATAATCATTTATTACTAATAAAATAGAGCCTAGTTTTCGGGTCGTGACAGTCAAAGTACTTGTAGAGACAAAGTACTGAATTTTTCAGTATGCAAGACTCTTGGAGAAGAACTTGCAAGGTTTTCTAATGACAATATTCTTGGCAAGACTTAGTCTTATTGGAAGACTAATGAGCAAGAATACATGATTAGGATTCCATAACTCATATACTTAGAATATGATGAGAATGAACTAATCATATCCTAGTGAAAGTCACTAGATAGTGGTCAAGAATATCCTTATGTACTTGAAAAGAACTAAGGATGCATTCTTGATGATTGTTGGCATGTGAGATGATCTAGTAAATGGTTACATAGATGCATGCTTCCACATCGACAAGGGTAATTTAAATCAGAGTATAAAAATATTTAAAGTAAGTGCTATTAGTTGGAATAGTTCCAAGCAAATACACTATAAATTATTCTACGAATAAAATTGAGTATTTTATTACAAGAGTTGTAACTAAGGGGGTTGTTTGAATATAGATGTTATTAGTAAAACTAGAAATAGTTTCTAGTACTACTAATCCTATGGACCTTTATTGTGAAATAATGGTTATTCCACTAGCTAAGGTGTCAAAGGCTCATCTATGATCCAAACACACACTCAGACATTTCCATCTCTACGAGAAATCGTTGACATGGGAGATGTCAAAATATGCAAAATACCTTATATAACGAGGACAATCTTCCTACAAAAGATTCTCCACATGCCGTTATGATGGTCATAAGCTAAGCTCAATGGTATTGGATACGCATTGATTGGGCCTATTGCAAGTGGGAGATTGTTGGAGATTATGCCCTAGGCCCTTGAGAAAGGCCTTGCGTTACATCATGTTCTCATTTGTTATGGAGATAACAACCCTGGACTATTATATGTTTTACAAGTTTATTATAATAATCCCCGTCCCTAGTACTTATGAAGGACTAGTATAAGTTTAATTAATGATCATATGATGATCATGTGTATGTGATACAAATTATGCTTATGGGTACTTGTTGGAGAACAAGTACTGGACTTGACCCGCCTATGAGATTTATGTCATGGTCAAATGTCATAAATAAATCTCATAATAGTCATATCATTTGATATCTTTAGACCTGAGATTATCATGGTCTTCCACATGATGAACATTATGTTTGACGTACTCAAATGCTACCCCTAACCGGGTGGTTATAAAGGCTACGATTGGCATAATCGGATTCTTATAGGGAAAAATGATAAGTCAAGATGGGATTTGTCCCTCTCTCAAGAGAGATATCTTCTTAGGCCACTTGTAGAGTGAGATTGATAAAATGCGTGGCCGCGCTCAGATGAATTGATGTGATCAATATCATTTGCTCATAATCAATCTACTCAAGATCGAGAAAGCATTGAACAATATAAGTTGACGTGGACCATGAATTATGTTCAATATGATATCGTGTGACAAAAGGATTGTGATATGTTCTATGAGGATAACGAACTTCGTTTAAGTTATACTAATTAGGTAGTCATGATGGCTTGCTATAGTCCGCTCATGACTTATGGGTTTGACCTTGGTTTGAATCATTGCCAACTTAATATAATCGTATGGGGTCACACACAAAAGAACGAATTTACAAAAGGGCTAAATTGGAATTTCAGAAAAACCTTAAAATTGGATTTTAAGGGAAAACAGAAAAACAGGAGATCCAAAGGGGTGGTCCGGCCGAACCCTAGGACATACCCGATCGGACCTAGGGGATCCAGTCGGACCTGTTCAGCTACCCGGGTGGATCAGTGTTTTGTCTGTTATTCCGAATTTTAACCTCTGAGTTTTGATGGGAATTATACTTGGAAACCTAAACTAGTTGGGTTTAAAAGTATTAATACCTCTCTCTTTACAGGGGATTAACCTAATTGATATTGTATCATTATTTATAGCCTCCATGTGTTTGAGAAACACATTCTTGAGTTTAGATTGTGAATCAAAAGCTCAAGAACACCAATCCAGATCTAGAATGGTTCTAGATATTTGTTCGCGTGTGGATACACATAGAAAATGTTTTCTTTAGCATCTAAAATTCGTGTTCCTGTGATCCTGATTCAAAGAACGCGAAGAACGAGGAGATCAAATCTTAAAGCTTGAAGATTTGAAGATCCGAAAATTTTAAACGCACAACAACGGTTAGTATTCTAAATTCATCTTGCTATTAATTTAATCATTATGAATGGATCATGGGGCTTAGGGTTTTGTTGATTTATATTGCTTTCTTCCGCTGCGCATGTTGCCTCAAAACCCAACAAAAGATACATCCAAATACCCAATACGATATCATTATAGAGGAAGAGAAAACTAAATACCAAATTCCATTTAGCCAAAATTTAAAATAAGAGTTTCAATTTCATATTAAAAATTTCAATTAGGGCTTCAAGATTGAAATTCTGAAATAACATTGAAGCCCTAAATTCGAAATCAGGAAAATCCTATTAGGGCTTCAAGATTGAAATTCTGATATAACATTGAAGCCCTAAATTTGAAATCATAAAAAGCTGAGAGATAAGAGACACACTTTTTACCTTCCGTCTTCACCAATCACGAGTCGTGATTCACGGCCTTGTCAAGGAGCAGTCGATTGCAGGTATGGTGATGGCGAGTGCGCGATGGCGAGTTGGCGATAGCGGCGACTGTCGGTTGCGAAGTGGTCGTCGATATGGGTTTTGGGCATCGCGGGAGCTGAGGCAGGGAGGATAGAAGGGAAGCCGTGAAGGGCCGGGTACTCTTGTGTTAATAAGCGATCAAATCTAAACCAAAAATAAAAATGAATAGCTTAGGAAACGTTTACTACTATAGCGCTTATCACACACGTTTTGGTAGTTATTTTCAAATAAATAATAAAGATCTTAGGAAACGCTTACTAATATAGCGTTTACCATATGCGCTATTTTAGTTATTTTCAACAATAGCGTATGAGCTATATGTGCTATGGTAGCTATCTCTATTTTTTCCCAAAATTGTTTTTTTTTTTTTTGCTTTTGGCTTGATACACTATGGTAGTGTAATGCTTAGATAGCGCTTTTCAAAAGCGCTATGCAAGCTGCATTTCCTAAGGCTGAATTTGTACTAGTGGAATAAGCCTTAAAGAGACTATTCATCGGGCCTCACTGTAAGTACCCCAATCTGAAATTAACCAACCTAGAGGAATTCTTAGCACCATTCAGAGATAAACGGATAGGCTGGGATTTCACTAAGATAAACCTAAAATTCCAGGACTACTCTGGAATTAAAAATGGAAAAATACAGAAGCTCGCCAGGCTAAGCCATACGGATGGTATGGATGCGGGAGGGGCCAATCCGTACGGATGGTTTGGGCGCCCTCAGTCCCTATAAATGCAGGCCCTTGCTGATCATTTCATGGGGGGAGAAAATTGTTTAGAGAGCAAAGCTCTGCAGAAATTTTAACAGAATAGAGTGATCAACACACTTGAGAGAAAAGAGAGAGGAAGATAGGCTAGAATCAATATTGGTGAGGCCTCCTTCTCCCCCATCTTCTCTTTATCTCTTTTTTTTTTGTCTATTTACTTATTTTATGCCATTATAAATAATATTGTGAAATGGAACCAAGCCTTAGAGTGATCAATGGTGCCCTTCATGCCTAGTGTATGATTTGTGGGTTACAAACCATGATGATCAAGGCTTGTTATGTTTAAATGCACCTTTATTTTATTGTCATTTACATTAATGCACTTTACATTCAAATCTTTACTTTTGTTGTCTTTAAATTAATGCAATTCACTTCAAGTCTTTACATTTATGTTGGTTTATTTGAGTTTGATTAACTTTGGATGGTGAAGTCTCAATCTTTACCATCCAAGGTCTTGAACAACTCATAATAATGTCCCTTTTGATGGCAAAGATTCAATCTTTATCCATCTAAAGGTTGATTTCTTGTTTCCCCAAGGATTTCCTTGAATAAATCATTCATTTGGATGTTAAAGTTCCCATCTTTAACCATCCAAATGATGATTTTGGCTCCAATATCATGTCCATCACCTTTCTTAAATTTTCCCCAATTATTGCCTTGATCACACCCAAAACCTTGTGTTTTGGTGTTTAATTAGTGATTAAGAGTATAGAGATGATTTAATTCAAACTTTATGTGAGTAAATAAACTGGAAAGATGTAAAACAGTTCAGTTTCAGCAGAATGCTTTGTTTCTGCCTGAAACTGGACTGATTTCTTGACAATCTGTAAAATCTCCGGGACTGCCACAACCAACCGTACGGATGGTTTGGACCAGCAGTAAGGATGGTTTGGCCAATGGAAAGTTTTTCTGTCTAAACCCTATTCTATCAAAATCTTTGTAAAATAAACCCTTTTTGTTAACTTTCTAACTGATTTTGTTAAAAGTCAGTTTCTCCCATTTTCAAGAACACACACACACACACTTGCACAATTTTGTTAACAAACTTAGGGAGACTCAGTTTTTCCGAGGCACTTTGGGTGAACTACTGGTTGAGTTCTTCCCAAAGTGTAACCTGACCTCCGAACTCATTTTCTCTAACCATTTTTCGTTAAGTTTGGGTTTAAAGTTAAACTAACGTGGCGACCCCGTTAAACATTGAAAGTGCCGTGTTTGATTCTCGAGGGAACTCTTTCCATTTTCCCGCGGGTATCTTATTGTGGCGACTGCGCTGGGGAATAAAGTTCTTGCAAACTTCTTTTTAGAATCTTTGGGGGCACTTTTGTGTGGGTCAAACTCCCGTCCCCGTTTGTTGACTCTGTGCATGTTTTGTGTGTATTTTAAGTTTCTGTTTTGATTTTTGGAAGTGAAACTGTTTTGGAAATGCAATAAACTGGGTGTTAGGCCCAATTGGTAGGAAAATAGGCTAGATGTGGGTGAATAGCCTAATTAAAACTTTTTCAAAGAAATACTTTATAAATGCAAAGTCACTTAACAGTTTGCAAACTATTATCAGTAAGCGCTGCGGAGAAGATATGACTTAGTTTAACTCACACAAAATCAGTATGAAATGGTTTTGAGAGCTTGGTTTAAACACAAAGTGATTTCTAAAAGTTCAATGCAGTTTCATGAGATTGATAAATAAAAATTACAATGAATCAGTAAGAACAAGTACGATCTACAGGTGAAAGAGTTCCAACCGGTAGGGACAAGGTAAGCAACAGAGAACACAAAGATTTGGAGAGGTTCACAGTGTAAATACTTCTACGTCCTCTACCAAGTTTGGTCAGAACATGGATTTGGGTTAAGAGCACTATTAGATATCCCTAGTCTATTACAAGAACGGCTTTGCCGGATACTGTAAGTACCCCAATCTGAAACCAACCTATCTTAGAGGTAGCCTTAGCACCGTTTCAGGGATAAGCTAATAGGCCAGGACCTCCCTAGGATAAGCTATAAATTCCAGGACCACTCTGGTATAAAATTGGAAAAATCCAGAAGCTCGCCAGGCTGAGCCGTACGGATGCTTTGGGTACTAGAGGGGCCTAGCCGTACGGATGGTTTGGGCACCCTCAGTCCCTATAAATAGAACCCCTTGGTGATCATTTCAGAGGGGGGAAAAATACACATTAGGGAGATCACTCTGCTGGAATTACCACAGAGTAAGAGTGAGAGTGATCACAAACCAAAAAAGAGAGAAGAAAGGAAGATTGGCCATAACCATCATAGGTAAAGACACCTCCCCCCTCCCTTCTCTTCATCTTACTCCTATTTTCTTTCTTATATCTTGGTTATACATGTATTTACTCTTCATTCATGCAAAGACTTGTCCATTTCAAGCACCTTTTATTTCTTGCAAGACTTGTCCATTATCAAGCACTATATACCTATCTATTACATTACTATCTTGTCCAAGCTATGAGAAGTTCCAAGGTGCCCTCCATACCTTGTATGGAAGAGGTTCTAAACTTAGACTGTAACGACCCGAAAACCCGCCTCTACTTTCGTAGTAATAAATAACTAATTATTTATTTATTGCCTATTTATTTATTTAAATTATTTATTTATTTATTTAAATAATTATGTGTGCATTTTATGTTTCATAATAATTTATGCCTAGCATTTTATTTGAGTTATTTGTGCTAGTGTAGAAGTGTTGGGACTTGATTGTAGTAGGGAGTTTAATTGTAATGGTAAGTAGTAGGGGAGGGGCCCTAAGTGTAACATTTTAAAAACATAATCATCCTACTCCCTCAATTTCACCTCCGTCCCTCGCCTTTTCTCCTCACACTCCATCTCTCCCAGTCATTTCTCTCTCTCTCTACCATTGTTGGGTAAGTTTTATCTCCCTCCTTCTTCCCTCATTTTAGTCATCATCCCTTGGTTATTTATCAATCCTCATATCATGAAAAATGTTTAGATCGTCGATAGGATCGTAAAGAACAAAGAAATTTCGAGTTCCGTCACCTTTGAGAAAATCTGGGTAAGTTTACTTTCCCCCATTTTTATGTTAAAATGCTCATTCTATGTTCACATGATGATTTAGATGATATACATTGATTCTTGGTTGGATTTTGAAGTGTTTGATTGACTACTCATTTTGTGATATTTGATGAAGTGTTCATTATTGATTGTTGGGATTTAAATCTTGATTTGGGTTTCTAGATGTTGTTATTTAGGCCATTACAAGTTTTAGGTTGTTTTGGTTCATGTTTATGCTTAGTGGGAAGTTTGGTTGTGATTGATTTGAGGAATTTGTGAAATGGGTAAGAAAATGGAAGAACCCAGTTGCTGATTCCCGACCCAGAACCAGACCAGGCGCCCGCCCGGTTCGAGCCAGGCGCCCGCCCACCTGGGCCTTTTTCTTCGGCCAAACCTCTGGTCAAATGAGCGCCCGCCCGCCCCCTGTTCTGGAAATTTGCCTTTTTGCTTGTTTAAGACTAAGCGGCTTTCCTAGTTTAGGTTTTATTATTCAAATTAACTTAAGTTAACATCGTGGAACACTTTATTAATTGGAATTTGGTCCTTTGTGAATAAATATGTTATGGACTTTGATTAAGTATCGTTTTGGGAATGTGGTCCATCTTTGATGTGTTGTTTGGATTGGTTTACCTTTGTGGTGATCTATTTGGAATGGTTCCCTACTTTGGAATCATTAGTTGTTTATCGTGCTAGTATTTTATTACTTAGCATTTACTTGAAAGTCCAGCTGGTATTTGTGTGTTTCGGGCGATACGAAAGATTATAATGGCAATGAGCTGAGTCCATTATAATTCTTGACCATTGTTTTGCCCCATTATAACCCTCCTCCAGATTGGCCTTGGATGTGAGATGAGCTAGCTCCTTTGTGAGCATTCTAGCTGTTTGGTTTGGGTTATGACTTCGTGTCATATTCCCTTGCTATTATTGGTTATTGGTTCCGGTACCGGGGGTTTTCTCTTCAGCTTTTATGCGACTATGAAGATGTTGATTGGGTTGATTGTTGAAGCTGCGCAGCGACCTTTATTTGGTTCTATCTGTTGGGAAACCTTGGCTCAGTATCCATGTGAATTATTTATTTCCGCTGCTATTTGTTATCTGTTGTGTGCTATGTGCTATATGAGATTTTCTATTGTTAGAAGTTATTTTTATTGCCTGTTGCATAATAGCATGTCATGTAGTTGCATTAGTAACTTACTGAGATTTTATCTCACCCCGTTTCCTTTCAATGTTGTTTTTCTTAACCCCCCCAGGAGGAAAGGATTAGGATTTGCGGTTCGAGGAGGACGTCGAGAGGTTTGAGATATTTGGGCAGGTTATTATTGATCGGTTTGCATTATATAAATGTGTAACCTTCTTGGGGATAGTTGTACCAACAATGACATCATTAAGATTTGTAATATTTTGTATTTTGGGGGTGAGCTTGTGGAGCTTACACTAGTTGTTTTATGATGTTGTTAAACTTGGATTTTCCAAACCTTGTGTTAAAATCTTTTGGGTATAAAATGGAATTTTTATCTTCGGTATTTTAGAGTTTATGGTTGTAAGTCGACGTCCAGCTCGCGAGTTCCCGGCCCGAGGGGTCGGGGTGCGACAGTTGGTATCAGAGCTATGGTTTAGATCTATGTATAAGTATAGGTGGACTAGAATGACCTAGGAGGGTAGATGGGTTCGGAGTGAGTAACGAAGAGTATTTTATGCAGGTATTTGTTTGTAATGGCTAGAAGAAGAGCTGGTGAAGGCATCAGTGGGACTCAGAATCTTAATGGTCTACGGGAAGAAAATCGTGCAGTGTTTTAGGGTAGGTTTGAAGAGGCCGTGAAAGCAATTCATGACCAAGGGCCAAGAGAGGAACATGTAGCACCTCCGCGATATGGGTTGGAGCAGTTCTTGAAGTTGAAACCAAGTGAGTACGACGGTGAGCCTGATGTGAAGAAGGCCGAGCTATGGATAGAATCGATGGAGAAAATCTACGATGTCTTTGGTTGCACTGATGAGGATAGGGTTCTGTTTGCAGCTTATAAGCTCGTGGGGGCTGCGGAACATTGGTGGAAGGCACTGAAGACCAGTTGGGATGCGACTCTTCTACCATATCCTTGGGAGTGGTTCGTGACGAAATTCAAGGATCATTTTATCTCTCTAGTGAATCAAAATCGGAAAGAGATCGAGTTCCTCAGCTTGGAGCAAGGCATGATGTCAGTAGAACAGTACTCGGCTAAGTTCACAGAATTAGCCAGGTGTTGTGACTACCTTGTGCGGACCGAGGAGCAGAAAGCGATGAGATTGATCAGGGGTTTGAAGACAGCTATTAGGACTCAACTTTTAGCCCAAAGAATTCAACCTTTTCAGGATGCGGTGGACCGTGCATATTTGATAGAGCAAGACATCGGGGGACACAAGAGAGAGACTGAGATGGTTAACCCGGGAAAACAAGGAGGGCAAAACAGGGCTCAACCACAGCAATATTCGGATAACAGAGGTAATTCTGGAGTGCAAACTCGATTCAGAAGGAAACTTCAAGGGCAACCAACAGTAGGAAATCAAGGTTCTAATAAGGGGACATGAAATGGGAAGATATGCGGCTATTTTCAGAGGGAAGGACACTCAGAAGACGAGTGTTGGAAAAAGCAAGGAAAATGTGTTAATTGTGGTCGGTTTGGGCACTTTGCGAGAGATTGTCCTAGAAGCAGATATCAACCATCCGGGAGTGATGCTGGTATTGCACTGGGTCAGAAGAGAGATGCTTTGGGAAACCCTAAAGGTTCAGGGTAGGGTATTTGTGATCAACCAGCACTCGTCAGATATTGAGCAATTTCAGGAGGTATTATTTTGCGTCGAGAGAGCGAGCGCGTGCATTTTAGGATCATCGCATTCTCATGTTTATGTGCATCTAGTTGCATTTATTTCTCCTAAGTCTTTGACTTATGTGTTGTCAGTGTCTACTCATATGGAGGAGTGTAGGATATCTGATGGAGTCTTATGTGCTCATGTTGTGCTTAAAGGTAGATATAACTTACCTGCTAAATTTGTCATATTGCTATTATAAGATTTTTGATGTTATTTTGAGAAGGCAAATGTCATGCTTTAGTCGATTGTTGTAGGAAAATTGTTACATCCTCTCTTCCCTTTTGCCTAAAATTGTTTTGAGACCGTTCCTTTGTGTAGGGTTAAGCATATCTTTTCTTATTTGGAATCTGGCTATTTCGCTTCGATGGGTGACAATGGATGTCTATACCGAGTTGTTGGATGTGTTTATCATTTATAAGGTTTCTATTTTTCTTCTGAACAGTACCTAGTATTTGGGAAAAGCTTGGGTTAAATTGTGTTGTTATGGTACAAGGTTGTAGTACTGATAATTAGATCAATATCCATATTGTATCGATTGGGTTGTAAGAATTGAGGATTCAATTGAGGATTTCTTGGTAGGAGATTTTTGTTTACTTCTAGCACATCTACGTGATTGCATCGGAATTGGTTGTTATGAGGGAATACATGATTTGTATGAGTGATGAGTAGATTGTGGGAGTTATAATCATTAATGATGGTAAGCGCGTTAAGTTCGAGAGGACTAAGCACATTTTGGGAGAGTAATAATTTCCCGATCTATATTAAAAGCATTTTGAATTTTGAGTTTTGGTTAAATGGTTGTTCTATGGTTCTAAATCCTTCTTGGTGGTGTTCCTCGATTTGGATTAAGAGTATGTGAAGAAAATTGGGTATCAATACTTGGGCATATTAAAGAATACTATGATTTGGTATTGGGTCAGTCAGAATGTGGCTAGCCAATTGGTTTGTTATGATGGTAGTACTATTGAGCCTAAGTATCATTGAGATTATAAATGTATACATGAAAGACTAAGGTGGGTTAGCCATTGAAGATCTAGGATTTTCTAAATTTCTTTGGAGTGTATAAGCGGATCAACAATTTAAAGAGGGAGTTAGAGGAAAGCCTTGGAGATAAAATGTGGATTGTTTTACGGATTACTGAGTATTTGTAATTGTTTTAGGCTTTCAAAGAGTTGGAGTAATGTGATGATAAAATTATAGCGTGGATTTAAGTAAACATTTTGTATAAAATTTTGAGCTTACGTTGTACCTCTAGTTTAAGGTGCCATCTAAGGTGAAAGCACTATAATGGAAATCCTTGGAGATATAGCCACTTTGGTGAATACTATGGGGATGAAAAATTTCTTAGCTTGTCATATTTTAAGAAGCTGATTAAGCTCGGAATGGTTTAATGTTTGGAATTTCTGGGAAGTAATACTGAGTAAATGGCTTACAAATGGAAGTATCTTGACAATGTAATTAAGGTTATGAATAAGGCAAACTTGTAGTATCTCGAGAATTATGTTTAGGAGAAATTGGGGTTCTTTGATTTTGAGGATGGATTTTAATTAGTAGTGGAGATAATGATTGAATGAAGTTAAGTGAGAGAGGTTGTTATGTTGTAAACATTATTTAAGGTTACCATATGATGGTTTAGAATGGACAATTGAGAATTCGGGAAGTGGCAGAACTAGCACATCCGTGGCTAATTGATCCTTCGGGTAAGTGTTTCTAAAATTCGGGTTAATAAATAGAGCTATCTATGACTAAGGATTGATTGCAATTTTAGTGATATCGCCTTCACAAATTATAGTTTGTTGTTGTGGGACCAAGTTTAGAAATGATAATAATAGGTTACCAATGTTGGATAGTTATATGTTCTTCGAAAGGATAAAAATGAGTTAGTGCAAGTGGGTTGGGAAATACAAAGACTATGATTGTGTTATGTTCTATTATATATAAGGAAGATAATTTTAGTAGTGGAGTTGATTCTAAATATTATTGGGATAATGAAAGATAAAACTTATGGATGTTGACGATTTAAGGATTGATTGAGGACGTAATGCTAATCAGGATTCAAATCAGTTATGATTCAGGATCGGTGATCAAGTGATAGTCGTGGGAATCTGAAATTCCGGATAAAAGAAGAAGTTGACTTTAGAATGTTTAATACGAGTATACTTAAGATATGTATGTGTTTAGTATATGTTGGGTTAATTTAGTCTTGGGGACTATGTCTGAATTATCTAATAGGTACTTGACTGGGGTTACGAGTGCTATATGGGAATCGATATTTTGTAGCCACGATATGGCGATGTGTTATGATTTTTGATAAGTGAATTCGCAGGCGATTTTTTTTTAAAGGAGGGTAGATTGTAACGACCCGAAAACCCGCCTCTACTTTCGTAGTAATAAATAATTAATTATTTATTTATTTATTGCCTATTTATTTATTTAAATTATTTATTTATTTAAATAATTATGTGTGCATTTTATGTTTCATAATAATTTATGCCTAGCATTTTATTTGAGTTATTTGTGCTAGTGTAGAAGTGTTGGGACTTGATTGTAGTAGGGAGTTTAATTGTAATGGTAAGTAGTAGGGGAGGGGCCGTAAGTGTAACATTTTAAAAACATAATCATCCTACTCCCTCCATTTCACCTCCCTCCCTTACCTTTTCTCCTCACACTCCATCTCTCCCAGTCATTTCTCTCTCTCTCTACCATTGTTGGGTAAGTTTTCTCTCCCTCCTTCTTCCCTCATTTTAGTCATCATCCCTTGGTTATTTCTCAATCCTCATATCATGAAAAATGTTTAGATCGTCGATAGGATCGTAAAGAACAAAGAAATTTCGAGTTCCGTCACCTTTGAGAAAATCCGGGTAAGTTTACTTTCCCCCATTTTTATGTTAAAATGCTCATTCTATGTTCACATGATGATTTAGATGATATACATTGATTCTTGGTTGGATTTTGAAGTGTTTGATTGACTACTCATTTTGTGATATTTGATGAAGTGTTCATTATTGATTGTTGGGATTTAAATCTTGATTTGGGTTTCTAGATGTTGTTATTTAGGCCCTTACAAGTTTTAGGTTGTTTTGGTTCATGTTTATGCTTAGTGGGAAGTTTGGTTGTGATTGATTTGAGGAATTTGTGAAATGGGTAAGAAAATGGAAGAACCCAGTTGCTGATTCCCGACCCAGAACCAGACCAGGCGCCCGCCCGGTTCGAGCCAGGCGCCCGCCCACCTGGGCCTTTTTCTTCGGCCAACCCTCTAGGCAATTGAGCGCCCGCCCGACCCCTACCAAGCGCCCGCCCGCCCCCCTGTTCTGGAAATTTGCCTTTTTGCTTGTTTAAGACTAAGCGGCTTTCCTAGTTTAGGTTTTATTATTCAAATTAACTTAAGTTAACATTGTGGAACACTTTATTAATTGGAATTGGGTCCTTTGTGAATAAATATGTTATGGAATTTGATTAAGTATCGTTTTGGGAATGTGGTCCATCTTTGATGTGTTGTTTGGATTGGTTTACCTTTGTGGTGATCTATTTGGAATGGTTCCCAACTTTGGAATCATTAGTTGTTTATCGTGCTAGTATTTTATTACATAGCCTTTACTTGAAAGTCCAGCTGGTATTTGTGTGTTTCGGGCGATGCGAAAGATTATAATGGCAATGAGCTGAGTCCATTATAATTCTTGACCATTGTTTTTCCCCATTATTACCCTCTTCTAGATTGGCCTTGGATGTGAGATGAGCTAGCTCCTTTGTGAGCATTCTAGCTGTTTGGTTTGGGTTATGACTTCGTGTCATATTCCCTTGCTATTATTGGTTATTGGTTCCGGTACCGGGGGTTTTCTCTTCAGCTTTTATGCGACTATGAAGATGTTGATTGGGTTGATTGTTGAAGCTGCGCAGCGACCTTTATTTGGTTCTATCTGTTGGGAAACCTTGGCTCAGTATCCATGTGAATTGTTTATTTCCGCTGCTATTTATTATCTGTTGTGTGCTATGTGCTATATGAGATTTTCTATTGTTAGAAGTTATTTTTATTGCCTGTTGAATAATAGCATGTCATGTAGTTGCATTAGTAACTTACTGAGATTTTATCTCACCCCGTTTCCTTTCAATGTTGTTTTCCTTAACACCCCCCCCCCCAGGAGGAAAGGGTTAGGATTTGCGGTTCGAGGAGGACGTCGAGAGGTTTGAGATATTTGGGCAGGTTATTATTGATCGGTTTGCATTATATAAATGTGTAACCTTCTTGGGGATAGTTGTACCAACAATGACGTCATTAAGATTTGTAATATTTTGTATTTTGGGGGTGAGCTTGTGGAGCTTACACTAGTTGTTTTATGATGTTTTTAAACTTGGATTTTCCAAACCTTGTGTTAAAATCTTTTGGGTATAAAATGGAATTTTTATCTTCAGTATTTTAGAGTTTATGGTTGTAAGTCGACGTCCAGCTCGCGAGTTCCCGGCCCGAGGGGTCGGGGTGCGACATAGACACTCATAGACTTGTTGATTGTCATTTACATTCCTTATTCATTTAAATGTTATGCTTCTTTGGCCATGATAATCATGAGGGTGATGAAACTTTAGTGTTCATCATTTTCCTCTTTGGTTTAGCCTCAAAATCCCACTTTTGGGTCATAAAGATTCAATCTTTATGTGTTATTTTGACTCTTGGAAGGATTTTAAGTCATAAAAATGTCATCTTGGTGATAAAGTTCCAATCTTTATTCACCAAATGACCAACTTTGGTCCAAAGGGGACATTCATCAACTTTCTTGATTTTCTCCTATGATTGCTCATGATCACACCCAAATACTTGTTTTGGGGGACCAAGTGATGATCATTTAGCATAGGAATGATGTTATAAAACTTGTAAAATGATCTCTTGCAAACTGGGATCAAAACAGTTTGTCCAGCTTCAGACAGAATGTCCTGTTTCTGTTCTGAGCTGGACTGTTCTTGAGCAAACTGTAAAATCCCAGAATTGCCTCCTATAGCCGTACGGCTACTTTAGGTAGGAGGGCAAAATTTCCTGTTTTGCCCTCTGACCTTTATCTTATCACTCAAGGACCCTTTTTCAGCCGAGTTTCTCAAATAAAATCAACAACAGAACTTAGGGAGACTCGGTTGTGTCCGAGGCAACTTGAGAGGACGTAAAAACTCCTCCCAAGTTGTAACCTGACCTCCGAACCTTTGAACTCAAACCTTTGTCATTTTGTTGGGTTTAAAATTAACAAAATGTGGCGACTCCGTTAAATTTGACCGGTTCCCGTGTTTGGCGTTTCGCCCCATACTCATCGCGTTTCCGCGCGGGGTGGGATCCTTACAGTGGCGACTCTGCTGGGGAGGAGAGTGCTTTCGGACTTCTTTCTAGAAGATTCGGGGACATTCTTGTGTGGGCCAAACTCCTGTTCCCGTTAGTTGACTTCTTGCGTATTTGTGTGTGTTTGATGTTTCTGTTTGAACTGTTTTGAGTACATACATTCTGGAAATACAAATAAACTGGGGCTTGATGATCAGAAGTTTGAGAAACTGAGAAAAATCTTCACCCTCTTGCTTTAGCCGTACGGCTACTTTGGGTAGGGGCCAGAATGTTGCCAATTAACAGTTTGGTGCAGGGCTGCAACATTCTGGGTGCCCCTCTGCTTCTACTTGTCCAGGTTCCAAATTTACAGTCTTACTTGTGCACATTACCTTCATTCTTTTGGCCAAAACTTGATTTTAAAAAGTGATAAGACTTGGTTATGCATGATCTTTTGTCAATAAAATGGTTTCCAAAACCTCATCGTGCATAATTCTTTTTGTAAGGGATTTTTTTAGTCTTCTCGTTGTGCACAAATTGTTTTGTACAAAAGGGTTTCAATATAAAATATTTCTTTTGCGAAAATTTGATTCAAAATTCTTTGTTGTGCACAACTTGGTACATGTACAAGTTTTGGTCTTTGTTTGCTTATATTCCTTGATTTGTTGTGTATAAATTGCTCAATCCGTACTTGTTCATATCTTGCTTATGCCATGCTCATGCTATCGAAAAACGAATTGAAAATCTCTCTTTTTACTCAAAAAAGGAGCATAGAATGACTTCACACCACGCGCACTTGACCGTGCACGTTCCAAATACCCTTTAAACCCGGGGTGGATGCCACGATGCAGCTCGTTGGGCGATCTTGTTCCCTTCGATGCACGCACGGGTCCATCCCACCTTCCCTTCCGAACCGAGTCAACCACACTTGTCCGTGACACATAAATACCGTGACTATGGTTGGTTTTTGGTCTAGTTCACGTTACCACATCCTTGATACGTGCTCAAAGCTAATTGTGGGCAAATTAATGCCCGAGTTGTGACTCCTTGATGTAATGCAAGCGTGGCCTAACCAGCCTCCAACTCGTGTGTTAGTGACGACCGCAATTAGCAATGGCCATGTACGAAGGATAGGGTGACACCGTGTCGTCGAGCCCCAATGTACGAGTTATTTTGATCATCCTTAAGACCATGGTCAAGGATCGAGATGCCTCATTCAAAATGAGGTCATGTCGGAATGTCGGTGCAGCCTTCGGTGTAGCCTTCGGAGAAAAGTCTCGATCCCGACTGGGGCTTAACCATGATTAGGATGACCCGCGTATTGGGAACTTTACGATGCACTAGACCCTAGGTTAATTTCTTTTGATCGGTGGAAGCCGCGTGCCCTATAGGACCCTCGCCCGGGATAGTCCGTCTTTGGGAGCGTGCAAGACAGGTGAAAAACGAGGGGTCTATAGACGTAGTGATGGCCTCCACTAATCCAGGGTTATAGAATAGTTGCGAAAAAGAAGAGCGATCTTTTCCAACCAATTAGGAATAAGACATGCCTTGAGAAAAATGAAATAATGAAAGTTGAGCCCCTGAATTGTGCACTAACGTTTGTTTATGTGACAAAGCTGGCTAAGGTAATCCAAAGAATAAATGATTTTTTTTTTTTAAGAAAAAAAAAGGAAAAGGAAAAGGGAATTGCTAAATTCATCAAAACGCTTGGCTTGGGTTCCTTCCCCCTAAAGAAGAGTCAAACTTGTTATCCCCTTCAAGTCAGTGTCTCCTGTGTGTCGAGTTTTTGTTTTACTTTAAGGCATGACTTCTCAAAAAATCCTTTCACGGTACCTTACGGTATGTCGGTCTTGTGAATCATAGGAAGTGATGGAAGCCCGCTTTGAAGGCATCGAAAGGGTCATGAGTGCCCTACAACAAATGGTGAGGAGACTGGAGTACGACCAGGGTCGTCTATTGGGAATCGTGGCTAGGATGCAAGAAAAGCAAGCCCCAGATTTGGAGGAAGAGATCCAAAATATGTGGGTCAAGATGGTGCACCCATGTCTTCGTGAGATTTTGAAAGACCGTGAGAATGATTGGCACCAAGAAAGGAAAAGCGTGAGGGGGGAAATGAACTCACAAAGCCGCATTCAGCAGGAAGACATGAGGAACGTCCAAGCCTGCATGCACACATTGGTGGATGCAATCCTAGATATCCGAGCCTATCTCAGAAATCATCCACGCTTGAAGAATCCCCCCATCGAGCCTGCCCAAACGACCCCGGGATGCCAAGGGAGTCTGCCTCCCCAAAACCATACCCCGAGCGGAAGCCCACTACCAAGAAATAGCCGACCTCGCCCCATAGCTCCTAAACCCTCTCACCGCCAAAGGGCCGCACCATACCGCCTTTTCCGCGAATTGGGAACCCCAAGAACCTCACTACTTGATCAATTGCTCAAAGAAGGGAAAATCACTTTGCTTGACCCAAGCGTGATTTCATCCGAACATCCCAGCTAGCGGTCCGATGAAACTCAATTTTGTCGCTACCATCAAGGGGTAGGACACTCCACCGGGGCGTGCGACGCCCTGAAGGACAGGATCCAAGAACTCATTGATGAGGGTGTCATTACCAAACGAGGGGACAAGTGGGTCTGAGCCAGGGACGCAAGGAGAAGAAATGAGGAAGAGAAGAAGTCGTTAGGAGTGGCCTAGTATTTGTGTTCTAGAGAGTCTCCTAAATCCGTAGTGGATATAGTCTTTTGTCTTTCTTTTTCTTTTAGCTTTCCCAAAAGGCCCTGCGAGGCCAAGGTATGTAAAAAGCCACAATGTGGCGATGGTTGAGTCAATAGTCAAGTCCAGAGTTGTAAAAATTGAGTCTTCCGTGAAATGAATTGTCTTTTACTTCTATTCTCCCTAGACTTGAGGCATTATTTGAAAAATTACACTAACTCTCGGAATCACTCCCATTAATGTTTCCAAATGATTGTTATATCCCCGATATGATGAGTTGATTCCCCCAAACATAGAAGTCAACAACGACTCATAAAGGGATGAATGGATCTAAACGTAAAAGGTGCTAAATTCCAATGATTAACCTTGAGATGAATGAATGTTGTGACCCGTTGGCATAAAAGAGACAATCAATGGCAAATCTTCCCCCATACACTACCAGATACACGACCCAAGACACCTTTCTGAGGCAAACTCCCGATGCACATTAAAAGCGTCCCAAGACAGTGAAAAGATGAGGACGTTGTTACTCAGCCACCAAAGTTCAACCATAAGTGCACATGCAGACTTTCCGAATTGTCAAAATCAAAGATAGGATAGGTGAAAAACGGTGAAAAAAAAAGAAAAGAAGAGGCCAATGCCCACGATGACAAGTTGGGACTGATGGGCGCCCGTTCCCCTAAAAAAAATAAAAAAAACAAAAATAAAATAAAATGCTTGCAGTAAATAGCCCGTCCATATCAAAAAGGGTACACCCAAAAGGGCCCATCTCAAAGAGTTCACCCAAGGCAAAGTCAGCAATGACGTCCTCCGAGACAACAAAAGATACCAACCCCGGCCAAGGTGGCCCAAGAGCCGAACTACGATGACCTGAGCTCCTCACACTGAGGGGAACGTAGGCAACCTTTAGGTCCGGTCATAACACGAAATGAACCCATACAACCTTGGTCCTCCCAAAATGATCCGGTTCTCCTTCCCCGGTCCCATCAATGACCAATTCTCCAGATAATGACTAATCCCCCCATAAACAACTTCTCCTCCCAATCTTGCCATTGATCGAATCTTAATCCCAACGGGTCGTAACAGTTATGCACGTTAAGGCTAATTACTTGAATTTTGACCTAAATACTAATCAAGGTCTGTTCAAGAAAACATCTTGATTACATTAATTAAAGTTGATTTCGAATGCCTCGACAAGTCTTCTCTTCCACATCTTAGGAAAGAGCCAAACACGTGAATTTCTGTCCATAGCTTCCTCTCTCAGAAAAGGGACTCACTCCCGTAAAAGCCTATGTGTGTTTACTCGCGTGAGCAAGTGTAATCTGCTCTTGTCCGTGTCAAAGTCAACTTTTGCTTTCGTCCGTGTCAAAAGTCAACTAGGCCACTCCTAAAGAGGGAAGATAAAGGAAATATGGAAATGAGAAAAGTGATATGGTTGGACAATTAAGGGAAAGAAACCCGAGGAGTGATTCCCGGAAAGGTGAAACACTGGGGCTGGCAAACCGTGGTCGAAAAACCCGAGGATTAGACATCACAATGGGGCTGGCTAGCCGTAATCATGCAATGGAAAGACCGACGAAAAGTCATGCTTTGAGTAAAACAGTCTAAGCCAAATAAACCCTCATCTGTCAAAATTCCCCAGAAGCACCCAGAAAATTTGGTCGAAAAAGTCAACCATGCTTGAACAACCCGTACGGCTGTTTTGTCCCTGTGAAAAAAATAATAATAATTCACATCAGCAGCCTATATCAACTGATCTCCCACAAGCTAAACTCATTTTCGCTTGTTCAAAGTCTGTCAAACCCCTTCGTGATTGAGTCCAAACACATCTGGGGAATCCCCGATGGTCCAATAATGACCACAAAGTCCCCTCGAGGCCCAAGCCAGGCATAAATGATGAATTTACAATGATTTAAACAACCAAAGATAACAAATTTTCATACACTATTTTTGAATAAAATAAGCCAAAAGAAAAATTGTTCAGGTTGGTGCACCCTAGTCTGAATCTGGGTAAGGATCCTCCGGAGGCGAATGAACTCTCTCCAAAGGACGACGCGGGTACATGCTAGGGTCAAAGAAGAAAATGGATTCTGCCATGCTGGAACCTTCACCCGAAGAGGATTGGCTTGGAAAGAAGGAAGGACGAATCTGGGAGTGAAGACCCGAATGTCTTGCCGGCAGGGGATCCACGCGCTCTAAGTCCAAGTGGGAAAATGGGTCTGGAGCGACCTCGTGGGAACCAGGATCACGGAGCGAATCACGAAAGGCCTCCAAATCAGCCCCGCCTAAGCTATGGCGACGAACAAAGGACGGCGGTAGCTCCACGCTCGACGACCGACGGAAAGGCCTCTCCCCACCACTCACCGAGTTTCTACCCGGTGCAAACCTAGATTCTGTCTGAGGCCCCTTAGAAGAGCGCCCAACGAACCTCTTTAGCCACCTTTTGGCCCGTTTTAGGAGAGAAGGCCTCCCCAGCAAAGCTCGCGCAGCAACCTGCATATGGATAAGGAAACTGCTCAGCAAGGGAGGAGACAGAAATATCGTATGAGTGTGCACAAATGGAAAAGAATGCATACCACGTCAACGGGAATTTCTCCAACCGGGGCTTCCCCTTCTGCAACAGACACGGCCACCATGTGAACCCGGCCGTCAGCATAAACAAAAGAATAGTCCTACCACACTGGAGGAGCTACCTCAGAAGCCACCACCTGTGGCGATCTCAGCCTCGTGGCCACAAACCGCCCGTATGGCTCATCAGTAATCAATTCAGCGGCATCCGCTCCCATGAGAAAAGGGTCATCCCCACGGTCAGCAACGAACATGGTCTCGGGCGGATCAACGGGCGCCCTCTACATAAGGCCTAGTCCATGCTGCCACAAAACTCTCTCACCTAAATAAAAGGCCTCGCCTCTAAACCCCACCAGCAATCTCCTCTGTCTGGTCACCCACAGGGCTTCGCTCGGATCAAAGACCACCTCCCGCC
The DNA here is from genome assembly GCA_026119855.1 of Campanula takesimana. Taxonomy (NCBI): domain Eukaryota; kingdom Viridiplantae; phylum Streptophyta; class Magnoliopsida; order Asterales; family Campanulaceae; genus Campanula; species Campanula takesimana. The sequence continues at coordinate 980,647 of JAOWBW010000257.1, forward strand.
CCTCATACCGAGACCAAGGGAAAAGGTTGAGCTCCGCCGGCATGGCACCCCTCAAAACCGCTTTCACATCAGCATAGCGGACAGAAACTCATCCCTTAGACCCTCTCTTCTCCCGAGCTTCCCTAGCCCAGCAGGTCATGGCCGGAAAGATGAGGTCCTGGTCAAGAGCCGGCCTCCAGGGATAGTTGCCAAAGATCTCGTAGTACCAAGCCTACAAAAGAAACGGCAAAGAAAGCCGTCAGCACACTGAAATGAAGAATAGGCCGAATGCAAAAAGTAAAGCAAAGACCAAAGTGGAAGTACCTCTAGGGCAAACTGAAAGCAAGCCAAAGACTTGCTCGCTTTCCGGCTATACTTGTCGAGCTCCATGAATAGCTCGGCCAGACCAGCCTCACCCCAAGCAATGTCTCTGATGGCCTCAGGTGTAGTCAGAGACCCAAGAAGAGGGAACATACAGGTAGTATCAGCATTGGCAAAAATGGTGCTACTAAGGAGGAGCCACACATAGGAGCGCCCAAGCTGCTCAGCGGTAATCCGGCCCGCCGCATACTCTAGAAAGTTGGCCCGAATGACCCTCTCCACTGTTTGCACTAGGATGCCCAAACCCTTGGTAGGACCTGAAAATCCAATGAACGCCCTGATCTCGGCCTCAGGGATCCTATCCCTCCAAACAACCGGATGCCCGCCAAAGGAAAGCCCGGTAATCATCGCAAAGTCAGTAGGGGTCACAGCCACCTCTCCCCAGCTCAGATGGAACGTGTGGGTTGTGTCCCACCAATATTCACCCAGGGCATTAAGAAGCCCCATACTCCTATTGGTGTTCACCAGCTGGCCCACAGCCTCTGTAAAAGACACCAGTCCCGTGCGTGCCACCCACTCCCTCAGACCGGGAGCATCATCAACAGACTCAGGCATGGCTTCCCACAAAGAGAAGCAAGCATCCGGCGACCCTCGAGACTTGGGATCACCACCCTACAGGTAAACACAGCAAAGGTATGAATAACACAGTTTACAGATACCAATGCTCATAATGATTGCACAAAAAAAAAAACAAAGGAGAGAAAAGTTTCCGTCCCCTTTAAAATTGCATAAGTTATTTTAAGGGCCATTTTTGGAGAAAGGTTTCCGTCCCCTTTAAAATTGCATAAGTCATTTTAAGGGTCAATTTTTGGAGAAAGGTTTCCGTCCCCTTTAAAATTGCATAAGTCATTTTAAGGGCAATTTTTGGAGAAAAGTTTCCGTCCCCTTTAAAATTGCATAAGTCATTTTAAGGGCCATTTTTGGAGAAAAGTTTCTGTCCCCTTTAAAATTGCATAAGTCATTTTAAGGGCCATCTATGGAGAAAAGTTCCCGTCCCCTTTAAAAAATGCATAAGTCATTTTCAAGGGTCATATTCTTTCCGTCCCGAAAGGCATAGTCACTTTTGGAGAAATTGTCATTTTAGTCTCAACAACAATATGCCCATCCCATAATTTCCCCCACAAACATACAACAACTTATCCTAGGAAATGCTAGCATGCACTTAACTGCGCCAAAATGACTATTCGAACCTAAGGTACAAGTAGTTTATGCATGGACAACGGGCAACATACTTTGATTTTGGAAAGTTTAGCTAGGCATGTTGTGAATACCCCTTTCCAATGAAGCGATGCATGGGAAGTATCTTGTGATTATTATTATTTATAAAGGGAATATTCATAACGACATTAAAATTATGAGAGTCGCCACGCCGTTTTAATTAAATCCAAAACATTGAAAAAAGCATCTTTAGTGGGTTCGGGGGTCAAATTACAACAAGAGAAGAATATTGAACGTTATCACTCCTATTGCCCGAATTGATCGGTCTTTCTATCATGATGCGGTGTATGTAGTGTGTTAGTGATTTAGACCGGATCCGAAGATTGCCTACGTTCCTCTCAATGTGAGAAGCTCAGGTCAGCTTAGTTCGCACATAATTAGAATGTGGAGAGAGAATAGGGATCATGCATAATGAAGAGGGAGGAGAAAGAAACATGCAGGATGATCACATCCTAGAATAATGACTATGCCATCAATGAGATCTCAATGAACATTCATCACATTCATCATGGGAGGATTATTGAACATGGGAGTAATTACCTAAAGTTTAGGGTTTAGAAATAGTTCCTAGATCATCCTTGGGTTGATGAACCCTAAATCATCATCGGCTATGAAATAACATGCAAACATGAAGATCGCAACCCTAAATATAGCATAAATAAGGTTTTAATCTATGAACACGAAGAACATGCGAAGAACATATTATGAACATATGAATGAACATGCAAAGCATATGAAGAAACTATGAATAAACATGTAAGAACATGAATATAAAAGATCTACATTAAAAATGATGCAAGAACGTGAAGAAAAAGTTAGAAAACTTACCTATGTTGGCAAGAAATAAACCTTGATCTCCTTGAGTGTTTGAATGCTTAATTAGCGAGCAAAATTGTGTTTAAGAACTCTCAAAATCGGATTTAAGACTCTCAAACTCGGGATCCTTAACCAATGGGAAGGAATGGATTTATATAGTGAACTGAGGGGAAGATCTGACGGCTGAGATCATCCGGGACAAGGTTGGCCGCCTGGCCATGATTGAAGACGGTGACAATGTTGGCCGCGTGGCCAAGGTTGGAGGCGCAGCAAGGTTGGCCGCGTGGCCAAGGTTGCGGGCTGACGTGATTCCTAAGCTAGGGTTTCTGCATGGTTTAAGGAAACTATATTTTGACCATATTTAGGGTGTTCTAGAATAATGAGACATATTTTGGGAATCCGGGAAAAGTCTTTGCAAGGTTTCTAATTCCTATAAAGTCCTTGTATATTTGAGAAAGCCCTAATAAACTCATTTTCAGATCGGGTACTAACAGTAGCCCCTCGGCGACGCTTCTTGCAAGGCAATGGAGGGTCGACGATAAAAGAAGGATCCGTTCTGGAACATGAGTTTCAAAACAAATGAAAGGATCGATGGAACGGCTGAACCTTGGAGGCGACCTACGTATCCACAGGGAAATCAAGCCAAACGTAGTTCATATCTGATGGGAAATTGGGAATGATTGTCCACTGGTGGGGAGCAACATCTTCTGCTGGGGAGAAGTCTGATCTGTGGGAAAATGCATCTGCCGGGGAAAATGCAACTGCAGGGGATGAGAGATGACCATGTCGGTCGGGTGGCTGAACCTTTTCAGGTTTCCTACGTATCCTTGGAGGAATCAAGCCGGTCGTAGTTCAGAGTTTTGGGGATAAAACGAGACATCGAACTTCTGCTGCGGATAACAAACCTACGGACCCTATCCTGTATGAAGACTGAACATTCGCTAGGGAAACGAGACATCAGACTCCTGCTGGGGATAACAATCCTACGGATACTATCTTGTATGAAGAACGAACATTCGTAAGCAATGAAGTCATTTGGGAAATGGAGGTAAGAGGGATAATGGGACAATAATGACTACGGCGTCTAAATAATCCCAAGATGGAAAAAATAAATGCTGGAACTTTCGCAACGGCCGCGATCGTTCTAGGATGCACATGACGTAGAGGCTGACGGGTTTCTACAATCATATGATCCCTAAGCAAATATTGGGGGATAATGGGACAATAAAGACTACGGAGTCTAAATGGCCTCAAGGTGGAAGTGGTAACTGCCGGGGTAAACGCAATCAGAAACGGACGGGTTCCTGCTGATCGCGCTAAAATAATAGATGCTGGATCTCTCGCAATTAGAGACGAACGGGTCTCTGCCAATCACGATCGATCTAGGATGCGCATGACATAGAGGCGGACGGGTCTCTACAATCATGTGAATCCTAAGCAAATATTTGGGGCACACACGAGGTAGAAACGGACGGGTTCCGACCATCGCAGTGAAGATGGGAAAGAAAATGGAAATTTTAAGGTCAAAATTCCAAGGTCAAAATAGGCTAGGGGCGCCTAAAATGAACAAAGAGAAAAAGATTAGGGGTAAAAATGAGATTTTGTCTGAAAGGACAAGGTTGGCCGCGTGGCCAAAGTCACTGAATTGCAATAGTGGCCGCGTGGCCAAGGACGCTGAGTGGTCAGATCTCCTTCACGCGGATCGCTGATCTGACGGCTGGGATTGCGAGGGCAGAAGTGGCAGCGTGGCCAAGGTCGCCGTCGGGCTGACTCCTTGGTCACAGCGCCAGAAACCCTCCCTCTTCTCCTTCTTTTCTTCTTCCTTCTTCTTCCTTCCACCATTGTTGAGTTAGAGAGAGAGAGAATTCGAGCTTTAGAGAGAGAAAGCTTGGATCCGATAATTTTTGAGGATTTTACTTTAAATACTTTGGATAACATGGCGGATTGGATTAACGAAGCCTTGTTTAGGGATTTTCCGAGCTAAGGTGGATATGTGCCTCCACAACAAGCACAAGAACAGTGGCATGGCGATCCTCAAGGTGAGGAAAATGTAGGGGCTAACCCAGGAGCGGGTTTTGAAGCGGGGCCCTTAATACCACGAGGCGGTTTGAGACCACGAGCGGCGACTCGGAACTTTCGCGACGGCCTTCTTCGGTCAACATTTGATCAAGACTACGATTTCTACATCGACTCAGAGCGTCACTGGTCGATGGGCCTTCCAGAGACACGAGAGGTAAATTTCAAATTCTCGCTCCTCTCATTTTCACATTTTTCGCACTTTTGTACAAAATATATATTGCTAGAATCATAATTTGCTTGAAATGTAGATTGCTAGAAATGTAAATTGCTAGGAGTGTAACATACCTGTGCTGTGTTTACCTGCAGAGGATCAAGGCTCGTGGGTCCACAGTGACTGTGGGCAAACTGTGGGCGTCTCTGCCGGAGGGACCAGGCGGTTTGCGTGCTCGGATTGAGGCTATGGGGTTTGGCCCATTCTTTGACAATGTCCGCACGGTTGGGGGCACCCTGAAGGTGGCGGCGGTGATAGAGGTGTGCAGGGAGTTCTGGTGGGACACCACCCATACTTTTCACTTCAGTTGGGGAGAGATTACCATCACGCCGACGGATTTTGAGGCTATCACGGGGTTGAGGTTCACTGCTACCCCTTTACCTTTTGATGAGAGGTTGGCGGAGCGGCGGGACTATAGGCAGGCTTTGTTGGGGGTTGACACTGATCTGGGAGGAGGTGTCAAGGGTTATGGAGTGGAGGCCGGGAAGGTGAACCGTTTGGTGGAGATGGCTATTGAGGCCTTCGGTAGGGGAGAGTATGATTTGGATTGCTTGGTCTGGCTGTTCTTATGGTACAGCTTTTCAGAGATCTTGTTTCCCAGTGGGGCTACTGTCTGCAGGTACTCACTGCTAGGGGCTTTTGTGGACTTGGACCAAGTCGGTGGGATTTCTTGGGGCGGAGCTGGTTTGGCTGAGATTTACCGGGCATTGGATCATTGCTCGAGGGCTAGCTCATCGGCCTTTGACGGGTTTCAGTTCGCCTTTGAGGTATGCTCTTGACTACCCTTCTTTTCACTTGTTGAGATTTCTTCTCTATCTATTGGTCTGAAATGTCTCTTTCATTGTATGCACAGGCTTGGGTGTATGAGATCTTCGGTGTCGCCCCTTTTCAGTTGGTGATGAGTGCCAACAAGGTCGTCCCTGTCATGTCGTACTGGTGCAAGAGCAACAGGGCTCCTCCCCGCAGAAACCGGGATAGGAAGACGGTGGATGCCGCCGATCTGAGGAGGGCTTTTGCGATGTCTGAGCCTGTCGGGGTCAGGTTTTACCCATGGAGTCCGGCTAATGAGGCTTCAGTGGGTCCCTATGTAGTGGAGTTGACCTGTCACGACCCGAAAACTAGGCTCTATTTTATTAGTAATAAATAATTATTATTTATTTATTTGCTTAATTATTTATTTAAATTATTATTTAATTAATAATTTATGTGTGCATTTTATGAGTTATAATAATTCATGACTAGCATTTTATTTGGGTCATTTGGGTTAGTGTAGTATTGTTGGGTCTTATTTGTTAGTAGGGAGTGTAAGTAATTGTGTGTAGTGTAGAGGAGGGGCCTGAGTGTAAGTTTTTTGGAAATAATTCCCCCTACTCCCTCTCTTCTCCCTCACTCTTCCCCTTCTCCCTCATCATTCCCAGCAAGTCTCTCTCTCTCTCCATGTTTGTGGTAAGCTTTTCCTTCTCTTCCTTCTCTCTTCATTTTCTTCATCTTCCTCTCATTATTTCTCATTTCTTAAAACATGAAACTTGTTTAGATAGTCGTTAGGATCGTAGAGGGCTAAAAATATTCGAGTTCCGGCAACTTTGAGAAAATTCAAGTAAGTTACTTTTCCCCCATTTTTATGCTAAAATGTTCATATCATGTTTATATAATGCTTGATGTATTATATTTGAGGTTTGGTTGAGTTTAGAAATTATTTGGAATTTATTTGAGTTTTAGTCAAAAATGGTGATTTTAGGAATGTTGGGTTTGATTCTTGGTTTTGGTTGATAAATGGTGTATTTGGATCCCCATCCCAGTTATAAGTGGTTTTGGTATACTTTGGAACTTGTTGAAGGAGTTGAGTTTGAGTATTTTGTGTTTTGGTGTATTTTGGGTCGGAATTAAAGAACCCAGCTCTGTTCTTCCCGGCCAAACCCCGACCGGGCGCCCGCCCGCCCCCTGCCAAGCGCCTGCCCACTTCCCCCTTTTCTGACCCTTAGCTTCTGTTATAATGGGCGCCCGCCCGCCCGCCCTGTTTTTCTGGAAATCATATTTGCGTTTGTTTAAGACTAGGTTGTATTTTTAGTTCGGGTTTTAGAGGCACATGAATTGAGTTTTCTTGTCTTTAAATGTTAGGATAGAAGTATATATAGGTATTCCTAAGATTTAGAACGAAAGGAGTGAAATTCGGAGCTAAAACAGGGATTTTTCTTCATATCCGGCCGAACACTTTATAAAAATTGTCCGTTTTACGTTCGATCTTCCGGAGGCCATAACTTCTTCGTCCGGACTCCGTTTTGGACGTGTAAACTATTGTTGGAAATATATTTTCGAGTACTACGCAATGGTTCTATTGGCCGCATGGTTCCAGACCAGAATGGTTGTCTTATTGTTGAGGTTTAAGATCAAGGTGTAGTCTCGGTCTAGGTTCCATAGTACTATTCTAGTTGACTTAGTTGGGCACCGTGGAGCACTTTAGTAATTAAAATTGGTTCCTTTGTGAACAATGGTGTTATGTAATTTGATCAAGTATTGTTTGGGAATGTTTGGGCATCTTATGATGTGTTCGTGATTGTTCCAATCGAATTGATTTTCGAGTAAGACTTGGTCTAGGTTTTAGGCGATGTCCTATAGTACCTAGAGGGTTGTTATTGAACACCAAGGTGTAGGGTTTAGTCATGTCGTGATCATGTTCTAAAAAGAGTAACCTTTTGGATTCGTTTGGGGTGTTTAGAATTTGTTCGTTATGGACGGAGGTAAAGCGTGAATTGGCAATTGGGTACTTACGGTTTGATTTCCCTTAAGGTGTATTCATTATGATTTCCTACTTTGGAATTCCAGATGTGATGAGATGGTTGAGTTCATAGTCCTAGTATATCTTTATGAGTAAATGTTTAGGGTCATTTTGGTAATAGTCATTGTGTCATTTGCGAGCGACCGTTTGGGTTGTGCTCTTTATGATTAACTTGTGGGCATCATATTTAGGATGTATTTGGTACGTGCCTTATCTTGGAATCATTATGTTTTAATGGTAAATGTTGTTGGACTCTTTTATGAGAAACTCCTTGTGCTATTGTTGTTGAACTCTTCTTGAGTAATCGTTTGCATCTTTTATGGTGATTAATTGGTATGATTCCCTACTTTGGAATCAATGGTTGTTTATTGTGCTAGTATTTTATTACTTAGCCTTTACTTGAAAGTCCAGCTGGTATTTTGTGTGTGTTTGGGCGATGCGAAACATTATGATGGCACAGCCAAGTCCATTGTGATGTTGACCATTGTTTTGCCCCATTATTACCCTCCTCCAGATTGGCCTTGGATGTGAGAAGAGCTAGCTCCTTTGTGTGCATTTTAGCTTTACTTGGAGCATGACTTTGTGGCATGTCTCCCGTCCCTTGTGACACTTCATTTGGTTATTGGTTCCGGTACCGGGTTTCTCTTCAGCTTTTATGCTACTATGAAGATGGTTTGTTTGATCGATGGGTTGATTGGTCGCTTCTGACCGGGGGTATTCTCTTCAGCTTTTATGCTACTATGAAGATGGCTTGATGGGTTGATTGATTGATTGGTCGGTTCTGACCGGGGTTCTCTTCAGTTGTTATACTGCTATTGTTGATTGGTTGATCGGTTGAAGCTGCGCAGCGATTGTTCTATCAGTTTGGTGAAACCTTGGCTAAGTATCCTTTGTTACGTGTTTATTTCAGTCTTATGTGTTGCATGATGAGTTAGTCGTTATTTCCAACTGGTATGGGACAGTTGGCGATAGGGAGCTTTCTCATTTGTTGTTATGTGATTTACTTGTTCAGTTATCATTGATTTGCATGATATTATGCCATGTAGATGCATTTAGTAACTTACTGAGATTTTATCTCACCCCGTTTCTTGTTTCAATTTTTTTTCCTTAACCCCCCCCCCAGGAAAGCAAGTGGTAGCGTTGTGAGGTCCGTTGTAGCGGGAATCTTCTGAGCAGGTTGATCGTATTTGGGATAGTTGCTCTTCGGAGCCTTTATGTATTTTATTGTGGGTTCGTAGTCGTTCAGTGTTTTGTATATACGGTTGTACTTTGGATATTTTTGTTAATAGTTGTTCTTGCTTCCGCACTTGTTTCTAGTCTCCGAGTTATAATCTCGTTGAGGTGTTGTTTGATGGTATTGGTTTATAGTTGAATTCACGCGCCCGGTTTGGTATATTACATTTTGGAGATGTACATTTTGTAAAGTTTTTATTTATGGATTTTTGAGATTTCCGGGGTGTGACAGTTGGTATCAGAGCAATGGTTTTAGATCTTGAAGGGGAATAAGAACTCTGATATTGAATAGGTTTCAATACTTGGGTGTTATGATTTTGAGTGGTTTAGAAACTAAGTTTTCTTGAAAGTATGAAGTTAAGTTAGAAGTTGGTTGAGTTATGAGTCGTGGTATTGACGTCGAGTGTTTCTTCTCTTGTGGTTTATCAAGTATAAGATTGGTGTCAATAGTGTTGGTTCCATTGGGGTTAGTCGGCTTGGGAATCGAGAGTGCGAGTTTTGAAGGCTTGGACGTACCTATCTCGTAAAGTGGAAATGTCTTGTGCTATGTTCGTATGTTTGTTCTTATTAAGTGATTTATGTTGAGGTGTATTCTCGAGTACGAAATTTCGTGATTTATACTGATTGAGGTAAGGTGGATTGGTTATGTCACCTATACAGGATATTGACGAATTAAGTAGTATGGCCCAGCTTTCAAGGTGTCTCGAATTTCTTGGGTGCCATCGACAGGTGGGGAATAATTCTATATTAGTGTGTTTGACTTGTTTAGGAGCATACTAAGTATATATAATGTTCAGGTTATATCTTGAAAGTCAGAAAGTCTTTATTATAAGGTGGTGCTGGGAATTTAGCTTATTCTGTTGGCAATATTAATTTTGAAGTCTTGGGTATAATTTATATTGGGGGCAATATGTCGCTTGATCGATAGGGAACTTGGGTTAAATTGGGTTGTGGTGGTACAAGGTTGTAATGCTAATATTTAGATCAATACCCATATTGTATCGGTTGGGTTATAGGAGTTGAGGATTCAATGAGGATCTCTTGAGGAAAATTTTGGTCACTTTTAGTACATCTCCGTGAATGCATCGGAATGGATTAGTATGGAGAGGTGTACGATTTGTTATGGATGATGAGTTTGTTGTAGGAGTTATGATCATTAATGGTGATAAGCGTGTTAAGTTAGAAAGGACTAAGCACATTTTGGGAGAGTAATAATTTCTCAATCTATGTTAAAGACATTTTGAAATTTTGGTTAAATAGGGGTTCTATGGTTCTAAATCCCTTCTTGGTGGCGTTACCCGAATTGGATCAAGGGTATGTGAAGAAAGTTGAGTATCAATACTTGGGCATAAGTAAGGAATATCATGATTTGGTATTGGGTCAGTCGGAACGTTGCTAGCTAATTGGCTTATTATGATGGTAGTACTATTGAGCCTAAGTATCATTAGGTTAATAAATGTATGCGTGAAAGACTAACTTGGGTTAGCTATTGAAGATTTGAGGTTTGTTGATTTCCTTGGGTATATGAGCACAGGTTATTAACTAAAAAGGGAGTTAGAGGAAATCCCTTGAAGATAAAATTTAGATCATTTTCGGACTATTGAGTATTCGTAATTATTTTAGGCTCTCAAGGATTGGAGTGTTATGACGATGATATTATGGCGTAGATTTAAGTGGACATTTTGTATTAAAATTTTTGGTTTATATTACACCACTAGTTTAAGGTGCTACCTAGAGCGAGAGCACTATAATGGGAATCCTTAGAGATATAGCCTTTGGTGAATATTATGGGGATGGAAAATTTCTTTAGCCTTTCATATTTTAAAAGCTGATTAAGCTCGAGAGGGTAATGTTTTGAATTTCAGGGGAATAATACTAAGTATGCGATTTACAAATAGAAGTATCTTTGCGGTGTAGTTAAGGTTATGAATAAGGCGAGCTTGAGATATCTCGAGAATTATGTGTGGAAATAATTTGGATTCTTCGATCTTGAGTACGGATTTTGATTAGTAATGAAGATAATGATGGAATGATTCGGTTCAAGAGGTAGTGTCATCGTAAGCATCATTTAAGGTTACCTTGTAGTGGGTTAGATTGGACAATTGAGGAATTTGAGAAATGGCAGAACTACCGTATCCGTACCTATTTGGTCTTTCGGGTAAGTAATTTAAAATTCGGGTCGAATTTTCTTTAAGGGGAGTGAATGTCACGACCCGAAAACTAGGCTCTATTTTATTAGTAATAAATAATTATTATTTATTTATTTGCTTAATTATTTATTTAAATTATTATTTAATTAATAATTTAGGTGTGCATTTTATGAGTTATAATAATTCATGACTAGCATTTTATTTGGGTCATTTGGGTTAGTGTAGTATTGTTGGGTCTTATTTGTTAGTAGGGAGTGTAAGTAATTGTGTGTAGTGTAGAGGAGGGGCCTGAGTGTAAGTTTTTTGGAAATAATTCCCCCTACTACCTCTCTTCTCCCTCACTCTTCCCCTTCTCCCTCATCATTCCCAGCAAGTCTCTCTCTCTCTCTCCATGTTTGTGGTAAGCTTTTCCTTCTCTTCCTTCTCTCTTCATTTTCTTCATCTTCCTCTCAATATTTCTCATTTCTTAAAACATGAAACTTGTTTAGATCGTCGTTAGGATCGTAGAGGGCTAAAAATATTCGAGTTCCGGCAACTTTGAGAAAATTCAAGTAAGTTACTTTTCCCCCATTTTTATGCTAAAATGTTCATATCATGTTTATATAATGCTTGGTGTGTTATATTTGAGGTTTGGTTGAGTTTAGAAATTATTTGGAATTTATTTGAGTTTTAGTAAAAAATGGTGATTTTAGGAATGTTGGGTTTGATTCTTGATTTTGGTTGATAAATGGTGTATTTGGATCCCCATCCCAGTTATAAGTGGTTTTGGTACACTTTGGAACTTGTTGAAGGAGTTGAGTTTGAGTATTTTGTGTTTTGGTGTATTTTGGGTCGGAATTGAAGAACCCAGCTCTGTTCTTCTCGGCCAAACCCCGACCGGGCGCCCGCCCGCCCCTATTCAGGCGCCCGCCCACCCTGTTTTTCTGGAAATCATATTTGCGTTTGTTTAAGACTAGGTTGTATTTTTAGTTCGGGTTTTAGAGGCACATGAATTGAGTTTTCTTGTCTTTAAATGTTAGGATAGAAGTATATATAGGTATTCCTAAGATTTAGAACGAAAGGAGTGAAATTCGGAGCTAAAACAGGGATTTTTCTTCATATCCGGCCGAACACTTTATAAAAATTGTCCGTTTTACGTTCGATCTTCCGGAGGCCATAACTTCTTCGTCCGGACTCCGTTTTGGACGTGTAAACTATTGTTGGAAATATATTTTCGAGTACTACGCAATGGTTCTATTGGCCGCATGGTTCCAGACCAGAATGGTTGTCTTATTGTTGAGGTTTAAGATCAAGGTGTAGTCTCGGTCTAGGTTCCATAGTACTATTCTAGTTGACTTAGTTGGGCACCGTGGAGCACTTTAGTAATTAAAATTGGTTCCTTTGTGAACAATGGTGTTATGTAATTTGATCAAGTATTGTTTGGGAATGTTTGGGCATCTAATGATGTGTTCGTGATTGTTCCAATCGAATTGATTTTCGAGTAAGACTTGGTCTAGGTTTTAGGCGATGTCCTATAGTACCTAGAGGGTTGTTATTGAACACCAAGGTGTAGGGTTTAGTCATGTCGTGATCATGTTCTAAAAAGAGTAACCTTTTGGATTCGTTTGGGGTGTTTAGAATTTGTTCGTTATGGACGGAGGTAAAGCGTGAATTGGCAATTGGGTACTTACGGTTTGATTTCCCTTAAGGTGTATTCATTATGATTTCCTACTTTGGAATTCCAGATGTGATGAGATGGTTGAGTTCATAGTCCTAGTATATCTTTATGAGTAAATGTTTAGGGTCATTTTGGTAATAGTCATTGTGTCATTTGCGAGCGACCGTTTGGGTTGTGCTCTTTATGATTAACTTGTGGGTATCATATTTAGGATGTATTTGGTACGTGCCTTATCTTGGAATCATTATGTTTTAATGGTAAATGTTGTTGGACTCTTTTATGAGAAACTCCTTGTGCTATTGTTGTTGAACTCTTCTTGAGTAATCGTTTGCATCTTTTATGGTGATTAATTGGTATGATTCCCTACTTTGGAATCAATGGTTGTTTATTGTGCTAGTATTTTATTACTTAGCCTTTACTTGAAAGTCCAGCTGGTATTTTGTGTGTGTTTGGGCGATGCGAAACATTATGATGGCACAGCCAAGTCCATTGTGATGTTGACCATTGTTTTGCCCCATTATTACCCTCCTCCAGATTGGCCTTGGATGTGAGAAGAGCTAGCTCCTTTGTGTGCATTTTAGCTTTACTTGGAGCATGACTTTGTGGCATGTCTCCCGTCCCTTGTGACACTTCATTTGGTTATTGGTTCCGGTACCGGGTTTCTCTTCAGCTTTTATGCTACTATGAAGATGGTTTGTTTGATCGATGGGTTGATTGGTCGCTTCTGACCGGGGGTATTCTCTTCAGCTTTTATGCTACTATGAAGATGGCTTGATGGGTTGATTGATTGATTGGTCGGTTCTGACCGGGGTTCTCTTCAGTTGTTATACTGCTATTGTTGATTGGTTGATCGGTTGAAGCTGCGCAGCGATTGTTCTATCAGTTTGGTGAAACCTTGGCTAAGTATCCTTTGTTACGTGTTTATTTCAGTCTTATGTGTTGCATGATGAGTTAGTCGTTATTTCCAACTGGTATGGGACAGTTGGCGATAGGGAACTTTCTCATTTGTTGTTATGTGATTTACTTGTTCAGTTATCGTTGATTTGCATGATATTATGCCATGTAGATGCATTTAGTAACTTACTGAGATTTTATCTCACCCCGTTTCTTGTTTCAAATTTTTTTTCCTTAACCCCCCCCCAGGAAAGCAAGTGGTAGCGTTGTGAGGTCCGTTGTAGCGGGAATCTTCTGAGCAGGTTGATCGTATTTAGGATAGTTGCTCTTCGGAGCCTTTATGTATTTTATTGTGGGTTCGTAGTCGTTCAGTGTTTTGTATATACGGTTGTACTTTGGATATTTTTGTTAATAGTTGTTCTTGCTTCCGCACTTGTTTCTAGTCTCCGAGTTATAATCTCGTTGAGGTGTTGTTTAATGGTATTGGTTTATAGTTGAATTCATGCGCCCATTTTGGTATATTACATTTTGGAGATGTACATTTTGTAAAGTTTTTATTTATGGATTTTTGAGATTTCCGGGGTGTGACATGACCGCTTCTAGGGTTCTGCTTGTGGGTCTCACCGGGGATGCCATGTATCTCGGAGAGAGGGTGGTTCGTCAGCATAGGGCTGGTGCGTTACCGTGGGCTCCTTATGACCCTCCTCGGGATATGCTCCGTCCTTCGAGGTTGGCAACTTTCTTGGCTCCTACTACGGCAGAGCATTACAGGGGGAGTGACGACTACACCAGCTATATGCAGACTCGGTTGATCAGCCCTCAGGTTCGGGTTAGGATGTTATCGGGAGAGGGATCGAGCTCGGCCCGGTATATTGGTCGGAGTCGGCCTTTGGTGGACATGCCCCTTCGCTCGAGTAGCGTGAGAGTGATGAGGGGCGGCCGGGAGGTGGAGCTTAGCTTGGAGCCGACTGATGCATATCTTGTTGAGGAGACATTCATTCCTCCGCCCGACACTGGGGTACGGCTTTGTGCTTTATATTAGTCATGTTCGCACACACTTAGTTCTTTCTGTATCACAATCTCTGCCTTTGGGCCTTTTTCAGGTGACTCAGGAGGCATATATCCGTTCAGCTCGGCGGGAGAACGTGTTGATGCGCTTACTGAGGGAGGCGTACCATTTATGTACTTGTCAGAAGGACGAAGTTGTGACACCCCAGCGTCGTGAGCGGTCTCCGAACGGGTCGGGTTCTTCTCACACCAGTGGACGGGCGGTCCGGGGTCGGAGTTTGGGTGCCGGTAGCTCTCGAGCTTTAGCGCGGCGTGAAGACGCCACGGAGGAGGATTCTGATTAGGCGGGGCCCATCTTTCCATCTTTATTTCCTACACTGTTAGCTAGTAGAGACAAATATGTACTGGACAAACATTTAACATGCATGTAAATATATTTATGAACTAAAATGAGAATGATTTTGTGACAACCTATCTGTACAAAATAATTATTTTACAATGCTCCTAATTTTTATACAATGCATGAGCCTCGGGGAGGGACAGGTACGTTGTTTGCATGGATCCGTTGCGGAGTGGGAGTAACGATCTGCGATTTCTGCATGGGGGAAAGAGTGGCCCCGTGGCCAAGGAAAAGTCGGCCGCCTGGCCAAGAACAATAGTGGCCGCGTGGCCGAGGACAATTGTGGCCGCGTGGCCAAGTCTGCCGCCGACTCTGGTTTTCCTTTTCCTGGCAAAAATTGGAGTTTGTGTAGTGTTTAATGGGAATTTGGGTTCCCTTAGAATTCGTACCAGCCACTTCTTTTGAGAAATTTAAAGTTCCAATCACCAATTTGCTTGCTCTTTGCCATGGATCATGAGGCTAGGATCACAAGTCTTGGGAAAAAAGTCTTTATAACCTCTTTGGAGAAGTGGGTTGCCAAACTTTCTGGTTCTAGTCGTAGGAAACTTGATGAACGGTATGGGATAATGTCTTTGGTCACTTTTGCCCATGAACTCCAATACCAACCTTTTGCAAGCCTGTAGGAAATTTTGGAATGATACCCTCCATGTCTTCAACTTTTCATTCAACGAGATGACACCCACTTATGAGGATATCGCAGCGCTTTGCGGCTACGAAGGGAAGGGTAAAGTTGCCTTGCCTTTTGACTTTGTTTGCTTGAGGGACAAGTTGATGACCTTTGGCGTGTCCGTGGAGGACTTTGATAGGTATGTTAGGGGCGGCTATGTTGACCTTTCTTGGATGCCACAACACTTCATGCACATGGACGTGGCTTCTGACCGTTCTTTGGACCATCTTGCACTATGCTTGTTTGCCTCTATTCTCTTCCCCTCTGAGGTTGGGTTTGCCAGTGAAGGGTGCTTGGGCATGGTAAATTCCGCTCGTCTAGGCTATGACATTGTGCCGGCTATCCTTGGAGAGATGCTCTGTGGGATTCCCCATCTCGCGGCTTATGGTGGGATGTCCTGTGGTAGTGATAGGCTCTTGACTATGTGGTTGCAAGAGAGGCTTCGCGTCAACAAACCGGCGACTTCTGTGAAGGTGGCTCCATGGATGCACCGTATTAGGGGGATGGCGGAGCGGTTTTAGGGCATGACTCTCAAAGGTTGGGAACAGTATTTGGCAGATATGGTGACTCATGACATTCAATGGGTGGTACCCCATTGGCACATTCATTCTGTGAGGGAGAAGCAAGTAGGACTTCATATGATCAAAGTTCCGACACTCTCTGGGACTACCTTTTACTACCCCGCTAGAGTGCTCCGTCAGTATGGCTTAGTGCAGACTACCCCGGAGGGTTGGGACAAGGAGAGAGATGATTTTCCTTTTGGGATACTTCAGTTGGATGACAGTACTTCGGTCCTTCTCTCTCAGATATGGGGTGAGGCCGGTTTTAGCCGTAGGACCTTCATCACCCCCTCTAGCAACACCTACCTGTCACGAGAGTACTTGGATTGGTATATGGGGAGACTTGGGCATGCGGAGCAGACCTAGAGACCCTAAGGGGCACTATTTTGGGATCCTGTGCTCCAAGTTTTTCATTGAGAATGAAAGAGGTTGTGGCTTATGAGAGGAGGATGAGCAAAAGCGTGACCAACGGGAATGGAGATGGAGTGGGGGCATCCAAGAAGAGGAAAAGCGAAGAGGTTCCTATCGGCAAGGCTAAAGGTGTTAGCGAGTTTGAGAGGAGATTTTGTGAGAAACCTAAGAAGAAGAAGGTTCGCCGTGGACAAAGCAAGAAGAAGGAGACCGAGGGCACAAGTGGCTCTAAGGGGTAGTTCCGAGCATTCTTCCATAGTCATTGTAGACACATTAGTTTTAATTTGTGCCTTATTTTACGTTTTAATCTAAATTTCAGAATAGGTTATTTATTCAAAAAGTATGTCGAGCTTAGACTCATCAAATAAGTGTTAACATGCAATGGCTGTGGAAATAAAAGTTTTTGCTTTCAGAAAATACAACTTCTATCTTTATTGCTTTGTGACAGGATTTGGATGTTTATTTGTTTTTTAGACCGCACCTTTTGAAAGGCTGCCTACGTTCCCCTTTTACAAATAGGACTAAGGGGCTCAGGTCACTGTAGTTCACTCCAGTCGGACTAGAATGATTTTAGAGAAAGGGAAGATAGAAGGGGGAATGCTCTAACTTTTGCCTAGACCGCCCTTGCGGGTTTTCGATCTAGCGAGCTTTGTACGCACCCTTATTTTGCATTGACCACCCTTTGCGGGTTTTCAGTCTATCGGGCTTCTTTTTGCGTAGTAAACATTTTTTTTTAGAGAGGGGGGTTGTACTAGTCGTAGTAGCGTCTGAGCTTGCTGATGTTGACTGGTTCCTTGAGCGGGCTGCCATCCAAATCTGCCATTCTGTCTAGTCTTGTGGCGCGCCTCGAGCTTTGGTCATTGCGTCGACGCGTTGCTTCAAATCCTCTATTTCTCTTGAGATGTCTTGAATCGTTTCTGCAGTCAGGTGTGAGAGTACCTCTGGGTTGTTCCTCACATAAGGCTCGATTTCGTAGCAACCAAGGAGTTCTAAGTTTTCGCTTTCCCTATAGAACCAAAATCCTCTCACGCCGGTGAGCATGTTCTCGTCCATCAAACCTTGGATTCTCCTTTGTAGAGCGACACAGTCGTTGGTGTCGTGGCCTTCGTCTTGGTGGTAAGAGCAACTTTTGGTAGGTTCAAATGGTTGAAGGGGTGGTAATTCGGAGAGGAGTGAATGTTCTCCTAGAGGCTGCATCTTGCCCATTTGTCTCAGTTGGTCTAACAATTTTGCGAAAGGGGTCCCTATTCTTGTGTATCGGTGGACTGAGAGGGGGTATTTTTCCAACCATCTTTGCAGTTTTTCACTGATTTTTTTTCCTGGCGCGAGGGCCACGATTCTGTCGTTGGTGTTGGGGCCCGAAGTTCATTCCCATGTGCCGGGTGCAGGATTGGGGTATTCGCGAGGTACTCCTTGAGGCAGCATAACGTGAACTCACATCTCGAACTCCATTCTTGGTCGCGGGCCCTTTCTATTTCTCTGAGTGTCGGTTCCCCCACTGTCGTAAAATGGTTGAGGTATTGCAGTAACTTGATGAGTTCTTCCTTTTCGGCTTTGTTCCGAGGAGACTGCATTCTCAACACGGCTCGTACTCGCCGACTGATGGTCCTCCACGAGGTTGTGGAGGGGGTCGCTTCTTGGTCCTCCTCGGTTGTCTCGACCTGGCCTTTTCCGTTGAAGATATCCTCGGGTTGTGTCTCCTTTGGCTCGGCTTCGATTCCCAAATTCACACATGTTAACACCTCATCGGCAGCTTGGGCTCGAGACGCGTTTTGATTGATAACCTGTTCTGAGATTTCTTTAGTGTATTCGTTATTTAATGTGTCTGTGTCTGCCTCTTCTAATGAATCATTATTAACTAAGTGTATATCAATAAGTTGATTTTTAGCCAATTTATCATATGAAAGAGTGACTACGGAAGGATACTCGGAAAGGTCGAGGGTTTCATTCATGGAAAATGGGAGTACATTGTTTGTGACAGACTCAAACTCGAAAGATAAATTATTAAACTCGGGGGAAGGGGATCTAGGAGTAGTGACAGGCGATGCTGCAGGACCGTGGAAAAGGGAACAGTAGGAGAAGGAACTACCCCCAGTGTGTCTGCCATGAACTCGGGAGTAGCTATGGGACCTCCGATTGTGCACCAGTTATTGAGCTTACCCGCCATAGGCACCACCAATGTCCTTGGGTCCACCTCACCTTCAGAATCGTCCCCAATGACGGAAACCATGTCTTCGTGCAGCCCCAGATTACCCAGATGTTGAAGCAGATATTGGCCATCCCACGTCACAGTCATTCTTGGTGCTTCTGCAGTTTCTGCTGTCGGCTTGTCAAGGGTTGTGGCTTCAAGTTGATCTGCCAAGTCATCTGCAACCTTGGCTGAGTACTCATGCCTGATGGTTCTAACTCTGCCCGTGGCTTTGTCATATTCCATGTAAGTCAGCATCATGTTGGACCGATCGAATTCCACGTCTCTGAAAATCTCGAACCCTTTCTGCAACTTCCCGGTGTGGTCAATCCATGGCTCTGCGAACTCAAAACACGAAAACTCCTCGCCTTCCCTAACAAAGTAGCTATTCAGGGACAGGCGGTATGGCCGCATTTCAGGCTTTTTGTAGGGAAGCTTCATCTTTTTAAGCAATTTTATCCTTTGTTGCTCCATCTTGTCTTCAGGAGTAAGGGTGTATCCTAGGCCGAACAACCCTCGATGATCAACCTCTTCAACCAATTCTGTGGGTCCTTGCAAGTTCTTACCTAGCCCCAGCCCCGGTATGAAGCCCATGTTTCGTAGCATCCTCACAATAGGTGACACCCTATCTGAAGCCCTGGTAAGGTCAATGGCGCAGATCTGTGCTTGGGCCACTATTTCAAAACCGTTGAAGAGTCTTCTCTCTTCCCCATGCTGAATCTGTAAGACAGGAACGCCCTTGGTGTCCGTCCCTTGGGCAGTTACGAGATCGCTGTAGATGATGGTCACTTCATTACCAGATTGAAACTTCACACACTGGTGCAGGGAAGATGGGACAGCGCCCGACTGATGTAACCATTGACGGCCAAGGAGGAGTGAGAAGGTTGCGGGGATGTCTATGATGTGGAAGTCGGTCGATAGGATCTTTGTTCCGATGGTAATGGGCAAGGTGGCTTCGCCTATCACGGCGCGGCATGTAGAGTCATATGCTTTGATGGTTTTCTTGGATGGGCGTAAATCAACACCATGAACGCCAACCACATCCATCATCCTTGAAGGCAGGATATTAATAGCAGAACCATTATCAATGAATACACGGGGAATTTTCTTGCCATTTACCTCGATAGTGATATATAAAGGCTCATTATGATCAACTCCGAATATTGGCTTGTCTAGCTCTGAGAATGTGATGATGTTCCCGTAGTGGATATTACCGATCATGTGGGTGACGTCCTCCGGGGTAATAGTGGATGGTACCATGGTGGCGGCGAGGTTTTGCTCGATCATTAGGCGATGGGCTAGGGAGGAGGTGAGTAGGGACAATAGTGAAATGTGGGCTTGGGTTTGTTTGAGTTGAGTGAGGATAGGGTCTTCTTTGTCTAGGTCGGCTTGCTCGGGTTCCTTCCCAAAGATTTTCTTTGCACCTTTTGGGACGGATTGGTACACTTGACCGGATCTTGTAAGGAGACAAACTTCTGCACGTAGCTCCTCCAAAGACAATGGCGTGTCACGACAAGGGGGCGAAACTTCGGTCTTTTCGGCCTCCTCGAAGATTTCGGCCCAAGAAAGAGGTTGAGAGGGTTTGGGACTCTCTTCCTCTAGAGATTCGACTTCACTAACTAGTTTTTCTAAAGACAACAAGTAGAGAGAAGGTTCTTTATTATTAATCATTGAAATACAACCCGTCTCATCATAGTCCGCCACAACAGGCTCGGCTGGATCAGTGATCTCGCTAAGTTCTACCATGAGTACATTGCTAGCTACATAATCTCTAGGGTCTTCGACAAGTCCCTTGTGGATGAGCTCTTGCACGGATTTCTTGAGTTCAAAGCATTCTTCGGTAGTGTGACCGGTGCACTTGTGGTAGTGGCAAAACTTTGACAAATCGCAACCAAGGCGGGGGAGGTGTCCTTCTAATGGTTCGAGAATTTCTAACGTCACTAATGCCATGAAGATATCCACCATCGTGAGCCCTATCTTGTCAAAGGCATCCATGAGCTCTAGGATACTGATCTCGCATGTTTGTACCATATTCACCCCACCCCCATTGTTAGGAAGAGGGTTCTTCAACACATTGGGACCCTTCGGCTTCTCAATATTCTTGTCATTGATCAACCCTTGAACTACGCGCTTCAATTGGATACACCCATCCGTCGTGTGCCCAATGTACTTGTGGTATTTGCAGAATTTAGATGCATCTAAGTCAGTCCTTGGGTTGGCGGGTTGGTAATTCTCTAACGGCTTAATGAGACCTCTCTTGACTAACACGTCAAAGGCCTTCCCCATGGGCATTCCAAAATCATCAAAATACTCCCTCTGTTATGGACCCCCATTCCTTGTTACGGCTTAGACATCTAGCGGGACCTCATTTTGGACCATATTCACTTAGCCGACGGCCTCCTTTCCACCCCTAGGAGGCGCAGGCGCAGTAGGAGCCTTGTAGCGAAAGAAGTTGTTGTTGTTGGTCTTTGGACTTTCCTTTGGCGGCACAATCCCAGTGAACCCTGCTTCGTACCTTACTCCGGCGTCAACCATTTCCCGCAAGTCAGGGAAATAACCATTGTCGATGGCTGCTTTCATCTCAGGCAATAAACATTTGTGGAATATCTGTTTCTGTTCCTTTGCTTTTGGTGGGTATTGGACCTCGCACAACCGATGATTCCACCTCTTGTATAAATCATAAATAGCCTCGCCGGGCTTTTGCATAGTATTCTCAAGATCCGTTCGATTCACATGCCAATCCAAGTTAGCTTGATACTTCTCACAGAAAACGACACTAATTTGATCCCAAGTTTGCCTCTCGCCTGGTTCTAGCCCCAAGAACCAACGCAGAGCTATACCATCCAAAGTGCTATGGAATACGCGAGCCATTTGTTCGTTGGTGCAGTCACGAGCCCTCATGGCCAACACATAACTATCCAAATGAGTCTTAGGACACGAGTCACCATGAAACATCGCCACTTTAGGCATCTTGAAATCTTTGGGGAGAGCCCCCACTTGGCTAGGGTTGATTGTCTTGGTAGTCGGTGCACTTTGCTTATCCACGGTCTCGATCAACTTGCGCATTTGCTCTTGCATGGCCGTGACCACAGGGTGATTGGAGATGTCGGGGATAGATTCTGACAGAATGACGGGAGGAGTAGTGGAAGTAGTAGCAGCGGCCATCCCAATACTCAGAGGCAACGAGGGTGCGGGTAGTTTGCTAGCAGAGAGGTAGCCACCAAGCAGTTCAGGGGAAGGTTCATAGACAGCCTTGTTTTTGCTCATGGTAGTGAAACCTTGTTGGGTGTAGAGAGAAGGAGGTGGAGCATTGCGGTAGCTTGGGAGTGGGAAGGTAGTGGCATTGGTGTTAGAGGGACAGTTGGTATTGACCTCTTCATCCTCGACATAAATGAAATTCTTACCATCGGGCGCCATTCTAGTCCCCTTTTGTCGAATGTGTTCCCTCAACAGTTAGTTCTGGTCTTCCAAAATCTTGTTACTTTCCTCGAGATTCTTGATCTTGGCTTCGAGATTGGCGAGGAAGTTCTGGAGGCTTGGGGGAACACCATTGAGAGTAGCCTCAGTGTTGAGTTCGGCGGCACTAGCAGGAGGAGCATAGACTGAAGATGAAGCGGGAGTTGACATTGCTGATGACGAGACTGAGAACGTGGACGGAGTAGAAGCTTCACGTTGTAGTCGACCACCCGAACGGATCCAAACTTGCTTTGCTGAAAGGTTGAAGGGAAATGAAGCTTTTAGGAGATGGGGAAGGCTCATGCAAAGTATATTTTAATTTACAAAAACATACATTATTTACATCCTAATTGGTTGGAAGGGGTACCCCTTTTTCGCAACTATTTAGAAGACTACGATTAGTGGAGGCCATCACTACGTCTATAGACCCCTCGTTTTTCACCTGCATTGCACACCCCCAAACGGACAATTTGGGCGAGGGTCCTATAGGGCAAGCGGCTTCCACCAACCATCAGATCCTACGACTAACCCTTCCTTAAAGGCATTTATCATGGTGTCTAGGTTACATCCTACACAAGTTAATGATGAGCGGGGATCTTGACAACAAACACTCATCTTACTATGGCACGTCCCTTGTAGGGAAATCAATTTTTTGTGCACTTTCTCTCAAAAGATCTCGATTCATCATTGACTTGGGGATGACTCGACATAGACAACACATTAATTGACTATTAAGGAAAAGCTAGTCAAACCAACCGGTCAAAACCTAGGTGTGTTACCTACACTAGTGTGGGTTGACATGGGTTAGGTAAAAGGTTCCCACCGTATACGGTGAGTGGAATAGACGAGTGACTCGAAAAGAGTGTGACAGTAGCGCACAAATTCCTGTACATCGAATACTCTAGGTAATGGGGACCTGTGCAGTGCTGACACGGACTAGTGGTAGTGTGAGGCAAGAAACTAATTCTTTTTAGGGAGAAAAGAGAGAAGCTTTGAACGTTTGAATGATGCGATGCAATGCATGAGAGAAAGAGAGAGAGAATAATGTACAAGGGAGCATAGCATAGTTTTGTTTGACCCTAATACTAAAGCGAAGATAACAAGGGTACATGGTACAAGGTACAAGGTACAAGTATTAACATGGCGGAGTGCGCGGGTGCATGTGTAAACATGGCTTAACTGTAGGGGGCACGTGAAAACATGGCAAGTGTGCATGTGAAAACATGGCAGGTGTGTGCATGTGTAACCATGGCAAGTGTGCATGTGTAAACATGGTAGGTGTGTGCATGTGTAAACATGGCGAGTGTGTGCATGTGTAAACATGGCGAGTGTGTGCATGTGTAAACATGGCAGGTGTGTGCATGTGTAAACATGGCAAGTGTGTGCATGTGTAAACATGGCAAGTGCGTGCATGTGTAAACATGGCAGGTGCGTGCATGTGTAAACATGGCAAGTGTGTGCATGTGTAAACATGGAAAGCATCATGATGTGACGAAAGTTAGACCCACTAAGTTTGAAAAAGTTTCAAAGCAGTCCCCAGCAGAGTCGCCACTGTGAATACCCCTTTCCGATGAAGCGATGCATGGGAAGTATCTTGTGATTATTATTATTTATAAAGGGAATATTCATAACGACATTAAAATTATGAGAGTCGCCACGCCGTTTTAATTAAAGCCAAAACATTGAAAAAAGCATCTTTAGTGGGTTCGGGGGTCAAATTACAACAAGAGAAGAATATTGAACGTTATCACTCCTATTGCCCGAATTGATCGGTCTTTCTATCATGATGCAGTGTATGTAGTGTGTTAGTGATTTAGACCGGATCCGAAGATTGCCTACGTTCCTCTCAATGTGAGAAGCTCAGGTCAGCGTAGTTCGCACATAATTAGAATGTGGAGAGAGAATAGGGATCATGCATAATGAAGAGGGAGGAGAAAGAAACATGCAGGATGATCACATCCTAGAATAATGACTATGCCATCAATGAGATCTCAATGAACATTCATCACATTCATCATGGGAGGATTATTGAACATGGGAGTAATTACCTAAAGTTTAGGGTTTAGAAATAGTTCCTAGATCATCCTTGGGTTGATGAACCCTAAATCATCATCGGCTATGAAATAACATGCAAACATGAAGATCGCAACCCTAAATATAGCATAAATAAGGTTTTAATCTATGAACACGAAGAACATGCGAAGAACATATTATGAGCATATGAATGAACATGCAAAGCATATGAAGAAACTATGAATAAACATGTAAGAACATGAATATAAAAGATCTACATTAAAAATGATGCAAGAACATGAAGAAAAAGTTAGAAAACTTACCTATGTTGGCAAGAAATAAACCTTGATCTCCTTGAGTGTTTGAATGCTTAATTAGGGAGCAAAATTGTGTTTAAGAACTCTCAAAATCGGATTTAAGACTCTCAAACTCGGGATCCTTAACCAATGGGATGGAATGGATTTATATAGTGAACTGAGGGGAAGATCTGACGGCTGAGATCATCCGGGACAAGGTTGGCCGCCTGGCCATGATTGAAGACGGTGACAATGTTGGCCGCGTGGCCAAGGTTGGAGGCGCAGCAAGGTTGGCCGCGTGGCCAAGGTTGCGGGCTGACGTGATTCCTAAGCTAGGGTTTCTGCATGGTTTAAGGAAACCATATTTTGACCATATTTAGGGTGTTCTAGAATAATGAGACATATTTTGGGAATCCGGGACAAGTCTTTGCAAGGTTTCTAATTCCTATAAAGTCCTTGTATATTTGGGAAAGCCCTAATAAACTCATTTTCAGATCGGGTACTAACACATGTCCAAATGAGGCAATGAGCACATACTCACGTCCCTAATGGTCCCAATGACACAAAAATGAGGTCAAATTCATGAAATCGCGTCAAGAAATGCGAAGATCTCAAATGGCATGGACAAAAACCCTAGGCCTAGGAAAGACGTGCAAGGCTCAAATGTGAGTAGGAAGAATGCTTACCCCGTCACCATGGCACAAGTGAATTGTGGGAGACTTGTAGAAACCCGCTCCCTCATCCCGGAGATTGATAGCGTAGCCTCGAAAGTTTCGAGCCATGTCTAGCCTCTTCTCCGCCCCTCTAGGATAACCCGCGCGTGCCCGTCCCGCCATGATCAATCCTTGAGGAATCTGAGTAAGAAAATTTGGAAATTGATGGAGGTTTCCCTCTCAAAATCGCCTCTTTTCTCTCTGTTTTTTCGTCTGAAGTTTGGGGCAACCATCCGTATGGCTGCCTTTTGAAAAAGGAAGAAGACGCCCTCTTAAGCCGTACGGATGGTTTGGGCGAAGAAAAATCTCAGCCTAAAATTACCCTTGTGCCCCTCGCACCTTGAACAAGACTTTTCCCAAGATTCGGAAATGCCCTCCTTGGCTCATGCAACTTGAATTGAACCTAGAAAATTTAGGTTCCCGAAGTCGTCACAGGCAGTCCTAGCGACGTAAGCCCAGCTTTGTGAAATTATTATGGCCGTCCTCGACGTAAGCCCAGTTAAAAGTTAAAGTTTGGAAATGGTCTTTTGCTTAATGCTTATTATGGCCGTCCTCGACGTAAGCCCAGTTAAAAGTTAAAATTTGGAAATGGTCTTTTGCTTAATGCTTATTATGGCCGTCCACGACGTAAGCCCAGTTAAAAGTTAAAATTTGGAAATGGTCTTTTGCTTAATGTTTATTATGGCCGTCCTCGACATAAGCCCAGTTAAAAGTTAAAATTTGGAAATGGTCTTTTGCTTAATGCTTATTATGGCCGTCCTCGACGTAAGCCCAGTTAAAAAACTTGTTGTCAAATTATGGCCGTCCTCGACGTAAGCCCATTAGCTATGACTTAGAATAGTCGTTATAGGCTAGAGCCTTTGTCCCGGCAGTCCTTAGAGGGACGTAAGACCAGTTTTCCCGTCAATCTCCCCAAAGACGGAGTTGACCCCGGTCAAGCTATGACTTAGAATAGTCGTTATAGGCTAGAGCCTTTGTCCTGGCCGTCCCCGACGTAAGCCCATTAGCTATGACTTAGAATAGTCGTTATAGGCTAGAGCCTTTGTCCCGGCAGTCCTTAGAGGGACGTAAGACCAGTTTTCCCGTCAATCTCCCCAAAGACGGAGGTAACCCCGGTCAAGCTATGACTTAGAATAGTCGTTATAGGCTAGAGCCTTTGTCCTGGCCGTCCCCGACGTAAGCCCATTAGCTATGACTTAGAATAGTCGTTATATGCTAGAGCCTTTGTCCCGGCAGTCATTAGAGGGACGTAAGACCATTTTTCCCATCAATCTCCCCAAAGACGGAGTTGACCCCGGTCAAGCTATGACTTAGAATAGTCGTTATAGGATAGAGCCTTTGTCCTTGCCGTCCCCGACATAAGCGCATTAGCTATGACTTAGAATAGTCGTTATAGGCTAGAGCCTTTGTCCCGGCAGTCCTTAGAGGGACGTAAGACCAGTTTTCCCGTCAATCTCCCCAAAGACGGAGTTGACCCCGGTCAAGCTATGACTTAGAATAGTCGTTATAGGCTAGAGCCTTTGTCTTGGCCGTCCCCAACGTAAGCCCATTAGCTATGACTTAGAATAGTCGTTATAGGCTAGAGCCTTTGTCCCGGCAGTCCTTAGAGGGACGTAAGACCAGTTTTTCCGTCAATCTCCCCGAAGACGGAGTTGACCCCAGTCAATCTATGACTTAGAATAGTCGTTATAGGCTAGAGCCTTTGTCCCGGCAGTCCTTAGAGGGACGTAAGACCAGTTTTCCCGTCAATCTCCCCAAAGATGGAGTTGACCCCGGTCAAACTCGGACTTAGAATAGTCACCATAGGCCGTCCCCGACGTAAGCCCAGTAAAAATCTGTCCCGTGTAAGTCAACCCTCTCCTATAGAGTCAAGTTGACCGTACCCCCAGCAAGTCAACCCTCTCCCATAGAGCCAAGTTGACCATATCTCGCCTCTGACCCCTAGAGTCATGCCTCCTTGCAGACCTAAGTAACCCCGCGTACCTCCGAACTACGTTAGGCTTGATTCCCCGTGAACGGGATACGTAGGAATCTTATACCACTAGGTCCAGCCATGCAACCAAAATCGGTTGAAGCCGTCGTCCCGTCAAATTGGGATGCTTATTTCTATCGACAACCCCGCTCCGAGGGGCTCTGTAAGTACCCCAATCTGAAACCAACCTATCTTAGAGGTAGCCTTAGCACCATTTCAGGGATAAGCTAATAGGCCAGGACCTCCCTATGATAAGCTATAAATTCCAGGACCACTCTGGTATAAAATTGGAAAAATCCAGAAGCTCGCCAGGCTGAGCCTTACGGATGCTTTGGGTACTAGAGGGGCCTAGCCGTACGACTGGTTTAGGCACCCTCAGTCCCTATAAATAGAACCCCTTGGTGATCATTTCAGAGGGGGGAGAAATACACATTAGGGAGATCACTCTGCTGGAATTACCACAGAGTAAGAGTGAGAGTGATCACAAACCAAAAAAGAGAGAAGAAAGGAAGATTGGCCATAACCATCATAGGTAAAGCCACCTCCCCCCTCCCTTCTCTTCATCTTACTCCTATTTTCTTTCTTATATCTTGGTTATACATGTATTTACTCTTCATTCATGCAAAGACTTGTCCATTTCAAGCACCTTTTATTTCTTGCAAGACTTGTCCATTATCAAGCACTATATACCTATCTATTACATTACTATCTTGTCCAAGCTATGAGAAGTTCCAAGGTGCCCTCCATACCTTGTATGGAAGAGGTTCTAAACCTAGACACTCATAGACTTGTTGATTGTCATTTACGTTCCTTATGCATTTAAATGTTATGCTTGTTTGGCCATGATAATCATGAGGGTGATGAAACTTTAGTGTTCATCATTTTCCTCTTTGGTTTAGCCTCAAAATCCCACTTTTGGGTCATAAAGATTCAATCTTTATGTGTTATTTTGACTCTTGGAAGGATTTTAAGTCATAAAAATGTCATCTTGGTGATAAAGTTCCAATCTTTATTCACCAAATTACCAACTTTGGTCCAAAGGGGACATTCATCAACTTTCTTGATTTTCTCCTATGATTGATCATGATCACACCCAAATACTTGTTTTGGGGGACCAAGTGATGATCATTTAGCATAGGAATGATGTTATAAAACTTGTAAAATGATCTCTTGCAAACTGGGATCAAAACAGTTTGTCCAGCTTCAAACAGAATGTCTTGTTTATGTTCTGAACTGGACTGTTCTTGAGCAAACTGTAAAATCCCAGAATTGCCTCCTATAGCCGTACGGCTACTTTAGGTAGGAGGGAAAAATTGCCTGTTTTTCCCTCTGAACTTTATCTTATCACTCAAGGACACTTTTTCAGCCGAGTTTCTCAAATAAAATCAACAACAGAACTTTTTCCGTTAAATACACACACACACATATGCACATTTTAACTAACTTAGGGAGACTCGGTTTTGTCTGAGGCAACTTGAGAGGACGTAAAAACTCCTCCCAAGTTGTAACCTGACCTCCGAACCTTTGAACTCAAGCCTTTGTCATTTTATTGGGTTTAAAATTAACAAAATGTGGCGTCTCCGTTAAATTTGACCGGTTCCCGTGTTTGGCGTTTCGCCCCATACTCATCGCGTTTCTGCGCGGGGCGGGATCCTTACAGATACAAAGACTAACTTCTAGGGATCACTAATGGATCGTAATAGAAATACTGACCAAGTGTTTTTGAGCGGCAAGTCCAAGAGAACTTATCTCACTCAGGTGGGTGTGTGAATAACTCAAGCAACGTATTCCTTAGAATAATCTAGTTCGGGAATACTTACAATGTTGTGAGTTAGTGCACAAGTGTATGTCCTAATAAATGTTCTAATGATTATCTGGACAGAATGTTTGAGCTTTAATGAATGCTCTAAACAATCAACTCTCTTCAATGCACTATTTTCACCAACCCTCTTCAATGCTTTAAGTCATCTATTTATAGGAGGAGTTAATGACTTGAGTCTTGATGAAGAAGGCTTGCAATTTGAAATTCCAGCTGGGTAGTTGAGGAGCATTAAATGCGGTATCTTCAGCATTAATGGCGAAGATATGGAGTACACACATGTCTTGAAAAGTTTGATAGATAAAGACCCTTTTGTCTCAACCGGTTACCTGCAAAAAACAAGTAGAGACAGTAGAGCTAAAAATAGCTATGTGTCAGATGGCGCAGTAATCATAACAGAGCAGATAAACTACTTCCAAATAAGACAGTACAAAAGGACAAAGATAATCGGTTAGGTTGACTTTAAGGTAGAGCGATGTAACCTGACTACCAGTACAGACTGTCTTTGCCGATCGGCAACTTGAGTAGTAAGTTGATCGGCAACTTGTATTCTGGTCTACTGATTTGCTTCCTCTAGCTGGTTTGCCTTGATTGAAAAGTTGTTATACATCTGTGCTGGTCACAAAGAATCCTAAAGGTACCTTACAAAGGTTCTAATAAAATTGGGGGATCCTAAGTGTTAAACATGATTGGGATTAAGCAATTCTATGCCCTATACATATATTTGAACAACAATCTCCTCCTAATTGCTTAAGTCCAATCACCCTATCCAAGAACATCTATCTTAGCTTAGTAAAAGAATGTATAAGGAATGTCTATTTATTATCATTTCCTAAGCCAAGTCACACACTAGATGTCTTAGAAATAAAAATATAATAAAATAGATAGAGAAAAAGAAAATGGACTGCTGATAGCAATGATCAGCAGAGAAATAATAATCTGCAAAACAAAGTTAGCATGAAGAGCAGTAGATATATTATAAGAGCATAACATAAAAATTAAGCATACACAAAAACAGAATGTTAGCAAAGAGTTTTTTGGATATATCTTTGAAGGTCTTCAGGATATCTATATCATTGGCTACATTGACTCAAGACATGGGAGGGTCTTCTTGTTGGTCAGCAGCCTTTGATGTAGATTCAGTACGCTTGGCCTTCTTCTTTGCTCTGGCTTCTTCTTTGTTAGCTTTTCTTTTCTGTCTCCTCTGAGCACTTCGTAACCTCTCAGTCAACATCTTGTTATTTGCTTCAAGAGCCTCAATCTTCAGTTGAGCTTCGGCAAGAGCAAGATTGGCAGCAGATAGATCTTTTTCAGTTCTCTCTAAGTCTCCGATTTGCAATCTTTGGTCATCAACAAGTTGCTTCTGAATGGAATGCATACTCCCCGAACTTTCTGATAGGGTAATCAGTCTAGATTATCTGTCCTCCAGAAGTTCTTTCAAGTCTTGGATTCTCTTGTTTTCCTCCTCCTGATTGGACTTTAGGATTTTGTCATAAAGATCCTCATAGATATGGTTCAATTTGTCTCGGAGGAAGAGGCCAGTATCGCCTAATCGGTACGAGTAACAGGCACTTGTAGATCCTCAGTATCCCCTTCAAGGTGACTGAAGTATTCATACATACTATTCAGTACCACGGGCTTCGTAAGACCAAGAGAAGAATGCATCAGTAAGGAAGGAATAAAGTCTTCATTGATTAGATCAGCATCTTCTACAACACCATCAGGATTAGGCACCGATATCTCATCATCGGAAGATAAAACGATCAGCAATGGAGAAGCTGGCATCGGAACGGGAGCATATGGCAGAGGCAAGGGCGAAACTTGTTGAATGAAAGTAGCATCAGCAGCATATTTATCGGTAAGAATGAACTCAGTAGGAATAAAGGTAGAGTCAATGAGATCGGCAGCAGTATTGGCATGGAAGATCGGCAGAGGAAAGTCAGGATGCACAATAAGTGCACGATCTCCAGACAGATGAAAAACACCATTGTCTTCCATAGAAAGGAATATGGCCAGGAATAGGTTCAAGCAGGTGCGGCCCTCAAGAATCATGTTGACCAGATTCGCAATCATCAATCTTGAGGTAAAGACAAGGTGATCAGCATGCTGTAAAGGGTGAAACATCGGCAGAGTCAGTGCAAGGGCAGCAGATTTGACCAAGTATAGCAGACCACGAGAATTAGTAGCCCTGAATTCAAGTATATCATGAAGTTCATCGTTGATCATCATGTACCTTCTCATCCATTCGAGTTGATGCAGACTTCCTTAGGAGAGGGACCAGGTAGGTAAATTTTACCACCAACCTTTAACTTACCAGGTAAGGAGTGTAGAGGTTCATAGACTGGTCCTTTCACCTTGAGCTTTAACACCCGGGGAGCCTTCCCTTTCTTTCTTTTGAAATCTGGTTTAATCCAAGGTAAGACTATAAGCTACTCACTCGTTGAACCAGCAAGGAAAGAATGGTTTGAACCAAAAGGATAAGGAATTGGTTGTAGACTAGTTGTTGGTAGCTCCATGTAGTCCTCATGATCTATCTCGTCTGAGCTTTCATTACCATCAGCAATATTAACAACAACAGGTTGCTCTCTAGAGATAGGATCAACAACTAGAGCAGGAAGGGCTTCAGGAGCAGGCAGCAGAGGAAAGGAATCAGGAGCAAATAAAGCATCTTGAAATTCCTCAAACTGCAAGTCAGCAGCAATCAGAGCATCAAGGTCAGCATTGTTAACTGGAATGACAATCTATGTATCGGCACCTCCTCCCAACTCAACAATCTCTCTAACACCAGTAGATTCAACCAGAATCATATCAGCAGAAGAAAGAGAAACTTGAACAATATGAGTGTCTAAAGTTTTCTCAGAGACTTCATCAGCAGTGACAAGATTAATCTGAGTGTCAGCAATTGGCTCAAAAAGATGAGTGTCAGAAGTTGGCTCATCGGTAATATCTATATCAGCATCTTCTCCTCCTGAGATCGGTAAATCCCTAACAACAACTTCATCAGCAACAAGAGTGTCAGTAGTTTGCTCAACTGATGCAAGTTGGTCTTCTTCTTTAATTAGAGGTTTAGTTTCCATAGTTTCCTCAACTTGATTTACCAAGGGCTCATCAGCAGCACTGGTTTCATCAGCAGGTTGAGTGTCGGAAGTTTTCTCAATAATATGTTCATCAGATTTATCAGCATATCCTTTATCAGCAGAACCTCCTTTATCAGTAGAACCTCCATCACTGATCAGTACTGAATCAGCAAAGGCTTCAGCGGATGATATAGTGGTGGCAGGAACTGAGGGCTTCTTGTAGACAATGCTAATTGGCATTTTGCCATACTCACCTATTGAATCGGAAGAAGTGAGAGTGTCACCAGAAGACTTGTGAGCACAGACGAAGTCAGCAATATCTACTGAGCTGATTGGAGTTGGAGTAAGAGTAATTGCTGGTTGCTCGGCCGCACGCTTGGAAAGAAAAGCCTCAGATTCTCTTATCAGACCAATGGTGATTGTCTTTACTTTCTTCAAGAACTGATCAGCTAGATGACCAGTAGAGATGGTCTTACTATCTTTATAGACAAGTAAGTCATCATCATCTTCTGGTCTTCCCATTTGGTAGGGATCAGATTCAAGGGAGTTTGACTGCTGACTGAATACCTCAGCATAGGTGACCCATACACTTTGGATCATCAAGTCTTGTCTAAATCTATCTTGGAAGAGGTAGACTTGATTCCAGGGAGTCGGCAGCAGATCAAAGAAATGCCCAAAGTTTAACCTGAGCTCAGCTTCTAATAACCTTTGAAATTTTTGAAGAGGGACAAACTTCTTTTTGAACATATCAGTGAGCCGGTTCAAGCTCGTAAGGTCCACATAATCAGCTCGATTCCCAAGAGGAACTGACTCCTTTCTTTCCTTATGAAACTGGAGCAGTCGGTGAATGAAGGGATGGAGATGATCAATGGGAAACACCCAATTCTTTGAAAGGACCTTATTTGTGAGAGACCAATGGTTGCGATAGAAAGAATGGAAAGTGGGGTTTCTTATTGGTCGGCATTTTCTTACAACAGCAGACCTCTTTAGTACATCAGCAATAGGATCTTTAGCCAGATCAGGAATGTCTTCTACTTCAGTCTTAATTATAGGAGAAGCAAGTGAAATACCAGAGAGAAGAGATGGAGCAAATCTTATCATCTTGGCTCTAGGATCAGCATCTGGAATTGTAACAGAATAAACCTGATTAGCAAGTTTTGGCTTTAGAACGGCATATGGTTCACCGGCAGATATAATTTTTGAATTTTTGGTTGGCTCTTTATCAGCAGCCTCGACTAACTTCCTTTTTCTAGGAGCAGCAGGAGTTGAGTCAGCAAAAATCCTGTCGGTAGATGGAGCAGAAGTAGATACATCTGTAGGGGCAACAGCAGCAACTTTAACAATCTTCTTTGCCTTCTTCTTCTTTGGAGTACCAACAGCTGGAACGACTATAGTGCCAGTGGATGCTTTATTGTTGATCCTTTTTCCAATCGTCAATCTTGAAAGACTTGAGGTTGGAGAACTTGAAACTTGGAGGAGCTGGAGTAGCTCTGACAATCTCTGAATTGTTCCTCAAGATGGTGCTTATCAGCATATAATGACATCTCTTACCAGGGTGAGCCTTATTCTTTCTTCTATCCTCCTTCCATTTAATAGTATAAATAGCAATGACCCTAAATAGGTAGGCACACCAGTTGAATTCTTCTTGAAGTACAATGGCTACCATCGCCTCAAACTGTATATCAGTTACATGGCTGTGAGAGCCAGATCTGTATACTAAACATCTATCAACAATATTCGCAAGAGCATAGAATCTCCTTCTGTAATAGGTTTTCAGATGATTATCTCCACTAAGCCTAGGACCGGCTCCCCTCATAAGGGTCCATGCCTTGTCCAAGGTTTTGTCATCAGTAATGGCATCATCACCCTCATTCCCAAGTAAAGGAAATGATTCATGAATAGAATACGGAGTGATGGAGATAGGGACGCTGGTGACAGTAGAATTGATGGAGATAGAGGTAGATGGATCATTTGGGGCAGTGATGACTGAGGCGTTGGAGAAGAACTCTTGCACTTGACCCCTAAATATGAACTCAACACCAGTTGGAGTGATGAAGGAGTCCAAAAGAGAACCAATCAATAGATTTCTCAAGAAATCCCCGTCAAAAGTGTCGTCGAAGAACGTGAAGTCAACGTAGCCTCCATAGATATCCTATTCGTTGCTTGACATTTTCTGCAAAAATACTCAAGAAATCTCACATGTTAAAATCAATTTGTTCAAAATAACTTTGAAATACAAGTATAAAATCATCAAGTAGTTACCAGTGATTAGAGTAAGAACTTGAAAACTGGTAGGAAATATGAGATGATGATGAACACAAGCAACAGGGAGAATTCGGGAGAGAATGATGAGCGAAAAGAATAAGAGGAGTTTAAGTGAAGCTATTATATGTTATGGAAGAGAGAGAGAATAGAAAGGGTTTGGATGGGAGAAAGAGAATTAATGATGATTTTAACTGTAGTGAGTATATCGGAGTACGTGCGCGCACAATGAATTTAATGCGCGTACCGGACGGTTTAAAATAGACGGTTAAATTTAGGAGATAGGAGGGGTAAAAACGGTAACAATAATATAGTAAGTATAAAAGTTACCTTTCCGATTTATCATAAGGATTTAGGATAAATCTTTGACACGATTTGGGTAAGGAGGTGCACACACGTGTTAGAGAGGTGGTGTGACCGATTGTACCTTTGATTTGACTATGCTTACGTCATGTGTCAGAGAATCCTTATCCGTTAGAATGAGATCTACCGATGAATTTGAATTTTGAATTTTGACAAATCGGCAAGACATAATTTGTCAAGATGTTGGTCGGCAGGATATTGTCGCTTTGCTAATTTGATCGGCAGACTAACCCACAAGTAGCAAAGTCAGCACAATTAACCATTATAATCAATCATACCTAGTTCACCTCTGAGGAATTCAAATCTTTCTGATCTAAGGGCTTTGTCAGTATGTCTGCTCTTTGGAAATCGGTATGAACCTTGAGTAGCACAACATTTCCCTTTTCAACATGTTCCTTCAGAAAATGGTATTTGATGTCTATGTGCTTGGTTTTGGAATGCATGACCGGATTGTTTGATACTGAGATAGCAGATTGATTGTCACAGTAAATGGGACAAACTTGAGATGGAATTTCATAGTCAACCAACTGCTGCTTCATCCAAAGGATTTGTGAACAGCAACTGCTGGCAGCTATATACTCAGCTTCAGTAGTGGAAGTGGAAATTGATGCTTGCTTTTTACAGGACCAAGACATTAACCGATCACTAAGAAATTGGCATGTTCCACTAGTACTTTTTCTGGTCACCCTACAAGCTGCAAAGTCTGCATCTGAATAACCTATTAGATTAAAAGATGAATCTCTAGCATACCATAATCCAAGGTTAGCAAAACAACATAAATATTTAATAATGCATTTTACAGCCTGCAGATGGGATTCCTTAGGGTCAGCTTGAAACCTTGCACAAACAAAAACAACAAACATGATATCTGGCCTACTGGCAGTTATATAGAGGAGTGAGCCTATCATCCTCGGTAGACAGTCATATCTACTTTCTTACCTGACTCATCCTTATCTAAATGAATGTTAGTGCCCATCGGTGTGCTTTGAGAATAAGCATTGTCGAAGCCAAACTTCTTAATTAGTTCTTTTGCGTACTTGGCTTGACTGATGAATATTCCTTCATTGGTTTGATTGACTTGAAGTCCAGGGAAATATGTTAATTCACCCATCATGATCATCTCGAACTTGCTCTGCATTAGCTTCTCAAATCTCTTGCAAAGTGATTCATTAGTAGATCCTAAAATGATATCATCAACATATATTTGAACAAACAATGAATGACCCTTATGCTTAGCAACAAATAAAGTAGTATCGATTTTACCTCGAGTGAAACCTAAGCCATCGCTAAGTAAAAACTTAGAAAGGGTTTCATACCATGCCCTTGGAGCTTTCTTTAGGCTATAGAGAGCTTTCTTCAATCGGTAGACATGATCAGGCTTCTTGGAGTCCTCAAAACCAGGTGGTTGTTCAACGTAAATGAGTTCTTGGAGTTCTCCATTCAAGAAGGCACTTTTCACGTCCATTTGATATAACTTGAATTCTTTGATGGCAGCATAGGCTAAGAAAAATCTTATAGCTTCCAATCTTGCAACAGGAGCAAATGTCTCGTCGTAGTCAATCCCTTCTTCTTGTCGGTAGCCTTTAGCAACTAACATTGCTTTGTTTCTAGTGATTTTCCCAGTTTCATCTAACTTGTTCCTGTAGACCCATTTTTGCTAAGAAGTTGGTCTTGGCACAAGTTCTCATACTTTGCATCTTTCAAACTGATTCAGTTCCTCTTGCATGGCTTCAACCCAACCAGGATCGGCAAGTGCTTCTTCAGTGTTCTTTGGTTCTATGTTGGAAACCATAGAAGATGAGAAAAGACTCTCAGCAAATGCTTTACTAAGGTTCCTTGTTAATCTTGGACCAAAGACATCACCAATCACATTTTCTAATGGATGATCGTAAACTGATCTAACTTCTTTTTGCACATCATGTCTTACTGACTCTTGTTGTAAAGATTCTAGAGGAGGATCAAGGTCAGCAGATCGTGGAAGGGAAGAAGATCTTTGAGTGTGAGGTGGATGAGAACTTGAGGGATTAGGTCTTATAACAGAAATTGGTTGAGGGCTGGATCTGTCTTCAGGATGATCAGCAGAGTTTGCATCGGCAAATGGATTATGAAAGTTATCTGTATGATCATGTTCTGCCGATGATGGGAAATACTGAGTATCTGCTGGTTCTTCTACTGAAATGACTGGATCAGCAACCGGTACTTGACCTGCAGGGTTAGAATCACTGGATTCACCTGTCTCATGAACACTAGAACCATAAGTACTATTTGGAGCCTTGTCAGACTCTAACAAATCAAATTCATCAAAGGTTACATGAACAGATTCAACAATTTTCAAAAGTTTCTTATTGAAAACTCAAAAGGCCTTACTGTGTTTAGCGTAACCAACAAAGATTCATTTATCAGCTTTCTCATCAAATTTACCTCTGTGCTCCTTACCGTTGTAGAGCACGTAACATTTACAGCCGAATATTTTGAAGAAGCCAATGTTGGGAATTATGCCTCTCCAGAGTTCATAAGGAGTCTTGTTGAGGAATTTGTTGATTAGAGATATGTTCTGAGTGAAACAGGCGGTATTGATGGCTTCAGCCCAAAAGTATTTCGGAAGTCTGGCTTCAGCAATCATGGTCTTACCGGCTTCTATAAGAGTTCTGTTCTTTCTTTCAACGACACCATTTTGTTGTGGTGTACCAGCAGCTGAGAAATTGTGGTCTATGCCATGATCATCACAATACTGAGCAATACCATTATTCTTGAATTCAGTGCTGTTGTCTGATCTCATACTGATGATATCGCTTTCTTTCTGGGTCTATAGTAGTCTGAATAACTTGGTAGCAATAGAATATGTGTCATCTTTATGACTAAAAGTTTCTACCCAAGTATATCTAGAGAAATTATCTACAACAACCAAGGTGTATCTACTTCCCCCAATAGTTGCTGTAGTTGTAGGGCCAAATAGATCCATATGTAGCATTTAGAGGCACTTAGAAGTTGACATGCAGGGCTTGCTTCGGAAGGATGACTTATGTTGTTTTCCAAGCTGGCAGGCCTTGCATTTCTTTGCTTGATCAGCAGACACTTGAGGCAGACCGGTAACTAGTTTTGAACTGGCAAGATTAGATAGGTATTTTAAGTTCAAGTGACTGAGTCTCTTGTTCCATAGCCATGAGTTCTCACTGATTTTCTTAGCTACAAAAAAACATTAGAAACACCATTAATAGCACTTAAGTCTACTGCATAAATGTTACCTTTACATTTGGCAGTGAGAAAGTTTCATTGGAAGCAATGTCTTTCGCATAGCAACTGGAAGTAGTAAATACACATTGCATTCCTTTATCACAAAATTATGATATAGATAAAAGGTTGTGTTTCAAGACATCCACTAGAAAGACCTTTTGTATAGTAACTGCACCTCTTTTGATGGTACCAATACCAATGATTTTTCCTTTGGCATTATCACCGAAAACTACTGGGGGACCTGATGCTTCAGAAATATCGGCAAGTAGATCTGCAAATCCTGTCATGTGCCTTGAACATCCACTATCTAGAATCCACAAATCCTTGCTTGCACCAGTTGAGGCCATGAAACATTCCTGAAATAAGACAGTATGCTTATGGTCCCCCTTATTCTTGGGTCCGAGGGTTAGTTCCTCTTTGGCAACCACATCTGGCCACCACTGGAGGATGTAACCTCAGTGGGTCCAGACAGGTGCTTCAAGAGGAATTCATGAGCCTTGTGACCATAATCAGAACAATTAGAACATCTCACTAGACTGCTAGACTGTGGAGTCGGTAGAACATCATTTTGTTTAGCCAGTGCATCGGCAAAACTAGAGGATTGAGCAGGCACAAACTTAGTAGGTTTGAAGGTGCTAGTGTTGCCTTTCTTCCCATTATGTTTACCTTTGGCAGTTACCTTTTTAGGTACTTTTCCATCGGCGGCAGAGGTGGTTAGACCGGCAGCACTTGCTCTGCTGATGTATTCACCAAGAATACCGTTATCGGCAAACTAAGTGTCAGCAACCTTAACATAACTTTGTTTGTGCTTATCTTTCCTTTTGTTCTGGTTCTTAGGATACTTCATAGCAACAGCACTATATACTGGCTTGGCATCCACATGTACTGGGTTAACAGAACTATATTCAACTTTCTCACCCTTTTTCTCGGTCGTATAAGTTTCAGTAGAGCTATTCCTGCTGGAATCGAATCCTAACCCAATTGGTCCTTATATGACATTTGGGTCTGTAGGATTGTTTCAACAGCAACTCTAGATTTTGTGTAAGAATCAACAATCTTTGAGAGATGATTGTTTCTTTTCACAAGATCTTCGATCTGAGCTATCAATACTGCTACTTGACTTTTGAGATCTAGGTTTTCTTTCTTTAGAAGACCAAACTCAAGCTCATGTCCTTTGAGAACTTTAAGTTCAGACATAAGCAAGTCATTCTCTGCAGAAATTATATTGAAATCAGCAGCCATCACTTTATGAACGCTACTCAGCTTCTCATGATCAATAAAAAGTTCATCCATTGTCTCTACCATTTCAGCTTTAGATATTTCAGGAAAGGGATCAGCTAAAATTTTTGGGATAGAGGTGATGGGTTTAGGAGAGAAGTCAGGTAGGGAAGAGATAGGTTTTTGACAATGCTTGGATGTTCGGTGAATGAAAATTTTCTAGTCATCGGTAAAGGTTCTGGTCTAATGGTAGTGAATTGAGAAGAGTTACACTGCCCATAGAGTGAGGTTCCCACTTGATGAAATTGTATCCATTTGGGTTTTCTGCTTTGACACTAATTTCTTTGAAGTGTGGTTGAGGTCTTCCAGCAGTTTCTTCTCTGACTGGAGTTCTTGGTGGAGATGGATCTCGGTAGATTGGAGTCGGCAGAGATGATATATCGGCATCTTCCAAGTCTAGGGAAACAAAACTTACATCGGCATCTTCGTCTTCATCGGCATCTTCGTCTGAGTCAGTTTCACACCAAACCGGCAAGGCCTTTTTTGTGCTTTCATCGGCAACAAAGCTTCGAGACTTAGGATGTCTCTTGGTAAATGACTTCCTCACATACTCATATTTTGGTTGAGGATATTTGGAAGCAAAATGACCAGGTTTTCTGCAGTTGAAGCAGACAAGATCACCTTTGTTGTTCTTTCCATCGGTAGCACTTGTAGAAGGTTTGTTATAACTTGATGGTTTCTGAAATGATGGTGTGAATGGTTTTTTTTGCTGGTAGTTTCCTTTATGCATTTTCTTGAAGTCTTTAAACCTTTTGTAGTTCCTAGCGAAGGCGGAAAATTCGTCTTCTTCCATAGGTTTTTCTGAGGTTGTTTCAGGGTCATTGGAGTTGCAGGATGTTTGATGGGGATCTATAGGAGGGAATTTGTTTGGAGGGAAGGATATCTGTGACTGAGATGATAGAGACAAGTTTTTGAATTTTTTATCGAGAATGTTAGGTTTTTGCAGTTCTCTCTCATACAGAAATAGACTAGACACAAGATTCTGAATAGAAGTCTTGTTTAAGTCTCTCACTTCTATAACAGCAGTGACCTTGGTATGATACTCATTTCCCAAATAACTTAGAAAATGAATATTTAGGTCTTTCATAGTATAAACCTTACCTAATGAAGCACATAAATTGCTTACCTCGCAAAATCTGTCGTAGGCACTTCTGAGGGACTCACCATCTTGTTTCTTGAAGGATTCAAACTCAGCAATGCAATCGTAAAGTCTGTTGTCCTTCACCTGCTCATCACCTTCAAAGTATGCAAGGAGCTTGTTCCAGCATTCTTGAGCCATGGAGCACATGTCAATGAGTTTGTATTGCTTGTCATCCAAACCACAAGAAATAATGTGGCATGCTTTTCCATCTAGGGCAGCTGAAAGTTTGTCGTCATCGGTCCATTCCTCTCTGGGTATTTCAACCAGAGTTTCTTCAATCTGAACATGGGTTTCTTGTTCAGTATCACGATCAGCATGTTGTGTCAGTGGAGTGGAGGAAATAGGTCTATAGGTGGTTGAGACTTTTAAGGGAATGATTGGACCACCTTCTATGACCTTCATCAACCGGTCATCGATTGAGTTCATATACTTTATCATACGAGATTTACAGACACCAAACTCGTTGACATTCAACAAAGGAATGGTAGTGATGTTGAATGACTGTATGATTTTTCCTGCCATGGTATCGGCAAACAAGCTGCAAAGCTTGGAAATTTCTTTCAAAATTCCAAGCTCTGATACCAATTGTTAGGCCCAATTGGTAGGAAAATAGGCTAGAGGGGGGGTGAATAGCCTAATTAAAAAAAATTCAATGAAACACTTTATAAATGCAAAGTCACTTAACAGTTTGCAAACTATTATCAGTAAGCGCAGCGGAGAAGATATGACTTAGTTTAACTCACACAAAATCAGTATGAAATGGTTTTGAGAGCTTGGTTTAAACACAAAGTGATTTCTAACAGTTCTATTCAATTTCAAGAGATTGATAAATATAAATTACAATGAATCAGTAAGAACAAGTACGATCTGCTAGTGAAAGAGTTCCAACCGGCAGGGACAAAGTAAGTAACAGAGAACACAAAGATTTGGAGAGGTTCACAGTGTAAATACTGCTACGTCCTCTACCAAGTTTGGTCAGAATTTGGATTTGGGTTAAGAGCACTATTAGATATCCCTAGTCTATTACAAGAACGGCTTTGCCGGATACAAAGACTAAATTCTAGAGATCACTAATGGATCATAATACAAATACTGACCAAGTGTTTTTGAGCGGCAAGTCCAAGAGAACTTATCTCACTTAGGTGGGTGTGTGAATAACTCAAGCAACATATTCCTTAGAATAATCTAGTTTGGGAATACTTACAATGTTGTGAGTTAGTGCACAAGTGTATGTCCTAATAAATGTTCTAATGATTATCTGGATAGAATGTTTGAGATTTAATGAATGCTCTAAATAATCAACTCTCTTCAATGCACTATTTTTACCAACCCTCTTCAATTCTTTAAGTCCTCTATTTATAGGAGGAGTTAATGACTTGAGTCTTGATGAAGAAGGCTTGCAATTTGAAATTCCAGCTGGGTAGTTGAGGAGCATTAAATGCGATATCTTCAGCATTAATGGCGAAGATATGGAGTACACGTATGTCTTGAAAAGTCTGATAGGTAAAGACCCTTTTGTCTCAACCGATTACCTGCAAAAAGCAAGTATAGACAGTAGAGCTAAAAATAGCTATGTGTCAGACGGCGCAGTAATCATAACAGAGCAGATAAACTACTTCCAGATAAGATAGTAGGAAAGGACAAAGACAATCGGTAAGGTTGACTTTAAGGTAGAGCGATGTAACCTAACTACCAGTACAGACTATCTTTGCCGATCGGCAACTTGAGTAGTAAGTTGATCGGCAACTTGAATGGTAAGTTGATCGGCAACTTGGATGCTGGTCTGCTGCTTTGCTTCCTCTAGCTGGTTTACCTTGATTGAAAAGTTGTTATACATCTGTGCTGGTCACAAAGAATCCTAAAGGTACCTTACAAAGGTTCTAATAAAATTGGGGGATCCTAAGTGTTAAACATGATTCGGATTAAGAAATTCTATGTCCTATATATATATTTGAACAACGCTGGGGCTTGATGAATTGAAGCTGAAAATGTGCAAAAATAATGGAGCCACTGCTCTAGCCGTATGGCTAGTTTGTCTGGGCCCACAGAATGCTTCAAGCTAACTATCTTGTGTAGGGCAGAAGCATTCTGATGGTCCCCGCGCATTTCTTCTTGTCCAGGTTCCATTTACAGCCTCTACTTGTGCACATTTACCATCTTTTCCTTTGCCAAAAATAGATTTTTAAAGCTTGGTAGTGCACAAATATTTTGGATATAAAATTGGGTTTTCAAAGTCTCATTGTGCATTACCCCCTTTTCTAAAAGTTTTGGTTTCTCAAATCCTCTCGTTGTGCACAACCTTTTTTGTACAAATGATTTTCAAAAGGTTGTTGTTCTTGTTGTAAAATTTTTGTTTCAAAAACCTTTGGTTGTGCACAACCTTTCCATGTACAAAATTTTGATCCTTGCTTGTTCATATCCTTGCTTGATTACTTGTACAAATGCTTGTTCATTATGCTTGTTCATATATTGTTCATACATTGTTTATGATATTAAAACAAATTGAAAATTCCTATTTTGACTCAAAAGGGAACACAGAAAGCTTCACACAACGCGCACTTGACCTTGTGCACATTCCAAAAACCCTTTAAACCTGGGATGGATGCCACGATGTAGCTTGATTGGTGCTCTTGTGCCCTTCTCGCGCGCACGGGTCCATTCCACCTCCCCTCCGAGACGAGTCAACCACACATGTTCGTTACACATAAATACCATGATCATGGTTGATTTTTGGTCTAGCTCACGTTATCACATCCCTAATATGTGTCCCAAGGTCAATTATGGCCAAGTTAACGCCCGAGTCACGACTCCTTGTGAAAGAAAGTGTGACCAAG
This sequence comes from Campanula takesimana, assembly GCA_026119855.1. Taxonomy (NCBI): domain Eukaryota; kingdom Viridiplantae; phylum Streptophyta; class Magnoliopsida; order Asterales; family Campanulaceae; genus Campanula; species Campanula takesimana. Next base: position 1,023,733 of record JAOWBW010000257.1, read on the forward strand.
GTCATCTTTGACCCGGTCCTTGACTTATGCGTTAATGTTAACCATAATTAACCTAAGTTATGTATTAAGGATAGGGTGACACCGTGTCGTTAAGTCCTAATGTTGGCCCATCCTAATCATCCTTAAGCCCAAGGTTAAGGTCCGAGAGCCCTCATTAAAATGAGGTCATGCCGGAATTCCGTCGAAGCGTTAAGTTAATCTTAACCTTAACCAGGGATTAACTATGATAAGAATGGCCCATGCATTGGAGATTTGTGACGCACTAGAACTTAGGTTTGGTTCTTTTTGGTCGGTGGAAGCCGCGTGCCCTATAGGACCCTCGCCCGGGATAGTCCGTCCTTGGGAGTATGCAATACAGGTGAAAAACGAGGGGCTTATAGACGTAGTGTTGGCCCCCCACTGATCCAGGGTTTAGAGTTGTTGAGAAAAAGAAGAGAAATATTTTCCAACCATTTAGGAATAAAAATGCGTTTTAAGTAAACTTGAACAGATAATTAATTGCGCCTTGCATAAATTTGCTCCGTTTTTGCTTCTCGTCTTTGACACATTGCATTCTTTCAAGCGTCATTTCGTTAAGTCTTTGGACGAATCCCCGTTATCCTCCAAGATCTCCGTTAAGCCTTAGGATTAGTTTCTTAAGCTCCCGTTAGATTCTTAGGAATAGTCCCCTAGGAACCCGTTAAGTCCTTGGAAGATCTTCGAGGCGCCTGCCAATCTTTGGATGGATCCCGAAGACCCTTTAGATTCTTAGGAATAGTCCCCTAGGAACCCTTTAAGTCCTTGGAAGATCTTCGAGGTGCCTGCCAATCTTTGGATGGATCCCGAAGACCCGTTAAATCCTTAGGATTAGTCCCCTAGGTCCCCGTTAAAATTCCCGTAAAATCCCTAGGAATTCAGTCACTTCCTTGGATGGATCCCCGTTATCCTCCAAGAAGTCAGTCAAGTCTTTGGATGGATCCCTGTTATCCTCCAAGAAGTCAGTCAAGCCCTCGGATGGATCCCCGTTATCCTCCAAGAAGTCAGTCATGTTCCTCTTTTCCTCTTAAGATTCTAAACCCATTCGAACTACGATGACCTAAGCCTCTCATCACGTGGGACCCCCTCCCTCGTGGTGAGGGGAACGTAGGCAACTTCGGACCGGTCAAATATCTCAAAATAGCCTTTGGCCCAAGAATTCACCCAATGTTTACTTGAGCCTAAACTACCTTTTTTCTCCCCTGTAGCTCAGATGAAGTGGAAGAGAGCATCATGTCGCCACCTAGTGTGTGTGGAGTCAGAAAGTTCCCCGGTCACTACAACTTCTTCGACCCGGTACCTCAGAAAGATCACTTTAGTGGACAGTATCTTGAGAAATGATGCCGCGGATAATCCGATTGGCCCAACGAACGAAGAGTTGCTCCAAGCTTTAGAAGCCCCCGGGGCTAAGAAAGAAGTCATCACAGAGAGCCACAAAGAAACGCAAAGTCCGTTTGATAAGTCGATGAGACAAGAAGGTGTTGCAACTCTGTTTCAAATTGGTGGGCCCTCCACCAAAGTTACCAACCACAAAAAAGAGGTAGTGTAGATACCCTGATCTCGCACCCCTAAAAACCCACCTTTAATCGGTCTAAACCCGAAAATTGACCTAAAACCCTCGATTTGGCTGTGCGGGACTACCGTGAGCCTTATCGGTGCATCGAATGGATAAACGGACTTCAAATTCATGATCAAAGCGAAAAAACGAGCAAACAGGCAAAAATTTCGTCTTTCGAGGTGCGGGATCGGAAACGGGGCCCGCAACCCCCCGAACTGCTCGCTGTTATCCATTCTGTGCATTAAAAATATATTATTACCTTTCCTTGCTAATTGACATATTTCAGATATACCGGCGTGACCACAAAATTATTCCAAGCAACTTTCATGTTGGGCCCGCGGACAACCGGGACACCGGAGCGCGCACGACGGAGCGGAAAGCCGGAGCCGGAAAGATGGTTATCCAAATTGGAAAATATCTCAAAATATGTTATCAACTGGTCAAGAAGAGCAAAAAATATATTATTGTCGTTCCTTACTCATAAAAATATTTCAGATATACCGACCTGACCAGAAAAATATTCCGAGTAACTTTCATGTTGGGCCCGCGGACAACCGGGACACCGGAGCGCGCACGATGGAGCGGAAAGCCGGAGCCGGAAAGATAGTTATCCAAATTGGAAAATATCTCAAAATATCTTATCAACTGGTCAAGAAGAGGAAAAAATATATTATTGTCGTTCCTTGCTCATAAAAATATTTCAGATATACCGGCCTGACCAGAAAAATATTCCGAGCAACTTTCATGTTGGACTCGCGGACAACCGGGACACCGGAGACGCGCACAACGGAGCAGTTGCGGAGCGGAAAGCCAGAACAGAGATAAGGAAGATGACTTTAAGCCTTAGTCAAGAAGGATAGATGATGAATCCACCAATTTACAACCTCCCCCCTCCAAGTTACAACCAATTTACCACCTCCGTCCTCCTATATACACCACTCTCATCCATTTCAAAAAGGGAGACAAAAAAAACAAAAAGAAAAAAAAAACCCTACCATCCTCCACTCTCATTCTCTCTCAACAAGAACACCACCACCACACCATCACCACACCACCACTCATACACCACCCCTACACCACCCATAAATCACCAAACAAACCACAAAAAACACATCAAAGCCAAAACTTTGATCAAACACAAAGCAAAAAGAAAAGAAAAAGTCTTCCCTTGGTTGACAAAGGGAGCACCCATAATCTCAAAAGCTAGGTAAAATTCTATGTAAACCTTGGCTCTTTAGATATGTAAGCAATATTGGGAGTGGTTTGGAACCTAGTCAAACAATGAGTAGGTTTCCTTCATCTTCCATGTTTTTTTAGCTTTGTAAAGCTTTGTTTATGTATATAAATGATGATCAGTGATGCTAATACTCAGTTTCTTATGTTTATATATGTTCATAATAGTCATAATATTCATATGCTTTAATTTGTGTATGAAAATCTTCATGTTTCTCTCAAAGGGCGTAAATCTGCCCTCTTTGGCTTTCCTTCATGATCATGCATGTGAAAATCATTATTTGTTGAGAAATAGCTCTTGGATAATGTTGTTAACATGTTAAATATCAAAGTCCTTGAGTTTCATGCCTTGGTTTGAAGATATAGTAGTGTTTTGAGGTCTATAATCATGCCTCATATAATCAGTTTTTACTTTCTGTATAGAGTCTTGATTTTGATGAGCTTGAAAATCCATCTTAGAGTGGTTTTCTGGTTTAGTTAAAAGAACAAAAGTTGTTCATAACATGTTTAAATATAATATCCTAAAGTTTCATGTTCAGATTCCATGCCTAGATCATATTTTCATGCATAAATTTGGGTCTCAATGATTCTGAGTTGTTTATTCACTGTGGTACCTTGCTGTGTTCTTAGGCTTCAAACTTGATGAAAAATAATTTTCTGGACAAATATCAAAACATGTATTTTGTTCTAAACGAACTCAGGATGATTATAATATTTTTTATACATTTTTTGGATCACTTTAAGTGCTCCTTTCAAACATATGTTTCAAACTCAAAAATTCAGATTCTGCACTTCCAGTTTCTGACATTGAAATGTCAGAAACCTTTTGAACCACTAAAACTCATCCTATGAACTCAAAATTTTGGGATATTAATTTTTTATGCGTTTTATTCAAATTTTGTTCTTTGGGTTTTGTCAGATTACCAATCTAAGATGGTGAAAATTGGTGATAAACATGCTAAGGTTTCTGTTTGCCTTTTCTGGGCTGAATTTTGTGATCAACTTTATTGCATGTGTTTGGGGCCTAAAATTGGTCCAAAAAGTCTACAAAAACTCCTTTGTGATCCCTAGTATTCAGGTATTAACCCCCATGGACAAAGGGATTATGACATGTTCTAAAGGAATGCGAACTTGTATCTAGTTATACTATTTGGGTAGGTATGACGGTTTGCTAGAACCTAATCATATCTTATGGTTTCATGTTTGATCCCATTGCCAACTTAGTATAATCCTAGAGGGTCACACACAATAGAACGAATATTTAAAAGGACTATATTGGAATTTTGGAAATTCTGGAAATCTGGGGAAGTGGGCGACCGCACAGTATGGACTGGGCGGCCGCACACTTAGCTCAGTTTTTGTACCAGTTTGTTTCAGATAGTTGTGCGACCGCACAGTGGCTTTTGGGCGACCGCACAGTGATGTTGGGGGGCAGATTCCTAATTTGATTAGGAAACGAATTTTGGTCGGATTTTGACACAAGTTTCCTATTTGGAATAGGTCCTACTTGTATATAACAGACCAAATTCGGCCAGCACTCTTAACTGATTGATTTTGTGAGTCTCCAAAGAGTTTGAGAGAGTTTATTTTGTTCCAAGATATCTTTTGATTGAAGAACAAAATAATACACAATTAAAATTCCATATAGTCATTATCAATTGTGAAAGTGTGTTTCATAATTGTTGGTCTAGCAACCAAGATCAAGAAGCTCCTTGATATTCGTTCGTGGTGTGGATACCGCTAGAGGGTGAAGCTCATCATCTTCAAAGTTCGTGTTCTTACTTTCTTCGTGATCAAAGCTTCAAATCTCCACCAAGATCAAAGCTAGAATTCAAAGTCATCAAGGGTTAGTTTTTCCTCTATTCATGTTTTTGTATTTGACTTAATCATATGAATGGATCTATGGGTTTTGGGTTTCATAAATTTTAAATGCTAAATTCCGCTGCGCATGTTACATCGAAACCCAACAGTGGTATCAGAGCCCCGTTCATGTTGATTATTTCAATACCTAGATCATGTTTATGTGTATATAAATTGTTTATGTGCCTTGCATGATATGAATATTGGAATAAATGATGTCTATGTGTTATGTGATTTTATGTGGTTTATTGTTTTGCAACTTTAATCGCAGGATTCAATCGCAATAAATAAATTATGGTGGATTCAGAATTGTTGATTATTAATATTTGATTGGATCAAAGTTTTAATAATCGTGGAAAAACAATTTTGAGACAAAATTTTCGAACTTTAAAAACTCTGCACATTCTGATCAACCGGGCGACCGCACAGAAGCACCTGGGCGGCCGCACAGTTTTGGGCGACCGCACAGGCCTTCTTGGGCGGCCGCACAAAAGGGTCAGAAGGTCTGATTTTGGCCGAAAAACAAAATCTGGAATTTTTCAAAAATTCAACAAAACCAATAACAGAACCAGTCCAGACTTGCTGATCTGGAATGGGTTTTTGGGTAGTTGGTTTGTGTGTGGATTTTGGGGTTTGATTTTCCTATTTGTTTTAGTCTTGTGACTCTAATATTGGTTCAAGGTTTGGATGGCTAATCTGCGTTCATCGAGATTGTGTTTCCCAAACTTGATCGCAATCAAAGTTTCAAAGATAAAACGAAGTTAGAATTATGAAGAGTTCATAATTGCTAAAATTGAGAAATAAAGTTCTTGATTCAAAGATTAGAGATCCATGTGGAATTGTGGATGCAATTGGCCTACGTTCATCGAGACCATCTATTGCTTAGTTTCGGCCACATGGACTACTTTGTTGGTTTCTTGAATTAGTGCGGGATTGTGGTTGCCTAATGGCTTAGTTCGACCGCACTTCTTGTTGTCTTGATTTGGAGATAATAACAAAAGTTGAAATAGTCTCATCCTCATAATTATAGAGAAACTAATGACACATAAATATCATGCTTAAATTAATTGAGATTAATTTAGTGGCTAAACTTGATGTGTAACATGTTTATATTATGTGCTCATAAATGTGTTATATGCTATATGTGATGAACCTTCAAAGAAAGTTTTAAGTCCTTAATTGCCATGCCATGATTAAAACACTTGTTTATACATGGGTGATCTTGATGTGGGTTTGCCTCCGCAAGGTGCATTAATTTTATTCATGTATAGGAAAGATGAGGTTCATTAGTTTAATGTGGGCTTGCCTCCGCAAGGTACATTAAATTGAATGGTTCCTATACGTTTAAAATGGTTGGACTTAATTAGGCGTCAAAACGGTTTTGGGCCTAGGCAAAAGATGAGATTAAACATGCTTTGGAAATTGGATTTCTCAAAGAATCTCATAAAAGGATCTAAGAATCATATGGGATATGATTGACATGATTGTCTACCTAATTAATTTATTTTTGAGCGGTCCGCCTCCGTGGACTCAAAAGTTAAATTAAAGTTGGATCTTAGCCCAATTAAATTATATTATATATTGGATGTATACGAAGGTTATATAATTTAGTGGGAGTATTTTGTTTGAAAAATACATTAATTATTTCTTTAATGAAAAACCGGTACTTATTAAATTTTGGAAATTTTGCATATTTGTAGATAATGACTACTAACACTCAATCAATTTCGTTGCGATCGATCCTTGAGAAGGATAAGCTCCAAGAGAATGGTACGAACTTTATGGATTGGATCCGTAGCCTAAGAATTGTTCTTAGGCAAGAAGATAAGTTGTACGTTCTCGATGGGCCTCTTCCTGCTGAACCAGAACCTACTGCCCCTAGGGCAGAAAGAGACAATTACAAGAAACATCGTAATGATTCTAGAGATGTAAGCTGTCTCATGCTTGCTACTATGTGCTCAAAACTCTAACAAAGTTTGGAACATTTGGAAGCCTATGAGATAGGCGTGGAGTTAAGAGCCATGTTTCAAGAGCAAGCTAGGCAAGAGAGGTACAAGACCATTGTTGCATTCACTACTTGCAAAATGAATGACGGGCAACAAGTGAGTCCTCACATGCTGAAAATGAAAGGTTATGTAGAGCACCTTGAGAAACTTGGCTATCCAACCCCATTGGAGCTAGCCACGGATCTCATTCTTAATTCATTGCCTAAAAGTTATAATCAATTTGTGATGAATTATAACATGCATGGAATGGATAAGAATCTCTCCGAGTTGCATGGGATGCTTAAAACTGCGGAGATGAAGATTGCGGAGAAAGGTTCTCCCGTTCTCTTAGTTCATGATGGGAAGAAGGTTGGTGCCAAAGGAAAGGGTAAGAAAGTTGTCAAACCCAAAATAAGCAAGGCAAGTGTTGCCAAGGCTTCTGAGGCAAAACCCGATTCACAAAAGGATGCAATATGTTTCCATTGTCAAGAAATTGGTCATTGGAAACGTAATTGCAAGGCTTTCTTGGAAGAGCAAAAGAAGAAGAAGGGCAACAAGGCTGCGTCGACTTCAGGTATCTATATGATAGATATTCTCCTTTCTACCACTGATTCTTGGGTATTGGATACCGGATGTGGTTCTCACATTTGTTTAAATGTGCAGGGTCTAAAGAATAGGAGACTGCTTAAAGATGGTGAAGTAGACCTACGCGTGGGGAATGGAGCCAGACTTGCTGCATTAGCCGTAGGGACTTATGAAGTCACTTTACCTTACGGATTAATTCTTGTTTTGAACAATTGTTATTATGTTCCGGATTTAAGTAGAAATATTATTTCAATTTCTTGTTTGGATAATGAAGGTTTTAAGTTTCTTATTGAGAATAAGAAATTTTCTATTTATTTAAATGATGTGCTTTATGGTATTGCTAATTATTTTAATGGCCTTTATATCTTGGATGTCAAGAATGAAAATAATGACAATGTCTATCATGTAAATAAGAAATCTAAACCTAATGATGTAAATCATACTTATTTGTGGCATTTCCGTCTTGGTCATATTAATGAGAAGCGTATCTCAAAACTCCACGGGGACGGACTTTTGGGTTCATGTGACTTAGAGTCATATGATACTTGTGAGTCGTGTCTTCTTGGAAAAATGACTAAGACACCTTTTACCAAGTTGGGTGAAAGGGCAAGCGACTTATTGGGGTTGATACATTCCGATGTATGCGGACCATTAAGTAGCAATGCTAGGGGAGGATTTCAATACTTCATAACCTTCACTGATGATTATAGTAGATTTGGGTATGTGTACCTAATGAAACATAAAAGTGAAGCATTTGAGATATTTAGAATATTTCAAAATGAAGTAGAAAAACAACTTGGCAAAAGTATTAAGGCACTTCGATCAGATCGTGGTGGAGAATACTTGAGTCAAGAATTTGATGATCATCTAAAGAATTATGGAATAGTTTCACAATTGACTCCACCCGGAACACCACAATGGAATGGTGTGTCCGAGAGGAGAAATCGGACTTTGTTAGACATGGTTCGATCAATGATGAGTCAAGTTGATCTTCCAATATCCTTTTGGGGTTACGCTCTAGAAACCGCTGCTTTCACACTAAATCGTGTTCCAACTAAATCGGTTCAAAAGACTCCATATGAGATGTGGAGCGGAAAGAAAAATTGTTTATCTTTCATGAAAATTTGGGGTTGCGAAGCTTTTGTCAAAAGACTTGTCTCTGACAAACTTGCACACAAATCTGACAAATGTATTTTCGTGGGATATCCAAAGGAAACTAGAGGATATTACTTTTACAACCGAGAGGACAACAAAGTGTTTGTTGCCCGAACTGGTGTCTTTCTAGGGAAAGAGTTTCTCTCCAAAGAAATCAGTGAGAGTAAAATAAATCTTGAAAAAATTCGAGACCCAGAAAATAACATTGAACCAATAGTGGAACAAGAACAAGAACCACAAGGAGTTGTGGAACCTGTTCAAAATACACAAGTAACTCGCAGATCTAGTAGGTTACGATCCGAGCCCGAGAGATATGGATTTCTCGTAACGGACAGTAATGAGGTAGAAATCATTGAGAATGATGAACCGTCAACCTACCAAGAGGCGATGTCTTCTCCTGATTCGGACAAGTGGCTTGGAGCCATGGAATCCGAATTGCAATCCATGCAAGACAATCAAGTTTGGAATTTGATTGATGCACCCGAAGGTGTAAAAACCATAGGATGCAAATGGGTCTTCAAAAAGAAGACTGACATGGATGGGAAGGTGCATACTTACAAATCTAGACTTGTAGCGAAAGGTTATAGGCAAGTTCATGGTATTGACTATGATGAAACATTTTCACCCGTAGCAATGATCAAGTCTATAAGAATTCTGCTTGCCATTGCCGCATATCATGACTATGAAATATGTCAAATGGATGTCAAAACCGCTTTCCTAAATGGAAAACTCCAAGAGGATGTGTATATGACACAACCAGAAGGTTTCGAACAGAATTCTAAAGTATGTAAATTGCAAAGATCCATCTATGGATTGAAGCAAGCTTCAAGGAGTTGGAATCTCCGTTTTGATGAATCGGTCAAAGAGTTTGGTTTCATCAAGAACGAAGATGAGCCTTGTGTATACAAGAAGATTAGTGGGGGCATAGTGCTTTTCCTTGTTTTATACGTGGATGACATATTGCTCATTGGAAACGACATTTCTACACTTCAGTCTGTGAAGACTTGGTTAGGAAAGTGTTTAGCAATGAAAGATATGGGTGAAGCCGCATATATACTTGGCATTAAGATCTATAGAGATAGATCAAGGAGGCTACTTGGTTTAAGCCAAAGTACATACATTGACAAGGTCATTAGAAGATTCTGTATGGAAATTCTAAGAGAGGCACCTTGCCGGTATTACATGGAGTTTCTCTAAGCAAGACTCAATGTCCTAAGACAAACGATGAGCGTGAGAAAATGAATGATGTTCCATATGCTTCGGCAATTGGGTCCATCATGTATGCCATGATTTGTACTAGGCCGGATATATCTTATGCTTTGAGCATGACAAGTAGATAACAATCCGACCCTGGCGAAAATCACTGGGTAGCTGTAAAAGCGATTCTTAAGTACTTGAGAAGAACTAAAGACTCGTTTTTGGTCTATGGAGGAATGGAAGATGATCTCGTTGTAAATGCTTACATGGATGCAAGCTTCCAAACCGACAAAGATGATAGCCGATCGCAATCGGGTTTTGTGTTTATGTTAAATGGTGGAGCTGTAAGCTGGAAGAGTTCCAAGCAAAGTACAACCACTGATTCTACAACATAAGCTGAGTATATTGCTGCATCAGATGCTGCAAAGGAAGCTGTTTGGATTAAGAAGTTCATTACTGAACTTGAAGTGGTTCCTAGTATTGCTAATCCAATAGACCTTTATTGCGATAATAATGGTGCTATTGCTCAAGCAAAGGAACCAAGAGCACATCAGAAATCCAAACACATACTTAGGCGTTTTCATATCATTCGAGAGATCGTTGATAGGGGAGACGTAAGTATATGCAGAGTACCTACTGATGACAATGTTGCGGACCCGCTAACAAAGGGACTTCCACAAGCTAAACATGATGGTCATGTTAGGTCCATGGGTATTAGATACATGGGAGATTGGGCCTAGGGCAAGTGGGAGATTGTTGGTAGTGGTGCCCTAGGCACGTTTAATAAACGTTGTAATTGTTATTTCATATCAGTAAAGAGATGTTTTGATTATTATTGTTGTTCATGTTTACTTATAATAATCTCCGTCCCTAGTACTTGTTAAGCACTAGTATAAAGGCTAAATGATCATGGGATGATCATGTTAGATTTATGGGTACTTGTTTGGAACAAGGTACTGGACATGGCCCGCTGTATGGGATTTATGTCATGGTCTATGTCGAACATACATCTCATATTAGTTATGTCATTCGAATACTTAGACATGAAGTTATTATAGTCTTCCACTTGATGAACATTATCTTTGACATATTCAAACGCTACCTTTAACCGGGTAGTTATGAAGGGTATGATTGGCATAATCGAATTCAAGTAGGGAAGAGTAATAAGCTAAATGGATTTGTCCCTCTTCGGAGAGATGTCAATCTTGGGCCTCTCGTAGGAATGATGTTGATGAAATGTTCGGCCGGACTCAAATGAATTGATCGGATCAATGTCATTTGGATTATCAACATATTCGAAATCGAGAAAGTATTGAACGAAACAAGTTGACTGTTTGACCATGACTTGTGTTCAATGACATCGTGGACAAAGGGATTATGACATGTTCTAAAGGAATGCGAACTTGTATCTAGTTATACTATTTGGGTAGGTATGACGGTTTGCTAGAACCTAATCATATCTTATGGTTTCATGTTTGATCCCATTGCCAACTTAGTATAATCCTAGAGGGTCACACACAATAGAACGAATCTTTAAAAGGACTATATTGGAATTTTGGAAATTCTGAAAATCTGGGGAAGTGGGCGACCGCACAGTATGGACTGGGCGGCCGCACACTTAGCTCAGCTTTTGTACCAGTTTGTTTCAGATAGTTGTGCGACCGCACAGTGGCTTTTGGGCGGCCGCACAGTGATGTCGGGGGGCAGATTCCTAATTTGATTAGGAAACGAATTTTGGACGGATTTTGACACAAGTTTCCTATTTGGAATAGGTCCTACTTGTGTATAAAAGACCAAATTCGGCCAGCACTCTTAACTGATTGATTTTGTGAGTCTCCAAAGAGTTTGAGAGAGTTTATTTTGTTCCAAGATATCTTTTGATTGAAGAACAAAATAATACACAATTAAAATTCCATATAGTCATTATCAATTGTGAAAGTGTGTTTCATAATTGTTGGTCTAGCAACCAAGATCAAGAAGCTCCTTGATATTCGTTCGTGGTGTGGATACCGCTAGAGGGTGAAGCTCATCATCTTCAAAGTTCGTGTTCTTACTTTCTTCGTGATCAAAGCTTCAAATCTCCACCAAGATCAAAGCTAGAATTCAAAGTCATCAAGGGTTAGTTTTTCCTCTATTCATGTTGTTGTATTTTACTTAATCATATGAATGGATCTATGGGCTTTGGGTTTCATAAATTTTAAATGCTAAATTCCACTGCGCATGTTACATCGAAACCCAACACAACGATTTAGCATGGTTCCGCTTATTGTAGGAGAGACCTTGCATGGTTTGGACGAGTTGCACCGTACAGGCGAGATGCGACGAGGAAGCCCCTTGCTTCTGACCATATGGCTTCGGGAGCATTTCAGGCTTTATGCGGCGGATGGCGACCTTTCTCCTTTTGCTGTTCATAGGCGACGGTTGCTGATTAGAGATTTGACCGAAGAGGGTTGGAGGAGATTTTTTGCTTCTCGTCTCACAGCTGATGTTGAGTGGTGTCCTTGGGGTCTTCGCCCTTTTGTGGAGTGGACCTTCGGTTTCCAGCATGTGGTTTTACCCGGATTGAGGGACTCTTCGTTTTATCAGTCAGAACGGGTTTTGAGACAGTTCGGTCGTCAACAAATAATTCCTTTTCCGAGGAATGGGGTACTTCGTCCAGTTTCTTACATGGGTCCGGACTTCTCGAATGAGCTTCAGTTGGCTTGGGGAGATGATCTTGACCGTTGGGTTTCCGCTCCATTGCACTGGGGCAGCATTTTTCTTCCCGAGAGCTACTTGGATCATTTGCTTGGTACCGTCTACCGTGGCATTACTTGGGTAGATGCTCTTCGGGCTGAGTTGCTAGGAAGGGATTTTGAGCCCAGCAGTGCTTTGAGGTACAAGGAAGCTGCTGCTGATGTGAACAACATTCTGACCGACCCTTTCGGTACCCCTTTGGATAATTTTTATGCTCGGAGGCGCTCGGTTGCGCAGAAGATATCGGTCCGCATCAGTGTCCCTAGGCCTCCCAAGAAGAGTAGGATTGATGGTCGTTCGGGTGGTCCTTCAAAGGCCAAGAGAAAATTAGATTTTTCCTAGTACCCCTAAGAGATTGCAATTAAAATAGACCACTTTTTAGGATTTAATGTTTTAAGTCTTTTATTAGCTCAAAATTTTATTTGTAATGATAATAATGATTTAGTGGATGAATAAAAATTGCATCTTGTTAATTTGAGAATGATTTGGGTATTTGTTTATGTTTTAGACCGCACCCGAAGGTTGCCTACGTTCCTCCAGTGTAGAGGCTCAAGTCTCCGTAGTTCAAACAAACGAAGACCATTTTTTTTTTTTGTGTGCACCCTGTTTTTTGCCTAGACCGCCCTTGCGGGTTTTCAATCTAGCGGGCTTCTTTTTTGCACGTGCTCTAATTTTTTCCTAGGCAGCCCTTGCGGGTTTTCAACCTAGCGAGCTTTTTTTTTTTTTTTTTTTTTTATGGTCTTCGTTTATTAGACGTAAAACCTCTTTAATTTGTCGAGGTTGACTTCCTTGGGCAGTTGATCTCCGTCTAAGTCCACAAGTCGGACTGCACCGCCGCTTAGTATCTTCTTGACTACGTACGGACCAATCCATCGGGTCCCCATTTTCCAAGGGGGTTCATGGCATTAGGAGGGTGTTGTCTTAGGACCAAATCTCCCACGCTGATGTTTCGGGGCTTCACCTTTTTGTTGAAAGCCCTAGCCATTCTTTGTTGATAGGCCCTCATACGTTCGATTGCCCTTAACCTTTTCTCATCGAGTAGGGCTAGCTGTTCATATCGACTTTGCATCCAATCGACTTCATTGACTTGGTTCTCGAGGAGGACCCGCAGGGACGGAACTTCGAGCTCTATTGGTAGCACAGCTTCGGAACCGTATACCAGTGCATAAGGAGTTTCTCCAGTCGCTGTCCGTATTGACGTGCGGTAGCCCCATAATGCTAGAGGTAACTTTTCGGGCCAATCCCTTCCAGTGGAGGCCATTTTCTTCACAATGGTCTCGATTGTCTTATTAGCTGCCTCGACCGCGCCGTTTGCTTGAGGGCGGTATGGAGATGACTTGTGCTTAGTAATCTTGTATTCTACCAGGAGTTCGTCCATCTCTTTCTCGAAGTGAGAGCCATTGTCTGAGATGATCTCATGAGGAACGCCGTATCGGCACATGATGTGGGTTTTCACGAATTCGGCCACTTTCCTGGCGTTGAGAACTCGGTAAGCCTGTGCCTCGACCCATTTTGTAAAATAGTCCACGGCTACTAGGACGAAAGATTGTCCATTGCTTCCAGTAGGGTGAAGTTTGCCGATGATGTCTATGCCCCAACAGGAGAAAGGCCAAGGTGTGGTCATATTGTAAAGCTGTGAGGGTGGAGCGTGCTGTAGATTGGCATGGAATTGGCATTTGGCGCACCTCTTGACTTTCTCAATGCAGTCCCTTTCCATGGTACTCCAATAATAACCCATGCGGAGTATCTTCTTGTCCAACATAAACCCGTTCATGTGAGGCCCACATTCACCTTCGTGGATCTCATGCATTATTTCTTGAGCTTCGGTCTCATTTGCACATAGGAGATTGATCCCCCCGTGATGCCTTTTGTAGACTCTGTCCCCAATCAGTACATATCGGGAGGCTAGTCTTTTCAATGCCATTTGAGACTTCTTATTGCTGTTCTCGGGATAAGTACCATCCTTAAGGAAATTCATGATATCTGCGTACCACGGGGAGTTTGCTTGGACCTCGTTGATCTCAATACTCATGCAGTATGCCGGACTGTTTCGTCGGGAAATTTTGAAGGGCTTCACCATTTTACTCTCAGGCATTTCGACCAGTGAAGCGATGGTGGCTAGTGCATCAGCAAAACGGTTCTTGTCCCTTGGCAGGTAGTTGAAGGTGATTTCTTGAAGTTGTTCAACCAACTCCTCGAGATGTTGACCATACCGTTGCAGGGTTGAGTCCTGAATCTTCCATTTTCTGGATGTCTGGTTGATGATGAGCAAGGAATCACCGAATACTTCTAAACTTGTGACATTTCTTTTGAGGGCTGCTTCGAGCCCCGCTATGCAAGCATCGTACTCAGCTGTGTTGTTAGTGGCTTCAAATTCGAGGCGGATGGCGATTGGAGTATACATGTCCTTTGGATCAACGAGTAACATCCCTATGCCATATCCATGCTCATTGGCTGCGCCGTCGAAAAAAAGTTGCCACTTATTTTCCTCTGTTGTAGCGCAAATTAAATGCTCGTCGGGGAACTGTACATCTTCCCCCTTCACTTCGTCACACAAAAATTCAGCAAGCTGATCACTGAACACTTTCCCCCTGATGGATTTGAGTGTGACGTAAGTGATATCGTAGCTGGCGAGCATGAAATACCATTTGGCTATTCTTGTTGACATGAAAGGCTTCTCGAAGATGTAGCGGAGTGGGTCCACTTTTGCTACCTGTAGATACCCCGGGGAACCACGGCTTGGCTAGAGCGGTGAATTATCCTAGGATGTCTAACTTGTTTTAGATTGTTTAGAGTCGCCACCTATGTTTTTAAAGGAACATAAGAAAAACCTAGAAATAGCCTAATTTATGTACAAAACCAGAGATTCGGGAGAGAAGGGTTCGGGGGTTAGGTGACGGAGTGGGAAGTACTTAAACACCCACTCCGCCCCGCTTACGCGGGTCTTGCTACTATTGGTGTTCTAATATTTACATGTCCTTCAATTAATTAAATAGAAATGTGCTAACAATTGTGATGAGAAGAAAAGGGGAAATAAAGGGGAAATAAAATAGAATTGTTTTATTTATTTAATGATAAAGATTACATGTAACAAGTAATGTTAAAGAATTACATTAAGAGATGAAGAGAAATTAACATGGTGAATTAAAGTTGAGATTAAAATGTAGGGAGATAACCTTAACTAACTTCAATATGTGAAGTAGTCATGTTGGTCATGTCCCATTAATGGGGATTGCATACATTGACTAGAACATGAATAGAATAAAAAAGAAGACTTGTACCTTTAGAAAGAAGACTTCAAACTTGGACTTGAAAATTATGTTGTTGTGTAGAGATTTGTGTAGAGTTTCGTTGCGTAAAACTCTTGTTGGGAGAATTTGTGTAGGGAAAAATGATATAGAATTTGTGTAGAGAGAAAGTTCCAAGTCCCTTTTCTAAGGTAGAAGATGATGGTTTTTATAGGTAAAAAAGAGAGGGAAAGGTTGGAGGGAAATTGGTCAATCCATGTGAGATGGAATTGACCAATAGAAAATAAGATAAATAAAATAATAAATGAAATAAATAAAAGAAAATCAAATAATAATAAAAAGAAATATTTTGTTTTTAATGAAAAGGCTAGAATAAAGGATTGGGAGGTTACAAAACTAGGGGGGATGAATGTGGATGTAAAAAGATGGTTTTTGTGATCAAGAAAAGATGTTTGTAAATAAGAAAAGGGAGGAAAATAAGGTGCAATCCGTTACTGCCAAAGTGGGAAGCGCGCGGGTCCGGCTTTTGGGGAGGGACGCGCGGGCGGCTCACTGGCAGTGCCGGAAGCGCCCGCGGGTGAAGAATGACAGAATGACAGAATGACCCTAAAAGTTAACTCTGTTATGCAGTTTAGTCCAAAACTAACGGAATCAGTTAGGAACTTAACCGAAGTAACAGAAATCAACAAAAATAAGTTAAATAAAAATACTTTGTATGCAATCGGGGTGAGAGGTCCAAGGCGGGGTGTCTACACTACCAACTTGATTGGGAAGGCCTCCATGTAATGCTTGAGCTTTTGAGTAACCCAAACCAATGCAGCACAAGACTTCTCTAAGACAGAGTAGTTCTTTTCAGCTCCTTGAAATCGTCGGCTGACAAAGTAGATGGCATTCTCCTTTGTGGAGTCTCGCTGTTCTTGTGCTAACATAGCCCCTAGGGCTTCATCATTGACAGTGAGATAGAGCAAGAGAGGCTTCTCTTCGTGTGGTGGAACCAAATCTGGAGGGCATGTCAAATAATGCTTCACTTGGTCGAAGGCTTCTTGGCACGCATCGGTCCATTCTAGAGCCACATTCTTTTTGAGTAGCTTGAAGATTGGCTCACACATAGAAGTGGGTTGGTGTACAAACCGACTGATGTATTGAAGTCTGCCCATAAAACCTTTGATTTCTTTCTGCGTCCTTGGGGGAGGCATGTCAATGATTGCCTTGATCTTGGAGGGATCGGCTTCAATTCCTCTTTCAGTGACCATGTAACCTAAAACCTTCCCTTTGATGACCCCAAAAGTGCACTTTGCGGGATTGAGTCTCATGTTGTGTTGTAAAAGCCTTTCAAAGAATTTGCGAAGATCGATCAAATGTTGACCATCGGTTCCCTTCGAATGGATGATCATGTCGTCTACATAGACCTCGTTCTCTTTATGAATCATATCGTGGAATAGATCCATAACAGCCCTCTGGTAGGTAGCCCCAGCGTTCCTTAGCCCGAACGGCATGACTGTGTAGCAGAAGGTCCCCCACGGAGTTGTGAAAGCCGTCTTGTGTTGATCCTCTTCGGACATGAGAATCTGATTGTAACCGGCAAAACCGTCCACGAATGAGCGGACTTCATAGTTGGCAGTTGAATCGACGAGCATGTCGATGTTTGGTAGTGGAAAATCATCTTTCGGGGAAGCTTTGTTCAAATCCCGGAAGTCCACACAAACTCGAACCTTGCCGTTTGCTTTTTTGACCGTCACAATGTTGGCTAGCCAAGTTGGATACTCAATGACTTTGATGAAACCCACACTGAGGAGATTTTCAATCTCTTCTTTGAATTGTAGAGACCATTCTGGCTTGATCTTTCTGAGCTTCTGCTTTACTGGCTTGGCGTCCTCTCTGATCGGAATTCTGTGCTCTGCGACCTTTCTGTCCAAACCCGGCATGTCTTTGTAATGACCATGCGAATATGTCCACAAATTCTCTGAGCAGTGCAGTCAATCTGTCTTTGTCTTCCCCCTTGAGGAAACTGCCAATCTTTGTTTCTTTCGTCGGTACCCAGATTAACAGTATGCAATTCTTCATCAGCCCCTGGACCATTTTCACCACGACAACGAACCTGTTGAGCTAGTTCATTTAGGTATGTTATGTTTTTGTGGTCTATTTCATCATAATTTGAATCGTTATTAACTTGTTCATTAAGTTCGTTATTAGTTAATTCATCATTTATGATGTTTGCAATCTCGGGGTACTCAGAAATATCGAATTTTTCATTAGCAAAGAAAGGAAACACACGCTCGGCTATTGCCTCCATATCCTCTTGGGTGAGGGCATTAGAAACACTCTCGGACTCGAAAGTAAGTGTGAGCCGCTCTTCCTTTGTTGTTGTACGGGGTATGCAACCCATTTCTCGGACCAAGAAATCCTCGGATACTAAGGGCCCCTTCGTTGGATACCAGTTGTTGATTGGCTCGGAGCTCGGCTGAATCTCGCTAATAGATGGGTTCTCCATTTCTGTGTTGTCGGAGATGGCGTTGACCTGACAATCGTCCATGATGGCAAATTCTTCGAACATGGAGGCTAGATCGGATAGTTCTTCCCCCACGGTAACCTCTACCTCAGACTCTATAGTCACTTTCTTGCCCCACCACTCTCGGGGTGACATTGGAGTAGGTTCTCTTTCTTGTGCCAGTATTTCACAATCGGTGAAGATCTCGAGACCGGGCTTTCTGACGCCCTTGTTGTTAACCCACGGTTCGGGAAATATCATGTACGGAACATCTTCCCCTTGGCGAACAAAGTAACCGTTTAGTGTGTAGCGGTAAGGTCTCAAGTCAGGGATTTCGTATTGTCGACCTTCTTTGCGAGCTTGGGTCTTTTGATTCTTGACTGCTTGCTCGTACTTCAAGTCATCCTTGGTAGGCTCGTATCCCAGACCAAACTTGTTCTTGACAAAAGGAACTTCCATGGGGTGTAATATCCCTTGTTGATGTTTCCCTAGGCCGAGACCGGGAAAGTGATTCATGTTCCTCATCATGCGGAGGACTTTAGGATTGCTGGGGACCCACTGTATGTTTCCCCCTTCTTTGTCAATGGTGTTGACGCCGGAGAGAGTGGCATCTTTTATCCCGTGTTGGACTTGGTGAACGGGTTGTCCCCCATTTCTGTGGATGGTGACATTTTCAGCCATGATAGTGACTATGTCGTCCCCGTTTCTGATCTTGACGCACTGATGGAGAGTGGAAGGCACCGCGTTGGAACTGTGGATCCAAGGTCTGCCCAGAAGTAAGTTGAATGAAGCAGGGACATCAAGTACTTGGAATGGGACGGACATGATCATGTTTCCAAATTCGATATCAACTTCTAACATTCCCATGACTGTACGGGCAGTGCTGTCGTACCCTCTAATGACTTGTGCGGAGGGTTGTAAATCGGAGCTTTTGAGCCCCAGTATGCCTATGACTCGGCTAGGCATTAAGTTGAGTGCAGAGCCACTGTCTACTAGAACCCTTGAGATGGGTCTCCCCCTTGCCCTTACTTTGAGGTAGATGGCTTCATTGTGTTCGGACCCAAATGGCGGGAGGTCCATGTCGGCGAAAGTAATGACATTGCCGAAGTGAATGTGACCTATCATTGCTGTGAGGTCCTCGGGTGTCGTGTCGGGAGAGACTGATGTGTCATCCAAGTTCTTAATGACGAGGTCTCGGTGTTTCTTTGATGATGCAATAAGGTCCCATATGGATATGTTGGCTTGCGTCTTCTTGAGTTGTGTTAACAAAGGATCTTCGGGTATGTCGCGTGCTTGCGATCTTTGAGAAGAGGTGCTGGTTGCTGCAGTATTGGAAGGGATTGCACTCGTTGTTACTCGGCCACTGCGAGTGAGCACGTTCACGGTCCCTTGTAGCTTCTTCTTCCTATTCTCTAAGACTTCCCTCATAATCTCATCATAAGTCACAACATAACAAGAATTATCAAGTTTATTCATATCATCGGAGCCCTCATTCACAATTGGAATCGAATGAGTGGTTCCTTCAAACTCTCCTACCTCTATTACATTAACACCACCCTTATTAGGGATTATGAATTCCTTCTTGTCTATGAGGTCTAGGATGGTGTTGCGGATGGAGAAGCAATCCTCGGTGAGGTGGCCGGTGCATTGATGATAGTCACACCATTTGTGGTGAGCATGATTGGAACGTAGCGGTTGTGGTTGCTTGTACCCTTGAAGAGGGGTGATTTGTCCCTTGGCCTTTAGAGCTTCGTAGGCCTCGGTGATGGTCATGCCGTTGAGAGGAGTGTAGGCGCGGTCGTTTTGGAACCGTTTGCCTTGTGGTGGGGGAACCTTCTTGTAATTCCCCTTGTCAGTAGTAACGGCATTGACAGAAGCCTCTTTGTTTGAACTAGAGGCGGCCTTGTATCGGTAATTAGGAGTGGCCTTTTTAATCTCCTTGAGCAAGTCATCCATGCGTACCCCCGCCTCATACATTTAGGAGAAGTCGGAGTAGCAAGCCCCACTTAGGTGGGTGCGGAGATCAATCTTGAGACATTTGAGAAAGATGTCCATTTGCTATTTTGTGTTTGGCCTTTCAACAATTTCAGAGAGCTTGTCATTCCATCTCCTTGTGAAGTCAATGAAGGATTCGTTGTCTCTTTGAGTGGTGTTCTCGAGCTCTTTCCTTGTGGGCCGGTGAGTGGTGTTGCCTTGATATTGATTCTTGAAGGCAAGCATAGCGGCATCCCAATCAAGACGGACAGTGAGCGGGAGAGTTGCATACCAATCCTTGGCCGCCCCCTCGAGGGTGAGAGGAAAGCATTGAGCCATAACTTTTGGGGAGACCTTCTTCGGAACCATAGCCCAAATGTAAGTCTCGATGTGGGCCATCGGGCATGAGTTGCCCTTAAACTTGCTAATGTCGGGCATCTTGAATTTGTCGGGAAGAGCGGCCATTGTGCTCATGAGGATGGATGACTGATAAAGGCTTGTGTTGGAGCCTTTTCCCATGTTGAGGCCGTCAAATTTCTGATCAATGTAGGCCATGATGGAATTGACCATTTTGGGGTCGTTGTTGTCGGTGCTTGGTCCCCCCACTTTTTTGGTACGGGCACTGACATACGGGCTTTCAAACAAACCCTTGGTCCACTCGGATTCCTCGTTGTCATTAACCCCCTTGTTCTTGGAGAGTTTGAGGAGCTTGGCTTTCAGTTGGTCAACCTCGGCCTCGTGGGCCTCCTTTTGACTGTCGACATGAGCTTGCCACAAGGCTTCTTTGGTTTGAGCCTCGTTGTTGAGAGTGGTGACTTGTTGTTGGAGTGTTTGAACCATGGCAGAAAGATGTTCGAGAGTCATGGCGTTGTTGGTGTTGGAGTCGCCGGCCATTGATGATGTAGAAGCTGTTGGAGTGATCGGTTCACGGACAAGGCTGTTGGATGAATCTCTGTAGATGCGGAGAGTACCAATCGGACCTATAATTGGAGAAGTATCCCTTGTCAGTCTCGGTTCACACTTTCGGTCCATGAAGAGGTTGAGAACACACAGTTGGGCACACGACTCGAACCACATAAGAAAAAAGACTCTTTTTTTTTTATACGTTGGAGGGAATGGATCCCTTTTGGGGTTTCTAAGAAGATAATGGAATCGTCACACTAGTATATAGACCATCTCGCAGTCCCATATACTCATCGGATTCCATCATGTTTGTGAATCCTACATGTGTCGGGATTAAACTAAATTAATGTAGCAAAGCATACATGCGGGGACGGATTTTTATTTTCGTCCAAAATAACCACTTTTGGGGACGGATTTTTATTGCGTCCGTTTCAACAAGTTGGCATGTATGATTTGAAGACATTAGTTTAGGGAAATCTCGGTACATGGAAACCGACTTGAGTCACGGAGTGTTAGACCCTAACTAGAATTGTGTGGTTTGTGCTCGGCTTGAATATGAGGCTTAAAGGTCACCCCCGGCATGTAGTCATGAACTACGCCACAGGCTGAGGTTTACCGTTTCGAAAGAGCCAAGGTCGAGTGGAGCTTGAAACTTTCTAGGACGGGCCTCGACGGGTTTGGGGTTGGACTTGTGCGACTCTATAGTGAGCAGTTTATAGGAGTAATGTGCACGTAGTGTGAGGTCTATCACGTGACAATTTTTTTTTTTTTTTTTTTTGAAAAGAAAAGTTAAAAAACACATAAGCACGAAAATTACAACTCCCGAATCACCCGTGTGACCGGTAAATAAAACATAAAATTAAACAGTCCAAGGGTTCAATTCTGTTCTGATGCAGGCAACTGTGCCCACACCCCACTATTCTGTTCAGTCACTGAAACCTGTTCTTGCCCTGGAAATTGGCCCGGAAGCGCGCGCCTCTGGCTAGTGTTGTGGGAAGCGCGCGCCTGGCACATAGAAACTGGGAGGCTCCCGCTTCTGGGCTCACCTGTCAGATTATCAGAAACTTATGGACTCAGGGGATTGCCCTGGTCCTGATTGTGTGATGGAACCCCTGCAATGTTTGTTAGCACGAAATAATAGGAAGAATAGGAAGAACACATGGAAGGCGGGTGATTCTGGAATTTGAATCGGGACGCGCGCGCTTTGGACTATGAAGGTCCGAGGCGCACGCTTCCCATGTCAATTTCCAGAATGCCCATAAAAGTGAATTATGAACAGAAATACAAGTTTAACCCTCAAGCATCCCCAGCGGAGTCGCCACTGTAGATACCCCGGGGGAACCACGGCTTGGCTAGAGCGCGTGAATTAACCTAGGATGTCTATTTGTGTGTTAGAGTCGCCACCCACGTTTTTGAGGAACGTAAGAAAACCTAATGTTTATGAGCCTAAGTTTGATTTACGAAAACAGAGATTCTTTGGGATGAGGGGTTCGGGGGTTAGGTTACGAAATGGGAAGTACTTAAACACCCATTTCGCCCGAGCAAAGTCGGTCTTACTTGTTCATAATTCACTTTCTAAGATAAATGTGTTCTTCCTATTAAAATGATGATAAAAAGGGGTTTTAGAGTTTGAAATGTAGGGAGATGACTCCTAGGCCAATTCAATGTAATGAAAGGACCGTTGGTGTCATGTCCCAAATGGTTTTGGGTGATTGCACATTTGATTGAAGAAGAAGAAGAAGAAGAAGAAGAAGAAGAAGAAGGAGGGGAGAAATGTTTAAGACCTTTACCTATAGTATCCTTCAAAAGGAATCCCTTGTGAAGCCTTGAAGAAGAGATTGATTGCTTTATTGAAGAAGTACCAAGAAGAGTCTATGAAAGAAGTGAATAAAAAGGTTTGAAAGTAATGATGTCCTAGGTCCTCCTCCAATGATGGATTGGAGGGGTTTTTATAGTTGAAAAGTCACTGTTTTTGGAGCCAAACGGAGTCTCCAAGAAATCTTTCCCGGGCAAAATCATGTATAATGAGCAAGGGAGAGATTCTTGGGCAGAATCTGTAACTGACACGCCCTAGAAGCGCGCGCATCCCACCTAGGCGGCGGAAGGCGCTCGCGTCTGGCCTCAAGGGGCGGAGGCGCGCGACTCTGAGAGGCGATTTCTGACAGAATGGACTAGAAAGTTAGAACTGTTATTCAGTTTAGTCCCTGGACTTAACGGAGCCCGTCTAGAACTTAACCAAAGTAACAGAAACTAACAGAAAACACTTAAAAGAGGGAGAAACACAAAATCAAGTGTGCAATCGGGGTGAGCGGTCCAAGGCGGGGTGTCTACAGGCAGGAACATTCTGTGTCCCTTTGGCTTATGCTTTTCTAGATTCCATTTACTGTTTGGTTCGTGCACATTACCTTTCTCTTTTCTAGCCAAAACTTGTTTTTTGAAGCTTGGTTATGTACAAACTTTTGGACATAAATTTGGATTTTCAAAAACTCCTTGTGCATAACCCATTTTGTAAAAGGTTTTTGAATTCATTTTTGTACACAACTTGTTTTGCAAATGATTTTCAAAAGAATTGTTCTTCTTGAAAGATGTTGATTTCAAAGGATTCTTTGGTTGTGCACAATTTGTTGTACATGCGAGTTTTGGCTTTGTTCATAAGATTCTTGCTTGATTGCTTGTGTAAATAGCTCATTCATGCTTGCTCATTGTTGTTGATTATATATTGCTCATAATGTTAAAACGGATTGAAAAATTTCTATTTTGACTCAAAAAGGAACATAGATGGCTTCACACTACGCGCACTTGACCTTGCACATTCCAAATACCCTTTAAACCCAGGATGGATGCCACGATGCAGCTTGATTGGTGCTCTTGTTCCCTTCTAGCGCGCACGGGTCCATTCCACCTCCCCTTCCAAGCCGCGTCAACCACACTTGTCCGTGACACACAAACACCGAGACTTTGGTTGGTTTTTGTTCTAGCTCATGTTACCACGTCCCTAATACGTGTCTGAGATTAATTATGGCCAAGTTAGTGCCCGAGTCACGACTCCTTATGAAAGCAAGTGTGACCATGGTCAACTTTGACCCGGTCCTTGACTTATGCGTTAATATTGGCTATAATTAACCTAAGTCATGTGTTATGGATAGGGTGACACCGTGTTGTCAATCCCTAATGAATGGTCCATACTAATCATCCTTAAGCCCAAGGATAAGATTTGAGAGACCTCATCAAAGATGAGGTTATGCCGGAAGTCCCTTAAGTCCCTAAGAAGAATCTCGATCTTAACCGGGGCTTAATCATGATTGGGATGTCTCACGCATAGGGAATCTTGCGATGCACTAGACCCTAGGTTCATTTATTTTGGTCGGTGGAAGCCGCTTGCCCTATAGGACCCTCGCCCGGGACAGTCCATCCTTGGGTGTGTGCAAGACAGGTGAAAAACGAGGGGTCTATAGGCGTAGTGATGGCCTCCACTGATCTAGGAATTAGAGTAGTTACGAAAAAGAAGAGAAATCTTTTCCAACCATTTAGGAATAAAAATGCTTTTTAAGTAAACTTGGATGAATAAATAATTGCACATTGCATGACTTTGCTCCGCTTTTGCTTCTTGGCCTTGACGCATCGCATTCTTGCGTTAATGAGCGTCATTTTGTTAAGACTTTGGACGGATCCCCGTTATCCTCCAAGACCTCCATAAAGGCGTTTCATTGAGTCTTTGGATGGATCCCCGTTATCCTTCCAAGACTCCCATTAGAGTCGCTAGGCATTGTCCCCTAGGAGGTTAAATCTTTGGATGGATCCCCGTTATCCTTCCAAGACTCCCGTTAGAGTCCCTAGGCATAGTTCCCTAGGAGGTTAGATCTTTGGATGGATCCCCACTATCCTTCCAAGGTTCCCGTTGTGATTCCCGTTGTGATCCTCATTGTGATCCTCGTTGTAATCCCGTTGTGATCCCATTGTGATCCCGTTGTGATCCCATTCTGATCCCCATTGTGATCCCGTTGAGATCCCCATTGTGATCCCGTTGTGATCCTCATTGTGATCCCGTTGTGAGCCCGTTGTGATTCCCGTTGTGATCCCGTTGTTATCCCCATTGTGATCCCCGTTGTGATCCCCGTTGTGATCCCCGTTGTGATCCCGTTGTGATCCCGTTGTGATCTCAGTTGTGATCCCCGTTGTGATCCCATTGTGATCTCAGTTGTGATCCCCGTTGTGATCCCGTTATGATCCCCATCGTGATCCCGTTTGTGATCCCCGCTGAAACCTCCGTTAAACCCCTAGGTGTTGTCCCCGAGGTCCCCGTTGAGATTCCCGTTGTCCCCTAGGTGTTGTCCCCTAGGTCCCCGTTGAAATTCCCGCCAAACCCCTAGGTGTTGTCCCCTAGGTCCCCGTTAAACCCCTAGGCATAGTTCCCTAGGAAGTTAGTCAAGTCTTTGGACGGATCCCTGTTATCCTCCAAAGCGTCTGTTAAAAAAAAGAAACAAAAGGTGCTTAGGGTAACTCTCTCCCCTTTCCTTGGGCCGTCACATGATGACCAATTATGCGCCCCTCATGCCATTTCTTTCCCATGACCCCTTCGAGTTAAGCTGTCATGGAACCAAATGGTAATATACCTTGGTCAATCATTGGCCTCCTCAGTTTGAACCTCCATGTGATGACCATCTCAGTTGTTCCGATCGCCGTGATGGCTCGAGCTAGTGTGAGTACCATCTGGTCCCATGCCAGTAAGGTTCTGTCCCATGTTATCCTGACTATATTCCGACAAGCCAAGGAGGCTCCTTGTCCCCGTAACCTTTACGTTAGGTCCCTTAGGGCCGCTCTCCGTCACCCTAGGAATTCCGTTTGGAAAGTGAGTCAATCACTCACCTCTTCCAGAAGCCCGTTTGAATTAGGCTAACTTAAGTCATGTTCGTCTCTTTGTTAAACCCATTTGAATGTGTGAGTCTGTTGCTCAAATGAAATGTTTGTGTCAATCCTTATGAAAAAAAAAAAAAAAAAAAGGGGAAATGTGTGAGTCTTTTACTCAAATAGAAAAATGCGTGTGTCAATCCTCATTCAAAAAATTGGAAATCAAGTTTTCTTAAAATATAATGTCAACTCTTTTCCAAAAGGCTAATCCGCTAATGAGGCGTTCCTTTCAAATCATGGTTATAATTTCACCTCGAGGTTTAAAATGCTAAAATCATTTGCGGTCTTGTCCACCGAAAACATCAACCAAGGAGTCCACATCTGAAATGGCGTCTGAGAGCAGGATTGGGACAATGTCCACGAGAAGAGGCCCATGCCTCGGAGGCCCAAAGGCGGCTACATCAAATGGAGATCCATACCCTCGCCGAATGCCATGCGCGAGGTTACGCCCCTTGAAAGGGAGCCACCAAAAGTAGACGGCCAAAGGCGAGTCCGGCGATTGCAATGCCAAGCTAAGTGGAGACCTCGCGACGTCTTTCCCGATGACAAGGAACCCGAGTTCCCCGTGGAAGACATGGAATGTGCCGCCGACAACCCCTCCAATAATTGAGGAAGAAAACGGACCATTACACTTTATAGGAGCCCATCCCTAAAAAAAAAAAAAAAAAAAAATGATGAGTCTTCCAGCCTCGTAGGATCTAGACTTTCACCAAAAGTCTGTCTTGGACTGTGTCTTTTTATTTTTGCAAAGGTCCGTACTTGGACATGTTTGTACAAAGTTATCTATATAAAAGAGTCATTTTCATTCTCTTCTCCCTAGACTTGAGACATTATTTGCAATATACATTTACTCTTGAAATTGCCTTGCTTGTTATTATCAATTGATTGCTACGTCCCCAAAATGATGAATTGGCTTCTAAGCATACTAGTCAATGACGACTCATTAAGGACGAATGGACCTAAACACAAATGAAAAACGCTAAATGCAAACAATTAATTTTGATGTGAATAAATATTGTGATCAATTGGCATGAAGAAACCATTAATGGCAAATCTTCCCTCATACATTTCCCCGATACACAACCCGATACACCTTTCAACACCAATTCTTGATGCACATCGAAGGCATCCCGAGACAGTGAAAAGGTGAGGACGTTGTTTCTCGACCACCGAGATTTGACAGTGCTCACACGTGTGCGACCAAGCATAGGGCTTCCCGAAATCTTCAAAGTCAGCCCATAGTAACAGGAACGCCACCAAGGGGCTACAAAGGATCCAATGCCCGAGAAAGCAAGCTGGGGCTAATGTTTACCTCCTCCCAAAAAAAAAAGGAAAAAAGAAAAAGAAAAAAGAAAGAAAAGGAGAAGAGGGAAAGAAATGAATGTATGGAAAGAAGGAAAGGAAATGGCGGAAAGAAAGGCCCGTTCACACCAAAGAGGGTTCACCCCAAGAGGTCCATCACAAGGAGTTCACCGCAAAGAAAAGTAAGCAACAACGTCCTCCGAGACAACATCAAAAGAAAGCCAATTTCAGCAAAAGATGGCCTAAGGCCGTGTAAGTACCCCAATCTGAAATTGACCTACTTTAGAGGAACTCTTGGTACCATTGAGGGATAAACCAATGGGCCAGGACCTTACTAAGATAAACCTGATATTCCAGGACTAAACTGGAATTAAACTTGGAAAAATCCATAAGCTCGCCAAGTCGAGTCGTACGGATGGTTTGTGCGCGTGAGGGGTTGAGCCGTACGGCTACTTTGGGCACCCTCAGCCTCTATAAATTGAAACCCATGCTGATCATTTCAGGGGGGGGGGAGAAACCACATAAGAGAGATTACTCTGTCAAAATCACTACAGAAGTGTGAGAGGAGTGAAACAAAGAGTGAAAACAGAGAAAGGAAGATTGGCTAAACCAAAATAGGTAAAGCCACCTTCTCCCCCTCCCTTCTCTTCATCTATAACTCTATTTTATCTTTAATATTTGTTTAAGTTATGTTAATCTTTATATTATTTGTAAGACTTGTCCATTCAAGCACTTTTACATTACTTGCAAGACTTGTCCATTCAAGCACTTTACATTTATGCAAGACTTGTCCATTCAAGCAAATATACATATATTACTCTATATTTCTCTTGTCCAAGCCATGAGATGATCCAAGGTGCCCTCCATTCTTTGTGTAGAAGAGGTTCAAACCTAGATGATCATGGCTTGTTGATTGTCATTTACATTCTTGTTTAGTTGGTAATAATGATCATTTGGATGATAAAGCTTCCATCTTTATCATCCAACAATATCTAGCTCTAAAGTCCCCTTTGGGGTTATAAAGATTCAATCTTTATATGTTACTTTGACTCTTTGAAGGTTAATAAGTCATAAAAATGCCATCTTGGGGATAAAGTTTCAATCTTTAATCACCAAATGGTCAATTTGGCCCAAAGGGCATGTTCATCAACTTTTCCAATTTTTCTCCCATGATTGCTTATGATCACACCCAAATACTTGTTTTGGGGACTAAGTGATGATCATTTAGCATAGGAATGTTGCATTTAAATTTATAAAGTATTTTAAACAAACTGGAATCAAAACAGTTCTGTCCAGTTTCAACAGAATGTTCTGTTTCTGCTCTGAAACTGGACTGTTCTTGACTGAACTGTAAAATCCCAGGAAACGGCCTGTACATCTGTACGGCTATGTTGGGAACAGGGGGTAAAATGTCTATTTTTCCCTCTAATCCCTATTCTCTTGATAAACAGACTCTTTCAGTTAAGTTTTTCCAAATAAAACCAATAACAGAAACTTTTCTGTTAAATACACACACACACATGCACATTTTCAAACTAACAAGGGAGACTCGGTTCCTTCCGAGGCACTTTGGGTGAACCACAAATATGTTCTTCCCAAAAGTGTAACCTGACCTCCGAACTCACCTTCTCTAACCATTTTCATTTGTTGGGTTTAAAATTAACAAATGTGGCGACTCCGTTTCTTTTTCGTTAGGAAAGTTAACCGTGTTTGGTTTTTCGCCTTTGACACATGTTGTCTTGGGACGGGATCCTTACAGTGGCGACTCCGCTGGGGAATTAAATGTTCTCAAACTTCTTTTTAGATGCTTTAGGGACATTTATGTGTGGGTCAAACTCCCGTCCCCGTTTGTTGACTTTGTGCCTAATTTGTGTGTTTTGTGTTTCTGTTTTGATTTTGAATGAATGGAACTGTTCTGGAAAGCAATGAACTGGGGCTTGATGATTGGAAGCTGAAAATTTGCAAAAAATTAATGGGATGGATGACATAGCCATACGGCTACTTTGGAAGGGCCCACAGTGTTTCAATTCAACGATTTTGTGCAAAGGCAGAAACATTTTAATGGCCATCTTGCTTCTTCTTGTCCAGGTTCTAATTTACAGCCTCTCCTTGTGTAAATTTACCTTCTTTTTCTTAGCAAAAAATGGATTTTCAAAACCTTTTGTTGTGCACAACCTTTTTGTGCAAATGATTTTCAAAAGGTTATTCTTGATGTGAAAATTTTGGTTTCAAAAACCTTTGGTTGTGTACAAACCTTTCATGTACAAATTGTGATTCTTACTTGTTAAGTAGCCTTGCTTATTTGCTTGTTCTTGTTTGTTCATATCATTGTTTGATTACTTGTGTAAATTACTTGTTCATCATACTTGTCCATACATTGCTCAAGATATTAAAATGGATTGAAAATTTCTATTTTGACTCAAAAGGGAACATAGAAAGGTATCACACTACGCGCACTTGACCTTGCACGTTCCAAATACCCTTTAAACCCGGGATGGATGCCAGATGCAGCTCGATTGGCGCTCTTGTTCCCTTCGAGCGCGCACGGGTCCATTCCACCTCCCCTTCCGAGCCGAGTCAACCACACATGTCCGTGACACACAAATACCGTGACTTTGGTTGGTTTTTGGTCTAGTTCATGTTGCCATTGTCTTTAAGCACGTGTCCAAAGTCAATTGTGTCCAAGTTAATGATTACGACTCCTTGATGTAATGCAAGCGTAGCCTAACCCGCCTTTAACCCGTGTGTTAATGGCGACCACAATTAACAAAGGTCATGTGCTAAAGATAGGGTAACACCGTGTCGTTAAGCCCTAATGAACGAGTCATGTTAATCATCCTTAAGCTCATGGTCGAGGATTGACACCTCATTCAAAATGAGGTCGTGTCAGAATATCGGTGCAGCCTTCGGAACAGTCTCGATCCCGACTGGGGCTTAATCATGATTAGGATGACCGGTACATCGGGAACCTTGCGATGCACTAGACCTTAGGATCATTTCTTTCAGTCGGTGGAAGCCGCTTGCCCTATAGGACCCTCGCCCGGGATAGTCCATCCTAGGAAATGTGCAAGACAGGTGAAAAACGAGGGGTCTATAGGCGTAGTGATGGCCTTCATTGATCCAGGATTTAGAGTAGTTGCGAAAAAAGAAGAGAAATCTTTTCCAACCATCTAGGATCAAGTCAAGAAAACTTTTTTAAGTAAACTTGAATGAAATAAATAATTGCGCATTGCATGAGTTTGCTCCATTTGTGATTCTTGTCTTTGACACATCGCAGTCTTGCGTTAACAAACGTCGCTTCGTTAAGTCTTCAGAAGGATCCCTGTTATCCTCCAAGGCATCCGTTAAGTCTTGTTAGTCTTTGGATGGATCCCTGTTATCCTCCAAGACATCCGTTAAGTCTTGTTAGTCTTTGGATGGATCCCCGTTATCCTCCAAGACATCTGTCAAAGTTTTGTTAGTCTTTGGACGGATCCCCGTTATCCTCCAAGACCTCTGCTAAAGTTTTGTTAGTCTTTGGACGGATCCCCGTTATCCTCCAAGACCTTAGCCAAGTTTTGTTAGTCTTTGGACGGATCCCCGTTATCCTCCAAGACCTTCGCCAAGTTTTGTTAGTCTTTGGACGGATCCCCGTTACCCTCCAAGACCTCTGTTAAGTCTCGTAAATTCCTTAGATGATCTCCAAGACGCCCGTAAATCTTTGGATGGATTCAAGAGATTTCCGTTAAAACCCTAGGCCGTTGCCTCCTAGGTCCCCATTGTTGAGATTCCTGTTAAAACCCTAGGCCGTCGCCTCCTAGGTCCCCATTGTTGAGATTCCTGTTAAAACCCTAGGCAGTTGCCTCCTAGGTCCCCATTGTTGAGATTCCTGTTAAAACCCTAGGCCGTTGTCTCCTAGCTCCCCGTTGCTGAAACCCTAGGCCGTTGTCTCCTAGGTTCCCTCGTGAAGCCTTTGGAAGACCTCCGAGACACCCGTCGATCTTCAGATGGATCCCAGAATTCCCGTGAAGTCCCTAGGCATAGTTTCCTAGGAAGTCGGTTTTAGTCCTTGGATGGATGGATCCCCGTTATCCTCCGATAAGACAGTCATGTTTGTTTTAGAATTCTAAATCCGTTCGAACTACGGTGACCTGAGCCTCTCATCACGTGGGACCCCCTCCCTCGTGGTAAGGGGAACGTAGGCAACTTCGGCCCGGTCAATCCTAAAAAAAAATGAAAATAAAAATAAAAAATGTGTGTATGAGTCTTCCACCCAAAACAAAAGTGTGTTTTTCCTAGAAGAAAATGGAGATCTAATTTTCTTAAAATAAAAGATCAAGTTTTCCTAAAAGGCTAATCCGCTAATGAAGCGTCTCTCTTGAACCATGGTTATAATTTCACCTTGAGGTTTAAAATGCTAAACTCCTTTGCGGTTTTGCCCGCTTGAAACATCGACCAAGGAGCCCACATCCGAATTGGCGCCCACATGAACAAGGAGGTCAAAAACAGATTGGATCATCGTCCACGAGAAAAGGCCCAAACCTCGAAAGCCCGAAGGCGGATACATCAATGGAAACCCGTGCCCTCGCCGAGTGCCATGCACGAGATTACACACCTCGAAAGGAAGTTACCAAAAGGAGATAGCCAAAGACGAATCTGACAATTACAATGCCGAGCCAAGTGGAGACCTCGCGACATCTTTCCCGATGACACGGAACCCGAGTTCCCCGTGGAAGACATGGAATGTGCCGCCGATAACCCCTCCAACAGTCGAAGAAGGAAACGGACCATCGCACTTCATAGGAACCCATCCTTAAAAAAAAAATAAAAAAAATTGAGTCTTCTAGCCTCGTAGGATCTAGACCCTCATCAAAGTCCGTCTAGGGCTGTGCCTTTTTATTTTTACAAAGGTCCGTGTTTGGACGTGTGCGTACGAAATTATCTCAATAAAAGAGTCATTTTCATTCTCTTCTCTCTAGACTTGAGACATTATTCGTAATATACATTTACTCTTGAAATTGCCTTGATTGTTATTATCAATTGATTGCTACGTCCCCAAAATGATGAATTGACTTCTAAGCATACTAGTCAATGACGACTCATTAAGGACGAATGGACCTAAACACAAATGAAAAACGCTAAATGCAAACAATTAATCTTGATGTGAATGAATGTTGTGATCAATTGACATGAAGAAACCATTAATGGCAAGTCTTCCCTCATACACATTCCCGATACACAACCCGACACACCTTCCCGAGACAAATTCCTGATGCACATCAAAGGCATCCCAAGGCAATGAAAAGGCAAGGATGTTGTTGCTCAAATTCAACCGTGATCGCGTGTACACGACAAAGGACTCCCCGGATCTTCAAAGACAAAGCCGGAAGTGAGGACGTTCCACCAAGGGGCTACAAAGGAGCCAAAGCCCAAAATAGCAAGCTGGGGCTAATGTTTCCCCCCTCCCTCAAAAAAAATAAAAAATAAAAGAGGAGAAGAGGGAAAGGAAATGAATGTATGAAAAGAAGGAAAGGAAATAGCGGAAAGAAAGGCCCGTTCACACCAAAGAAGGTTCACCCCAAGAGGTCTATCCCAAGGAGTTCACCGTAAAGCGGAAGCGAGCAACGTCCTCCGAGACGACATCAAAAGAAAGCCAAATTCAGCAAAAGACAGCCCATGGCCGAACTACGGCGACCTGAGCTCCTCAAACTGAGGGTAACGTAGGCAACCTTCGGGTCCGATCACAGCATGAAAAAGAACCGTTAAACCATGGCTTTCCCAAAGTAGCCAAGCCTTTATCCCATGGTCCCGTCAATGACTGATTTCTTCATACACATTGCCCGGTCACGCCAAGGACCAATCCCCTAAACACATACCCTGTTTTTTCGATCTTGCCATTGATCGAATCATAATCTTAATTGATCACAACATTTATACATGTTAAGGCTAATTGCTTGTCCTAATCTTGACCTAATGATAAACATGGTTCATTCAAGCAATCATTCTGATAATTTTAACCAAGACAGGTTTCAAATGTCTCGACAAGTCTTCTTTTCTACGTCTTAGGAAAGAGCTAAACACTTGTATTTTGTCAAGCGAGGGCTTCCTCCTATTTCATGACACAAAGGGACTCTATCCCGCCTAAATAAAGGCCCGCGCATGTGTCTTCTAAAAGATATGTTAAGTCCCCATCCCATCGAGTCGGCTGGATCACTCATGAAAAAGGAAAAGAAAAAGGCACAAAAAAGTAGCCCACTAGATCGAAAACCCGCAAGGGCGGCCTAGGCAAAAAATTGGGTGTGCCATAAAAGACGCAAAAGAGATGCCCGCTAGGTTGAAAACCCGCAAGGGTGGCCTAGGCAAAAGAAAGGGTACGTCATGAAAAAAGGGATGGGTTCCTTACCTCACTTCAAAGGTCATATTGGGGCTATGCCAACGCCAAAGGCCAAAAGATGACATTGGGGCTACCTCCATAGGGACATGGGGCTACGCCGACGCCAAAAGCCAAGAGATGACATTGGGGCTACCCCGACATCAGTAACGGCATGGGCATGGAGCTCCCCCAATGACGACAAGGACATGGGGCTACCACGACATTGACAATTGCAAGGACATGGGGCTACCCCAACATCAACGACGAAAGGGTCCTCTACTCCCGACCACTCCTAAAGAATGGATGAAACTCCCAAGGACTTTATGCATAATAAACCTCGTGGTTAAATTGAAATCAAAAATTCGACTGACATGCTTCGTTAAAAGATTTGCTTTGAGGAATGAATATTTTGAAAAAAAAATGTGTTTGCTTGTCCCCTTTCAATTCGCATTGGGCGGTTGAGGGTGTATTTTAAAAGAAAAAAAAAATGTGTTTGTTGTCCCCTTTCAATTTGCATTGGGCATTTGAGGGTATATTTTGTGAAAATAATGTTTTTCCCCTTTCAAATCGCATTGGGCATTTGCGGGTGAGTTTTGTGAGCTTTTGCTCCGGCAGTCAAAGATGACGTAAGACCAGTCTTGTAGTCAACCCTCTCCCATAGAGACAAGTTGACCAAACCTTTAGGATTGACCGAATGAGAGTCAAATTCGTTGTTCTCCCGGCAGTCCAAGTGGACGTAAGACCAGTTTTGACCCGAAGCGGTTATGTTAGGTTAAGAAAATCTTTGTACCCGGAGTGGTCATTTTAGGTCAAAGCCTTTGCCCGTCAGTCCCCAAGTGACGTAAGCCCATAGGAGATAAGAAAATTTAGGTCCCCGAGTGACCATTTTGAGAAAAGTCTAGGTCCCCCGAGCGACCCTTTTGAGAAAAAATTAGGTCCCCCGAGCGACCGTTTTGAAATAAGAATTAGGTCCCCCGAGTGACCATTTTGAGAAAAGTCTAGGTCCCCCGAGCGACCCCTTTTTGCGATAAAATTTAGGTCCCCCGAGCGACCCTTTAAAGATAAAACTTAGTTCCCCTGAGTGACCATTTTGAGAAAAGTCTAGGTCCCCCGCGTGACCCATTTTGAGAAAGGTCTAGGTCCCCCGCGTGATCCATTTTGAGAAAAGTCTAGGTCCCCCGAACGACCCCTTTTTGCGATAAAATTTAGGTCCCCCGCGCGACCCTTTTGAGATAAAATTTAGGTCCCCCGAGCGACCCTTTTGAGATAAAATTTAGGTCCCCCCGAGCGACCATCTGAGACAAAAATTAGGTCGTCCGTGACTTAGGCCCTGCAAAGATGATCGTTAAAAATTATTCGATTGACCAAAAGAGAGTCAAATCCCGATCTTCGACCAAATGAGTGTCGAGAAAATCCCTTCGGTTGACCAAAGGAGAGTCAAGCCCCGACTTTGACTCATTGAGGGTCAAATTGAATGCCCAAGAAAATTGGCCGTCCCTGACGTAAGCCCAGTTAAAAATTATTCAATTGACCAAAAGAGACTCAAATCCCGATCTTCGACCAAATGAGAGTCGAGAAAATCCCTTCGGTTGACCAAAGGAGAGTCAAGCCCCGACTTTGACTCATTGAGGGTCAAATTGAATGCCCAAGAAAATTGGCCGTCCCTGATGTAAGCCCAGCAAAGATGAAAATTAGGTCCCCCGAGCGACCGTCTTGAGAAAAGTATTAGGTCCCATGAGCGACCGTTGTGAGAAAAAAATTAGGTCCCCCGAGCGACAGTTGTGAGATAAAAATTAGGTCCCCCTAGCGACCGTTGTAAAACAAAAATTAGGTCCCCCGAGCGACCGTTTTGGAATAAATATTAGGTCCCCCGAGTGACCGTGGTGAAACGAAAATTAGGTCCCCCGAGCGACCGTTTTGAAATAAGAATTAGGTCCTCCGAGCGACCATTTTGAAATAGGTCCCCCGAGCGATCGTGGTGAAACGAAAATTAGGTCCCCCGAGCGACCGTTGTGAGATAAAAATTAGGTCCCCTGAGCGACCGTTGTGAGATGAAAATTAGGTCCCCCGAGCGACCGTCTTGAGATAAGAGTTAGGTCCCCCGAGCAACCGTTTTGAAATTAGAATTAGGTCCCCCGAGTGGCCCCGTGTGAAGCAAAATCTAGGTCGCCCGGATGGCCCATCTTGAGAAAAGAAAAAACTTAGAATGAGAAGGGCAGTCCTTGACGTAAGCCCATGACAAACCTTGCCTCTGACCAAGTGAGTGTCACGCCCGAAACTTGCCTCTGACCAAATGAGTGTCATGCCCGAGTCCCCGCCTCTGACCAAGTGAGTGTCATGCCCGAGTTCTCGCCTCTGACCAAAGGAGAGTCACGCCCGTTCCTTAGGAAAGGATGAAAAATATCCACCTAGGTCCTAAAGGTTTGAGACGCCAAGTTCTCCACCCGACCTTGAATGGTCACCCTTAAGCTTAAGACGCTAAGTTCTCCATTCGACCTCAACGGTCGCCTATAGGTTTGAGTAGCCTTAAAATCTCTCACCCCTTTCAAACTACGATAGGCTTGATTCCCTCGAATAGGGATACGTAGGAATCCTATACCTCTAGGACCATCCATAAAACAAATCGGCCATGCCGTCCTCCCATCAGATTGGGATGCATTTATCGACAACCCCACTTTCTTCAAAAGCGACGTTGCCGAGGGGCTCTGTAAGTACCCCAATCTGAAATTGACCTACTTTGGAGGAACTCTTGATACCATTGAGGGATAAACCAATGGGCCAGGACCCCACTAAGATAAACCTGATATTCCAGGACTAAACTGGAATTAAACTTGGAAAAATCAAGAAGCTCGCCAAGTTGAGTCGTACGGATGGTTTGGGCGGGTGAGGGGTTGAGCCGTATGGCTACTTTGATCACCCTAAGCCTCTATAAATTGAACCCCATGCTGATCATTTCAGGGGGGAGAAACCACATACGAGAGATTACTCTGTCAAAATCACTACAGAAGTGTGAGAGGAGTGAAACAAAGAGTGAAAAGAGAGAAAGGAAGATTGGCTAAACCAAAATAGGTAAAGCCACCTTCTCCCCCTCCCTTCTCTTCATCTATAACTCTATTTTATCTTTAATCTTTGTTTAAGTTATGTTAATCTTTATATTATTTGCAAGACTTGTCCATTCAAGCACTTTTACATTACTTGCAAGACTTGTCCATTCAAGCACTTTACATTTATGCAAGACTTGTCCATTCAAGCAAATATACATATATTACTCTATATTTCTCTTGTCCAAGCCATGAGATGATCCAAGGTGCCCTCCATTCTTTGTGTAGAAGAGGTTCAAACCTAGATGATCATGGCTTGTTGATTGTCATTTACATTCTTGTTTAGTTGGTAATAATGATCATTTGGATGATAAAGCTTCCATCTTTATCATCCAACAATGATCTAGCTCTAAAGTCCCCTTTGGGGTTATAAAGATTCAATCTTTATATGTTATTTTGACTCTTTGAAGGTTAATAAGTCATAAAAATGCCATCTTGGGGATAAAGTTTCAATCTTTAATCACCAAATGGTCAATTTTGGCCCAAAGGGCATGTTCATCAACTTTTCCAATTTTTCTCCCATGATTGCTTATGATCACACCCAAATACTTGTTTTGGGGACTAAGTGATGATCATTTAGCATAGGAATGTTGCATTTAAATTTATAAAGTATTTTAAACAAACTGGAATCAAAACAGTTATGTCCAGTTTCAACAGAATGTTCTGTTTCTGCTCTGAAACTGGACTGTTCTTGACTGAACTGTAAAATCCCAGGAAACGGCATGTACATCTGTACGGCTATGTTGTGAACAGGGGGCAAAATGTCTGTTTTGCCCTCTAATCCCTGTTTTTTTGATAAACAGACTCTTTCAGTTAAGTTTTTCCAAATAAAACCAATAACAGAAACTTTTCCTTTAAATACACACACACACATGCACATTTTCAAATTAACAAGGGAGACTCGGTTCCTTCCGAGGCACTTTGGGTGAACCGCAAATATGTTCTTCCCAAAAGTGTAACCTGACCTCCGAACTCACCTTCTCTAACCATTTTTATTTGTTGGGTTTAAAATTAACAAATGTGGCGACTCCGTTTCTTTTTCGTTAGGAAAGTTAACCGTGTTTGGTATTTCGCCTTTAACACATGTTGTCTTGGGACGGGATCCTTACAGGCCGAACTATGGCGACCTGAGCTCCTCAGACTGAGGGGAACGTAGGCAACCTTCGGGTCTGGTCACAACATGAAACAAAACCATAAAACCGTGGTCCTCTCAAAATGACCAAGTTCTCGTCCCTTGGTCCCTTCAATGACCAATTTCCCAGACAATGACCAATTTCACCTTTTAAACCAATTCTCCTCCCGATCTTGCCATTGATCGAATCTTAATCTTAATTGTTCATAACATTTATACATGTTAAGGCTAATTGCTTGCTATAATCCTGACTTAATGACAAACATGGTCCATTCAAGCAATCATTTGATGATGTTAACTAAGGCAAATTTCAAATGTCTCAACAAGTCTTCTTTTCTCCATCTTAGGAAAGAGCTAAACACTTGTATTCTGTCAAGCAAGGGCTTCCTCCCATTTCATGATATATTGCTCAAAGAGCTCACCAGCATAAAGGGACTCTCTCCCAAATAAAATACCCTTGCATGTTTCCTCCAAGAAAAATACTTTAAAGTCCCCGTTCTATCGAGTCGGCTGGATCACTCATAAAAAAAAAGAAGAAAAAGGCACAAAAAAAGTAGCACGCTAGGTTGAAAACCTATAAGGGCGGCCTAGGCAAAAAACAGGGTGTGCCATAAAAGACACAAAAGAGATGCTCGCTAGGTTGAAAACCCGAAAGGGCGGCCTAGGCAAAAGAATGGGTGCGTCATGAAAAGGGATGGGTTCTTCACCTCATGTCAAAGGCCGAAAGATGACAACGGGTCCACGTCAACATCAAAAGTCGAAGGACGACACTGGGGTTACCCCGACATCAATGACAAAGACGACATTGGGGCTGCCCCATAACAGTGACGAGCATATTTCCTACCATCAGTTACTTCTCAACGAATGGACAAAATCCAAAGGACTTTATGCATGACAAACCTCACGGTTAAGTTAAAATCAAAAATTTGACTAAAATGCTTTGTGAAAATATTTGCCTTTAGGAATAAGCATTTCCGAAATTTTCCCTTTTGGCATCATTTATCAAAGACCATGTTTCAAGCAAAATGCTTTTGATCTCCTCTCAAAATGATTTTCCCAAAGTTTTGGACTCTTTCGTCCACAATGTGTCTTAACGGTTACCCCTAGGCTCTTCTCCGGTGTCAAAAAAATGTGTCAACCGTCCCGTAGAGTAGAGTTGACCCAAGTCAAACCTTGACTCAGAATAGTCATTATAGGTTGAGACCCTTGTCCCCGGAAGTACTTAATCGGACGTAAGACCAGTTTTTCCGTCAAACTCCCTAAAGATGGAGTTGACCCAAGTCAAACCTTGACTCAGAATAGTCATTATAGGTTGAGACCCTTGCCCTTGGCCATCCGGTGTGACGTAAGACCATTAGGTTATGAGTTGTCCTTTGGCCGTCCGGTATGACGTAAGACCATTAGGTTTCGTTAGATTTGCCCTTTGGCCGTCCAGCATGACGTAAGACCATTAGGTTTCGTTAGATTTGCCCTTTGGCCGTATAGCGTGACGTAAGACCATTAGGCTTCATTAAACTTGCCCTTTGGCGGTCCGGTGTGACGTGAGACCATTAGGTTCTGCAAGATTCGTCCTTTGGCAGTCCGGAAAGACATAAGTCCATTAGGTTAGACCTATCCTTTGGCAGTCCGGAATGACATAAGACCATTAGGTTAGACCTACCCTTTGGCGGTCCGGCGTGACGTAAGACCATTAAGTTTTGTGAGATTCGTCCTTTGGCCGTCCGGTGTGACATAAGACCATTAGGTTATGAGTTGTCCTTTGGCCGTCCGGTATGACGTAAGACCATTAGGTTTCGTTAGATTTGCCCTTTGGCCGTCCGGCGTGACGTAAGACCATTAGGTTTTGTGAGATTCGTCTTTTGGCAGTCCGGTGTGACGTAAGACCATTAGGTTTAGTGACATTATGTCCTCTGGCAGTCCGGTGTGATGTAAGACCATTAGGTTTAGTGAGATTATGTCCTTTGGCGGTCCGGTGTGACATAAGACCATAAGGTTTTGTGAGATTCGTCCTTTGGCCGTCCAGCGTGACGTAAGACCATTAGGTTTCGTTAGATTTTCCCTTTGGCCGTCCAGCGTGACGTAAGACCATTAGGCTTCGTTAAACTTTCCCTTTGGCCGCCCGGCGTGATGTAAGACCATTAGGTTCCGTAAAATTCGTCCTTGGCAGTCCGGAATGACATAAGTCCATTAGGTTAGACCTACCCTTTGGCGGTCCGGTGTGACGTAAGACCATTAGACTTCGTTAAACTTGCCCTTTGGCCGTCCGGCGTGACGTAAGACCATTAGGTTCCGTAAAATCCGTCCTTGGCCGTCCGGCATGACATAAGACCATTGGGTTTTGTTGTCCCGACAGTCCTCCGTAAGTCCGATCATTTAGTCAACCCTCTCCCATAGAGCCAAGCTGACCGTGTCCCGCAGTCCGGAGACGTAAGACCAGCCTTGTAGTCGACCGTCCGCCAGAGACAAGTTGACCAGTTTGAGTAGTCGACCCTCCGCCATGAGACAAGTTGACCAGTTTGAGTAGTCGACCCTACGCCATGAGACAAGTTGACCAGTTAGAGTAGTCGACCCTCCGCCATGAGACAAGTTGACCAGTTTGAGTAGTCGACTCTCTGTCATGAGATAAGTTGACAGTTACCCTCGAGACGACCCTCTCCGATAGATCCGTGTCGATCGAGCCTAGCCTCTGAGCCATGCCCATTATTTGAGCCTCTGAGCCATGCCTATTCCACGAGTCGACCCTTTCCGATAGAGCCAAGTCGATCGAGTCTAGCCTCTGAGCCATGCCCATAATTTGAGCCTCTGAGCCATGCCAGCTCCCTTTGGTCAACCCCCTCCGAATAGGGCCAAATTGACCAAGACCGGCCTTTGAGCCATGCCTGTTTAGGAATGGATAAATGGATATCCACCTAAGGCCCATAGGTTTGAGTAGCCTTAAAATATCTCACCTGAACTACGTTAGGCTTGATTCCCTCGAATAGGGATACGTAGGAATCCTATACCTCTAGGTCCAGCCATAGAACAAATCGGCTATGCCGTCCTCCCATCAAAATGGGATGCTTATAAGTTTGAGTAGCCTTAGAATCTCTCACCCAAATCGGCTATGCCGTCCTCCCATAATGGGATGCTTATAGGTTTGAGTAGCCTTAGAATCTCTCACCCAAATCGGCTATGTCGTCCTCCTATCAAAATGGGATGCTTATAGGTTTGAGTAGCCTTAGAATCTGTCACCCAAATCGGCTATGCCGTCCTCCCATCAAAATGGGATGCTTATAGGTTTGAGTAGCCTTGAAATTCTCTCACCCAAATCGGCCAAGCCGTCCTCCCATCAGATTGGGATGCTTGTTTTATCGACAACCCCGCTTTCTTCAAAAGCGACGTTGCCGAGGGGCTCTGTAAGTACCCCAATCTGAAATTGACCTACTTAGAGGAATTCTTGGTACCATTCAGGGATAAACCAATGGGTCAGGACCTCACTAGGATAAACCTGATGTTCTAGGACTGAACTGGAATTAAACTTAGAAAAATCCAGAAGCTCGCCAAGTCGAGTCGTACGGATGGTTTGGGTGCATGAGGTCCCTAGCCGTACGGCTATGTTGGGCACCCTCAGCCTCTATAAATTGAACCCCATGCTGATCATTTCAAGGGGGGAGAAAACGTTTTGAGATTTGTTACTTTGCCAGTTTGAGAGCAGAAAGTTTGTTATACACATATTTGAGTGATTAGAGAGGAAGATAGGCATAACCATCATAGGTGAAGCCTCCTTCTCCCTATCTTCTTCTTCATCTCAAACTCTCTTTTATCTTTGTTAATATTACTTGTTCATCTTGTATTATTTCTTCTTGTTCATGCAAAGTCTTGTCCATTTCAAGCACTTTATATTTCTTGCAAGTCTTGTCCATTTCAAGCACTATATCTATGTATTATACAAGTCTTGGCCTTCCAAGCTATATATATTATGATTATATATGTATATGATCCAAATCATGAGGTGATTCAAGGTGCCCTTCACACCTAGTGTGTGATTTATGGGATAAAACCTAGGATGATCATGATTTGTTACATTTCATGTTGATGTTGTTCTTGTTTGGCCATAAGAGTCATGATTGGGGGATAAAGTTTCAATCTTTATCATCCCAACCATGACCTAGCCATAAATCACCAAGAATGGGACATAAAGATTTGATCTTTGTGTTATATTTGTGTCCCTAAAGGTTTAAACTTGCATAATAAGTCCATTTTGGTGGTAAAGTTTCAATCTTTATCCACCAAAATGGTCATTTTGGCCTAAATACCATGTTCATCAACTTTTCATAAATTTCTCCAATGATTACCTTTGATCACACCCAAATCTTTGTTTTTGGTGTTCCCTTGGTGATCAAAGTGCATAGGAATGAACCTTTCAAAGTCTTGTTGTTAATCATAAACTAGAAATCAACATTCCAGTCCAGTTTCAGCAAAGATACTCTGTTTTGACTGAAACTGGACTGCTTTTCTGATAAACTGTAAAAATTCCCTGGAGAGCCCTCCCCATCCGTACGGATACTTTGGCCGGGGAGGGCATTTTCCAGTTTCTTCCTTTTTGACCAGAAAGTTTGTAAAATAAACATTTTCTGTTAAAAATTAATCGGTTTTGTCAAAACAGTCAGTTTCTCCCACTTTGAAAGCACACACAAGCACTTTCGTTAAAAAACATTAGGGAGACTCGGCTTTGTCCGAGGTGGCTTGGGTGACGTGAAACTCTTCCCAAGATGTAACCTGACCTCCGAACTAATAGAATCTCTAACCTTTTCTTTTGTTGGGTTAAATAATTAACAAAAGTGGTGACTCCGTTATGCTTTGTGAGATAACCGTGTTTGGCGTTTCGCCCCCAAAACTCGTCGCGTTTTTCCGTGCGCGGGGGCGGGATCCTTACACTCATGAGACCTTGTTTGACCAATCCCTCAAACATTTTGCTTACGAGCATTTCAAAATCCTCAAACTTTGTGAGACGGGGCTCGTCTTGGCATTTGGCTTTTCTTTTATCGTTTACCAGAGTGTGGCGGGGACAAGAATCACCGCTTCTTAATGCAAAGGGGTGCTCATTGAGTGTCCTTTCGAACTTAGCTTCCATTCGCTTTCTCTTTCCCAATAGATGATGATTGAGAGGATTTTGCGGAGGCACAGGGGGGTAGGCATACCTACAACCTTGGTTGCTTGCAGGAATATACATCGGAGGTATGGAAGGAGCTCGTGGTCCAAAAATTCTTGGATTGTGGAAATGATACGGGTCACCCCAAAATCTTATTGGGAAATCTGGTGGAGGCAAGTTGGCAGCGCCCGGTCGGATATCCATATATGGTTTAAACAGTGACCGAGCTCTGGTGACTTTGTTGATTGCATTAAACCGAGAAGGGATTCGATTGGGAAGGTGTTCTGAGTATGATGCTCGAGGCGAAACCGGTGTGGATAGTGGTTTGCAAACCTTTTGAGTGGATTGCGCTCGGGGTTTTATAGGAGGAATCCCATGGGAGATGTTGGATTTGGGATGTGGCGGTGATGTTTGGCTGCAATTTGGAGGTTGGGTGGTTTCTACCTGTGAGAGCCCGCACCCGAGAGGATCGGATCACCGCGAAATGAGCGCCCGTAAAATCGGTTTGCGCCCGTCTCGTGCCGATGCGCTTTTGGAAATGCGCTCGGTTCTCACACAATGGTTTCCTCTTGATGCTGTGATTTGATTGCAAGAGTCGCCACCTCATTTTGATTTTAGGAAAAATGAAGAAAAAACCTTTTTTGAGAAAATGGGTTCGGGGGCTAAGTTACGAGAAGAGAAGGGGTTAGGCACTCTTCTCGCCCGTGATGGTCTCTATATGCGTGCCACTTATATTCAATTTTATGCCTTTTAATTTGGATTTTATGCCCTACCAAAAAATGGTGATGAAATATATATGGAGGTCTTCCTATTCTAGGAAGTTTCATTTTTATTCACAACCGGGAACTCGGTTTGAGTGGATTCCCCGATTGGTTTTCAAGAATGGTTTTGATCATATCAAGCAATAATACATCCACGGGAGGGGAGATTACACAATTACACATATACAAAAAATAGGGGAGACAAATCCCACAAATAATAATAAATATCCTCGACGGTGCTTTTGTTGATTTCGGTGACACTTTCCGTCCCCGAGCCATCGTACCTATCCTAAAATCAATCCGATTCCAAAACTAAAAATTGGGGGTTAATACCTGAATACTAGGGATCAGAAGGGAGTTTTTTTAGACTTTTTGGACCAAGTTTAGGCCCCAAACACATGCAATAAAGTTGATCACAAAATTCAGACCAGAAAAGGCAAACAGAAACCTTAGCATGTTTATAACCAATTTTCACCATCTTAGCTTGGGAATATGACAAAACCCAAAGAACAAAAGTTGAATAAAACGCATAAAACATGAAGATAAAAAAATTTGGAGTTCATAGGATTAATTTTAGTGGTTCAAAAGGTTTCTGACATTTCAATGTCAGAAACTGGAAGTGCAGAATCTGAATTTTTGAGTTTGAAACATATGTTTGAAAAGAGCACTTACATTGATCCAAAAAATGTATTAAA
The DNA here is from genome assembly GCA_026119855.1 of Campanula takesimana. Classification (NCBI taxonomy): domain Eukaryota; kingdom Viridiplantae; phylum Streptophyta; class Magnoliopsida; order Asterales; family Campanulaceae; genus Campanula; species Campanula takesimana. The sequence goes on from JAOWBW010000257.1 coordinate 1,068,052, forward strand.
ATATGATAATCATCATGAGTTTGTGTAGAACAAAATCCATGTTTTGATATTTGTCCATAAAATTATTTTTCATCAAGTTTGAAGCCCAAGAACACAGCAAGGTACCACAGTGAATAAACAACTCAGAATCACTGAGACCCAAATTTATGCATGAAAATATGATCTAGGCATGGAATATGAACATGAAACTTTAGGATATTATATTTAAACATGTTATGAACAACTTTTGTTCTTTGACCTAAACCAGAAAACTAATCTAAGATGGATTTACAAGCTCATCAAAATCAAGACTCTATACAGAAAGTAAAAACTGATTATATGAGGCATGATTATAGACCTCAAAACACTACTATATCTTCAAACCAAGGCATGAAACTCAAGGAATTTGATATTTAACATGTTAACAACATTATCCAAGAGCTATTTCTCAACAAATAATGATTTTCACATGCATGATCATGAAGGAAAGCCAAAGAGGGCAGATTTACGCCCTTTGAGAGAAACATGAAGATTTTCATACAGAAATTAAAGCATATGAATATTATAACTATTATGAACATATATAAACATAATAAACTGAGTATTAGCATCACATGATCATCATTTATATACATAAAAAAAGCTTTACAAAGCTAAAAAAAACATGGAAGATGAAGGAAACCTAGTCATTATTTGACTAGGTTCCAAACCACTCCCAATATTGCTTACATATCTAAAGAGCCAAGGTTTACATAGAATTTTACCTAGCTTTTGAGATTATGGGTGCTCCCTTTGTCAACCAAGGGAAGACTTTTTCTTTTCTTTTTGCTTGGTGTTTGATCAAAGTTTTGGCTTTGATGTGTTTTTTGTGGTTTGTTTGGTGATTTATGGGTGGTGTAGGGGTGGTGTATGAGTGGTGGTGTGGTGATGGTGTGGTGGTGGTGTTCTTGTTGAGAGAGAATGAGAGTGGAGGATGGTAGGGGTTTTTTTTTCTTTTTGTTTTTTTTGTCTCCCTTTTTGAAATGGATGAGAGTGGTGTATATAGGAGGACGGAGGTGGTAAATTGGTTGTAACTTGGAGGGGGGAGGTTGTAAATTGGTGGATTCATCATCTATCCTTCTTGACTAAGGCTTAAAGTCATCTTCCTTATCTCTGTTCCGGCTTTCCGCTCCGCAACTGCTCCGTTGTGCGCGTCTCCGGTGTCCCGGTTGTCCGCGAGTCCAACATGAAAGTTGCTCGGAATATTTTTCTGGTCAGGCCGGTATATTTGAAATATTTTTATGAGCAAGGAACGACAATAATATATTTTTTCCTCTTCTTGACCAGTTGATAAGATATTTTGAGATATTTTCCAATTTGGATAACCATCTTTCAAGCTTCGGCTTTCCGCTCCGTCGTGCGCGCTCCGGTGTCCCGGTTGTCCGCGGGCCCAACATGAAAGTTGCTTGGAATAATTTTGTGGTCACGACGGTATATCTGAAATATGTCAATTAGCAAGGAAAGGTAATAATATATTTTTAATGCACAGAATGGATAACAGCGAGCAGTTCGGGGGGTTGCGGGCTCCGTTTCCGGTCCCGCACCTCGAAAAACGAAATTTTTGCCTGTTTACTCGTTTTTTCTCTCTGATCATGAATTTGAAGTCCGTTTATCTATTCGATGCACCGATAAGGCTCACGGCAGTCCCGCACAGCCAAATCGAGGGTTTTAGGTCAATTTTCGGGTTTAGACCGATTCAAGGTGGGTTTTTAGGGGTGCGAGATCAGGGTATCTACAGAGCCCCTCGTCGAATCTCCTGGTTAAAGGGGATTCTACGATTCACTAAGAGACACTCGATCTCGTCTAGGGTGTAACGGCTGGGTCCAAGGTAGGACTTCCTACGTATCTCTTTCGAGAATCAAGCCTCCGTAGTTCTAACTCAAACTATCAATCAAACACAGACAATGGTCGGTTCCGGTTTCCCGGTTTACCTACGTATCTCTCTCGAGAATCAGACCAAACGTAGTTCAGGTTTATTAAAATTTAAAGCAGGGGGTAGCATTGAGATGCGATATCTCTTTGCTGGGGATGGGGGTTGGCATTGAGACATGGTTATGAGAATGGGCGACTGAGCTCACCAAGGTAAGCTGCCTACGTATCCCTTGCGGGAATCAAATCGCGGCGTAGTTCTGGGGAGGTACAACTCGGGCCCCCGAGATGACCAAGGTGGAATAACATAACTTCAACTGGGGAACGTACGACGTTACGCAGTTCGGGGGAGGTAATCTCGGGCGCCCGAGAAGACCAGGGTGGAACAACATAGCATTGCTGGGGAGTTGCATTGAGAAGCGAAGTCTCTTTGCTGGGGGGTTGGTATTTGACCAACAAATTGCGAGAATTGGCGACTGAGTCCAATGTTGTGAACTGCCTACGTATCCCGCCTTGGGAATCAAGTCGAGTCATAGTTCTGATTAGAACCGACTCGAACAATTAAGAGAAGGTTTAATACCAACACGACTCAAGGGTTGACACAAGGTACAATCCGAGTAAAGGGTGCATTGAGATTTGATCTCTCTTTGCAAAGGGATGGAAATCATGAAGGGAGAACGTACGACGTTGCGCAGTTCGGGGAGGTAATCTCGGGCGCCGGAGAAGACCAAGCTGGAACAACATATCTTTTCAAAAGGGGGACCTACGACGTTGCGCAGTTCGGGGGAAGTAATCCCGATCTTTCGAGAAAACTGAGGGCAATAAACAACTGAAGCCATTTATGTACACAAACTAAAATCAAGGATACGCTGCATTCTGCGCCGTCCAGATTCTTCTGCCTTTGTTTTTGCTGTGTGATGAGATTTTTGTACTTTTTTAAGCGAGAGACCACCGCTTTGTGTGATCCACTGGTGCTGTTTTAACCCTGACTGATTCTTTTTTGCTATTGGGAGGGATAACAGGATCGGCTTCGTCCGTTGATCTGCAAGTTAGCTTTGCATGCAATGGCAGATGTGATTCACACAGATAAAAATTGGATTATTCTGACCGAACACAATCTTTCTTTTATTCTGAAATTCCGGATACTCTTTTTTTTTTTTTTTTTTTTAAATGACACCGACTCGCGATTAATGACCAACACTGAATCAAGCCCGGATTTCAGAGGGCGGCTGCGGTTATATTCATGATAAAGGGGACAAGGTTCAATGCCTAGGGATGAGGACAAGGAAAATGTCAGCTTTTCTAAGAGCTCCGTACGGATGACTGACACCTTCTGCTGGGTTTTTGACTTTTCGAACCTTGCTTTTGGCTAGGGGGGACGGGGAAACAACCCCTTTTGGAATACTGATGATTTAGGCCGAGTTTTTGGGAGGTTATAAAAGGGGAGGGGGAGCTCTTCTTATTTCTCACACCAACCAACTTCTCCTTCTTTCCTGCTTTGCATCCTTTAGCTCATTTCCCTTCTAAAATGGCTAATCTTGGCCAAACCCTGGTTAACATCGAAGAATACCGGGTAGGACTCGACTGCTGGGTGAATTCATACCCAAATAATGTACGAGCGGTGCTAGAAGAAAACTATCATTTCAAGTTGCTCTTTACTCTGAGGAAGCTTCCCATTCAGTGGGAGATGATCCGCGGTGCTTCTGTTTTCTGGTCAACCCGGACCCACTTTTTCAATTTCAATCAAGACGAACTGTGTCCCACCTTTGAGGAACTCTGCGCCATTACAGGCAATACCATTTACGGCGAGGCCATGGTGCCCACTTCCCGCAGGACACCTGCTCGGTGGCTCATTGAAACCTTCGGCTTTGATATTGACTTCTCAAGGGTTCTCCTTCATGGGACCCACCTTGACATTACTTGCTTCCCCGAACTCTTTGGCGAGGCTGACCCTCATAACCCGGTGTACTCCGACCGTAGGGACTTTGCCTTGGTTATGTGCCTATTTGCAGAGATGTTTTTCGTTTCTTACGATGGCTTCATCGACTCAAGGATGGTGGACATCATTTATTCTTGCAAGCGTGGTGCCGGCAACGTGATGACTGTCCTCTTGGCTGAGACTTTGCATGGGCTGGACGGCTACTATCCCAGAGGTGATGCTTTCACGTCGGGCAGCCCCATTCTATTGAAGATCTGGCTTCAGGAGCATCTCAAGATCATTCGGCCGGTGTCGAATCCAGACTATACCCCTTCTATGCTTCCAAGGCGAGGTTTATACAGGCAAAACTGCACTACCGTCAAGGAGTGGGTTGGACACTTTTAGCGGATCACATCGGCAGACATCACGTGGGTGCCTCCGCATTGGGGTTTGAGCAGGTATCTCATTACGAGTGCGGGTCATTCTTTCATCTGGCTGGCTGGGCTTCGCTCCACCACTTTCTACTTGGGCCAACGGGTGGCTCGCAGTTCGGACAAGTCCAAGGGATCCCCTTTTCTGACCTTCCCATCACATATAATTTTCCGGTGAGTACCAACATATGCAACTTGATCAAAGAGGTTTTGTTGGGTATGCCCACATATATCTCAGTTTAAATGTAATAGGATTTATTAGATTTGATTGATCCATCACCTAAGTTTTATTTCATGGACTTTAGACCCACATGTAAGAAGTATTTATACTTCAATTTTTTAGGTTGTCCATTGTTATAGAATAGGCTTAGAAATAGGGCTAGAAGATCAAGATTCAAGAAAAATCACTCAGTGAGTTTGAGCCGCGCATATGCGCCTCCTGCGCCACGCGCCACGCGCCTTCTTCATTCGCGCCATGCGCCATTTAGAGCGCGCGCATAAGGATTTCTTTATAAGCTATGTAACGCGCCTATGCGCCCCTTGTTTTAGCGCACACATAATGTGCGCCTCTTGGCTCAATGCGCCTCTTGGCTCAAACGCGCCTCAAAGTGTATTCAACACTCAGTGATTTATTGAAGACTCAAAAACTTGAAGAGAATTCAAATTACGCCAATGATCCAACGGTGGTTAAAAGATGCATATGCGCCTAATCTATTGACACGTGTCCACAACGGTCACATTTATGTTGAGTGTCAAAATGGCCATAATATATGCATGCTCCAATTAACGAGCGACAGCTCATCTTATCCACAAGGATTTCCAACGGCTAGTTTTTTTGAAGTTCACTATAAATACCCCATAACTTCAACATTTTGAAGTTGCTGAGTTTTGCTAAGAATTTCAAGAATTTCTCTCTCAAAGCATTTGTTGAAGATTTGAAGATTGACTTTGTTTTTCCAGAATTTCTCAAGAACATCTTCATACCTTCATCCTTAGCCCAGATCTTCAAGCTATAACACTTTAGTTTCATTGTGCTCTAAATCATAAAGATCTAAAGAGCCTTGATACTAAAATCACACACGCACCTCTTTAAGTTTGATCATTTAGATCCATCTTTTAGAGATACACCGGTTATTGTTTTGGATTTGTTCATTCATAGAAAATTAGATCTTGAGTTAGTGTAGAAGATCAAAAGTTGTAATTGTAACACTCACTCATTATATAAGATCTCCATTAGAAATCCAAGACTAACCATCTTGGTAGAGGACGTAGATCTTTCTTTGATCAAACCTCTCCAAATAGCTTGTGTTATTATCTTGTCATTTCTTTCAAGTTATTATTTTCACTCACTATTTGCTTGTTTACTCATTGTAGATTGATTGAACTGAATTGTGTTGTGTTGTTATTTCATTTGCCTTAGTTCCTTATTTCAACCACTTTGAGCCAAAATACTTAGAGTGTGTGTGTGCCCCTTTATCACACTTTGCGCCTATTTTCATTACTAAATTCCGCTGTGCATTTCACTCACTCACTTAGGCGCATTTCATAACGCTTACTTGATAAAGTGCGCATTTGCAATTGAGTTTACCAAGGGTACGAAAAGAATTTTAAAACAGCTATTCACCCCCCCCCCTCTAGCTATTTTTCATACCCTTGTTGCCCTTTGGGACCAACAAGTGGTATCAGAGCAAACACCTTTATAAAACATTTTTCGTTTTTCAAGCTTAACAGCTTGGGTGCCGATTCTAAATGGCAAACTCAAAACCTATGGCAACTGCAAACTACACCCACGTTCCGGTTTTTGATGAAGATCATTTTGACGTGTGGAAATTCTGCATATTGACTCATCTCAACTCAATCGATGAAAGGCTTCATGACACCGTCGTTTATGGACCTTACATTCCGATGAAGGTGAATCCAAATCCACGCACAAATGCTGTTCAACCAACCGTCAAGAAACCAAGGGAAGAATGGACTGAGGAAGAAATTAGAAGAGTTGCAAATGATGGCAAAGCAAGAAACATTCTTCTAAGCACTCTAAGCACGGCTATGAAACAACAAGTCATGCATTGTGCTACTGCTAATGAGCTATAGGATGCTATTGAAGAGCATATTGAAGGAGACACCGTCTGCAAGAAGAACAAGAAATACGAGGTACAAAAGAGATTCAACAATTTCTCTCAACTCCCCGGTGAAAACTTGAGGCAAACTTATGAACGTTACTGTGAAATTATCAATCTGTGTATTTCACTTGGCATGAAGTTTACCAACAAAGATTTGAATGTAAATTTTCTACAAGCTTTTGGATCAAGATACCTACATAAATCTAGCGCTCTTGAAGACGCTGGAACTTTAGACGTATGGACATTAAGGAACCTTTATGCAAATCTCAAAGTTTACGAACTCAAACTCCAACGAATCAGCGAAACTGAAGGAAAGTCAAAATCTATGGCTATGATGGCGCACAGAGAAGCTGCGCCTACACCTGCGCCTGCTCCTGCGCCTGTACAAGATGAGAAAAGTTCCGATCCCAAAATTTCTACTTCTGAGCTATTAGACATGGATGATGAAGACTTCGCTTTATTTGTGAAGAAATTTCAAAAGTTCAGAAAATTCTCAAGACCCGGCTCAACTAACAAATTTCAAGGATCTACCAGCAAAGCTCCTCAAAAGTTTTCAAGGAGCAGTAATTCAAAAAGGAAAGAAGATCTTGTTTGTTTTAATTGCAGGAAACCCAGACATTTTGCATCAAGCTGCCCGATCCCCAAATTTGAATATATGCAGAAGAAGAGCAGCCATACTCCCAAATTCACTCCCAAGTTCACTCGTCACAAGGGAATGGTTGCTGAAGAAGAAGCACCAGCAAATGAGCACAACACTTGGATTGAAACAGACTCCGATGAGAGCGATGAAGATTCCGATGATGGACTCGTTTTTTTGATGGCAAATGATGATGAAGTTGATGCTTATGCTTCTGATGATGACTTCTCCAAGGATGTTCCCGATATGAATGCCTTGAATAAACCTATCAAGAAATCTGCAAGTTTTCAAGAAGTGAAAAAGAAGAAAGGACCAACCATCAGCGAGCTCGTTGAACAAGGATTTCTCACTCCGGCTCAAAACGATGGTGGATTGTTATTCTCACGATGTGATCTTGGAGCAAGGAACAAATTGAGAAAAGGAGCATACATTAGACCTCAAGTTGAACCAACTGCTCCAATCTCCAAAATCAATGATGATGAAGTGATTGCTGAACAAGAAAAATTGTTCAAAAAGGCTGAAAAGGTAATCACTAGATTTGAGAGTATGAAGGAAGCTTTAGCACTATCATGTGATGAAATTTCCCATCTTAAGACCGAGAAATCTCTACTTAAATCTGAACTCACCCTCCTTAAGGAACAGATAAAGAGCATGACTCCTCTTACTGTTAAAAACACTTTTCTAACAGAACAGAATTCACTTCTTAAAGTTCAAAATGATGAATTGGTTGCTCAAATTACTGATCTTAAAAAGATTACAAATGAGTGGTCCAATTCTCGTGTCACTATGGAGAATATATTTGAGTCCCAAAAAGTCAGTGGTGATAAAAGTGGCTTGGGATTCTCATCAACTAGTGACAACTTTAAATGTGATGTCTGTGCTGAAAGAGATAGTGAATTTACCAACCAACAAACTTTTGAAATTTCCAAGGAAAAACATTCTAATTCAATGGGTAAATAACAGGAAAAAGTCAAGAGACAAAAATTCCATTATGTCTATCCAACGAAGCAATTTGGGAAAGCTAATGGGAAAGATATAGCTACAGATGAACCATCTCCTAGCTAAATCATTCTTGAAAATAGGCGCGCTCCTTCTCCGAGTGTTCATTATGCGCCTAAGAGCCACGCGCCTCATCGCCGTGCGCCTCCTAGCCCTATGCGCCCTCCGAGAAAAAGCGCTCCAAAATTTCAAAAGAAAGATTTTGTTAAGGCTAGTTCATCTGACCCAAAGAAGAATGCCATCCCCAAGAAAAGTAAAGAGTTTGTGAAAACTCATGTGATTGGTGGCTTTCATCATTGTTCCATTTGTGATTGTTCAGGACACAAGGCCGTGGAATGCCTTTTGCGATTCACTCCCAATGCCAAAGGACGTAAAAATCCTAAGGTCAAGCAAGAGTGGGTTGTCAAAAGTTGCTAACCCTAGGACCCAAAAGGAATAAAGGGGACCTGCTTAAATGTCTATATTTCAGGTTCTTTGTTTCATGGCTGGATCTTCAAAAGCTAGAAATTATGAATGGATTCTCGATAGTGGGTGTTCAAGACACATGACTGGAGATGAATCCTTATTAGAAGATGTCCATGAAGAAAGAGGTCCCTCCGTAACATTTGGTGATAATAACAAAGGTCAAGTTGTAGCATATGGAAAGCTCAAGAAAGACAAAGTGTGCATTGAAAGAGTCTCACTCGTCGAAGGGCTCAAGCACAACTTATTATCCATATCTCAATTCTGCGACAAAGGATTAGAATGCCATTTCACTTCAACGAAATGTCTTATCAAGAATGGCAAAACTGGAGCTATCTTACTCACGGGATATCGTAAGACAAATATTTATATTATTGATTTCCATAGTATGAACTCTAGTACTAATCTTTGTTTTGTAGCAAAAAGTGTGAACGAAAATAGTTGGTTGTGGCACAAGCGCTTAAGTCACTTGAACTTCAAGTATCTATCTAAACTCAGCAGGAATAATCTTGTCAAAGGACTTCCCAAGGTTGCTGATCATCATGACAAAAAGTGCGCCGCATGTCAACTTGGCAAACAACCGAAGCATTCATTTTCAAGCAAGTCAAATGCTTCAACTACAAGATGCTTGCAACTGCTTCACATTGATCTATTTGGACCAGTTTCCACCGCAAGTATTAGAAGAAACAAGTATACTCTAGTTGTGGTGGATGATTATTCAAGATATACATGGGTGGAGATGATGATTACAAAAGATGATTGTTATGATATTCTCACTACCTTATTTCGACTGCTCCAAACCCAAAAAGAAGATGACATCATTAGTGTTAGATCCGACAATGGAACAGAATTCAAAAACAACGGTGTTGCTCGATATTGTGAAGATCATGGGATAGATCACAACTTTTCAACCGCCGGAGTCCCTCAACAAAATGGCGTTGTTGAACGAAAGAATAGAACGTTGATTGAAGCGGGAAAGACGATGATAGCTGAAGCTAAATTGCCTAAGTACTTTTGGGAATAAGCTATCAACACTGCATGTTTTACTCAAAATCGTTCCCTCATCAACAAACTTCACAACAAGACTCCGTATGAACTTTGGCGTGGTAGAACTCCCAACATTGCATTCTTCAAGATCTTTGGTTGCAAATGTTATATCCTCTACAACGGAAACGAACATAGAGGTAAATTCGATGCCAAAGCCGACGAAGGTATTTTTGTTGGGTATGCCAAACACTCTAAAGCTTTTCGTGTTTTTAATAGAACTACATTAGTGATAGTTGAATCTGTACATGTTACATTTGATGAACATTCTCTCCTTGAGCCACATTTGGCTCCAAATGTTGCTGATGATTCTATTGAGCTAAATGATACAGGTGCTCCTATTTATGTTGCGCCCACTCAAGATCAGAATCTATCAACACAAGGAAATCCATCTACATCAAATGCACCTAATTCAATGTATAATGCGCCTGGTGAATCCTCTATTGCGCCTCACTCAAATGATGCGCCTCATGATTCCTCTCACGCTCCTATTTCTACTGCTGCATCTGGTGTAAACCCAAATTTCAATTCTGAGCCAGTTCAACCCCCAAATTTCAATGACTTTGAATCTGGTGAAGATGTACCAATTGAAGACCTTCAAGTTTCTACGACTCAACCTAACTTACCTCCTGAAATTCGTTAAGTTAGAGGTCACCCAATTGCTAATATCATCGGTGATCTACAAGTTGGTGTTCGTACAAGGAGAGCTACAAACTTTGATGCACTGCTTTTATCTCTCAAATTGAACCGAAGAAGGCTGATGAAGCGCTCCAAGATCCTAATTGGGTTGTTGCAATGCAAGAAGAACTCAATCAATTTGAACGATGTAAGGTTTGGACTCTAGTTCCAAGACCAAATGATCATGGAGTGATTGGTACGAAATGGGTGTTCAGGAACAAGATGGATGAGAATGGAATCATCACGAGAAACAAAGCAAGATTGGTTGCACAAGGCTATAGGCAAGAAGAAGGAATTGACTACGATGAAACTTTTACGCCCGTAGCAAGACTTGAAGCTATCAGATTATTTCTAGCTTACGCCGCTCACAAGAACTTCAAGTTATATCAAATGGATGTGAAGAGCGCGTTTCTAAATGGTGAACTCCAAGAACAAGTCTATGTTGCTCAACCACCTGGGTTTGAAGATTCATAATTTCCAAATCATGTGTACAAACTCCAGAAAGCTTTGTATGGACTCAAACGAGCACCAAGAGCATGGTATGATACACTATCAAAGTTTCTCATCGAAAAAGGCTTCACTCGCGGTAAAATCGATACAACTCTTTTCATTGCCAAACATAATGGTCATAAATTACTTGTTCAAATTTATGTTGATGATATTATATTTGGTTCTACTAATGAATTGTTGTGCAAGCGCTTTGAGAAACTAATGAAGAGCAAGTTTGAAATGAGCATGATGGGAGAACTCACATTCTTCCTCGGGCTTCAAATCAAGCAAATGAGTGAAGGCATTTTTATCAACCAAGCCAAATACACAAAGGACTTAATCAAGAAGTTTGGACTTGAGAACGCTAAAGCATACGATACTCCAATGGCCACCGGCAACAAACTCGACAAAGATTTAAAAGGTAAACGTGTTGATCAAACGCTCTATCGAGGTATGATTGGCTCACTCCTTTATCTTACTGCTAGTAGGCCTGATATTATGTTTAGCGTTTGTGTTTGTGCTCGTTATCAATCCGACCCTAGAGAAGCACACTTAATTGCTGTGAAACGTATTATAAGATATCTCTCTGGTACTGTTAACCTTGGACTTTGGTACACCAAAGATTCAAACTTTAAACTTGTAGGTTATTCAGATGCGGATTATGCAGCGTGCACAATTGATAGGAAAAGCACTAGTGGCACTTGTCATTTCCTCGGATATCGACTTGTGTCATGGGCAAGTAAGAAACAAGCTTCTGTATCTGTTTCAACAACTGAAGCCGAATATATCGCTGCGGGAAGTTGTTATTGTCAAATACTCTGGATGAAGCAGCAATTGGTGGACTATGATATCATCGAAGAAAATTGTCCCATCTACTGCGACAACACATCAACAATTGCGGTTTCTGAAAATCCTGTCATGCACTCAAAGACCAAGCACATCGATATCAAATATCACTTCCTCAAAGACCACGTGGAGAAAGGCAATATACATTTGGAACACGTGGGAACCGACTATCAAATCGCCGACATTCTATCGAAAGCACTCGACGCGAAACGGTTCATGTTTTTGAGAGGTGAAATGGGTATGCTTGAACTCAACTAAATTCAATATAGTTTTGTCAATACTAATTATTTTATGTTGTGTTGAGTTATGAGTATATTAGGTACAAATGTCAAATCATTTCAAAGTTTCAAGGAAACTTCCTGCGCTCCTAATCATCTCTTGCGCGCCTCACCCTCCTGCGCGCACAGCAACTAATGCGCGCCTAAGCATCTTACGCGCTTCAAAATCTTATGCGCCCTCAACCATCTTTGCGCACCTTGTTGAAGTAATGCGCCTTGACAAGTAATGCGCCCCTTCATGCGCGCATTAACTTTTGCGGCTCAATCAATTCTCAAATTTAATTTCAATGATTGAACGTATTAAATACACAAGTACCAGGTATGTTTATTCTGTTCATTTATTATAGGAATCTATGTCTTTTGACATTCCATTAATTGTTCAAGGGTACTTGTGCAATTAAATTTTTTCCTCGTTTTACGCTTTTCGAAAAATTTTATTTTCTGGGGATATATTTCTTGCACTCCAAACTTACACCAAAATAGATGTTTTTGGTGTTTGTGCAAAAATTAGTCAAAATTGCTCATACACTTAAAGGGAAAGTGGAGCAGTTTTTCAAAAATCAAGATGTCACATCAGTCGTACTTTGTGTCATTCAGCATTTAATGCACTTCAAATCTCAAAATCCCTCATAAATGCGCCAGTTATGATTAGCCGCCTTTTTCAAATCCCTCATTAATGCCATCCTTTCAACTTCCCATCTTTTTAAAATTTTTGACCCATTTTTTCCTTATCAGTGCAATTTTTTTTAACCTAACCTATAAATACTCATCATCACCTACCTCTCTCCTCATCAACTCTATCTCTCTATCTCTCTCTCGTCTCTCTCTCCCCGTATCTCTCTCTCTCTATCTTCACTTTCTTCTCCATTTTCGATATATATTTATAAGTTTATGGGTCCTAAGAAAGCCTCATCATCTACACAAGACGAAATGGTATGAATTCTAAACCCTTTAACTCCTTAATTTTCTGATTTTTTTTTTTTTGCTCTTTTTTTTCGTCATTTTTTTGTTCCTCGTTATTTTTCAAACCCGGATTCGTTTATCCTTGATTTTTCTTGTTTCGATGATCAGTTTTCTATATCGTTTGTTGGGTTGTGTTCTATTCATGATTTCGAATCTGTAGTATCCAACATTTCAACGATCAATGCTTTCTTTGTTACAAATCTGAATTTTTGGTTTCAAAACTTATCAAAATTTTCGGTTCTTCTTTTGTTCATTATGCTTTCATTATTAATTTGTTCATGTTTTTGTTTACATATTTAGATTCCTTGTTATCATGCGGTCATTTTGATATATTATTTGTCTGTTTTGGTGAAGTTTCATAATTTTCGTGTTCTTGGTGTTCTTCGAGCATTCAAGGGTCGTTCTTCGTGTTCTTCGTCATTCTTGCATGTTTTGGTCTCTTAAATTTTCTATCTTGTTTTCGAAAATTTGAACTTTTTGATTTTCATTTCTTTCATTTGAATGCTTGTTATTTTGTTTTTGCTAAATCAAAATTTTCACACGATATGCGCCTATATACTTCTTTATGCGCCTACTTTTTTATGCGCCTGAATGCTTTCTGCGCCTCTACTTGTATATGCGCTTAAATCATTCTGTGCCTAAAACCTTTTGCGCCTATCTTTGTACTTAGTCATATTTCGTTGTTTTAATTTTTCCTTAGTATTCACATAGAACCATAATATGCGCCTTGTAACTCTATGCGCCTTTAATATTTCATGCGCCTAATTCAATCATGCGCCTTGAATCTCTATAATTTTGTGCGCCTGATTCAATTATGCGCCTATCTATTCTTTATGCGCCTATGTTACTTTAATCATTTTATGTTTCTATGCGCCTATGTCACTTCTAACATCAATCATCTTGTTTTTCAGGACCTTGCAAATTTCAAATTAGAAGAAACTCTTGATTTGTTAGAGTTATCTGGTGAAGTAATTGGGCGAGAAATCATAGAGACTTTGCGCGTAGCTGGTCTGCTCCCTTTATTCACCATGGACCAAACTTTCTATTCTGCGCTCCTCGTGGATGAGTTCTTTTCCACTGCTGTTCTAGTGGAAATTGATGTAAATGGACGCACTCACTATAGGATTGAGGCTCGCGTTCAAAATGTTGACGTCCATATTTCCTCGTCTGTGATTCGACACTTACTCGGCTTTCCATCTACGGGTGAAGATTGCATTATTGGGCGTCCGATGACTTACTCTATTGTTGATCAGAACAGGATGGCTACTTCACTTCTGAATATTCCCACACTTCAAAATAATATCAAAAACACTGAAATTCGAGATGGTGGAGAACTCTTGACTCACATTGCGCACTTGGTGGGAACTTCAATTGTTTTCAAAACCGGGAACGTGAACCGATTCACGGTGGAACAATGGGAATACACAGCTGCCATCATGGCCAAGGAGAAGCTTCACTGGCCTCACATTCTATTCAAGATGTTGCGTGAGCAAATTGATAAGTTTGTGAAGAACAAGAGTGATGGAAAGACCAGATTCCTCTCACACTGCCTTCTTCTCACAAAACATTTTCTAACTTATCCTGAGTTAGTTAAATTTTTGAATGAGAATCCTGAGTATAAAATCAATGATGTTCCAACGTTTGGAAAAGCGAATTTGGACCTCAAAAAGCGCAGAAAGAATCCTACAAAGCGCGCCAAGGGAATTCAAATCAAATCTGTTGAAGGCTTAGTTGATGAAGACACAGAATCAGACGATGCGCCAGTTCTTAAAGGCGCACCATTGAAGAAAAGCGCAGTGACAGCAAGCGCAACTCATCGCGCTGATCCCTTGCCAGGCGCAGAGAAAAGCAAAGGAAAACGGGTGGTTGATGACCCTCCTCGTGCGCCTAGCAAACGTACTAGATTTGAAACTGATGAAGAGCGTGATCTAAGGCTAGCGCAGGAAGCCAGCAGACTTGAGGCTCAAAGAAAAAGAGATGAAGATTTTCAAGCCAAACAAGCTGCTTAGTCAGAGAAGCTAGAGCGCATGAAAGGCGCTGGATCAAGTGTTGATATTGAGAAAGGGCCTTCTGTTCCCGCGCCTACCCAGCGCGCGCCTACTCAACGCGCCCCCGCTCCCCGTGCGCCTCCTATCAAAATTCAACAGACCAAAGTGTCAAGGGTACAACTCCTTTCTGATTTTTTTGGCGATGATGTTTCAGACATAGCTGAACCAGTTCAGGGGGAGCAAGAGACCATCCCTCAGCGCACTCCTTCTCCAGTTGCACCTCCACCTCCTTCTGGACCAGATCAAATCACAACGGAAACAGTTGTTGTTGAAACTGTTGATATTGAAACTGAAGATGAATATGCGTCTCCTACTAATTCACCTCCTTATGCGCCTCCATCTCCTATTGCGCCCCTTCAAGATGATGCGCCCCAGTCTACCCCTGCGCCTCCTCAATCTGTTCCCGATTTGAGCGAGGTACTTTCCATTCTTCATTCTTTGCAGCAGGGGCAAGCAAATTTAGAGCAAGGGCAGACGCAAATAAAGTCTCAATTTGAGCTTCTTACTTCCTTACTCACTGATCAATCTGAAGAGATCGCCGCCATTAGGGGGAGATGAATTCTCTCAAGGACAAACTTTCTGCTCCTTCTCCTCCTCCGGCGCAGACTCAGGTTCAACCTCATTCTGATCAGGCGCAAACCACCGCTTCTGCGCTTACTTTCATACCTCAGTCTACTGCGTCTCAATCCAACATGAACGTGCTAGTATCAAAGTTGGATATTTTGAAAGAATTGGTCGTTACTCACTTCACTGCTGCTCATTCAAGCTCTGACAGACGCGCCGAACATATTTCTTCTGATATTATCACGTCTCAAAATGCCATTGAAGCTCACATTCAAATCTTAGAAGAAAATATTTCACAGCAGCAGCAAATCACTCAGCGCTCCATTGATGAATACCAAAACATCAATGTGAATCACTTAAGTTACATCAGAGACGGTATCACTGCCACTCACTCCAGTGTCACTGACACTCAGGGCTTAGCGAACCGTAGTCATCAGCTCGCTAAACAGATTCAGCGCTCTGTTTCTGAGATCATTGAAGGATTGAAGGACGATGATGCGCCTCCCAACCCTTAGTTTCTTTTTTTATTGTAAGTTATTAGAACCTTTTTGTAATAGAATCAACTCTTTTGTGCTAGTGATTTTGTGCTTACTTGTTTTAGCACCTTTTGCTTTTGTTCTATTCGAAACTTGTAATTTGTAACTCCTACACCCCAAGTTTTAATGAGAACAATGCATCACTTATTATCAAACCTTGTTCACTCAAACTCCTTGTTTGTAGAACAATGAATATTGTTTAAATTCATATGCATCATATTGAATTGTTTCATACTTTCATGCATTGAGTTTAAACTTGGTTTAAACACATTTCAAAACTAAAAATCATATATCATTTTGAATGTGTTAAACTGTCGTTTCTATCTTTCCATATGTAATTATTTATTCTTATTGGAATAGATTAGAAATCTATATCATGGACTAGTGTGTGCATTATCTTGAGACATGAATTACCAATTTCATTCATTTGGACATGTTTTTATCAAGTATAATGTTTGTCCTTGATATAGTAGGTAATGGCATCAATCAAATAGGGGGAGATTGTTGGGTATGCCCACATATATCTCAGTTTTAATGTAATAGGATTTATTAGATTTGATTGATCCATCACCTAAGTTTTATTTCATGGACTTTAGACCCACATGTAAGAAGTATTTATACTTCAATTTTTTAGGTTGTCCATTGTTATAGAATAGGCTTAGAAATAGGGCTAGAAGATCAAGATTCAAGAAAAATCACTCAGTGAGTTTGAGCCGCGCATATGCGCCTCCTGCGCCACGCGCCACGCGCCTTCTTCATTCGCGCCATGCGCCATTTAGAGCGCGCGCATAAGGATTTCTTTATAAGCTTTGTAACGCGCCTATGCGCCCCTTGTTTTAGCGCACACATAATGTGCGCCTCTTGGCTCAATGTGCCTCTTGGCTCAAACACGCCTCAAAGTGTATTCAACACTCAGTGATTTATTGAAGATTCAAAAACTTGAAGAGAATTCAAATTACTCCAATGATCCAACGGTGGTTAAAAGATGCATATGCGCCTAATCTATTGACACGTGTCCACAACGGTCACATTTATGTTGAGCGTCAAAATGGCCATAATATATGCATGCTCCAATCAACGAGCGACAACTCATCTTATCCACAAGGATTTCCAACGGCTAGTTTTTTTGAAGTTCACTATAAATACCCCATAACTTCAACATTTTGAAGTTGCTGAGTTTGGCTAAGAATTTCAAGAATTTCTCTCTCAAAGCATTTGTTGAAGATTTGAAGATTGCCTTTGTTTTTCCAGAATTTCTCAAGAACATCTTCATACCTTCATCCTTAGCCCAGATCTTCAAGCTATAACACTTTAGTTTCATTGTGATCTAAATCATAAAGATCTAAAGAGCCTTGATACTAAAATCACACACGCACCTCTTTAAGTTTGATCATTTAGATCCATCTTTTAGAGATACACCGGTTATTGTTTTGGATTTGTTCATTCATAGAAAATTAGATCTTGAGTTAGTGTAGAAGATCAAAAGTTGTAATTTGTAACACTCACTCATTATATAAGATCTCCATTAGAAATCCAAGACTAACCATCTTGGTAGAGGACGTAGATCTTTCTTTGATCGAACCTCTCCAAATAGCTTGTGTTATTATCTTGTCATTTCTTTCAAGTTATTATTTTCACTCACTATTTGCTTGTTTACTCATTGTAGATTGATTGAACTGAATTGTGTTGTGTTGTTATTTCATTTGCCTTAGTTCCTTATTTCAACCACTTTGAGCCAAAATACTTAGAGTGTGTGTGTGCCCCTTTATCACACTTTGCGCCTATTTTCATTACTAAATTCCGCTGTGCATTTCACTCACTCACTTAGGCGCATTTCATAACGCTTACTTGATAAAGTGCGCATTTGCAATTGAGTTTACCAAGGGTACGAAAAGAATTTTAAAACAGCTATTCACCCCCCCCCCCTCTAGCTATTTTTCATACCCTTGTTGCCCTTTGGGACCAACAGGTTTGGTATCAGAATGGTGCACACATCGGTCGAGGCAGGCGCCGGGGTGAAGGGGACACATTTTATGAACCCACTTTAGAATATCTTGAGTGGTTGGGCCCTCAAATTGCTGAAGAAACTGCTACCATTGCAGCTTTGGTACTGGAGCTCGTAGGTCCAGAAATTCTGTCTGGGGATTACTATTCCCAGATAACAGGGCCGACAGTTTTCCAGAATCAGATTGGCGGGAGTCAACCACGCAGCGTTCATCGATCCGGACGCCGCAGAAATGATCGGGGCTCAACTTCAAGGAACACCCAGCCTGATGCAACGAACTCTGAGAATCAAAGGGGAGAAAGCTCGACGGGTCCTTATCCGAACGTGTTCGATCGTCTCAGTCCCTGAATAAAGTTTCAGTTATTTTCGCTTTAATCCTTGGTTGCCACGCCAAGATGATGTGTTTTTATTTCAAAGTTTGTTGTGTTTGTTTTTCCTTTTGAATGTAATGTTTGCAAGTTCAACGTGGGGAATAAAAAGATTTCATTACTTTTAATGACCGGACCCGAAGGTTGCCTACGTTCCTCTTTAGAGGCTCAGGTCAACGTAGTTCGACACAATAACATGAAATTTTGCGCGTATCATGTTTTTTTTACCTAGAACTGCCCTTTCGGGTTTTCACCTCTAGTGGGGCTGTCTTTTTTTTTTTTTTTTTTTTTTTTTTACAGACTCGATAGGAAACACAAATCTCTGCGTCTTCTACGCATAATACTTCTTCAATTTGCTGAGGTTGCAGGGCTAAACAAGGTCTTCTCCAAATTCAGTTTGCAGGAACACGGCTCCACCAGACTATATCTTCTTGACAATGTAGGGGCCCAACCACGGAGACTTCCATTTCCCTCGGGGGTCGACATAACTTGGTGGCTTTTCTCGCAGCACAAGATCTCTCATTTTGATATTGCGGTCTTTCACTTTCTTGTTAAATGCTCTGGCAATTCTGCGTTGGTACGCACGATTGTGCTCAAGGGCCAACAACCGCTTTTCATCGAGCAATGCTAACTCTTCATGGCAACTTTGTAACCAATCAACTTCATACACTTGATTCTCAAGTAGCACTCTCATAGAGGGGATTTCAAGCTCAATCGGGAGAACTGCTTCCATGCCATATGCAAGTGAATAAGGAGTAGCCCAGTCGGTGTCCGAACAGATGTGCGGTATCCCCACAAGGCTAAAGGCAGCTTCTCGGACCAATCTTTTTCAGTGATAGCCATCTTTCTAATGATGTTCTCCAGGGTTTTGTTCGCCGCTTCTACCGCTCCATTGGCTTGGGGTCGATAGGGGGATGACTTGTGTCTGACCACTCGGAATTCGTCAAGCAATCGGTTGACTTCCCCTTCAAAGTGAGTTCCATTATCTGATATCATCTCATAAGGGACCCTATATCTGTAGAAAATGTTGGTACGAATGAACTCGGCTACCTTCTTGGCATTCAAAACTTTGTAAGCAGCGGCCTCAACCCACTTGGTGAAGTAATCGATAGCTACGAGCACGTATTCTTGCCCACCCGAACCTTTCGGTTTGACCTGACCAATAACATCTATCCCCCATGTGGAGAAAGGCCAAGGAGCAGTTGATTGATAAAGAATGTGTGGCGGCAGATGTTGTAGACTAGCGTACCGCTGACACTGATCACAGGTTCGCACTTTCATCATACAATCCTTTTCCATCGTGGTCCAGTAGTACCCTTGCTTCACTATCTTCTTAGCGAGCATGTGCCCATTCATGTGGGGTCCACACAGTCCCCCATGGATTTCATCCATGATTCTATTCGCCTCAGTCTTATCTACACAGAGCAAATTTGGTCCGTGATGATACCTTTTGTACAACTGATCTCTGGAAATCACAAATTGGGAGGCCCATCTGCGCATTGCAATCCTTGCCCTTTTGTCCCTTTCTGGAGGGTAGGTCCCATTCCTGAGCACATTCCATACGTCTGTATACCACGACTCTTCATTCTCTTCGCTTTCTAGCTCAATATCCAGGCAGTAGGCTGGGATTGATCACTTACTAACCACAAATGGCTTTACCATAACATCTGCAGGGAATTCCATGATGGAGGCTAGGGTAGCCAATGCATCTGCGAATCTGTTTCGGTCCATTGGGAGATAATGGAATGAGATATCTGAGAAGCGTTCTGTGAGCGCTACCAGTCGAATATGATACTGCTGTAGTCTTGGATCCAGGATTTTCCATTTTCCCTCGACCTGATTGATGATCAAGGCGGAGTCCCCGAACACTTCAATTTCTTTGACCCCTCGATTTAATGCTTCTCCCAGGCCGGCGATGCAAGCCTCATACTCTGCTGTGTTATTCGAACAGTCGAAGTCTAATCGGATAGCAATGGGCGTGTGCGCATCACTTGGATCAATGAGCAAGATTCTAATTCCGAAACCTCTCTTGTTGGCAGCTCCATCAAAGAAGAGTTGCCACTTATTCTCCGAACAATCAACAGTGTAGATCCCTTCATCGGGAAACTGAGCTTCTGGTCCGGGCTCAAGATCAAGAGCCAAATCTGTAAGCTGGTCTGCTATCACCCTTCCTTTAATGGACTTAGGCGTTGAGTCATATCAAACTCGCTTAAGAGAAAAGCCCACTTGGCCACTCGATTGGACATGGTTGGCCTTTCGAGGATGTACTTCACTGGATCCATTCGGGATATAATCTGGACAGGTAAGGATTGCAGATAAATTTTTAATCGATACGAGACCCAAACCAAACCGGTACATGCCTTTTCCAACGCTGAGTAGTTCAATTCACTCCCTTGTAGCTTTCTGCTAACAAAATAGATGGCACTTTCCACCCAGGAGTCCTCTTTTTCTTGTGCAAGCATTGCTCCTACTGCAGTATCAGTAACTGTTAGGTACAGTCGTAAGGGTTTGTACGAATGAGGTGGCGCCAAGACCGGTGGGCTTTTCAAGTATTCTTTGACCTTTTCAAAAGCAATCTAGCATTCTTCATCCCATGATCGATCGGTGTCCTTTTTTAGGAGCTTAAAGAGCGGGTCACACATCATGGTTAACTGCCGTATGAATCTGCTAATGTATTGAATCCTTCCCAAGAAACCTCTCACCTCTTTTTGAGTTCGAGGTTGAGGCATTTCTGTGATGGCCTTTATTTTTTCGGGGTCGACTTCAATCCCTTTTTCAGTTACCAAGAAACCTAAGACTTTGCCTCGGACAGTACCGAATGTGCATTTAGCAGGATTCAATTTCATGTGGTACTTCCGCAACCTTTCGAAGAACTTTCTGAGGTCAATCAGATGCTGAGCGCCTTCTTCAACTGAGTGCACAATCATGTCATCCACGTAGATTTCAAGCTCTTTGTGGATCATGTCATGAAAAAGGGTCGTAGCACCTCTTTGATAAGTGGTTTCGGCATTTTTAAGACCGAAAGGAATCACATTATAGCAGAACGTCCCCCACGGGGTGATGAAGGAAGTTTTCTCTTGATCTTCTACTGCCATCTTAATTTGGTTATAACCCGCCATTCCATCAACGAACGACTACACTTTATGCATTGCAACCGAGTCCACCAAAATGTCAATATTTGGTAACGGGAAATCATCCTTCGGGCAAGCCTTGTTGAGGTCTCTGAAATCAACACATATCCAGACTTTGCCGTTCGCCTTTTCAACTGTGACCATATTGGACAACCATTGGGGATACTCCACAACTCGGATGAAGCCTACTTGTAGCAGCCTCTCGATCTCCTCTTTAACCTGAAGGGCCCACTGCGGCTTGATTCTGCGTAGTTTCTGCTTGACCGGTTTGGCGTCAGGAAAGGTAGGAATTCGGTGTTCCACGATCGTCGGATCTAACCCTGGCATGTCTTCATACGACCAGGAAAACACATCAACAAATTCTTTGAGTAAACTGATCAGCTGTTCCCTGTCAGCCCCTTACATGAAGCTCCCGATCTTCATTTCTTTGACTTCCTCATTCAGCACCAGATTGATGGTAGACAGATTTTCCCCACAGGCTTCTAATTTTCGTTCCCCACGCTGTTTTGCTAACCTGTTTAACTCGATTAAATAGTCTTTTTCATCTTGACTTATGTTTTTTAAAGATTCATGATTAACTTTAGTTGTTGTTAAATTTTCATTTGTTAAATCATTTTTTAAAATATTGGCAACCGAGGAGTAAGCGGAAATAGAGGAAACTTCATTCACAAAAGAGGGGGGTACAAGCTCGGTGACCGCGTCGATGTCCTCGACAGTGAGGTCCTCTTTGGGAGTCCCGGAAACAACATTAGATAGCACAAAGGGTTCAAAAGCGGGGCCATCAGGGTGAACATAACCAGATTGGCATCCACAGTCATAAACCACTGCTTAGCGGCTCCTACCAAAGTCGGATGGAAGTTGGAGGACATCGCACCAACATTAGCCCCACGAGACTGCATTGCATGAGCGTAAGATTTCAGGTGGGCCATTGGGAAACCTGTACCGCCAAATTTCTCCACATCGGGCATTTTGAATTTAGGAGGCAGAACAGCAAATGGAGATAATTTCAAGGAATCTGCAGAAAACTCCCCTTTATCCATGACCTTTCTCAACATTTCTTTCATTTCGCTCATTTCAATCTCAGCTTTAGTAAGGGGTACATATGGGACACCCTTGTAGAACGCTTCCATTTGGCGGACTAGGTTAGGATCTTGCCCCTGGGAAGTTCCTTGATTAATCTGAGAGGCACCGCTAGCAAACGCACCATAAGCGTTGGGCTGCTGATTCGGATACAGAGTCTGCATATACTGAGCAAAGGCATTATGATCAGGCGGATACTGAGACGGATGCACAGCAAAATTTGCTGGATTCGGGATAAAGGGCTGGTGAGTGCCACTGAAGTCTGGATGAGCCACATTACCCTGAGGAGGGATGTTCTGGTGATGACTCTGGCCGATGGTGTTGCTACCAATAGGATTCAAGTTGATGGTAGGGATGCCACTTCCATTGGGACCTGTATTGCCATTGGGATTAGGATTGGGAACCCCATTTCCGGTCTGATTAACGTTCGGATCGCCATTGGGATTTCTGTTGGGGTTGCCATTGGGAGCCCCATTACTATTCTGATTCTGCATCTGCACAAGTGTAGCCAGTAGCTCATCTTGCTGAATCCTCATCTGACCCAACACATTCTGCTCCAACCATGCTTGAAGACCTGGTGGCGGCACATAGGCTTCCTCATTTCCTTCCTGGGCCATTGCAATAGCTTCTTCGGTTACAGGCACTGTCTCGGCAACTCGGATCAACCTCCCCTTACTGTTTCTAGCTCCCCCTTTCCAAGTAGATGCCAGGCTTAGAGTATCTGAAAGGGATGGTGTTTAGGGCTGATTAGAGAGTGAAAATGATCGAGATTTTCCGAGTTTGATTCAAAAGGAGTTCAAAAATCAAAATCAATCCTAGAATGCCGGATAAGCACTTGCTTTATTTTGACATGTTTTTGCATGAATCTTGTAATAGTGGATACCATCTCCAAAGTATAAGACCAACGTTTTTCACCTGTACTGTACTATTGGCCGTCCGAGCCCCTAGCGAAGGGCCTATACTCTTTCTGGGATCCACCATTCGGTTACGGTCTATGTGAGGGTCTTGACAATTTCAAGTCAATCCAAGAATTTCAACATGATATCCACAATTGAGGTCGATTATAACCTTTTGGGAATTCATAGGATTCAAGTAAAATTGTTTAGACAAAAACCGACATGAAGTCTGTGACGTGTTATTTTCGAAAGAATATGGACATCGCATTTCTGCTTTTGAAGCTTGGCTTACACCCATCACAGCGACCGTAGGCGCTGCTAAGGGGGAAACAGTATACCGTTGACCCTATGGGGAAGTCAAGTGAGCTCCCTTATGCCCCAGGTTTACCGTCTCGGGTTTGAGATTCTAAGACGCTTTTTCAAAAAAGTGCATGTGTGTGAGGTATTTATGAGTTCGAAAAATCATTTTGAAAGCACGTAAAGAAAACAAGAAAATCATTTTTTTCCTTTTTTACTTGTTTTACCCCTTTTCTGGGGAATCACTCACCACGCAATGCATATATATATATACAAATAAGATAAGCGAAAAAATGCCCCTGCAAAACAGAGGTTAGGGCATAGATATATACACCCCAAGTAAGGCACATAAAGCATGGCACACACAAAGATTTAGAGTCTAGCCCACTTCAATGCAACTCCCCAGCAGAGTCGCCACTGTGAGAGCCCGCGCCCGAGATGATCGGATCAGCGCGAAATGACCGCCCGTGAAAGCGGTCCGCGCCCGTCTCGTGCCGATGCGCTTTTGGAAATGCGCTCGGTTCTCACACAATGGTTTCCTCTTGATGCTGTGATTTGATTGCAAGAGTCGCCACCTCATTTTGATTTTAGGAAAAATGAAGAAAAAACCTTTTTTGAGAAAATGGGTTCGGGGGCTAAGTTACGAGAAGAGAAGGGGTTAGGCACTCTTCTCACCCGTGATGGTCTCTATATGCGTGCCACTTATATTCAATTTTATGCCTTTTAATTTGGATTTTATGCCCTACCAAAAAATGGTGATGAAATATATATGGAGGTCTTCCTATTCTAGGAAGTTTCATTTTTATTCACAACTGGGAACTCGGTTTGAGTGGATTCCCCGATTGGTTTTCAAGAATGATTTTGATCATATCAAGCAATAATACATCCACGGGAGGGGAGATTACACAATTACACATATACAAAAAATAGGGGAGACAAATCCCACAAATAATAATAAATATCCTCGACGGTGCTTTTGTTGATTTCGGTGACACTTTCCATCCCCGAGCCGTCGTACCTGTCCTAAAATCAATCCGATTCCAATCATTTGAGTCTGGCCGAACATTTCATCAACATCATTCCTACGAGAGGCCCAAGCTTCACATCTCTCCGAAGAGGGACAAATCCATTTAGCTTATTACTCTTCCCTACTTGAATCCGATTATGCCAATCATACCCTTCATAACTACCCGGTTAAAGGTAGCGTTTGAATATGTCAAACATAATGTTCATCAAGTGGAAGACTATAATAACTTCATGTCTAAGGATTCGAATGACATAACTAATATGAGATGTATGTTCGACATAGACCATGACATAAATCTCATACAGCGGGTCATGTCCAGTACCTTGTTCCAAACAAGTACCCATAAATCTAACATGATCATCCCATGATCATTTAGCCTTTATACTAGTGCTTAACAAGTACTAGGGACGGAGATTATTATAAGTAAACATGAACAACAATAATAATCAAAACATCTCTTTATTGATATGAAATAAATGATAACAATTACAACGTTTATTAAACGTGCCTAGGGCACCACTACCAACACGTTGTCCTTTCACCTGTAACACTATCTCAGCCAACTGCGCATCCGCAGTACCCTAAGGAGTGACAAACAAAACCTCGCTGAAAAGGCAGACAGCCATGGCATTTCTCTTAAAGGACTGAACCGCGGCATCTTCCGAATGCAAACTGAAAAACATCGGAAGCTCAGTTATGTCAACAACGGTCCCATGCATCATCTTCTTCACTTCTCCGACAGGGAGATTCAGAATGTCAACCCAAGAATCAACAACGCCGCGGTAATACTTGGGGACGGCAATCCAACCGGCCAAAGGCATACCCAAAATGGCCCCAAAATCATCAACGGTCGGCACCATTTCATTAGACGAAAAGTTGAATGTATGGCTATCACAATCCCAAAAGGCTGCAGCAGCCTTCAACAAGTCCCAATCCGGCTTCAATGTCCGCAAAGTGAAGAGAATCTGAAGCCCGAAATCTTTGATGAAGGCATTTTTGGGATGGGTCTTAAAAGAATACACGAAGGTCGACAAATCCTTCTCGTAACTCTTGACAACCTCGGCATCAAGACTAAAAAGGTTGAAGGCCATGGGAAAGAAGGTTATAAGCAAGATTGGTTAATAGAATGGTGTTCAAAGATGACAGAAAATGGCTGTTGGAATCGAATTGTTGACCAGAAGCTGATATTATAGCTGTTGGAGGATCTTTTGGCCAGCAAATATCAGGCCCGGAATTTTGCCTCCCAGAGGCGCGCGCCTCCCGACACCGGTTTACAAGGCGCGCGCGTCCCGTGTCCGAGAGAGGAAGCGCCCGCGTCCCAGGCATAAGAAGGCTCCAGAAATAGCCGTTGTCAGTTCAAGAAGGAAGCCCAGGCACGTTCAAACGCCTTCCATCTACAGAAAAAGATCAATCCCACCGACAAGAGAATCTCAAAACGACGGCAGCAAGCACTCAGAAGGACACACATTAATTTGGTCCGCCCTTAAGGCATGTCTAAAAACTGAAATAAGATAGAAACTCCCATTCAAAGTAGGGTGCCTTTTATTTTCTCAAAGATCAGTTTTTTACACTTCATCCCCAGCACAAAGCATTCCGCAGTCAACTGTGCCCGCACCCCATCAAAATTCAAAGTCAAACAGTCAAACATCAAAGTACGACTCACGACAACAACTTGGTCCGGGACGATCCACGGAACCACTGCTTCATCATCAAACAAGATCTACATCCATTCAAAGCAAACGGTCCTCTAGGTCCCGCACTTCAGCAAACGGTCCCCCCGGGTCCCACACCCCAGCAAACGGATCCCGCTTCCAGCAAACAGATCCCGCTTCCAGCAAACGGATCTCGCTCTTAGCAAACAGATCCCGCTTCCAGCAAACGGATCTCGCTCTCAACGAATGAATCCCGCATTCCAGCAAACGGATCTCGCTCTCAGCAAAACGGATCCCGTTTCCAGCAAACAGATCTCGCTCTCAGCAAAACGGATCCCGCTTCCAGCAAACGAATCTCGCTTTTAGCAAACGGATCCCGCATTCCAGCAAACGGATCTCGCTCTCAGCAAAACGGATCCCGCTTCCAGCAAACGGATCTCGCTCTCAGTAAACGGATCCCGCATTCCAGCAAACGGATCTCGCTATCAGCAAACAGATCCCACTTCCAGTAAACAGATCCCGCTTCCAGCAAACGGATCCCGCTATTGGCAAAGCCGCTCACACAGGGAGCGCACCCTTATCTCTGAAAGCCTCTCACACAGGGAGCGCACCTCTATCCTCCGTAATTTCAAATTCCTGCTTTTATCGAGTCTTTTCCTTTTCTTGGTGATGTCCTAGGCAGATGTCTGTCTTTCGTCGGCGCGTTTGCCTCGCAATTCACACCGCCGAGGGGCTCTGTAGACACCCCGCCTTGGACCGCTCACCCCGATTGCACACTTGATTTTGTGTTTCTCCCTCTTTTAAGTGTTTTCTGTTAGTTTCTGTTACTTTGGTTAAGTTCTAGACGGGCTCCGTTAAGTCCAGGGACTAAACTGAATAACAGTTCTAACTTTCTAGTCCATTCTGTCAGAAATCGCCTCTCAGAGTCACGCGCCTCCGCCCCTTGAGGCCAGACGCGCGCGCCTTCCGCCGCCTAGGTGGGATGCGCGCGCTTCTGGGGCGTGTCATTTACAAATTCTGCCCAAGAATCTCTCCCTTGCTCATTATACATGATATTTCCCAGGAAAGATTTCTTGGAGACTCCGTTTGGCTCCAAAAACAGTGACTTTTCAACAATAAAAACCCCTCCAATCCATCATTGGAGGAGGACCTGGGACATCATTACTTTCAAACCTTTTTATTCACTTCTTTCATAGACTCTTCTTGGTACTTCTTCAACAAAGCAATCAATCTCTTCTTCAAGGCTTCACAAGGGATTCCTTTTGAAGGATACTATAGGTAAAGGTCTTAAACATTTCTCCCCTCCTTCTTCTTCTTCTTCTTCTTCTTCTTCTTCTTGGTACTTTCTTCTTTTTTAAAAAATAAAGTGTTTTTTTTTTTTGGAATATACTTTTTTTACACTTTATTCTTTTTAAAAATTGTATTTTTTTATTTTATAGCGGTTCTAAATGAAAAAAAATATTTTTATTTTATTTCTTGAATAAATATTTTCGGAAAATCGTTTTAAATATTCGTTAATTTAATATAAGAAAATAAAATTTAATATTTCAAAATATTATTAATAATTTTCTTCGTCTGAAATGACGATATGCCCATGCAAATAATCAAAACAAACTCCAGTTAAGTCCATGTGCAAAGCAAGTGTGACTTAACTAGATTTGTTAACAAAATCGTTAAAAACCCTAACCTGCACAACTTTTGCAACTTTGGACGTTAAATTGACAAAATTGATACATCAGACCCCTATTGGCACACACCCTCTAAACTTTAGACCCTAAATTGTCATTTCCCCTAAACTAAAATACAATACACTTCATGTGTTATGAAAATTGCTCCATTTAAAAGTTAGCATATCGATCAAACATGATTTACTTCCTTTTTTCGTGTTATAATAACAATACATTATTCATACTAGCAGTACTCCCATCCGATGCATGATGCATGTGACGTTATTATTGATTCAAAAAATTTAAAATAAAATTAGCAAAAATATTTTATACATTATACGTACTAATTTCTTTTTTGGGTTCCATTAATAAGTCACACTCTTTAAATGAAAATTATATACTCATTATAACTAACCACTACATCTCCTTCGCAAACACTTTCTCTTGCACAGTCGCACTCATATACTCCCTCTTCGTTTCAAATTGCAAACTTCTCCATTTTGGTTGTTCCATAGAAATTACAAAATTTAAATATGCATAGTTTTTACCACTTGCGTACTCACATCAACTAAACCACTAAAGATTCCCTACCCTACTTTCTCTCTCCTACCAAACTATCTACACTCACAACACATTACTTTTTTTTTCACTTTTTCCTTAAATTTTTTTTTTTTTTTTGCAAAGATGGTTTTGTGCAATTTGAAATGGGACCGAAAGAGTATTAGGGCTTCTAATTGGAACTTGGCATTTATTATTTTTATCTTTTGAAAAACAAATTTAATATTTTATAGAAATATAGAATAGCACATTTACATTGTAAGTATATATTGATTTCTTTTTTGA
Source organism: Campanula takesimana (assembly GCA_026119855.1). Classification (NCBI taxonomy): domain Eukaryota; kingdom Viridiplantae; phylum Streptophyta; class Magnoliopsida; order Asterales; family Campanulaceae; genus Campanula; species Campanula takesimana. The sequence continues at coordinate 1,096,921 of JAOWBW010000257.1, forward strand.
AGAAGGGAGAAATTATATAAATAAAATAATGTTTATCAAATATATTTCATAGTGCACTATTTTATTTTACAGATTAACAAATACATGTTGAATGATATTCGTTCCATCTAAAAAAGGTGCATAGTATATTTGAAAATTTTATTAAGCAACTTTATCTTTATACATTCATAGAATTACAAAAATGCGATGCACGTTGTGAGTGCAAAACTTATTTTTTCAATAAATATAAAAATACAAAAAATTAAAAATTACACAAAAAGAAAATGGGATAAAGTTAATAACATCAAAATTTTATTTTAAAACGAAAATGGCTTCATTAGTCTTTTTTTTCTTTCTATGAAAGCAAATTATTTTTTCTTATCCCTTTTAACTAATTAACTAAGCAAAGTAATTTCTATTTTTGGAGAGCCCTATTAGAATAGGGTTAATGACAATTTAGGACCTGAACTCCAGGGGGTGTATCTAAAAGGGGCCTCGGTTTTTTTTTCCCGCTAGATCAGGGCTCAATATCTAAATTTTTCGCCTGTTAAGGGCTTTTTTGATGGAAATCGTTAGAAAAATCAGTTAAGTGCCATGTGCATGGCACGTGATCGACTAAATGGATGGATTTGTAATGATATTAGTTAGTAAGAGTTTTAGTGAAATTTTTGAAACTCAAAAGGTTTAAAAATGAAATAAATATTTTTTCTAAAAAAAATAATCCTTTTTCTAAATAATCAACTATATAATAAAATAAGTAATTATCATATATAAAATAAATTTATTAAAAAAATCAAAATTATTAAACAAATTAATCTAATAGCTATATTAAATATAAAAAGATTTAGATTATTTTCTAAATAATAAATTTAAAATAAAGAAAACTATAAATAAATTTAAATTTTATTCTATGAACATAATAAATTACTTTTTACATTCACTAAATTTAAAACAATATAAATTAATTATTACTATTTACAAAAAAAAAAGAAATATATTTATTGCCATCAAATTTCATCTTTATGGAAAAACAAAAAAAAAAAAAAAGAAAAAAAAAATTCCCCAACTTCTCTTGCTCTCTCTCTCTCTCTCTTTCTCAGGCTTCATCTACTCACAAATGGACGACGTCGTTCCACCGCCGCCAACATCAACTAGACCAACAACCCCTTCACTCCGCCATCGAAACTCCATCTCCACATCTCTCTTGCTCCCGACCAAGCTCGCCGTTCACTCCCCCAACCACCTCCGGCGCCACCAGCACCACCACCTCCGCATCCTCATCCTCCACATCTTCTGGCGACTTCGAATTCATCTCAATTATCAAGCCTTACTCCTCATCCTATACCTCAATCCGTGACCTCCTCCCCTCCCCCGCCGCCGTTCAATCCCCTACCCCGTCCTCCACCCCCGTCGGCTAATCAGGATACGAAATCTCGATCAGGAATCGTCTCGTCAAGCAGACAGCCTGGGCTTACCTCCAGCCTATGTCGACATCGTCGGAATCAGTTGCCGGAAGCTTCATTCACCGTCTCTGACCAAAATCTCCGTTGACCTAGTCAAAACTCCTGTCGCTGCTCTGTTCCGATTAACCCAATAACGGAGAGTGAGAGATGCGTCGTCAAAGGGGGAGAAGAGGGTTAGGGTTTTGTTTTGGATTTAACCCTTCAAATTTTAAAATTTACAGTTTGACCCTTTTTGACAAATTTTCATTTAAATTTCATCCATTTAGTCGATCACGTGCCATGCATATGGCACTTAACTGACTTTTCTAACGATTTCCGTCAAAAAGCCCTTAACTGGCGAAAAATTTAGATATTGAGCCCTGAAAAAAAAACCGAGACCCCTTTTAGACGTACCCTCCTGGAGTTCAGGCCCTAAATTGTCATTAACCCATTAGAATAACGGCCACTGAATTTAACAGGAACTAATATTGAGAAAAATCAAAATGTATACGTACAATTTTTTGTCTAAAAATTAGCATTTTTCCGTCCCATTTCAATTTCAGAAAATCGTTAGAAAAAAAAAAGGAAAAATATGATGTTTTGCGAGTGTAGAGAGTTGGATTTGAGAGGAATAATTAGTATACTACATATATCCCATTTCGAATTGCAAAAATAAAGTTATGCATGAGAATTAAAAATAAAATAAAAATGTGAGTTTAGACAATTGAGTAAGAGAGAAAAAGTGAAATGTAAAATACTATATGGATTAATTTATGTGATTATGACAAATAAAATACTCAAAATAATAAATTTTATAATTAAAAATGAAACAAAAAACTGTAGAATACCCAAAATAATAAATTAGCCAACTGGAATACTCTACATTCTAGAGTATCTAAGTAAAGATGAATTCCTTTACAAATGAGACTCCCTACACTTGATTGCCAAATAGGTCATTTTTATACGAAAATATGAAATCCACAGTTCCACCAATTTCCCGAGTGGAGATCTCATGTACCATTTTTGTGTGTCACTCTATGTACCACTTGTAATCCAACTGTTGGAATTAAATGGTGCGCCCAAGATGGCCCGACCCAAAACCAAGCTATGGCCCAAAGTGTGTTTTAATAAGAAAATAAAACACAATAAAAGAAAAAAAAAATAACTCCCGGTAACCGCATAGAAGTTACGGGAAGTTGATGATTTTTTTCCTTTTTGGGTTACAAGAAGAGAGGCTACGGCAGTTTATGTTATGTAGAAGAGAACGCAAACAAAACTGCTCCGCTCTATCATCTCTCTCCCTCAATTTTCATCCATGGCTGATCAACAAAGCAAACAAGTGTTGTGAACTAGTGGGTGATTTCCGTTCGTGATTTCGCTCCCGGCCTACGTTGCGAAGTATTGTACCAAGTTCAATTCGGTGATCAAGATCCACGGTAACTATCTACGCTTCCGCACAAGAATCAATTAAGTAAGTGATTCATATCCCTCTAAAGTTTACATTGGTATCAGAGCCTTTGTTGGATTTGATCTCGAACGTTTTCGTGAAAGCCATGATTGAAGTTTTTTTTCCATATCATGTTAAATGGGTTTAATTTTCGTTTTTCATGCTTTAAGAATTAGTATGAATTGTTGATGTGGTTTGAAAGAGGATTCAAAGGGCTTTTCACATAATTTTGTTTCATGATTTTTGGATTAAAGATGAAAAAGTTATGAAATTTTGAAATTCTAGGGTTTTTCTTTCTTTTGTTGATGAAGAAGATGAAAGTTACTGTAATTTTTGGTGATGTACAGTATCCCCTCTTTTTTTTGTTGTTGTTGTAAGTGGTGCATACATAGTAAGTAAAAAAAAAATGGGGGTGGACTTTGAAGAAGAAAACTAGTCAGATTTTTTTTACTCGTTCCGTCCCGCACCGCAGTCAAAATTACATCTTGCTAATTATTTTGAAGGTCTTAGTGATATCGAAAAATTATGAAAATAATATAGAAATTAAGTTTTCAAGTTTTCTGAATTTTGGAAATTTTTCGTTGAGTTTGACTTTCTGGTCAACTGTTTGACCAGTCAAGCTTACGGACTGTTTTGGGGGTCTTCCCGATGTCAAAAAAATTTGAAAAAAATACATAAGTCATGTTTTTCAGTTTTCAATTTTCTGAAATTTTTTGAAGACGTTTAATTTTCCAGATTTTCTTAATGTTCCTTAAAATAAGTTTGATTATTATGTTTTGTTAATGATTACGTGAGATGAATTAACAATGATAATCAGAAATATGCTTTTGTTGAGTGGGAGCATTAATCTTATGTTAAGTATTTACATAATAGTATTAGCATTTATCATAAAGTGATATATATGCTAAAATCTACGCAATTTACTATTATGTACCTAAGAGTCTTTAAGAGTTGAAGAAGTATTCTCTTGAGAAAATAAGATATTACACAATGAAAATGATTGATTAGATGATGATATGACTTTGGTAATGTGAAGCTGATTGTGAACTTAGTGATCTTTCGTTCCGCATCCTTAGTTAGATTATTAATTTAATGATCATTTGTTGTTGTAATAAAGAAAGTGTAATGAAACATATATGTGTCAATAATGTTCTCTTTGTTATTGTCTCTATGTAGTTGCTAATCATGACCTCTGTTAAGAACATAATTGCTGAGCTAATCACGGTGACAAATTGGACGGTGACAACTACGATATGTGGCACCGCAAGATCCAATATGTCCTTGAAGAACAAGAAGTTCTTGACACTCTGATAAGTTCCATGGAGGAGCCTGTTATGACTGATGAAAGGACCGCTGGTGAACATAGGAGGAATCTTGTTGCGTTCGAAGCTTGGAAGAAGCGGAACAGCAAGGCTCGAATCACGCTTTTGAGCAGTATGCAAGATGACCTTATGTGTGAATATGAGACATATTCAGTTGCCAAAGATATGTGGGTTGCCCTAAAAGAGAAGTTTGGAGGAACTTCGGCTACGAAGCTGAAGAAACTTCTCTACAAGTTTGACAACGCAAGCAAGCGTCCTAATGATTCCATGAGGAAGCACTTAAGGGCGATGTCAAACATGATAAGGGAGCTAAAGTCTGCGGGGCACTTTCTTTCAGATGAACAACAAGTTCAAGCTGTTCTCCGTTCTCTTCCTAGTAACTGGGATCACATGGTGATGAACCTCACCCACAATGAACATGTTAAGACCTTTAACGATGTGCAGACTCACTTGGAGTTGGAGGATCAGCGTCTTTCAGCCTCAAAATCCTCATCTCAAGTGTTTGCTGCTGAAGCAAGTACAAGTAAATCTTCTGGGTCTAAGCGTGGAAGAGGTGATGACCAAAAGAAAGGGAACGGGAGCAGATCGGCCCCGAAGAAGGCAAAGTATGGAAATCGCAAAGGTTATGCGAACAATGGCAAAGGGAAGAACAAAGTTGAGAGGAGATGTTACAATTGTGGCAAGACAGGTCATTTTGTACATGACTGTCCTGATCCTAAGAAGGAATGCAACAATTGTGGCAAACTGGGTCACCTGGCTTTTGAATGTAAAAAGCCAGCTAAGGTAAAAAGATGCCCTACCTCCAATTTCACCTTTGTTTCTAGTTGTGCTTTGCTCACTGACTCTTATCCTTTATGGACTATAGACTCAGGACCCACGAACCACATAACTAGAGACCGAGGAGCATTCCAAGAATAGCGTCGAGTGCCAAAGGGTACAAAGTGGATTTATGTTGGTAACAACTCAAGAATTGGTGTAGAAGGAATTGGTACATGCCAATTAGACCTATGAGGAAGCCAAAAGTTGTTGCTACATGATGTTCTCTACGCTCTGAACATCCGATGGAATCTTGTGTCTGTTACTGTTCTTCTTAAGTTAGGATTTGCTGTTAATTTCCATGGAACTTCTGTAGACATTTGTTATGGTTCTGTTGTTTATGGTTCTGGACATCTAGTTGATGGTTTTCTTGTTTTGGATGTTGAACACACGTTGTTTAATGATAAAAGTTGTTTCTCTTTAATGGCATCTTCTAGTAGCATCAACGTAGATGCATCTGTTTGGCATGCTCGCTTAGGGCATATCGGATAAGAAAGAATGAACAGGTTGGCAAAAGAGGGTCTATTAGGCTCGCTTAACAAAGTGTTATTGCCTACTTGTGAAAGTTGCCTAGCAGGGAAAGCAACTAGAAAACCATTTGGAAAATCAGTTAGGGCTACTTTTCCATTGCAACTAATCTATTCCGATATTTGTGGGCTAATGAACATGAGGGAAAGGCATGGAGCCTTATACTTCATCACATTCATAGATGACTACACACGTTTTGGTCATATCTATTTACTTTCTCACAAGTCCGAGGCATTAGATTGTTTTAAACGATATACTTGCCTTGTCGAGAATCAATTAGATAAAAGCATCAAGGCTTTAAGAACAGACCATGGACGTGAGTATTTGTCTGAGCAATTCAAGGCTCTTTGTGATGAAAAGGGTATTGAAAGGCAATTAACTATTCCAAGGACTCCACAGCAGAACGGTGTTGCTGAGAGGAGGAATAGGACATTGCTAGACATGGCTAGATCTATGATGGCACAAGAAAATCTACCTATAAGTTTTTGGGGAGATGCTTTACTGACTGTCGCATATATTCTTAACCGTGTCCCCTCAAAATCAGTAAGTTCCACCCCATACGAATTATGGAAGGGCAGAAAACTAGCTTTGGAAAATCTGCGTCCATGGGGATCGGCAGCCTATGTACATAACACTTCCGATAAGCACGGGAAGTTAGGTCCTAGGGGTAAAAAGTGTATCTTCATTAGGTACTCAGAACACTCCAAAGGATATGTGTTTATAGGTGAAGGAACGGATGGAAGCTTGACTGAAATTGAGTCCCGTAATGTTGAATTTCTGGAAAACGATTTCCCTAGTAGGGGTAAAATAGATGGGGAGATTAAACTTTATGAAATGGAAGAACCCGAAGTGGGTATACCTACTCATCAAATGGAGATAGAGGAAGAAGTTCCTCACCTTCCTAACGATAGTGGGAGGGATCCATCATCGAGTAGCACACTTCCATTAGAAGAAGAATCTCAAGAGCCTATCTTACGTAAAAGTCAGCGTGGACATATTCCTCGACGTCGTTTCGACATCGAAAATGAATCATTCATGGATGATGCACATGATGTTGATGAGCCGAGAAGTTATAAAGAGGCTATCACATCACCTACTAGTGAAAAATGGATGAAAGCAATGGATGATGAAATGGAATCAATGAAAACCAATAATGTTTGGGAATTAGTTGATTTACCTCCAGGGCGAAAGACTGTAGGAAATAAGTGGATCCTACGAGTCAAACGCAAAGTTGATGGTTCCATTGAGAGATACAAGGCTCGCTTAGTAGCTAAATGTTATACTCAACAAGAGGGTATGGACTACGAGAAAACTTTATCTCCTGTAGTAAGGTTTGCCTCGATAAGATTGATTCTAGCTATTGTAGCTCGTTTGGACTTAGAACTTCATCAAATGGATGTAAAAACAGCTTTTCTCAACGGAGAATAGAATAAAGAGATTTATATGGATCAACCTGAGGGTTTCACTGTAAAAGGAAGTGAAAACAAAGTTTGTAAACTCAAACGATCCATATACGGTCTCAAGCAAGCATCCGCGCAGTGGTACTTAAGATTTCACCACTCAATCATTAATGATGGATTTGTAATGATCGAAGAATATCACTGTGTCTATCTTAAACGATCTAAAAGTGATTTTGTTATCCTTTCACTTTATGTGGATGATATCTTAATAGCTGGAAACAATCTGGAGTTGTTGAAAGCCACTAAGAAGTGGTTGTCCTCAAATTTCGAGATGAAGGACATGGGTGAAGCTGAATTCGTACTGGGTGTTCGAATCTATCGGAAACGTTCTGAAAGACTCCTTGGTTTGTCTCAAGAGACTTACCTTAAACAAGTTCTTTAACACTTTGGTATGCTTCAATGCAAACCCCTTGACACTCCTATGCCTAAGAATGAAAAGTTGAGTCTTGATGATTGCCCTAAGACTGAGGAAGAAAAGAATAAGATGTCTAGAGTTCCATTCGCAGTGCCATTGGCAAGTTAATGTATGCAGTCATGTGTACTCGTCCAGATTTAGCTTTCGCAGTTCGCATGGTTAGTCGTTATCAATCTAATCCTGGAAGAGCACATTGGGGAGCAGTCAAAAGGATATTACGTTATCTAAAAGGAACTATCGACTACATGTTGTGTTATCAAGGATCCAACTCGCGGATAGTTGGTTATAGTGATGCTGATTGGGGAGGAGATAATGATAACTGAAAGTCTACATCAGGTTATGTATTCTTGCTTAATAACAGAGCTATCACCTGGAATAGCAAGAAGCAAACAAGTGTATCTCTCTCTACCATGGAAGCTGAATTCACTGCATGCACAAGAGCTGTTCAGGAGGCTATTTGGTTAAAGAGGTTCATGGAGGATCTTGGAGTGGTCGATCATACATCTGACCCCATGACAGTTTATTGTGACAATCAAGCGTCCATTGCTTTCACGAAAGATCCAAAGTATCATGGAAGAACCAAACACATTGATCTAAGGAATAACTACATTCGAGGGACTATAGCAAGTAATGAAGTAACATTAGAGTACATTTCTACAAATATGATGGTAGCTGACCCTATGACTAAGCCCCTTGCTAGAGATGTCTTTTTAAGTCATGTTAGGGCCATGGGTCTTCGAAGGGTGTATATGTACTTAGAGCAATGAGTTTTCTTTGTGACTTCAGTTTGAACTACGTTTGTGGAACTATGTTTGCTTATGCACTTTCTGATGAATATCAAGTTTATATTCTTGAGATGTATAAATAATTTGTTCTATTATATTGACACATACATTACACTATATAAGAGTATGTCACCAGACAAAGGTTAACTCTCTCACACGAGTAACCGCCTCAGAAGCCACGAAAGCAAGCTGAGATGAGACAATGATACTTGAGATACCAAAGGAGTATGCTAAGTACATCACGTAAACATATGTCGACTTGATGCAAATCAAGAAAAGGTCAAAGTGAAGACCGCATGAGAACAAGACACTTCTCATATGTCTGGAAATATAAAGACGAGCCAGATATAAATAGTTGGGGATTAAGAAGTGTCTCTGAACTAAATATCTGTACAGTGGGTAAACTACTGACATACGCTCCTTGAAGGAGTTATACCACTGTAGCACTTGTTTTAGTAACAAGTGTGCATCGACCAAGAGAAATGAGCAACATGTTCCTCTTGCTCATTGTGTGAAGTCTCTAAAATGCCATTTATATGGGCATGATACCCTATGTGACTTTTAACTATACTTAAAAGGTATTAAGTCAATGTCTGCTACTTTAGCATGCTACCTAGAGTTATGAACTAATTCGGCTGGATGGTACATGTCTAGGAAAGCGATTGCCTTAATGATCTAAAAGTGATAAGTGAGAAAGGAAGACAAGTTTGATTATGCATGATGATTGTGTTTATAGGTTGACCAGTTATGTCACGGACATAGCTATGAACACACTTTACGATCGTAGAAGTCAAACATAGCCTTAAAGGGACCAAGGTATGTTTGGACTTGGTTAAATCGAATTAGTTTGGGGTATAACGAGTCAATGGTGAACTTGTAGTGGACGTAGCTATTATGTCATGCCTAACGGGTGCATAATCTAAAAGCTGCCACGTACATGCACGCTCGTTGGTCACACGACACATTTGCTTGAATGATGGATCGTGGATGATAAGGCCATCGTGTGCGAGTGAGAGATGTTGGAATTAAATGGTGCACCTAAGATGGCCCGACCCAAAACCAAGCTCTGGCCCAAAGTGTGTTTTAATAAGAAAATAAAACACAATAAAAGAAAAAAAAAAAAAAACTCCCGGTAACCGCATAGAAGTTACGGGAAGTTGATGATTTTTTTTTCTTTTTGGGTTACAAGAAGAGGGGCTACGGCAGTTTATGTTATGTAGAAGAGAACGCAAACAAAACTGCTCCGCTCTATCATCTCTCTCCCTCAATTTTCATCCATGGCTGATCAACAAAGCAAACAAGTGTTGTGAACTAGTGGGTGATTTCCGTTCGTGATTTCGCTCCCGGCCTACGTTACGAAGTATTGTACCAAGTTCAATTCGGTGATCAAGATCCACGGTAACGATCTACGCTTCCGCACAAGAATCAATTAAGTAAGTGATTCATATCCCTCTAAAGTTTACACCAACCGTTCACATGTTTGCATAATATTACATTAATACCAATCTCAATAACTGTGAGCCATTAGATCACTTGTGATACATGAAGTGGTACACAAAGTGGCAGATTTGGACTCCCATTTCCCAATTCCCAAACAATTGAACAAACAACTCTTTTTTCCATTTCGAAAAAAAAACAACTCTTCTTTTTTCTCGAAAAAGAAAACAACTTTTCAGCCTCCATCATTTCTCTATATACCCTTATCTCTTCTACCCATTTCATTGATATAAACCTCTTTTTATAATTGGTTTTCTAATTTCTTTCAATTTCTTTTCCTTTTAGGTTTGTTAGTGTCAGTTGTTGGGGCATATCCTCCCATTCATTTAGTATAAATTCAATGCTCTTTTGGTGTATGTGCAAATCCCCTTATTTGTATATTCCTTCCGTCCCATCCGAATTAAGATTTTTGGGTTGGGCGCGGGGATTAAGGAAAAAGTGTTAGTGGAGTAGGTGTTGTGAGTATGAAAAGTGAAGTAGGAGAGAGAAAGTAGGGTAGAGAATAATGAGTGGAAATTTGTTGTGAGTGTGAATGTGAATCCCATTTAATAAAACACTTCCATTTTTGGGTTGTCCTAATTCCATTTTTGGGTTGTCCTAAATCGAATGGGACACCCAAAATAGAAATTTGTCCTAATTCGAGTGGGACAGAGGGAGTAGATGTTATGTTTTTATATATGTATTCATTTGTGTGTGTTAATCTGGATGTTTTGTTTGTTAATTTGGGTGTGTTAATCTGGGTGTGTTGTGTTTATGCAGATCTAATCAGGGTGGTTTTTTGCAATTCTTAATTTTGTTTTTTGATTCCAGATCATTTTTTTTGTGTGTAATTTATCATCTCGTGGTGGGTCTAAGGTTGATTTTTTTTCTGTTACACTTTGCAGAAAGAGAGAGATAATGGTGGTGGCTGGTGCTAAGAATGTGGTAGGCGGTGGTGGCTGGTAGTGGTCGGCGGTGATTAATGGTGGTTGTCGACGGTGGTGATTGGTGGCGGTGATCGACGGTGGCGGTCTATGGCGGTAATCGACGGTGGTGGTTGGTGGCAAATATGCGTGAGAGAGAAATAGTTGGGAGAGAAAGTTAGAAAGTGTGTGTGTGTGTGTGTGTGTTTTTAAGAGAGAGAAAGATATGTGTGAAATGAGGAGGGAGGAGAAGAAGAAGGGGTTTTGTTAAAAGCTGTAACGTGTCCCTTATTCAACTTTGCCACCACCTACGAAACAATTTACAAAAGTGCCACTGCAATTTTGGCAAAAATTTAGGCGACTGTAATGTTCATTCAATGACCTGTTTTAATATATAGAGAGATATTTAGAAGCAGACTTTTTATGAAACTAATTACAAAATAAAGTATGGCGATTCTTTTTTTTTCTTTTTTTTTCTCTAGCCGGTGGAAGTTTAGGTAAATTCTATATACAAGGCATATTACATACAAGGCACCAATAATGGCAAAACTACCCTCGCGTGTCGTGTGCAAAAGGACGACTTGAAGGCTTTGTGTCGTGTGAAAACACACGAGATATACCAAATGTATAAGATGTTAAGTCGTGTTCAATTATACGAGTTGTACAATACTCTGTCGTACATAGACACACGAAATAAATGTAAACAAGTCGTGTATATTTTATAAGACAGGCCGTGTCATACATGTCGTATATAATAACACGATATAAGTCTATATTCTCGTGTGTATGCATACGACATATCAAAATGAAGGTGTTCTTCGATGATTTGCAACACGATGTTAATGATACGCATATGCTATGTTATATTATTGAATTGTGTTGTTAATTGAGCAAAATTTATACACTTATACATGACAAGGAACAAACGTCATATTGGATCATACAATATCATATAACCTATCACATTTAAGTGATACCACTTTATTTATAATCACCTAACAAATGATTGTGGTGTTATGTTTCTAATCAATAATATATTTAAAGAGGTAATTAAACATGTTATAATGCATCATACAATATCATATATAAGCTACCACATTCATTAGGTTAATGTGATACCACTTTATTTATCAACTAACAACCGATGTTATGATGTGCATGTACTATGTTAAATTAATGAATTATGTGTTATATTTCTAATCAAGATTATATATAATGAGTTAATTAAACATGTTATATAACGAGTTAAGTTGTTTCGATGATTTGCCAAACGGGGTTAATGATAAGTTGTACATTAGAGGAATACCAACTACTCAAGATTATATATTTGAAATTATCATATTTGTTAATCAAGATTATATGTTTCTTGTTATAATACGTTGGAAAACAAACAATGATTACATATAAGATTGAACCAACATCAAACAATATCATATAACCTACCACATTTATTTATAATTAATTTTTATTTTATTATATGGTGTGTCGTGTTGAAATACACGACATTTAGTAATACATATCGTATGAACAATACACGAAATGAAACATTATATCTCGTGTATTGTTCATACGAGATAATTACCAGAAACAAAGACTATATCGTGTGGTTTTACACGATATGTACCATAGTATCTCGTGTATATACACACGAGATACACCCTGAACCCCTACATAAAACACGATATACACGCAGACAACTTAACCCTAGAGAGAAACACCATTGCTGTACACCCATGCAGCATTGATATACTCCACAACATTGTCCAAGTCTTAACACCCATAAATTTATACCCATTATTTTCATTAATTCTCAAATCATCTAACACCATAGTATGGATTCTCCACAACATTCTCCAAGTTTTTATGATCATATTGATCTTGATCTTGTGGAATATATTTTTGAAGAAGAAGGTTTGCCACCAAATTCTCCACATCAAAATCAAAATCCAAGTAGCAATGAAGTAAGTTTTTAAAGTTATATTTGGTGTTTTGATCAAAATCGCAATAAAAATCCAATGTTGAAACGAAATTGTTTTTCAAGATTGGATTTTTAAATTCTGATATTACTCTATTTCGTGTGAGATTATACGAGTTTTATGCTAGTTGTCGTGTGTGTCTACACGAGTGATGGTGTATTACCTCGTATTAAGTCACACGAGATAAATGTGTTTAAGTCGTGTATAGTTACACGAGATGTGCCAGACCATCTCGTATAATGTTACACGAAATGTCATACAGCCTGTTGTTTATTGTGCAATTTTCTAATTGATGGTAATACAATTTGTAGGGACCGGATGTCAGTGATCAATTCGATACATCCCTATTATTTTCAAATAGGGATGATCTTGTTAAACACGTACGGGATATCGCGGCCCGTCAAAATATAAGCCTTTCTATAGGAGATTCGAGGAAGACAAGTGGCAAGATCCTAGGCTACGCGAAGATTGTATGCCATTTTGGTGGCAAGTACAGGTCCGGAAAAACTAAAGATGTGAGGTTTACTAGTACGAAGAAGATTGGGTGCAATTTTGAAATCCGGGCCAAAGATAGGGGTGATGGGGTATGGGGTTACGTTGTGAAGCATGGTTCTCATAATCATGACTTTCCAACGTATCCCGAAGGTCATCCGTTGGGTAAATTGACTAGTTCTGAATATGAGGAGGTGTGTAGCGCAAGTCAGTCTTCGGTGCGTCCAAATAACATTCTAACAATGTTAAAGAGGAAGGATGAGAAGAACGTGAGTACTCCGAAACACGTCCACAATGCCCTCACAAAATTCAAGTCACAAGAACGACAAGGGAGATCCTCGCTTCAACGGTTCATGAAAGCACTCGAGGATAAGCAATATACCGTCTTCATGAGGAAAGCTAACGAGAGTGACATGATCGGTGACATATTCTTCTCTCACCCACGAGCATCGGATATGCTTAATTGTTTTCCATATGTAGTACAAGGTAAATTTTTGATTTTTTTGAATCTGTTTTTTGACTCTGTTTTCCACATGTCGTATGCATTTTTTTTGAATTGCAATTTTATTCATTTCTAACTTTATTTCTCTTTAAATGATACAAGGTGACTGCACTTACAAGACCAACTGCTATGGAATGGCATTACTTGAGATTATAGGATTTACTTCAACGGGGAAGAATTTCACAATTGCATATGCGTTCCTCCAAAATGAGAAGACTGAGAATTACACGTGGGCACTCAAGAATTTGCAAAGTCTTTTTCATACTCCCCACATGCCAACTGTTTTCTTAACTGATCGTGACTTGGCTTTCATTAATGCTGTCCAAATGGTATTTCCCGAGACCGCACACCATTTGTGTCGAAGGCATATCGAAGTCAATGTTAAAAAGAGAGCGTTGGCTAAAACTGGTAGCAATCAGTTTGCACTATCATTCATGAGGAGATTTAATGAAGCAATATCAGCCGCTACTCGCGAAGAGTGGGACACCCGTTGGCAATTGTTTTGCGATCGTTACAGATCTTATCCTGATTTATTGACCTACCTCCGCGAGACTTGGATTGCTCCATACTCTACGAATATTTTGTCGATGCACACAGATCAGTTAATGCACATCGGAACCCACACCACGAACAGGGCTGAGAGTGAGCATAACAGGTTGAAGAAGGCCTTGGGGAGTGCTTCTTCTACTTTTGACACATTATTCAAAAAGGCTCATGAGATTATGGAAATCCAAATAACAACAATCAAAGCTACTATGGAGCAATCAAAGAGTAGAATTCCAAATGATATGAAGACATGTGATCTGTATCACGACATATTGGGGCGAGTGTCAAAGGCAGCTTTGGACATCATCAAAGAAGAGCGGAGTCGTTGTGGGGATAATGTCATGGATCCTTCAGGCTGTGGGTGTTACCTGAGGCGAACACATGGACTTCCATGTAGTCACGAGATTGCATGCATACAAAACTCTGGGGGCCGGATTGAGTTGTCCTCGATTCATGATTTTTGGAAGAAGTTGGACATTGAAGTAGAATACTGTCCCACTGGACCTGATTTTGAAGTTGTGTTGAATGAACTACAGAACGCACCTGGACCGGTAAAGAGAAGGTTATTTCAAACGATAAATGAAGGGCTACATCCACAAACCGGAGATGCTTATGAGCCGGATCATATTTCAAAGGCAAATAAACCCCGGACCACCAGTTGTAGAGTACTGTCAGATTGGGAGCGTACCGACAGACATTTTGGAGTCCCCACTACACCACCCTCCACTAGCAGCAGGTATAGAACTTCATTTATTGCATCAACCCAATCAGGTTTGATGTCGCGGGAGTCACCAAATCCGAAATCAGCTTCAAACACTACACCATCTAGCCCTACTACTCCTACATATCTTCCACCACTAGCTGCTTCAGGTCCTGGGAGAGGTCGAGGTCGAGGTCGGGGACGGGGACGGGGACGGGGACGGGGTCGTGGAAATGGACAAGTCAATGATATACATACTTCTGTGCATAGGATGTTGCTTACCCCTCTCATTGTCCCATTTATTGATGGCTTCACAGATGTGATGGTTGATGGAAATTGTGGATATAGAGCAGTAGCAGCGCAAATATACGGAACATAGGAGATGTGGCAAAGAGTGCGCTCAGATTGTGCCAAGGAGCTGCTTCATCGCCGAAAGGTTTATGAGAGAGTTATGCCTTGGAGAGATATGGACGAGCTCTATAGTCACATTACTCACTATGCCTCCCCTTGTTCGGAATATTATTGGTTGATACTCCCAGAGATAGGGCACATCATAGCCACGGTGTATAATGTGGTGTTTGTCTCGTACTCGCAAACCGCTGGCTTCACATGCCTACCAGTGACTGTACCACAAGGAACAGGACCACCCACAGACACACTTGTGTTGGGATATGTGGGAAACCATTTTATATTGGTATGATACTTTAATTCGTTATATTTAACTATCTTATTTAAATTTGTTATATTTAACTATCTTATTTAAATTTGTTATATTTGACAATTTTATTTCTTTTGCAGCTGCACATGTCAGATAGTGATTACCCGATACCATCAGTAGCACTATATTGGGAGGAGCAACGTGATCCAAGCGCAAGTAACCTGATCATGCCATACAGAACTCGGATAGAAACATTCAACCGACTCTCAATTATGGCGAACGAAGCACGAATTGCAGGAAATAGGCCATAGTTTATGTGTATAGTCTATTGATGTTTGAATCATCCAGTTTGTATGAAGTTTCGTATTGTTTGGGACGGAGATAGTATATTAAAGTTAGTACTATTATTTTTGGATCACTTGATGTAGTATTGAAATTCTTGTTTTGATATTGGTTGTTGTGATGTATGGATACATTAGTTGACTTTAGTATGATTGTGTTATTGGTTTTTGGGTTTTGAATTTCTGGTATTAAATGATGTATGATTGTGTAATCATGTTTTTTTTTTTGGGTTCTTTGTATCTCGTGTTAACATACACGAGATGTAGTTGTTCTGGTCGTATGAACTTTACACGAGTTGAATTAAACAAGTCGTATATACAAACACGAAATGCTTTGTTTTCTGGGTATAAATGAATTTCGTGTGTGTATACACGACATGAATGAAGACATGTCGTGTATGTTCATACGAGATGATTAATACCATCTCGTGTATTAGCACACGAGATGGTCTCTTTACTGGAAAAAAACAGAAGCTTAAAAGTAACAAAAACATACCCAAAATTTCAATAAGACTAAACCAGAATTTCAGCAAAATTTACCCAAAGTGCCAAACATCAAAAGTTTACAAAACATTAATTTACAAAGTGCCAAAATCCAATCAATGTATCCCAACTCATAATAAACTACCAAAGTGCCAAAACAAAAGTACTAAAAACTCCGTCCCAAAACAAAAGTACTAAAACAATACAAAGTGCCAAAATCCAATCAATGTATCATACATCATCAGAAAACTACCAAACCAAAATTACAAATCATAAATTCAAGCAGAGCAGTCACGAGTCCATATCCCTGGGGCATACTCCTCTCCAACCTGAAATTAAAAGTTATAAATCATTAATTTACAACCTCCGTCCCAAAACAAAAGTACTAAAACAATACAAAAGGAACATAAGAATTGAATTGTGATAATAAAAATGGAAATAGTACCTAAAAGGGACCTCGTAATAGATCGTGCGCCCGTCTAATCTGATCTATGGCATCCGCGGGTAACCTGTCATCCGTGAGCAGCGGAAGTAGTATATCTCGTGCCTCTTCAACCCTAGGCGGTGGTGGAACGTTAACTAGGGCATCATGATTCGGATTAGTAATCCGAACCTGAGTCCTAGCCAGGAACCACTGCATATACGTGGAAGTAACAGGATCAGATGCGCTCACGGACGGCCCCCATCTACGCACTGGATCGAAAACCCCCAAGCCGTCCTCTAACCAATCCTCCCATACCTCATCACGCGTTCCATAGGACTTCTTGTACCCCTTTTGACCGGCCATCAATGAACAATCTCGGCCGCAAGATATGGGGTCTCTGGGGATTTTCTGCTGGATCCCAAACTGCCGTGTAACACGGTCAGGCATATACGTTTCCGTGATATCCTGGAAGCGTATAACCCCATGGAAGTATGAGATCGGCAAAAGCGCATCTGGGGTGGTACCGTTGGGAGTCCAACAAACCTAAAAATGAATTTGTTAGACACCGTCAACAGAAATAATAAATTATAACAATTTGTAAAACTTTAAATATAACTAACTCACCCTATCAACCGTCATCGTGTCCAGGGTATACCGGAACTTCAATAGATGGGGCATATCCCTTCCGGCCGTATCAGTACGTACCCATCTACGAGCCCTCGGCTGGCCGTCCGTCCATAACGGGTCAATATCTCTCCGGAAAACCGGAAAGTGCTCGTATATCCAGGCCTGCAAATGTATGAAATAAATAAGTTAACAATGTTATAACCATAAATACATGTTGTAATTATTAAATGATTGTTAAATATTACCTCTAAAAGACTCAAACAACCACCGATCTGCTTGCATCCGTATCTAGATGCCTTCCCCAACTCCCGGTATAGATATGCCAACGCAGCTGTCCCCCAGGATAGAGCCCCCACTCTGTCAATATCCACGCACAATGAAAGGTAGTCTGAGGGCATCTTATCCTGAGTCTTGTCCACGAACAGCGTGGAGCCGAGGAGGAACATGATGTACGTGGAAGCGCGCTCATCGTCAGTCATGTCGGAAGGGGTCTCAAAGGACCGGCGGAGGCCATCTAAAGAGTACGTCGTACCCTTCCGACATGTATCAAGGCGTGCCCTGATACCGGCTACGTTAGGCTCTGGAACCGCCTTCGTAACAGGGCCACGTGAACAGCTGATACCTACAAATTGAAAATGAAATAATTAATAAAATTGATAAAATTTATGAAATTGATAAAATTTATGTAATTTATAAAAAATAGACAACAAACAAGAATATACCTAGGATATGAGTGACGTCATGCATAGTGATCGTCATCTCCCCCCACGGCATGTGGAAGGTATTAGTCTCGGGAGACCACCGTTCCACAAACGCCGTTAGGAGCGTCATGCTAGGCCGGCGAATGGTAGCATCATGTAGGTAATGGAGGCCGGTACCCTGAACACGAGCCCACCAAGCTCTATCATCCGCCGGTAAAGAAGCATGCGAGAACCTGTTGATTCCAAACAAAACATTATAATTAATACTCACTCTGTTTCAGAAAAACAGTCCCATTTTGTTTTTTTTTTTTTTTTTTTAACAAAAAGTCAAAATGGGACTGTTTTTCTGGAACAGAGGAGGTTTAAAACAATAACAACAAATAATAAAGCTATTTAATAAACAAATCATATACTTACTTATCTAGAATCTGCTGCCTCGTTTGGCGCTTCAACACCGGCTCACAAGTGGCGTTCTCCCATATCTTACGGGCTCGGTGATGACCAAACCCGTACAACAAATCAACCTCCTCCGGGCCACCACCGGGGTTACTCTTAAGCTGCCACTGTTCATCCTTAGCCCCTTCCCCTTTCTGGCCCGTGCCTCCCGCCTCTTGCGAGGCCTCACAGATAAACTCTCCTCCACCTCCACCTCCTCCTCCTCCTCCTCCTCATCACTAGATAACTGTGCCTCATGCACAGATGCACCTCGAGAACGAGTACGAGAAGATGAATCCTCCTCCGACCCCGTACTAGAATCTGTACCCTCACTATTTGTCTCATCATCCACAATCTGCTCAATCACGACATTCTTGTCGTGCTTCTTTTTGCTCCGTGCATCTACTCTAGCTGCAGCTGCCTCCTCGGCCTTCCTCTTTCTATTAGAGGCGGTCGCAGGTTTACGTCCCTACAAAAAATTAAATAAGAGACAATTAATTTTCAAGAATCAGTTGACATTTCGTGTGGGAATACCCGAAATGTTGGTGATCATTTCGTGTATAAAGACACGAGAAACCTCACCACATATCGTGTATTAGAGCACGAAATGCAAACTGATGAATCGATTTACATTTCGTGTCCTAATATACGAAATGTGGAACGTATCTCGTGTACTACAACACGAAATGGTCACCAACATTTCGTGTGCCATTACACGAAATGTTGGTGACCATTTCGTGTTGTAATACACGAAACACACCCCGACATGGCCAGATTATACCCCACAAATTCGTAACTAATTCCAACGAAAAACCCTAATTTGTTTTACCAAATCACAATTAGAACCATTTTGGATAGGTTTACACAACATTTAACAGTTATATAATCGGTTTTAGGCATAAAATTGTTGTTGGGTTTTCAAATTTAAATTTTAGGTTAAAAAGAGATTATATTACTTTTGGAGCGGCGGTAGAAGAGGCGGACTTTCCACCGGTGAGAGGGAGGTTTGTCTTCATTTCCGGTGGTGGTGTTGTGGTGGTCGCCGGGTTCGTCGAGTCGTCGAGAGAGAGAAGGGTTCGCCGTTGGTTTTTGAAAGAGAGAGAAGAGCGACTGATACGTTTGAATGGGAAGGAGGGGTTTTTTTTTTTTTTTTTTAGTATATATATAAGGGCATTTTAGTCATTTGTCCATGCCTTGTAAAATGTGTGCCTTGTATATAGTATTACCCGGAAGTTTATGAGATTAAAAACACACTATGTAACTGTTAACAAACTCGTTTCGTGATTAAATCTTTACACCATATTTTTTAACATTATAGTGACAGAATATATGCTTTATGTTCGTTAGTATTATGAACTATGAAAGTTCAATATAAAATACTACAATCATTTAATTAAGCATGAAAATTCGATAAAATATGGACGCTTAATGTTTTGTATTCCAGGAAAAAAATTTAAAAGCATCAGTGAATATTAATTTTAATAAAAATATGAATTTTAAAATTATGATAAGAAAATAAAGTATTGATTCTTTTAATAATCAAAATTATGGTGTATTAATTGATGAATATAAAGCTTTAGATTTTGACAAATTTGATTTTAATTTTTTTTTTTTTTTTTTTTAACGTTTTTCAATTTTTGTCATATTTCATTAGACAATCTTCTTTTTAATATTTTTAAATTTGATTTTGAATATTTCTAAAGTTTTTTTTTTTTTGGAAGGCAAACGATAATTCATTCATTCACAATGAAAAAATAGATGGCAGGCACACCACAAAGATTGGAGGCTCACTCAGAATTACAATAGTTGTTCTATTTCGTAACTTATAAGAATTATATTTGATATCTAAACCTTGAGACGTACAGATTCCTTTCCAAACGAAACTTGGAGACTGCCTCAATCTGGCATTTACGAAATCCTCCCTCGGGTAAAATGTTGCGCTTAGCACGGGATATGCAGAATCCGGGTTGGCGAGAAAACGCCTACCAAGCATCTCAAAATTTCCGAACAATCCTTGTGTAGTTAGAACATCAAAACTCACTTCATTGTGAGAAAATGCTAGAATCGTCGCTATTTTGAAAAGAAAAATACAACAAACAAACAAACAAGACCAACATAGGCTCTCACAAAGGAGAGAATACAACGGCTCTCACTGAGGAGAGAATACAACGGCTCTTACTTAGGAGAGATGATTATTATATAATATATAATGTACAATAGAAAACAACAACACAATTGTTTATAATTTCTACATTGAAATTACAAACAATTGTGTTATTGTGGATTAAAACCAGAAGAAGGAGATGAAGTTTTCTTCAAGAAATGATGAAGACTTAAATGGAAATTGAAGGAATAAGATAAATATTTCTAAAGTTTAAGTGGTCAAAATTACATACATGTGTATTTTTTTTTATAAGTCAATAGGGGTAGAATGACATTTTTTAAAGGTTCTGGGGGTCAATTGACCACACTTTCCCTTTCAAGGCTACTATCACTTTGTAGCAACACTCACAGATAATAAAAATGTTAATTTCAGTTTTAATAAATATCAGTATAAATAATTGACACATTGTAACATTAATAGTGATATTTACGATAGTGAAAACACTCCATCCAGTCCAAAATAATTGTCACTTTTGAACAAATTTTTTGATCCAAAATAGTAGTCGCTTTTAGCTAAAAAACATTAAAATTCCTCTTCTACCCTTGCTTTGGAAATTGTTACACATCATTACTTGGTTTATTATGTGAAGTAATGAAAGAGAGATACTCAGTTCATCCCATACTTATTGCTACCAAATAAGAGTGTTCGTGGATTAAAAAAATATACTGGAAAAATAAGTATTGTGAGTATGTAGGAGAGAGAAAATAAGTTAGTGGATAGTTGTTGTGAGTGGATAGGGGAGAAAAATGGACATTTTGGGTAAGTAGCAATAAGTAGATGCTCATAATAAAAATAAGTAGCGATAAGTATGGGACGGATGAAGTAAGTAATAAATATAGGAAAAATTGACACTTTTATCATCAATAAGTGGTAATCATTGCATTTCTTAAATCTTGTGAAATGACCAAAAGCGACAATTACTTTATATTTTGACCAGAGGGACTACAATTTTCATAAAAGCTACTCAAAGAAATACTCCACCGTTTCATAATACATGACGTTTAAGGAGTAATTTTTTGTTCCAAAATACTTAACGTTTTACTATTACCAAGAAAGAATTACTCTTGTTTACTTATTATACCCTTATTCATTAATTGTGAACTATTTCTTGTATAAACATTTAAATGCCTAAGTGATTGGATACTTTTAGAGGCACATATGTCTTTTTAATATGTATTAATTGCATTTCTTATTAATATGTGTGAAGATGTCTAAAACGACATGTATTATGAAACGGAGGGAGTAAGTAAGTAGGTAATTAAAACAACTTTTATATTCCTGCCAGACACCAACTCAGCGGCCATGCTGGAAATTGAATACAAGATGCAGGTCGTCTAACGGTAACCTAGCCTTCGCACAAATTCAAATTTTTCTGTCTTTTACTGTAAATGTAAAATCTATGGCCCACCTACCGACACATATGTAGGCCTAGAGGCATTTTTAGCTCTTACATTTAAGAGAAATATAAATAAAATGCATTAGTTAAATAGGCTAAGTACTCATTATCAGACCTCAATTATTGAATTGAATATTACTTTATCCTTTTTTGTTGAAAGAATAGTATTTATTTTTGATTCTTTTAAAATTTCCATGTATAATAAGTGGTATTACGCCGTAACCCTGATTATCATCAATATTTCTTCTCTTTTTTTTTTTTTTTTGCATCCAATCCACTAGATTCTTAGCACATAAAATTACCTTTTCCATCGTTATAGGAAAATATTAAAATATTGCGATAAAATAATCATTATTATGCAATCCTCACTTACCAATGTCTTCATAAAATTTAACTAATCTTTCTGTTTTAGTATATGAGTCTTACATGACATATGCATGCTTATCAAAAAATAATTAAAAAGAGTAAATAATGTAAATGAGTTAACTGAACAATTGTCTAAAATACTATCCATCAATTTCCATTTTTATATACTCTATTTTTAAATACTTCTTTTTCAATTTTTTTCGAACTATTTACCCGCATAACCTTAACTTACCTATTATTCACAATTTCATCTTCCCTATTTAAATATTTGTTCAAAGAAGTGAAAATGTTAAATCTCTTTATAAGATACGAATTCCTTGATATGGAGATCATACAAATTCTTTCTCATGAGGTATGGTTGATTCCTACTTTATTTTGGATTTCGAAACACTGCACCCCTACTTAGCTCCACCCAATGGTTCCGATTGGAGCCACCTCATTTTAGCTTCATTCAACGGTTCAGATGTGTTCCAACTCGGTGAGACCCACAAAGAATTGAAATCATCATAGAGCCCCTTGATCGGGAGCCGCTTGGGATGTGAACTCGGTGAGTTGGAGCCTATGTGGCCTTGATCGGAGCCGTTGGGTGGAGGGGTGGAGCTAACTTGGGTGGAGCGGTTCCGGGTCCATTTATTTTTTCACAATTTCAAAATAGGAATACTAACCTTTAATTAAGGAATAATACTAGGGGCATAAAAAAGTCATAAAAACTTGCTCACAAAATCCTAGGTGTCAAGATTTTATTAGTGCTTTTAATTAGAGTGTGGCGGGTCCATTATAGGGATGGTCAAACGGAACAGGAACTGAAAAACCGGATCAGAACCGGACCGAAAAGCACGAAACCGGAGCAAACCGGCGAATAAACCGGAACCGCCATTCATCCGGGCCAATTACGGTTCACATAAATGGCGAACCGGACCGGACCGAAAATCCCTTGTTTTTCAATAATTTTAAAGGGGCAGACCGGAACCGGAACCGGAACCGGATTGTGCCAACTGGAACCGGAACCGGGGTAAGTACGGGCCGGTTCAGGGTCACATATATGCCGAACCGGAATCGGGTCCGGAACCGATTTTGGCCATCCATAGTCCATTATCGATGTAAACAATAAAATATCCCCACCTCATGTTGTGAGCAAGATTCTGTGACTTTATTTTGTGCCTCTAGCATTGCTCTTAATTAAGATTTGCCAAAAAAAAAAAAAAGCAATGCTTGCTAGGGGCACAAAATAAAGTCACAAAATCTTGCTCACAAAATGAGGTGATGATATTTTATTAGTTGCATCGATAGTGGACCCGCCACATTCTAATTAAAAGCACCAATAAAATCATTACACTTATAATTTTATGATTTTTTTGTGCCCGTAGTATTATTAAAAAAAATAAAAATATTAGCACTTTCATTGGAAGAGAGTATTCCTAATTTGGCCTCCACAGCCTCCACAATTAAGAAACAAAATCTGAGCCACTTGCATATCCATACGGTGATATATATCTGTCTCTCTGCGTGTCTTAATTTCAATCATCTCGAGGAGAGATCCATCCCTCCCTCAATTTTGTGGGGTTACTTTGCAAAATTCAAAACCCTTTGAAACGGAGCACTCAACACCCACTTCCTCTTTCTCCTCTTTGTGTTTCAGGTGATCTCTTCTGTTTCGATTCTCATTTTCTAATCCCGATTTCGAATTAATTCAATTATTAACTAAATTAAATCTCTCAGTTTGAATTAATTTCAATTTAATTTTGATTTTGATTTCGATTTCACATTCATGCTTTATAAGTGGGGCTGTTCGTCTAGGGTACAGTTTGTTCTTGAAGGAATTGTTAAATTTTGAGTTATTTCTTGAAATGTGATCAAGGGTTTTGTTGGTTCTTTGGGATACTTTAGGGTTTGGGTTTTGGTTTTGGTTATCTGTTTCGATTAAAAAAAAAAAGGTTTTACTCCCTTCCCCCTTTTAATTTAGGGCTCTTATCTTTGGTGCATGTTTAAATTTTACTCGTGGATGAGAATTCGACTCTAGTTTTCAAAGATGTGATTTTTGAAAAATTAGGGTTTTCCGGGAGGATTCTTCCTTTTGCTGCACAATGCAATCAGATTGTGAATTTGTATTCCTATTTTGATATTTTCCTTATTTTCTTGAAGGAATCTGCCGTCTATAAGATGACGCTCCATCTGTCCCAACCAACGATTATGTTTCAAAACTCAATTACTAGTATTAAAATTGTACATATATTTCTAGGTATTTCCTTCAAATTTAAGAAAATGATACTACTTCGTTTTGGGTGAGCTAGAAGAGAATAATCCTGTTTTTGGAATGAAAAAGGATCAAGTTTATATCTTTACATATGTAACACCACTCCTTTCTTTATTCAGGCTGGAGACAGTTTACATATTTATGCATATACTCATGTTGGTCTGCATAAGTGGTCAAGAATGTAGCTTGTTTAGCTGTTGATATTTCAAATGAGTACGTGATTCTGATTTTTTTTTTTTTTTTAAAGAAGTTTGTTTCAATTCTGTTTTATCACAACTTTATATCTACTGCGTTTACGCTGGAGGGTTTGAAAATTGTGATGTTCGTCACGCTTTTTCAAATTATCAATGCTACCCCTTACCAAATGAAACTACTGTACATTAACCTGCTATATTCATTGTAATTTCAATCAACTACCTTCTACTATTTACTCTTATTAATTTATTTGCTATTAAAACAAGTTACTACCTCCGTTCCATAATTAATGTCACACTTTACTTTTTAGTCCATCCAAAAATAAACACATTTCCAAATAAAGAATAGTTATATAGTGCATTTTTACCATTATACAAGCAACGTGAAACGAGTAAAGCACATTTCATAAATTTGTTAACTAGTCAAATGCGGCATTTATTATGGGACGGATGGAGTATAAATATTAAACACTTAATTTCACTCCCTGTGTCCCAAAACAAATGTTCATTTGGGACGGAGGGAGTATATATTTTTTTGGTATGACACATGTGAAGATACCATATCTCAGGAAAGAGGAAAGAAATTGAAGAAATATTTATTATTCCCCACCAGCATATGCCATTAACTTGGTATGCTACGATTGACTTTTCATAAATTTTGGCAGTTAAGTCTATGATTAAAATTCATAAGGCTTCAAGATACTTGAAGGAAATTGTCCTTTTTATTTATGGGTATTAGTCCCCAGACCTTTAGGTTGGTCCAAACTAGCATAAATAAACAGTGCATTTTTGCAGTTTAGAGATGAAACTAGAGGTGCTACCCATATAAAGCGTCCTCTACCACAACTTGTATCGGCCTAAGTTCGTAAAAAAGCATAGATGAGTTAATCTTTGCTGTTATCTACATTTGCATTGAAAGATGAGCTCGCATGTTACTTTTGAGCCACCTCCCTCATCTCCTCTACTGGACGAGGATCTTATATACAATAATTTCTCCAACCCCCTCCCACATACCGTCTCTGCAGGAACTAGTGTTCAGTTTGTATTAGTTTCAGAAACTATGGTAAGAAGTACTCCTACTACCTTTCCTGTCAAAATTTGTAAAAATGGGCAGGTGATACATGTAATAGGTTTACAGTGTATGATAAGGAAAATTAAAATAGTTTCTCCCAAATGCCAATATCCTTCACCTTTTCCGTTAAGTCATTCTTCTAGTAACCAATTGGGCTATCAAAAATTCAACAAAAGAAGATCAATTGAATTGGGTTTTATTCAATGTCTTCATTTTTAGGCTGATATTTTTAAGCCAGTGATCATCTTAGTTTAATTTCTTATTCGATATAAAGCAAACGAAATTGAAATGGGCCTTTTGTATTGATCAACTTTTCTTGCCGGGTTTTTTTTTTTTTTTTTTTTTTTTAATACTGTCCACCTTGTTTATACTTTCTTTTCTTCTTCTTCTTCTTCTTCTATTTTTGGATAAACAAGTAATGCTAGTGAATAGCTGTTCATATTTAATATCGTTTCTTATTGCAGGCTTTCGGATTACGCTGCCATTGTCTCATTATTCTTAAGCTACAAGTGCCTCCTGATTTCATTTTAGCTTGTCTTTGAGGAGCTTCAGTCTTCACCATCTCTCTTAACACCACTATTAAGTTTTGTTCCAATCTTGACGCTGAAGTTTACTTATCCGAATCATCATTATTTTTGTGGATATGGTACATCTCTCTCTCTCTCTCGCTCTCTCCCCCTATATCTATTTATATCTACACACACACACACACACACACACATGTACTCAACCCAGGATGCTTCATTATCTTTTATTTTTCTTACCTTGTACATATATGTTATCAACGAGGAATACTCAACTCCAAATTTTAAATTGCTAAATGAGATAGTGTTTTTTTTTTCTTTTCTTTTCTGTATCAGATTTACTGATAAAGATCACATAAAATTTGAGAATTTTATTTGTTTGTCTGCTGCACCACCACCTCTTTTAATTTTGGAAAATAGAACTCCCCTCAGCAATTTAACGGGAATCAAATTGTCACATTTCTTACGGTGTTTCGGTGCAGGCAACCAATGAAAATCTGCCTCCAAATGTAATTAAGCAACTTGCAAAGGAGTTAAAGAATCTTGATGAAACACCTCCTGAAGGAATTAAAGTAGGGGTGAATGATGATGATCTTTCAACAATTTATGCTGATATTGAAGGCCCAGGTATTTCATCTTTTATTTCATCTTCTTGGTTTTGTCGTGGCTTTAATTCTGATAGAAGATCTTTTTCCTTTCAGCTGGGACTCCATACGAGAATGGCGTTTTCCGAATCAAGTTGATACTGTCTCGTGAATTTCCGCATTCTCCCCCCAAAGGTTTGTCAGAGTTATTGAAGTTTCGGAAAATATATTGTGGAAGCATTCACCCATCTCATGTTCCACCGACTTATAACCCATTTAAACTTTCATCGTGAATATTTTCTTTATGGCTTTACTAAAAGAAAGTACTCTCTTCGCCCTGAAAGATAGTCTCATTTGACTTTTTGTGGTCAACACAAGTGAATTTTGTCCATATATTGATTGCAATATAATCATCCTAGTAAAATCCTGAAAATTGAAATTGATAAATCATTAAGTGCTTTATCAATATTTTTTAGAATTTTTTTGGATGATTATATTGGCATTAATGTTTGGTCAAAATGCACATGTGCTGACCATGACAAGTCAAAGGGGACTATCTTTTCGGGACGGAGGGAGTAGATGTTTTGATCATTCTAGATTGTGGATATTCTTGTTGTAAACTCTTGTTGCTTTCCAGGCTATTTCATCACAAAGATTTTCCATCCAAATGTTGCGACCAGTGGTGATATATGTGTCAATGCATTGCAGAAAGACTGGGACCCAAGTCTTGGCCTACGACATGTTCTAATTGTAAGTCCTGACCGACCGTCTTAACTTTCTTACAATATTGAGTTGATTTATTTGTTTGTTCCAAATCTGGCGAATCATTTTTTATTCATTTAACCAACATAGGTTTGACACTTTGACCTCAGCCTTTAGTGATTTATTGATTATGCTAACCTTCTCCTTTATCTTGTTTTTTTTGCAGGTAGTGAGATGTTTATTGATTGAGCCATTTCCGGAATCTGCTTTGAATGATAAGGCTGGCAGGCTGCTTCTTGAAAATTATGAAGAGTATGCCAAGCATGCCAGGTGAGCCATCCCATCCTAAAAGATGCTTAATATTAAAAAAACTTTTGTAATCTGAAACGAGCCAAATTTTACGGTGTATAGGCTTGGTTCACTTGATATAAATAACGGCCTGGACTATTTTTGCGAATTTTGTGTTTTACCCTAAATTTGGGATTTTCGGACATTCATTTTGGGACGGAGGTAGCTTTTTATCATTGTGTAACATTGTAAGGTCTCTGAGAATTTCTGGTTTATGAACACTAGTATTAGTTGAAGTGATGGTGAATGTGATGCTCAGCTTTGCCATGGCAAGGCAGTGATATAGGGAATTATATGACGTAATGACGGAGAGTTTAAAATAAGGAGACGAACCATTGCCCTTTTGTCTTTCTCGGGTGAATATATTATTGACATTAACTAATTGTATACTATAAATTTCACTTTGTTCAATATCTTACTGAGATGAATTAATTGCAGCTTATTCGATCGGAAGATGAACCTCTATCCCTAAATGAGTGTCCATTTCTGAAAAAATAATTAAAATTACTTGAAATATAGTGGCGCTAAAATAAAAACAATCGAATGGCCCAAAATACGGTGGTGCTTTTGTGGAAGTCACTAAGCAACTGGCGCAAATACACAATGATGTATCTAAAGTTGTACACCCTCCGGTTCAAAATAGTTTTTGGGTTTGGAAGCTAAAATATGGTTCAAAATACTTGTCGTTGTTGGGCTTAAAGCCTTTAGATTCCAATTTCACCCCTACATTGTAACTTGTTCCGTTACATTGATTGTACTTTTTGTGTGAAGTGATGCATGAGAGAGAAATAATTAACAAGGGTACTTTTGTACTTACTTTATATAGTTATAGTAATAATTGCATTTCTTGAAACATTTGAAAACCTTTAAAACGACATCTGTTTTGAACCGGAGGGCGTATCAATGTTGGTGTCCTTAACTATTCTCCCGGCAATGCCAAATTATTGTGATGATCATCTGTTCCT
This sequence comes from Campanula takesimana, assembly GCA_026119855.1. Lineage (NCBI taxonomy): Eukaryota > Viridiplantae > Streptophyta > Magnoliopsida > Asterales > Campanulaceae > Campanula > Campanula takesimana. Next base: position 1,125,968 of record JAOWBW010000257.1, read on the forward strand.
GTATTTGTCTGAAAATGTACTTTACTGTTACCCTGCAGTAGTGTTTGCATTCTAATCTGTATCTAGTTGAGTTTCATGTCATTTACGTCAAGTATATGTCTACTCCACATACCTTGTGTTTACTTAATCTGGTTGCTATGAATTGATAACTGCGATCTTTGGATAACCGCGGCTTAGCTTTAGCATCTTCTTAGACCAGATTACTACTTACTCCCTCCGTCCCAAAATGATCTTCACATTTGACTATTCAAACTTTTTAAGGATAGGAACACTTGCTTCACTAGCCATGTTGTGTTTATGAACATTTAAGCCTAAATTGTAGAAATGAGAAGAACTTTTTGGGACAATGAAAAATGGCAAATGAGAAGATCATTTTGGGACGGAGGGAGTATTTCTTACTCCCTTTGTCCCTAAATGAATGTCCATTTTCAAGAAATTTTCGTCCCAAAATGAACGTCTTTTTTGAGAATAACCCTAAATGTTTTTTTCGAAATTATTTTCACTAGTCTCTTTATAATTGCAAAACTAAATGTTTCGAAAGAAGATTTCAAGAATATAAATAGATCTCTGCCACTAAATTGTACAAAAAGTCGAGATTTTTAGATGTCCCTTGATTTGAAATTTAGACATTCATTTAGGGACAGAGGGAGTATGTGGTTCGGTCAAGTCCCATGTACTTTTGTCATCAGATTTTTTCTCCATTGGCTTTACCCTAGTGACACAATCTTCTTTACCACGGGTTTATTTATAGCAATATGCTGCAAAAATTGCAATATTCATCAACTTATTGTTAAATGTAATGATTGAGAATGTGTGATGCTTATTCTTCAATTAGCCTTCAAAAAAAAAAAAAAAAAAAACCCGTTTGCATCCTGCATATCCATGTTTGTGCATCAGTCATTGAGCAGCCCCAGTATAGTAGAATATAGTTAGTTCGTAGCCGACCTGACATTTTTTCCCGTTTCGTACAGGCTATATACTGGAATTCATGCTATGAAGCCAAAACCGAAGTTCAAAACAGGGGCTATTACCGAGTCAACCACTGCTCTAAATGTCGACCAATCAAACACCTCAGTTTTAATTATTGAGCAGAAGAATGCGGTCTCGGGTATCGTAGCGGCTCAAGCTCCAACTCCTCTGGGCACCTCTTCAAACACCATGAAAGGTGTTTCTGGTCAGGATCAGCCAAATGCAGTAACCACAACAATTGAGACCGGAGTATCAGCAGCAGTATCAGTAGCAATTAAGAAGGAATGTGGATTAAACAAGGTACAAGCAGGCAAAAAGAAGATTGATGCTCGAAAGAAAAGCTTGAAAAGATTGTGAGCTCGAGAGAATTTGAGAGGAGAGTGAACGATTATTAGGTGTCTGCGCGTAAACGTGTATTTGGCGTCGCCCTTGATCGGTGTAACTCTGTGTTCTCTTGTTATACAAACTATCTTGGTTTACAGTATTTTGCATTTGTGAGTTTGTGAATTGTAATGGGTAGAGATTTGTTGGGATTATTCATGTAGAGAAATGGTTGTTTATTGAACTTGCAATGATATGTTTTCATGGGAGATCTTTCAGCATCTTCCAAATTAACCTATAGTATGGGAAAGTAGTAGATGGGCTATCTTTATCAGAAAGATTGAAATCTTGCCAAATTAGTTTTGAAGGAGTATAAATTAGTAAACTAAATGATTAAAATTATATAATGTCTAACAGTGTCAGAAAAGGCAAGTTCACCTTTCTGGATTAGCAAATCTTGGTATAAAACAATCATTTTATTATGATTCACAATCCAACCACACGACAACCTAGTACTAGTTGATGACACTTGTATCACTTTTTCTGTATCAAATGGTTAGGGCTGCCATCATGATGATGTCATATAACCGTTGTTGGTTCACGGCTCCGGCTCCAGGGTGTGGTACACATTATGGTACACGAGATAAAAAATAAATAAAAAAAAAACAATTATTTGGTAATCTTGGAAACAAATCTATTGGGACTAAACGGAGCAAGATCAACAACGGTAGCACGACCATCAAGTACAAGCTCAGCTAGAGCAGCCCCAGTGGCCGGACCATTTAGAATTCCCCAACCGCCATGCCCAGTTCCCACATAAAAATCCTTCACCCCTCCTACTTCACCTATCACCGGCACTTTATCATCCGCGTAAGGTAAGAAACCAGCATACTCCGCTTTCACTCTCGCTCTCCCCATTTCCACATCCAGATTGCTTGATACTGTCTTAGCCACTCTTTTAATTACTTGTACCAACTCCGGGACGGGCTTAATCTCCCCCGGATCCTCTGGGATTTCTCCTTCCACTCCCGACTGCATTCCAAATACGTACACCTCTCCTGTTTATACAATTAATTTTTCAACTCAGTTTATTTTGCTCGATAAATCTCAAAATAAATGTCGTGTTTCTAAATATACCTGATGGACGAGGATAGACCCCTGGGGTCATAAGTTTCCCACCCCGGGCCGGATGGTAGCTTAGAAAACACGCATGGGCTGTAAATGCATCAGCTTGTTTGGGCTCCAAAACTATACCATGGGCTTTAAACCCAGAAACACTGAATTGTGAAGATAAGAGTGGCAAACTGCTACTCCACGGCCCAAGAGCCAGCACCACCGCATCAACTACAATTACTCCACCTCCCTCCACCACTACCGCCGCCGCTCTCCCTCCCTCCACCGCCACACCTTCCACTTTCCCGATCACAACCTTTGCCCCGTACTTTTCCACCGCCCTTGACATCACCGTCCGGCAGAACAGCAGAGGGTCAACTTGGGCTTTTTGCTGGCCCGTCGACCCAAGGAGGAACCTCTGGGCTTGAAATTCCCGGAGCTTCTGATTCGTTGATAGTGAGGGTGAGGGTGGTGAGTGGTCGGTAACCGTACGATTGTGGGCCGTCGAGTTCTTCTGCTAACGAGCGGTGGAGAATGTAGCTGGCTCGAGCGAGTTCACCGACGGGGTCGTTGTCGAGCATTTCTAGAGCTAGAAACCCAGCGGCTTTGCCGGATGCTGCACAGGCAATTGATGATTGCTCAATGAGGGTTACGGCGGCGCCCTTCTTGGATAGGAAATAGGCGGTGCAAACTCCGATGACACCGCCGCCGCAGACCACCACTCGCTTAGGTGGGTTAGGTAGTTGATCCATTGACTGACCACGATTCTAGTTTAAATGAAAGGTTAGTTGTTTGTTAAAAAGAAAATGCGGGAGGGGGAGGGGGAGGAAATGGAGATGGTGACTTGACTACACTTTACTTGTTGTGTATGTATATCCTTGAAAGCCAAAGGGACAGAAAGGCGAGGAACACGTGGTTTGGTGTAGGCGGCCATACTGTTCCACCTGCTGCATGCGACATCTAAATCAATTGTTTTGCTCAAAAAATAAAACTCAATTCGTAGAACCCGTTTCCGGGGGCTTTTCAGCCAGAGGCGGGTGGGTTTGATAACAAAATTCCAAACCCTTCGGTTCGATTAAACCCTCTGGCCCGCCTGGACCACACTTAGATTTAGTGTTGTTTCCCTATTCTGCCTTTATGTCCCTCCATTATTACCCCAAAACCCGGTATATATTGTTGAGCCGTAGAGTTAGGGTTACACAATACGTCGTTGCTGAGGAGAGGGGGGAATCACCTATTGCGATTGTTGTCGGCGTTGGAAATCAGCGTCATACTCCAGCTCCCTCGCACTTCTGCGGTCTGCCAGTCCGTCACCGTCCGTCTCTGTCGTCTGTCCTCCATCAACAATCGAGGTATTGTCTGGTGAAGTTTCCTTGTTCGGTGAAGGTCTGATTTGAATAATCCCTCGTTATTTCGAATCTTTTGTGTTAATCAAATGATTTGGTGAAGCTTAATAGTTTCCTTGATTTGAATAATCGCCGTTGCTTGACGCCTGCTGTTAATGGAACCAAGGTAAGGTAGGCAACGAGCTTCTTCTGTGAGTGAAAAATTCATCAGATTTTTCTTCTTTAGATGTGCTCTACAATTGGAATTGTAGATGGGCCAGCCCAAAAAAAAAGTGTGCATGCGGGCGGGTTCGGGCCGGTCACGGGTTTGTTGATCATCGGGCCAGGCGGGTTCGGTATTACCAATACATATCTTGGGCCGGGTTCGGGTAAACCCGACCCGTTGCCATCGCTAACCCTGACCCAGGCATATCAAATCCCATGCAGCCAGAGGCGGAGCTACTCTTAAGGGAAAGGGGGCAATTGCCCCCATTGATTTTTTAAAAAACAAAACTAGTGCAAAATTTACAAAATTTGAGGTTTGGTACAATTTTTTGAAATTTGCCCCCTTTGAGATGAAAGTATTAATACACTAGATTTTAAAATTTTATTGTAGTGTAACTTTGCCCCCATTGAAAAAAAATCTTGGCTCCGCCACTGCATGCAGCGCCCCACACGAAAAGCTACAATTAGTATAAACTATTTGTTTTTAAAAAAATGCAAGAACTTGTTTTTAACAGAAGATAAAAATAATAGACATTGTCTGCGGTATCTCTCAAAAAACCTCATACTAATGGAGTGTGTGGACACCTTTATAAACTAAACAATTTTTTTTCTCAATTGCCGATGTGTGACTTGGGTTGACACCCCACTATGCTTTCAATACATCATAACAACAACATTTGATGATAATATCGTTAAAAAAAAATTGATTATTGGGTGCTCTTCGAAACAAATCTATCAGGACTAAACGGAGCAAGATCAACAGTAGTAGCAAGACCATCAAGCACAAGCTCGGCTAGAGCAGCCCCAGTGGCCGGACCGTTTAGAATTCTCCAGCAGCTATGCCCAGTTGCCACATAACAATCTTCCACACCAGGCACTTTACCTATTGCCGGAACTCTGTCCTCACTGTAAGGTAAGAAACAAGCTTGTTCTGCTTTCACTTTCGCTTCCCCGTCCCCCAAATGCCTAGACACATTCTTAGCCACTGCTTTAAGTACTTGTATGGACTCCGGGACAAGCTTTAACCTCCTCGGGATCATCTGGGATTTCACCTTCAATGCTAGACTGCATCCCACATATGTAAACCTCTCCTGTTTATATATGTTTTGGTCAAATTTTGCAATCTAACTTCAAGAAACGAAATTTGGTACTATGGAATGAAATTGTAAAGGAATCAAGAACAAATAGACACAATAATTAACGAGGAAAGCCCTTGAACAACTTGTTCGCCGGCATAAAACCTCAAAGATGGAATTTTATTAGTAATGGTGAAGAACAATGAAACAAGTAAGAGTATTGCTCAAAAGTAAATAGCCGAGTGTGTTGTGTGCATTACATGATTTGCGTGAACTATTTATACTAAAGGAATCATAACAAGCTAGCAAATAAGGACATGATTCTCGGGAAGTTTGTTAGTCAATTCCCGTTTGATAAGAGTCATCCTTATACTTGGTCTTTGAGTCTCAATTTGGTCACATGTTCTTTGTGAGTCGTGTCCCATTATTTGTTTTGTGTTCCTGAAAAATAGGAGATGAAACATTATCCAAATAAAACACAATTAATAAGCAAATATACCTGTAAGTCATATAACGGCAACTTGTAGGTTCAGGATGCAGGATGTTCTTTAAGACAAGCAGAACTCTTCAAGATGATTCAAGGCAAGCAGAACTCTTCATCATGTTGAAAAAATAGTGCAGTTTTTATCCCCAAACAATTGCCCCCAATTTTTGAATTTAAAAGAGAATATTTAAAGTCGAAAATTGATTTTGGCAGCTTAAACGTGGACGGTGAGGGGCGAACTTGTAGGAGTCTAGGGCCTAGGTACTTGAGTGGAGCTAGGAGTCTGGAACCGTCTACGTTTATTCCTTTAAGACGTCTCATTCACCCGTCCTCTTAATTTACGCAGCAAAAAGGATTTTCCCCCAATTTCTTCCTGGTGAGTTTCTCTCGTCTTCTTTTTCTTGATTTCTAGGGTTAAAATGGTTAGGGTTAAAAAACCGCTGAAATTCCTGATGGTTTTAGATGTCTAGGGTTAATCACTCATCCTGATGAGGAGAGATATCAGTTTACTTCTTCTGATATCGTAACTCTAAAGAAAGACTTCCCAGCTAATGCTGAATTCTTGGACCCTAATCCTCTGTTTTCTTCTGATTTCATCTCCGACGAATGGGTAGGCTTTTTCGAATACCCTTTTGCCCTAGGTCTGAAATTCCCTTTTCCTCCTGTCATTACTCGTTTTTTCGAACTGTCTAGCCTGGCTTATACCCAAATGATGCCTGTTGGTTGGAGGCTACTAATTGCTTTAGGCAGATTAAGCGAGGAGACTGGTTTAGAAGTAGGTTTAGAGGAGTTGGCTTTCTGCTATGTTTTGAGGGCTCATGGAAACTCTAGGTATGGGTTTAGGGTTAAGAACAAGGCGTATAGTTTGGTAATAGAATCTGTTGATAAAGATAGGGGTTGGAAAAATAGATTTTTCTATGTTAAGAAAAGTAGCCTGGAGGGAGGTGAAGGTCTGGTTTCAGAATGGAATAGTAAAGGTAGTTGTGCTTTTGCTTTTTTTTTTTTTCTAAGTTTTGCTGGATTTCATGAGTTTATAACATTTCTTTCATCTTGCAGTCACTAAGTTGGAGGAGTTGTTCCCAAAAAGGTGGACACATTGGTAATTGTGGAGAAAATTTGTGCACTGCCACCTGCTAAGCGTAGGTTTGTTAAGCCTGTAGAAAGCTTAAGTGGTGAAGAAGAGAACCCAGAGGATATACAGGAGGCTTCAGGTTGTGCTCACAAGATGTCTTCAGGTATTTATCAATTCAACTTGCATTTCAGCTTTGTAGCTTTGAGATGTTAATTTTCTCAATTCTTGCAGTTACCCGTTCTCAATCTGGGTTTGGTGCTAAGGATTTGATGGCGATGGTCCGTGGTAGGGTGAAGGTTGAGGGTAGTAGGCCTCCATTACCTAAGTTGGATGCAGGTGAAGACAAGTTGAACAAGAAGAGGAAGGCTAAAGAGATTGTAGATGTGGAAACTGCGGTAAGTATGAGAAGAAGGTAAATTTTTGACTCTGTCTAACTTGGAATTGACTCCTGTTTAGCTTCGATTATAACTTAGGTTTGTTTTCAGGTTGTGAAGGCGGTTGGGCTCCTAGTCACTGAGGTTCAAGTATGGAAGGAGAAAGCAGAGGCTTCTTTTAAAAAGATGTATGAAGCTGAGGAGAGGGCTAAGGCTGCTGAGAATGAATTAGATGAGAAGGACAAGGAGGTTAGAGATATGACACTGAGGCTTGTGAAGGTGAATCAAGATCATTCCAAGGAGATGGAGATCCTGCATAGCCAATGTATGAATGATGCTGCCAAGTCCTTGTTCGAGATGAGGATACAGATGATCAAAGAACACCAGGCTGGCAAGCATTCTGAATGGAACTTGGATGATGAATATGAATCCTTGAGGAAGATTACTGGAGAAGCAATTGATGGAGAAGAGGTTACTTCCAAGGTACCCGTTGTTGATCAGGGAGAAAAGGTTGGCGAGAACCAGTAGAAGAAGGTTATGGAGCCACCTGAAAGGTAATTTTCTATTTTCGTTTGTCCTGCAGGGTATGATGTTAAACCAATTTGTTTTTATGTTTTTGGTTTTATCAACGAGGGGGATGTCCTCATAAACAATTAGATAATTTAGGATGTAATGGTTTTTGTTTGGACAGCCTTCATGTTGCATTGTGGTCAACTCATGTCTTGTGATAGCATGGGTTGGACCTTTTGAATGGTTTAGTTTAAAATAGTTCAGCTTGTTGAACTTTCTTTGGTTATCAGGGTTGTAAAAATGATTGGCCTCCCGGGACATTACATTTTTGGTAACGTATGCAAGATGTAACATGTTAAAGCCAACAGTAGGAATGAATAGATGTTTGAATCTTTTAAACTTTTGTTTTTGGTAACATGTTAATGTTACAACCAATTGTAAATGACTTGAGTTCACAATTTGTCTAAGTGCAAGATGGTAATCAATATGTAATAAATACACTGGCCAACTTACAATTTAAATAAATGTGAAAAACGTGCGCACGGGCGAAGGTGTATGAACCTTAAACTTTAAGAAAGACGTATAATCTTTAAACCTTTGAAAGGTGAAAACCTTTAAAACCTCAGTACAAACTTCAGAAAATGAAGCATAAAATTTAACATTAATATGCTTACTTGAACATTCGTATAAGTTAGGCTTTCATCCAGCATGATGTCAGCAAGTTTGGCTGATTCCATCTTGAACAGTCCAAGTTGTTGTCTCTGGCAATTCGTCTGAACATATTGACCTAGTTGACCTGTGTTGAATTTTGAGTTGCCTTGCAAAACAAACACATGTTAGGGGTGGGTGTTAGCTTGGCTAACACCCCTCCGATGCTTAAGTCAGTAAGTGTTCAAGAAAGATTAATGATTTGAAATAACAAAATTGAAATAAAGCTCAAATAAATCATACCTGATCTTTAGAATTGAGTGGACAAGCTACAACTTACATGTAATAAGCTTTAAGATTGACTGCATTCCAACTCCTTGGTATTCTAATTCCATCCAAGGTGGAGAGCCAATATGCACCTTTACCAGCTTCTGCATCAACAAGGTAGGGACCTTCCCACTTGGCTGCAAGTTTGCCTGCATTCAGTTCCCTTGTGTTCTGAAAAACTTTTCTGAGCACCATGTCTCCAATTTGAAATCTCCTAATGCGCACATTTTTGTTGTAAGATTTGGATATTCTCTGTTGATAGGCTGCCATCTTGATCTTGGCCAAATCTCTTAGTTCATCAATAGTGTCAAGATCTTCTGCAAGTATTATCTGGTTGTCCTCTGGAGTTATTAAACCATATCTAGCTGTTGGGATAGAAAATTCTAGTGGAATTACGGCTTCAGTCCCATAAACCAAGGAGAAGGGAGTTTGACCGGTTGCATTCTTTGGAGTTGTCCTATCTGCCCATAGTGGCAACTCTTCAGCCCATCTTCCTTTCTTTTGATCTAAACGTTTCTTCAAGTTGTTCACAATCAACTTGTTGCTTGATTCTGCTTGTCCATTAGCTTGAGGATGTACCGGTGTAGAAGTAATCAGCTTGATTCCCCACCTTGTGCAGAAGTCTTGAGTTTTCTTGCTGATGAACTAAGAACCATTATCACAAACAATTTCTGAAGGGACTCCAAACCTGCTGATAATGTTTCTCTTCAAGAATGAAATCACTTCTTTATCTCTAACTTGAACGAAGGCTTCAGCTTCGATCCATTTTGAGAAGTAATCAGTCAAGGCTAACATAAATACTTTACCCCCAGGTGCCTTAGGAAACTTTCCAACGATTTCCATTCCCCACTGCATGAAGGGCCAAGGTAATAGTATAGGATGAAGTGGTTCGGCAGGTTGGTGCAAGATGTTGCTATGTCTCTGACAAGCATCACATTTCTGAACATAATTAATTGCATCCTGGCGCATAGTTGGCCAATAATATCCTGTTCTCAATGCCTTGGAGGATAGTGACTTGCCCCCAGAATGATTACCACATTCACCTTCATGTAGCTCTCTTAAGACCTGTTCAGCTTGTTGTGGCTGTAGACACCTCATGTACAAACCTGTAAATGACTTACGAAAGAGTACATTATCGATTAATATAAATCTAGATACCTTTATCCTGAAAGCTTTTGTATTTTTTACACCTTGTGGCACTGTTCCATCCTGCAGAAATGTTATTATGGGCAGTGTCCAAGATGCCTCTTCACTCGAGAAGCTAGCCGACGTATCAGGTTGGTCTTCAACTTGGTTTGTTTCTGATTGATCAATTGCAGGATGCAGGATGTGGATTATAGGTATGGCAGTGTTCAACATGCTCCTGCAACTTGATCCTAGGTTGGCCAATGCATCAGCTTCAGCATTCTCATCCCTTGGGATTTGTTGGAAAGTTAATTCTTCAAATTGTCCAGCCAAGGATTTAACATGCTGCAGATAACTTGACATCCTACTATGCTTTGCTGTATAAGATCCATTGAAGTGGTTAACCAACAACAAGAAATCACTATAAACATTGAGATATTTAACATTCAAACTTAAAGCAGTGAGTAAACCCATGATGAGGGCTTCATATTCAGCCTCATTATTGGTCGCCTTGAACTCACAAGCTATAGCTTGTGGAATCAGTTCTCCTTGGGGGGATCTCAAGACTATACCCAAACCTGTGCCCCTTATATTTGATGCTCCATCTGTAAAAAGTGTCCAAAATCTAGGAGAGTCTGAACCTTCAAGTTGTTGGACTTCGAGTTCAACTTCAGGTTGAAGGTTGGGACTGAAATCTGCCACAAAGTCAGCTAGGGCTTGTGACTTGATCGCAGTCCTAGCTTCATACTGAATATCATATGTACCAAGTTGCACGGACCATTTTGCCATCCTGCCTGACATCTCAGGTTTTCTCATCACGTTCCTGACAGGATAGTTAGTCCTCACAATAATAGGATGAACTTCAAAATAATGGCGCAACTTAATAGAAGCAGTTATTAAAGCAAGAACAAGTTTCTCAAGATGGGAGTACCTGGTTTCTGCATCTAAAAGAGACTTACTTACATAATAAACAGGGAGTTGTGTTCCATCTTGTTCTCTTGCCAAGACTGCGCTGACTGCATTTTCAAATACTGAGAGATACAGGTACAAAGCTTCACCTGTTTCTGGTTTGGAAAGTAGAGGTGGAGTCGCCAAGTAATCTTTAAGCTGTTTGAAGGCTGCTTCATGTTCTTCTGTCCACTGGAACAACTTGTTTTTCCTCAGCACGTCATAGAACAACTTGCATCTGTCAGACGACTTGGAGATGAACCTGGTTAGAGCAGCCACTTTGCCTGTGAGCCTCTGCACTTCTTTAATACTCTTTGGAGACTCTAAGTTGATGATGGCTTTGATCTGTTCTGGACTTGCTTCAATGCCCCTCTTGGTCACCATGTAGCCAAGGAACTTCTCAGCTTTAACACCAAAGTTTCATTTTGATGGGTTTAGCTTCATGTTGAGCGCCTCCAGGATGTCAAAAGCTTCCTTTAGATCTCGAGCATGATCTTCAATACACTTAGACTTCACCACCATGTCGTCAATGTATACTTCCATAGTCTTTCCAAGCTGGTTCTTGAACATCATGTTGACTAGTCTTGTTGGGTTTCATAGTAACATGCGCAGCGGAATTAAGCATTTAAAATTTATGAAACCCAAAGCCCATAGATCCATTCATATGATTAAGTCAAATACAACATAATGAATACTAGAATACTAACCCTTGATGCCTTTGATTTTGCAACCTTGAATTCGATGGAGGCTTGAAATCTTGATCACGAACAAAGCAAGAATCACGAACTTATGAAGATGATAAGTTTCACCCTCTAGCGGTATCCACACCACGAACGAATATCAAGAACACTTGATCTTGGTTGCTAGACCAAATTATGAAACACGCTTTCACAATTGTAAGAACTATATGGAATTATGAATATTCTTGTTCTTCACTTTTTGGATCTTAGAACAAGAAAATAACCTCTCAAAACCTTATGGAGGCACTCACAACAACATATCTAATGGCTGTAAAAAGGATCCTTAAATAGGTCCTAATCTTTAACCCTTAAGGACATAGGAAACCTAAATCCCGTCACCAAATTAGGCAACAAAGAATTCTGGCCGACTTGACTGGCACGGTCGTGCCCTACAATCTGGCACGGTCGTGCCATCTAGTCCGCGCGAATTCCCCAGCCGCCCATTTTCGGCACGGTCGTGCTTGATAATTTGGCACGGTCGTGCCAATCATGTCGACAGGTTTACCTTGGTTTGGATTTATGGCACGACCGTGCCATTTTAAGGCGCACGACCGTGCCAGAGCCAAACACTGATATTTTTCCATAATTCCCATTTAGTCCTTTACGATTCGTTCTATTTGTGTGTGACCCTCTAGGATTACACTAAGTTGGCAATGGGTTCAACCATGAACCCATAAGATATGATTAGGTTCTAGCAAACCGTCATACCTACCCAAATAGTGTAACTAGATACAAGTTCGCATTCCTTTTAGAACATGTCATAATCCCTTTATCCACGATGTCATTGAACACAAGTCATGGTCAACAAGTCAACTTGTATTGTTCAATACTTTTCTCGATCCCGAATATGTTGATAATCCAAATGACATTGATCCAATCAATCCATTTGAGTTTCGCCAAACATTTCACCAACATCATTCCTTCGAGGGGCCAAGCTTGACATCTCTCCGAAGAGGGACAAATCCATTTGGCTTATTATTCTTCCCTATGTGAATCCAATCATGCCAATCATACCCTTTATAACTACCGTGTTAAGGCAGCGTTTGAATATGTCAAACATAATGTTCATCAAGTGGAAGACTATAATAACTTCATGTCTAAGGATTCAAATGACATAACTAACATGAGATTTATATATGACATCGACCATGACATAAATCTCATACCGCGGGTCATGTCCAATACCTTGTTCCAAACAAGTACCCATAAATCTAACATGATCATCCCATGATCATTTAGCCTTTATACTAGTGCTTAAGAAGCTCTAGGTACGGAGATTATTATAAGAAAACACGAGCCATAATAATAATCTTATTATCTCTTTATTATTATGAATAAAATGATAACTTATACAACGTTTAACAAACGTGCCTAGGGCACCAACACCAACAATCTCCCACTTGCCCTAGGCCCAATTCCCTAGGTATCCAATACCCATGGACCCAACATGACCATCATGTTGGCTTGTGGAAGTTCCTTTGTTAGCGTGTCCGCAACGTTATCATTACTTGGTACTTTGCATATATTTACGTCTCCCTTATCAACGATTTCTCGAACGATAAGAAAACGCCTAAGTATGTGTTTGGATTTAGGATGTGCTCTTGGTTCCTTTGCTTGATCAATAGCACCACTATTATTACTAACAAGGTCTATTGGTTTTAGCAATACTAGGAACCATCTCAAGTTCACCAATGAACTTCTTAATCCAAACAGCTTCCTTTGCAGCATCCAATGCGGCTATATACTTAGATTTAGTCGCAGAATTAGTGACTGTACTCTTCTTGGAACCATTCCAACTTACAGTTCCACTATTTGACATATGCACAAAAAACTGATTGCGATCTATTATCATCTTTGTTGGTTTGGAAGCATGCATCCGAGATCATTTTCCATACCTTCATAGATCATAAACGAATCTTTAGTCCTTCTAAAGTACTTTAAGACTCGCTCTCATAGCCATCCAGTGAATCTTACCGGTGTCGGATTGATATCTACTCGTCATGCTCCAAGCATTAGATATATTCGGCTTAGTACTTATCATGGCATCATGGATCCAATTGCCGAAGCAAATGGCATCTCATTCATTTTCTCATGCTCATCTTTTGTCTTTAGGACATTGAGTCTTGCTTAGAGAAACTCCATGTAACACTGACAAATGTCCTCTCTTAGAATTTTCCTTGCAGAATCTTCTTATGACTTTGTCAATATATGTACATTGGCTTTAAACCATTTAGCTTCCTTGATCTATCTCTATAGATCTTAATGCCAATGACTTATGCGGCTTCATCCATATTCTTCATTGCGAAACATCTTCTTAACCAAGTCTTTACAGATTAAAGTATAAGAATGTCGTTTCCAATGAGCAATATGTCATCCACATATTAGATAAGGAATAGCACCATGCTCCCACTAATCTTCTTGTATATACAAGATTCATCTTCGTTCTTGATCAAGCCAAGCTCTATGACTTATCAAAACGGAGATTCCAACTCCCAAAAGCTTGCTTCAATCCATCCAATGAATCTTCGCAACTTTCATACATTTTAGAATTTTCTTGACTATCAAAACCTTTAGGTTGTATCCAATACATCCTTAAGTGAGTTCCTGTTGAGGAACGCTTGTTTTGACATCATTTTGTCAAATTTCATATTCCAAATATGAACACGTGACTATGAAAATTCTAATAAGTTTCTTGCTACCCATGTAACATTTTTTCTCCAAGAAAAGTCATTCATCTCCTTTGGATTTTACACCTTAGGTTAGAATGATCAAGTTCCAAACTTGATTACTATACATGAATTGCCTTTTAGATTTTATGACTCCAAGTCATTAATCTAAATGTGGAGTTGATATTGCATCTTTGATAGGTGGTAAATACTTCATTCTAAATGAACTTTACCTCAATACTTTCTATCTCGAAATATCCAATATTTCTTCCAATAGATTGTATTTTATCATGTGTGCAAGTACTTGTATATCTTGAACGGATTTTCACAACCCCTTGTGAAAACTTGTTCAACTTCCATCTTAGGTTAAAATATATTTTCTAGGTCTCGAACCATTCGAGATACATTTTACTCCCACTGATTCTTTTAGAGATAAACCACTTATCTAGAAAAGTATCATCATAGTCAACAAACCATTTGTTTCTTATGAGTAAAATTATTATCCTCAAGTTTCCTTAGGATATCCCATGAAAGTATATTTATTAGATTTAAATGTGAGTGTGTCCCAGACAACTCCTTTCAAAAAGGGTCTCACCATCTTAAATCTTTATGAAAGACAAACCGAGTTTTCTTTCATCATTTAACCTCTTTTGATGAAACTCAGATTAGTATAATCATAGCGGTTTTAAATACATAACCCCAAAATGAATATTGGAAGATCACTTTGACTTTGTCATCCAACGAACCGTATCCAATAAGGTTCTTATACTTCCACGCAGACATATCATTTAGAATGGTGTTCTTAGTGAAGTTAATTTGTGAAACCATTTCACAGCTTTAATGATGACTGTCAAATTCTTGGTTAAATTATTCATCATCATGATTCAATCAGAATCTTTAAATAGTTTTACCAAGTATAACCAAAATTCTCTTTTAGCATTGCTTCTTAATGCACCATATAAATCAAAATGTATTAGGTCGACTAAGATATAGCCTTTTACCAATCATAGTAAAAGATGTCTTGGTCCAAGTAAATAAGTTTGCATAAATCATATGATTCCAAATCATATGACTTAAAACTCCGTCCCATGGAATTTTAGATATCCATTTCTCATTTATTTGATCAAAACAATGATGCATAAAGAATTTGATTATTTATGTTATAACCTCAGTTATTATTTCGTTCTTCAAGATTTAGGATATAAGAGTTATTTATATGATAACACAATTAAGTAAATCATAATAAATAAGGCACCTTTCTTATTCCAAATAAAAAATAAATATCCTTCATTATCTTATAACAAAATAATATTTTCTTCTTCAAGTAAAGTCACTTTACAAGTGTTCTACGAACAATGTTGCAACCATTGCATCATTACCATTCATAGATCAAACTTTACTATAAGTAGTCTTTCATCTTACTAATTATTCTGGTATCCAATACCCAATAATTAAATTTAGAAAGAATAATTTACAACATAAATATTCCGAGTGGTAGTCCCACTACCATTCCTTTTATTGATCACCCAAAATTTTTTACTACAATTCTAAATGGTCAATCCAATTGCCATTTTACCAAATTGCATCTATTAGAGTTATTATAACCAAAATTATTTCCTTTAGGTTTGACAACTCTTGTCTTACTTTTCTTTTGGCATTTGGCCTCTTTCCATCATGAACTATGAGCATTGGAGAATCCATTCTCCACCATCTTCATCTCCACAGTTTTTTCAGCATATCATGCAATTGTGAGAGATTCTTATTCATTCCAAGCATGTTTTAGTTCATCACAAAGTGATTATAACTTTTGGACAATGAATCAAGAATGAGATCCGTGGCTTGCTCCAATCCAATTGGACAACCAAGTTTCTCAAGATGCTCTACGTAGCCTTTATCTTAAGCATGTGAGGTTCCACTTATTGCCCTTTACTCCTTTTGCAAGAAGTGAATGCAATAATGGTTTTATACCTCTCTTGCCTAGATTTCTCTTTGAAACATGTAACTCAACTCCACGCCTATCTAATAGGCTTCTACAAGTTCCAAACTTTGTTGGAGTTTTGAGCACATAATCGCGAGCATAAGACAACTCACATTCCTAGAATCATACTCATGATTCTTGTGATTGTCTATTCCGGCTTTGGGTTCTTTAGGAATAGGCCCATCAAGAATGTACAACCCATCTTCTTGCCTTAGAACCATTCTTAGGCTCAGGATCCAATCCATGAAGTTTGTACCATTCTTTTGAAGCTTTATCCTTAACAAGGATTGATCGCAACGAAGTTAGTTGTCATTATCTACAACTCATGCAAAATTTCCAAAATTTTACAAGTACCAATCTCAGTAAAGAGATAAATAGTGTATTTTTCAAAATACTCCCACTAAATTATATAACCTTCATATACATCCAATGTATGATATAATTTAAATGGGCTAAGATCCAACTTTAACTTAATTTTGAGTACGCTTTGGCGCACCGCTCAAAACTAAATTAATTAGGTAGACAACCCTGTCAATCATATCTCATATGACTCTTAGATCTTTTCATGAGATTCTTTTGAAATTGTGCTAAGATCCAACTTTAATTTAACTTTGAGTCCACGGAGGCGGACCGCTCAAAATCAAATTAATTAGGTAGACAATTTCTTGTCAATCATATCTCATATGATTCTTAGGGATCCAATTTTGAAAGCATGTTTAATCTCATCTTTGCCTAGGCCCAAAACTGTTTTGACGCCTTATTAAGTCCAACCATTTTAAACGCATAGGAAACTCATATTCACTCATCTTGCTCATACAAAAGTAAAATCAATGCACCTCGCTTTGGCGAGCCCACATGAAAATACCCTTGCACAAACAAGTGTTTTAATCATGGCGTGGCAAAAGGACTTAAAACTTTCTTTGAAGGTTCATTACATATAGCATTCAACACATTTATGAGCACATAAGATAAACATGTTATGCATCAAGTTTAGCCACTAAATTAATCTCCATTAATTTAAGCATAATATTTATGTGTCATTAGTTTCTCTATAATTATGAGGATGAGATTATTTGAACTTTGGTCATCATCTCCAAATCAAGACAACAAGAAGTGCGGCCAAACTAAGCCATTGGCAACCACAATTCCGCACTAATTCAAGAAACCAAGAAAGTAGTCCATGTGGCCGAAACTAAGCAATAGATGGTCTCGATGAACGCAGGCCAATTGCATTTACAATTCCACATGGATCTCCAATCATTGAATCAAGAACTTTGTTTCTCAATTTTAGCAATTATGAACTCTTCATAATTCTAATTTCGTTTTATCTTTGAAACCTTGATTGCGATCAAGTTTGGGAAACACAATCTCGATGAACGTAGATTAGCCATCCAAACCTTGAACTAATCTTAGAATCACAAGACTAAAAAAAATAGGAGATTTAAACCCAAGATCCACACCCAAAACCCAAACCCTACCCCTGCGCCAAACCCTAGGTCCGGCCGGGTCAAGGCTTGGGTCCGGTCGGACCCCTTGCGAAAAATCCAAATTTTAAAGTTCCAAAATTTATCTCAAAATTGTTTTTCCCGATTCAATTAGAATTTGGTGTTCTTGGTGATCCAATCACCATGATCATCAAAACCTTGAATAAACGATTTATTCTTGAATCCCTAGAATATCAAAGCTTTGATCCAATCAAAAATTGATAATCCAAACAATTTTAAATCCACCATAATTTTAATTGCGATTGAACAGTGCGATTAAAGTTTATAAAACAATAAACCACATAAAACGCATAGACCACATAAACATCATAATCCCAATATTCAAATCATGCTAGGCACATAAACAATTTATATACACACAACATGATTATGTATTGAAATAATCAACATGAACGGGGCTCTGATACCACTGTTGGGTTTCGTAGTAACATGCGCAGCGGAATTAAGCATTTAAAATTTATGAAACCCAAAGCCCATAGATCCATTCATATGATTAAGTCAAATACAACATAATGAATACTAGAATACTAACCCTTGATGCCTTTGATTTTGCAACCTTGAATTCGATGGAGGCTTGAAATCTTGATCACGAACAAAGCAAGAATCACGAACTTATGAAGATGATAAGTTTCACCCTCTAGCGGTATCCACACCACGAACGAATATCAAGAACACTTGATCTTGGTTGCTATACCAAATTATGAAACACGCTTTCACAATTGTAAGAACTATATGGAATTATGAATATTCTTGTTCTTCACTTTTTGGATCTTAGAACAAGAAAATAACCTCTCAAAACCTTATGGAGGCACTCACAACAACATATCTAATGGCTGTAAAAAGGATCCTTAAATAGGTCCTAATCCTTAACCCTTAAGGACATAGGAAACCTAAATCCCGTCACCAAATTAGGCAACAAAGAATTCTGGCCGACTTGACTGGCACGGTCGTGCCCTACAATCTGGCACGGTCGTGCCATCTAGTCCGCGCGAATTCCCCAGCCGCCCATTTTCGGCACGGTCGTGCTTGATAATTTGGCACGGTCGTGCCAATCATGTCGACAAGTTTACCTTGGTTTGGATTTATGGCACGACCGTGCCATTTTAAGGCGCACGACCGTGCCAGAGCCAAACACTGATATTTTTCCATAATTCCCATTTAGTCCTTTACGATTCGTTCTATGTGTGTGTGGCCCTCTAGGATTACACTAAGTTGGCAAATGGGTTCAAACATGAAACCATAAGATATGATTAGGTTCTAGCAAACCGTCATACCTACCCAAATAGTGTAACTAGATACAAGTTCGCATTCCTTTTAGAACATGTCATAATCCCTTTGTCCACGATGTCATTGAACACAAGTCATGGTCAACAAGTCAACTTGTATTGTTCAATACTTTTCTCGATCCCGAATATGTTGATAATCCAAATGACATTGATCCAATCAATCCATTTGAGTTTGGCCAAACATTTCACCAACATCATTCCTTCGAGGGGCCCAAGCTTGACATCTCTCCGAAGAGGGACAAATCCATTTGGCTTATTATTCTTCCCTACGTGAATCCAATCATGCCAATCATACCCTTTATAACTACCATGTTAAGGCAGCGTTTGAATATGTCAAACATAATGTTCATCAAGTGGAAGACTATAATAACTTCATGTCTAAGGATTCAAATGACATAACTAATATGAGATTTATATATGACATCGACCATGACATAAATCTCATACCGCGGGTCATGTCCAGTACCTTGTTCCAAACAAGTACCCATAAATCTAACATGATCATCCCATGATCATTTAGCCTTTATACTAGTTCTTAAGAAGCTCTAGGTACGGAGATTATTATAAGCAAACACGAGCCATAATAATAATCTTATTATCTCTTTATTATTATGAATAAAATGATAACTTATACAACGTTTAACAAACGTGCCTAGGGCACCAACACCAACAAGTCTCTGGTAGGTTGCCCCTGCATTCCTCAATCCAAAAGGCATCGCAATAAAGCAATATATTCCATCTGGAGTAATGAACGCCGTGTCTTCCTGATCTGATGGTTCCATCTGAATCTGTTGAAATCCTGAAGAAGCATCCATAAACGTCAAGACCTCATGGCAGCTGTTGCATCAAATAGGGCATCAATGTGAGGCAAGGGAAACGGATCCTTAGGGCACGCCTTATTCAAGTCTGTAAAGTCCACACAGACTCGCCATTTCCCATTCTTCTTCTCTACAACCACCACGTTGGCCAACCATTTAGGATAGTCAACCTCTCTGATCATCTTGGACTTTAGCAACCTCTCTACTTCTTCTCTGATAATCTGATTGCGCTCATGAACAAATTTCCTTCTTTTCTGGTGGACAGGTTTGGCATTTGGGTCAATGTTTAATTTGTGGGTGATAACATCCTTGCTGATTCCAGTCATATCTTCGTGCTTCCAAGCAAAGCATTTCATCCTGCTCCTCAGAAACTCAATGATCTCTCCTTCTATATCAGGGGGTAAGTCTGCGCCTAATAAGAATTTTGACATTGGGATCAGATGGATCAAGTCGCACCTCTTTAATATCAAACTCCGCAGCTTCAAGTACATCCCGTGCCTTTTTCTGTAATTGTTATGCTTGCCTAGGACTGCTTGTTGCCTTCATGGACACCTTGTAACATTCCTTGGCAGTCTGCTGATCTCCTGACACCTTGACTACTCCCCAATGTGTTGGCAATTTGAGGCACTGATGGTATGTTGAAGGTACAGCTTTCACGTTATGAATCCATGGCCTGCCCAGGACGATGTTATAAGATGACTGACATTCTATCACACAGAACTTCTCCATAGAATTAATCCCTTCAACATATACTGGGAAAGTAATCTCCCCAAACGTGTGCTTTGTCTCACCACTGAATCCAACCAAGACAGATGAATTCTTAGTCACATTCTCAAGTGGGATGCCCATTCCTTTCAAACCATCAGTTGTCACGATGTTAACTGAACTTCCATTATCGATCAAGATGCGTCTCACCAAACAGTTTGCAACTTGAAGACTCACTACCAAGGAATCATGATGTGGATCCTGGATGCTGACCCTATCATCCTCATCAAAAGAGATTTCCTGCCCCTTTGCCTTGTTGACGGATCTTGAAGGCAAATAAGACCTGTCCTCCTTCGCATCTGCAGCCCGACGCTTGGCGGCTGAATAAGTTGTACCACAGATATCCGAGCCACCACTGATCATGTTGACTACTCTGGTTGGAGGTGGATGAGGTGGTGGGTTCTCAGGTAATTTCTCCTGGTTTCCATTACGATCTTCAGTGCGTCTCTGCCTTCTACCAAGTAGCTCTTTGAGAAGACCTTTGGACAACAAGTAGCTGATCTCTTTCCTGAGTGCAATACAATTCTCAGTAGTATGCCCAAAGTCTTCATGATAGGCGCACCACTTGGACTTGTCTTTCCAAATCGAAGGCTTGTCTGCCTTCTTGGGCCATCTTGCCTTCTCACCCAGGTTGTCCATGGCATTGATCAATCCTGAAATATCAACAGAGAAACAATAGTCATCAATTCTAGGATAGGAAGAATCATCATCCTCATCATTATCTTCAACAACATGAATTCTAGATGAGTCAGGTTTAGAGTAGGGTTTGCCCCTATTAGATCTGGCATGAGATGTTTCCATCTTGCCACCAGAATGGGACGAATCTGTCCTGCCACTAGAATATTCTGGGGTCGCATTCTTCTTGGTTGTTTTATCTTGGAGCAACTTGTCTTCTTCCAACCTGATGAATTTGGAAGCTCTGGTTCTGACCTCATCCAGTCTTTTGCATGGTGTCATTACTAGGTCATCATAATAAGGAGAGTCCTTCTTGAGTCCCATCCTGAAGGCTTCAATCGCAGTTACAGTGTCTAGGTTTGAGATGTTCACCGCCTCCCTGTTGAACCTGCTCAGGTAGTCTTTAAGTGGCTCGTCAGGTTGCTGGACCACCCTGTATAGATCACTTGTCAGTTTCTCGAACACCCTGTTACATGAAAAATGATTAGTGAATAGGTTGATAAGTTGAGCATATGATCCGATGGAACCCAAAGGTTGGCTAATGAGCCATCTTAGAGCTGCTCCTGTAAGAGTTGAACCAGAGCTCATGGCTTCCAACTTGGAGGTCATGGGTTCGATCCCCCGTCCCCCAGAAGTTAGAGAGAAGTTTTTCTCTCCCTAGGATTTGTCTCCTAGGCGCTTCTGCTGATGATTATGTATTGAGTTCAACTATGAATTAAATTTGAAAAAAAAAATGTGCACAAACATTTTTTTTTTAAAAAAAAAAAAAAAAAAACCCCTGCAAAAGCATGCTTCCTTGAATTGAGGTGGAATATGGACCACATCCATCTTCTCCTGATACAATGCAACATGTTCAGCTGGGTCCGTTGTCCCATCGTATTGCTTCATGTGGGGTGGACTGAACTTCTTTGGTATGACCACGTTGGCTATGGCCGGAGCGAAGCGAGATTCATTGTAACATGTTGGAGACGCCTGGTTGTGTGGCATAATCATCCCTGGAACATTCATGACTAACTCTTTCAACTCCTGCATTTGACGGCTAAGCAAGCTACCTGCATCATTATTAGTAGCAGCAAATTGACAACCATTAAGATAATCGAATTCAAATTGAGGGTTAAGACTCCCTGTCGCCATCGAAATAGGAGTCACAAATGTTGCTGAGGTTGGAGTAATAGTTTCAGGATTGACTATCGTGCTGTTGGTGGTCAGGTTAGTAGTTGGCGTGATCCCACCAAATCCAGATGATCCAGCAATGTCATTCCCGAAAGTAAGCCTTCTGGGTTGATATGGAGAGTACAGATTGGAAGGTGCAGTTGGAGAAATAGACTGGAAAATGCTAGGGAAGCTGGTTTGTTGCACCGCCCCTGTACCACCTTGAAGAGAAGACACCTCACGCTGCAACCTGGAAACTTGATTCATCAGCATGGTGGAGGTATCATTCTGAACTTGAATCTGGTTCCTCACTTCACGTAGCATGGAAGTCAAGTTGGAAGCGATGTCAATAGGGATCTCTTGATTTGCGGCAGTGGATGATCCATCCTGAATCTGGATCGGTCTTGAAACACCTCCAATGCTCTGAGTTGAAGATATCACGGCTGATGAGTCTGGAATTGTCCCCACAGTTTCCATCAAACCAACTGATGTCATGGTTGAAGACAATGCAGTCGACATCTCGAATTCCTTTCACAATTATAAGACCAAAGTTTCCCACAGACGGCGCCAAATTGTTTTGGTCAAATTTTGCAATCTAACTTCAAGAAACGAAATTGGGTACTATGGAATGAAATTGTAAAGGAATCAAGAACAAATAGACACAATAATTAACGAGGAAAGCCCTTGAACAACTTGTTCGCGGGCATAAAACCTCAAAGATGGAATTTTATTAGTAATGGTGAAGAACAATGAAACAAGTAAGAGTATTGCTCAAAAGTAAATAGCCGAGTGTGTTGTGTGCATTACATGATTTGCGTGAACTATTTATACTAAAGGAATCATAACAAGCTAGCAAATAAGGCCATGATTCTCGGGAAGTTTGTTAGTCAATTCCCGTTTGATAAGAGTCATCCTTATACTTGGTCTTTGAGTCTCAATTTGGTCAAATGTTCTTTGTGAGTCGTGTCCCATTATTTGTTTTGTGTTCCTGAAAAATAGGAGATGAAACATTATCCAAATAAAACACAATTAATAAGCAAATATACCTGTAAGTCATATAACGGCAACTTGTAGGTTCAGGATGCAGGATGTTCTTTAAGACAAGCAGAACTCTTCAAGATGATTCAAGGCAAGCAGAACTCTTCATCATGTTGAAAAAATAGTGCAGTTTTTATCCCCAAACAATATACATGGCTGAAAATTAAAGCGAGTGATCATTGTAAATTTACAAAGATTTGTTGAATCTTTAACTTCACAAATGATCCGTGGATTTGAAATTCTCAAATGGGATAGAATGTGTACGAAAATCCTTGTGTATCTCACTTTTGCTCCTATATTCAAGAACTAAGCTCGGTTAAATAAACCATGGCCAAGTTGCTCAAGCTCTACTTGAGTTCATCTTGGTTCCAATGCAAGCTCAGTGAGCGAGTAAATACGGCAACCATGAAATTTACACCTTTTGTTCCAAAGAAATAGATCCTCTTTAATTTTTGGTTTCTTGCCTTAAAAATAAAGGCAATGCTAGAATTACAAAAGAAATTTACAAAATGAAGGATACAAGGTGTGGTGACGATATTTCATTGGCCATATCGATAGTGGACCCGGCACACTCTAATTAAAAACACCAACACAATTATGACACCTCATTTTGTAAACCACATTTTGTAGCTATTTTTTGTAACTTTATTATTTCTCTAAAAATAATAGTGCCATCTCCTAAATAAAAAAAAGTATTCCCTCCGTCCCAGTTTAAAGTTTTTAATTTCCTTTCTGGTTTGTGTCAGACTAAGGTTATTAGTTGCTTTATTACTTAAAATGGACAATGACCCACTTGTCATTCTCACAACAAAAACTTTTTTAAAGATATAGTTTTATGGTTGTCGAGTTTATAATAAAAATATATTAAAAATTACTAATATATCCTCATATTAAATGTGTAATAAATATGTACACTTATATTTGAAAATGAGTAATTAATTAGGGGTATTTTTGGTAAAAGATTATTAAATATAGTTACATTTAATGTGGTTTGTATTGAAACCCAACTTTTTTGCTTATATTTAGGTCCAAAAAAAACCCACTTTTTTGCTTATATATGTGTCCGGAAGGAGTATACTAGTATGAACAAATATAGTATAGTATATTCACTTGGAATGACATATTTTTATGTACTACTAGTTACGTATTAATTATGCCTTTATTTTTTATTTTTTTAATAACACACACTTTGAATAAAAGTGACCGTAAGAAAAGTTGGCCTATGGTCCCAAATTTTACAGGACTAACTGACCCTCTGATTTGTCCAAACAGTGGCGAATTTAGACCCCTTTGAAATTTTCGTTGTAGGGAGGTCAATATAGTAAATTCAAAAATTGTAAAAGGTAAATTTGTAAAAATTACAGAAATCGGGGGGTCGAAATACCTTCCGCAAAGGGCCTAGATCCGCAACTAGTCCAATAGCTTTACATTCAGCTCATGTATAATCGTAAAACTGTAGAGTAACCAGATTAAATATAGTGAAGACTTAGGATTCATGTTGGAGCAAAATACATGTCATTCTGACTTTTTACGGTTAAATGAACTTTGACAAAAAAAAAACTTGGAGCAAAATTATACTAGCATGTAAATATAGCTCAAACAAAGGGTAAACGACAAATTGGGGTAACGTGCTATTGAGTTTTTGCAATTAATGGAACATACTAAGAATTGACATCTTAATGTAACGTACTTTACTATCTCGTTTGTATCTTAACTACGTTGAAAAGATAACTGAAATGTTAGAATTGAGGGAATCTTGGTTTCTTGGTTCGATATGAGCAAAATCTGGGTTCGATTTGATAATGGAGAAAGAATAGGGAAAAGTGAAAACTTGCCTGTGGGCCACGGATAGACCTCTGGGTTCATTAGCTTCCTAACCTGGGTGGAATAATAACTGAGAAAAACCGAATGAGCCGTAATTGCATCAGCTTGTTTGGGCTCCAATACTATACTATGGCCTTTTAAACCCACTAACTTTGAATATCGAAGACAAGATTGGCAAATTGTTACTCCACTGCCCAAGAGCCAGCGCCACCGCATCACCTTCAATTACTCCCCCTCCCTCCAACACCACCGCCACACCTTCCACTTTCCCGATCACAACCTTCGCCCCGTACTCCTCCACCGCCGTCGTCATGAGCGTCTGACTGAACAACTGAGGATGCACTTGGGCCGTCGTCTCCGTTGTCCCAATCGTCTTTGGGTTTTTAGCTGGACCGTCGATCCATGCAGGGAGATCTGGGCTTGGATTTTCTCCGGTACTAGAAGCCGGAGCTTCTGATTCATTAATGGAGAGGCTGAGGGAGGTGAGTGGTCGGTAACCGTACGATTGTGGGCCGTCGAGTTCTGCTGCCAACGAACGGTGGAGATTGTAGCTGGTCCGGGCAAGTTCTTTGATTGGTTCGTTGTCGCACATTTCTAGGGCCAGGAATCCACCGGCTTTGCCAGATGCCGCGCAGGCGATTGATGATCTCTCGACTAGGGTTACGGCGGCGCCCTTCTTGGAAAGGAAGTAGGCAGTGCAAACTCCGATGACTCCACCGCCGCAGACCACCACTCGCTTTGGTTTGGCAGTTTGATCCATTAGATCGAATCGAGATGGAAGTTTATTTTTAGAATGAGAAATTGGGGACTGGAGTCAATGGAGATGGTGACTTGAACAAGATCGAATCTGAGATGTGGCGACATGAGTACTCCCTAACGCGTGTCGTTTTAGATTTCTTTATATATGTTAAGAAAGGCAATTAATACATATTAAAAAAACATATGTGTACCTAAAAGTATCCAATTACTTAGGCATTTAAATGCTTATACAAGAAATATGTAAACAAGAGTAATTCTTTATTGGTAATAGTAAAATGTCAAATATTTTGGAACAAAAATTACTCCTAAAAAATCATGTAATATAAAACAGAGGGAGTAATTATTTTATGGGATGTTCCGTTGGACGCGAAAAACGAGACACCAAAAATGGCTGAATTAAATGGTCAGGTGGTTTCCCAATGACGCATTTGCTTGGAATCAGGATATGTTTGGGAATGGAAAAAGGATATGGCAGCAAATCCACTGCACATGCACGCCACTTTGATATCTCAATGGGCATATCCAGAAATCTGTCTCATTACCGTCTCACATAAATATTTGTCTAGTTTTAAATAACTAATATAATATCAACTCGTAATTTTGAACTCTTAGTTAGTAGCGACAAAGTCGTAAAATTCGTGGTTTGTAGTGACACGTTAAATTGTCAAATCGGCAGTTAAAATTGTTGGTTCACCACTTAAAATCCATGTCGAATGTCTGACCAACCAAGTCAAGCTAAATGTTTTAAATGATGATTGACATTTTAAACTGATTATCTGGAATTTTTTGAAACTTTAGAATGATGATCCAAACAACATAGCCATAAGCCAGATAAAAACAGAGAAAATAAACCGGTATATGCACAAAATATTAATCTTAATTGAAACTTTATGTATTTCTCATGCAATGCACATTTTATGGTCACGAGAAAACCTGAAAAAAATAAATGAAAGGAAATAGGAAGAGAGAAAACAGAGCTCTACACACCTATCTCTTGGGTGGAGCTACCACATTTATCTGCCAATCTAAACTAAAAATAAGGGGAAAATGGAAAAAAAAAAAAACTTGAAACAAATACCAACCACCAAAACATCGAAAACTCTTCAATATGAGTATTGAAGATTTAGTTTCTTCATTTATTTTTTGTTGACAGCATCTTTAACAGCATCAACAGCTCCTTGTGCCTTGGCTTGCGCCTGCTGCCCTGTCTGCATGCATTTCACAGACAACAATAATCGCATACTTTATTCTTTTTGAAAAAGAAATAGTAAAAAAGGTTACTTAAGCGGTCAAACCTGCTGCACGCTCTCCATAGCGGAATGAGCAGCATTGCCAGCCTTGTCCATTATGTTGCTGGCCTTCTCCTATAAATATTAACGATATTACTTCGTATTATTTAGATACTTAAATGCGCGCGGCACATGAAAAATGGAGAATGGAAAAAGGAAGAGAAGATTGACCTTAGTTTGGCCTGCGGTCTGGCCGGCATTGTAACTTGCTTTTTGGGAATCCATCTTTTTTCTACACAACAAAAAACACTGTGATATATTGAGCTTTTGCTTTTGTTTAATCAGAGAGACTTGAACAAGAATGATGTTTCACAAATGCGGTTTGTATATTTATTTATAGGGTTAATTGGGGGCAAACTTGGTTTATGGGCGTGTAACCAGGAATGTTTGTTTTTGGTTAGTGGTGTGAATGAAAAGGTTTGTTAGATTTTAAAGGTGACTAACTAACTTCGTTTACTTGTTCAGTCATAAATAATTTAATTTTGGAGCAGTAAATTCTTATGACTGAAAAAAATGAACCAATTGACAAGATTTATGAGAAAGGGCTCCAAGCATTACATTGAGCTAAAAGAGAATTAAACTTTGCTCTTAGGTCCAACTCCAAGTCTCCAACCCATGTTTTGATTGAGTTCAGACCCAAAATATCTCTCCAATCCAACAAAAATATACTTCCAGCCCAATTGGTATCAATATTTAAAGTTTTTTTTTTTTTTTGAAACCAACTGAAGATTTATTAATCACAACAACATGAAGAGTTTAAGAGCCGGCTATCCACAATTGACGGAAGCTCGACCCAATTAGTGGGGCTAGCATAATCAAATGCTACCCTAGATAAAACGTCCGCCAATGCATTGGCGTTACGACGTACTAAAGAAACAAAGAAACTACGGTTCCTAGCCAAAATAATTTTACATTGACACAATATGGAACCAAACTCCGACCTATCGTCTGTTGTGGAGCGAAGGGAGTCATAAACCAACTTCGCATCAGTTTCAATTACCACCTGAACCAGATTTAGGTTCTCAGCCCACGCCAAGGCTTGCAGCATAGCACAAGCTTCACCTTCAGCAGGGCGTAACAGCCCTCCCATCACGAGGTTCGAGCCTGCATGAATGTCCCTAAATCCGAACGGATAGCAAACCCAAATCCAGTAGCCATCTCCACCCTTGAGAAAGAAGCATCAATATTAATTTTAGTATTAATTTTTTAGTATACGGAGTATACCTTAAAGCTATGTGCAAATCTGAGAAAAAACACGTTTCACGCTAAGTTAGCGTAAAACATCTTTTTAAAAATAGCGCGGTGTCATTTTTGTATTAAACGGGAAGTTGTTTGCTGCTGATCGTAAGTGTCAGTGTTAGTTTAAAAAGTGTCAGCCAACACGGACACTTATTGACGCTATCACTGGCTATACATCCATCAATTCATCAAAAAATTATTTTAGCATTTAGTTTATCAGGAATACAAGGATTCAATTAATTTAGGCGCGAATATTTTTTTAACGGAAATCTATTATTTTAGGCGAGAATACTTTTTTTGACGGAAATATGTCATTTGACATTTTAGCGGCTTATATTTTAGTAATACTAGTGTTACTCCCGTGCGATGCACGGGATGTTACTCATATTTAAATGATATAAATTAAAACAATAGTACATTATAAAGATGAAATGTTTTTACATATTATGGAAAATTTTCTTTAATGCAACATTATCCCTTTGAAAAAATAAATTTTGCTTCTATATAATTAGGTTTTTCACTTCAAAATAAAATTATTTCATTACAAATTAAATTTAAATTTTGTTTGTTCGTAAGCAGGGCCGGCCCAGGGGGGGGGGGCAGGTGGGGCGCCCGCCCAGGGCCCTTGTCGGGAGAGGGGCCCAAAATTTTTATAGCATGTATATATATATATATATGTGTGTGTGTGTGTGTGTGTGTGTGTGTATGTATGTATATGTATATGTATATATCTTTATTATGAAAAAAAGCAAAATTATCACTAATTCTTTCTTAAAGAAATAAAAGAAAATCAGCTGACACATTTTATTAGTTCATTTTTAAGCAAAGAGGCCACAAGAAAAAAAATATACACAAAAAAAGGCCTATTTTATTTGAGGAAAAAAATCAACCAAGGACAACTACATATATAACTTTTGGGGCCTTCATATTCCCTCATTGATATTATATTTGATCCCTCATACTTTTGGGATTCCCTTATTTTAATAACTCAAAGAATTTTTTTTTCTTGTGACAAATTTAAGTAGAAATGAAAGCATCTTTGTAAGACATAGATATGTATAATCTTCTTTGGAGTAATTTTTTTAGTCCTCATATTCTTATTATATTATTTTATTTTTGGTGAACATAATTTAATCTTATCTTTTGTAAGAGCTTTTAAGACACTTTTATATATTTATTTAATATGTTATTTTGCAAATTTTGGGACGTTATATGTATATTTTTTTCATCATGTTTTTGTTGTACATATTTTTTTTTCCTTTTATAATTTTACTGGGTTTTATATATTTTCTTACTATTTTTTATGATAAATTTTTTTAGGTTTGATTATAACCTTTAATTTATCTGTTGTATTATGCTAACTTCAATCATTTGATTTTACAATTATTTTATACTTAAATACAAATTCAAAGTACAAGTTAACACACAAAAAAAATTCTGCTAGTAAAAAACATGAGTTTTGAAGGAGAAAACAAAAGATTTATAAAAGGCCGTTCATTGTTTCAAAAAGAAAAAGGGCCCTTCATTGGACCTCGCCCAGGACCCCAAAAAAGCTAGGAACGACCATGTTCTTAAGAGAGTGATTAGGATTTTTTTAAAATTGCGTATCTCTTTAGTATACTGCACCAAATGCAGTTTTAGATTTTAAAAATTTTAGTATATGAAAACAACTGATCACCCTAATTTGTATTGAAGATATCTTCAAAATTTAAGCATAAAAATCTACCCTACATATTTCAAAATATTTCCAATGAA
This sequence comes from Campanula takesimana, assembly GCA_026119855.1. NCBI lineage: Eukaryota > Viridiplantae > Streptophyta > Magnoliopsida > Asterales > Campanulaceae > Campanula > Campanula takesimana. The sequence continues at coordinate 1,155,974 of JAOWBW010000257.1, forward strand.
AAATCAATATAAAAAATTATTTGAAATCAAAGAAAAAAGTTAAATGTTCTAACAGTCATGAAAGAACACGGGAAAATGTTTTTGCATGCGATAACAACCAACACCCCACGCCACCCACAAACTTTTTCAAAATACTTAAGTACACTGCTTTTCTAAGGAATATATAATGAATTATATTTTTAAAGAATTGAGCTGTAACTAATTTTTCTTTTGTTATAACTATTTGTTATTAATTTTTTTGAACAAAAAATCTCTCCTTTATTTTTGTTTAAATATACACTTAATTAAGTAGTTATAAAAGAGAGATGATAGTGAATGAAAATAATAATAAGTGTAAGAAGGCAGTGAAAGAAAATTTATGACATTTTAAAAAACTATGAATTATTAACTAATCAAATTAAAAATAAAATTAAAATTAAAATAATAATCTAATTTTGACCGTTGAATAGAAATAGTAATCTCATAAAAATGAGCTTCTTATTTAAAAAATAAATAAATAATAACATTATTCAATAAATAAAATTGAAAATTATAATTTACAGCTAAAAACACGTTTTTTTCTACTCAACCAAAATCAAAACAATCATCTCCCTAGTTAGCAGCTTCCCACGCATTTATTTTTGGTAAATGAGGCAAATTTTACAATTTTACACCTAAAATCATGTCTTCATTGTCCAAAAGCTCTCTTTTATTCCATTTCATCAAAATCTTTGTTATAATTTAAGCTTCACTATTTTCTAAGATTGCCCTATTTCATTACTCTTTTTTTAAAGAGTGAAATTACCAAACTTTAACAATACTGCCTCTCCCTTTCAATTTTCACCCATCTCTTTTGCTTCCAAAATCAAAATCTACTCTCTCTCTCTCTCTCTCTTTTCTAAAACCATTCTTTCTTTCTCTTCTTCAACGTCAGTTTTCATCACCATTTCAAAAAATTATACCGATTTTCTCTCTCTTTCATCAACTTCATTTCTCGACCTCCGTTTCTCTCCACACACCAAATACTTATATTCATCAGTGACTTCCTTAATTCAGAAATCATCACACCACGACCACCGTCGCTCCAGGTCCGCTAAGAATCGGCCTTTCACAATCTATGACCCAGCCATCTCAGCCTTCTTCCAGGTTCACTGTTTTCGTCTCTTCTCTCTCTTTATGTGGTTCTTTCTGGTTGTGATATGTGTGTTCAAGTTTTTGCAGATCTACACAGATCTTCGTGTGTGGACCTAGTGATTGTATGTTTGAGTGTGTGTGTGTGTTCGGATTCAGTGTGTTTGAGTTTAGATCTCGTGTTCGACTTTCGTTTTTTTGTGCAGATCGGTGTTTTCTTCGCTTTGTGTGTACAGATGTGGTTTTTTCTGCTAGTGTGTGTATGTGTATGTGTATGTGTATGTGTATGTGTATGTGTATGTGTATGTGTATGTTAATAAGATACTAGTGTAAATAAATAGATGGGGAGGACTGAAATGTAAATATCGATAAGTTAAAGGTTCAGTTTGTAAGTCGTTGTAACAGAATGTTGTTAGTAGGTAATTAGGCAGTTAGTTTGTTAGAAGGGTCATTAGCTTGTATATATACTGGGATTGTTGACTCTTTCAATACACACAGAAATTTCCAATGGCTTCCTCTCAATTGCTTTCAATCTCTCTCATGATCTTCCATGTTTATCATGGTATCAGAGCTACCTTCTAGGTGGCCTGATTACCTTCTCCTGCTTCCGCAACAAAAACCTAATCAAATTCAATCAAATTCAGGTTCAATTTTCTTATTCTGCATGTTCTTATCTGTTCGATTGATCAATTTGATCAATTTATTACTGTTATTACTCTGATTCATGCAATTTCTGTTCTATCTGATTCATTTGATCATTTTGATTGTTCGTCCATTGTTCCTGTTCGTATTTTTTTTTTTTTGATTCAGCTTTGTGGATTTGACTGATAATTCATCAAATCCTAACTCGTTTCTGACCTAATTCCTAAATTTTAATTTCCTATCTTCATTCAATACTTGTTCGTTGAATTGAATCTTCATTCATCATGCCTGATAGTCAATTTGATGATACGGAATCTAACATTGAGGTTGATCCGTATGAAATTTGTGAAACTGTGATTCAATTGAGTTCCAATCATCCCTTGTTCTTGCATCCTAATGATCATCCAGGTATGAAACTGATATCTCAAGTTCTTACAGAACTCAATTACTCCCAGTGGAGTCGAGCTATGACTCTCTCTCTTGAATCTAAAGTAAAATTAGGGATGATTAATGGATTATCACCTCAACCAAAGGCTAATTCCAAATATTCAGTCCTTTGGAGTAGGTGTAATAGTATGGTTTATCTCTTGGTTAACGAACTCTGTGTCTCCTGAAATTGCTACAAGCATTTCATATCTCCCTACTGCTCAATTAATCTGGGAAGACCTAAGATCCAGATACTCTCAAACTAATGCCCCAAAAATATTTCAGATAAGAAAGGACTTAGCCTCATTTTCTCAAGGTCACCTCTCTGTTTCTGCTTACTATACCAAATTCAGGTCATTATGGGATGAATACTATGAACTTACTCATCTGAGTAAATGTCTTTGCAATTGCACTTGTGGTCACACCAAGCAACAAGAAGATTTTGAGTTAGTTCATAAACTAACACAATTTCTGATGGGTCTAAATGAGAGCTTCACTGCCACAAGGGGACAAATATTAATGCTGAAGCCATTGCCAAATGTAAATGAAGCTCTTAATATGTTACTACAAGAAGAACAACAGAGAGGACCTTCTGCAGGATTGCTTAATATTCATGATATGTCTGATAATACTCCTTCCACTGCACTGCTTAGTAAGGGTGGAAACAGTTACAGACCAAATTCCAGTTCATATAAAGGAAAGCAAAGAGGATCTCTATTCTGTGATTATTGTCAAGGAGATAGTCATTCCAAAGACAGGTGTTTCTTCCTCCATGGATACCCTGATTGGCATCCTCTATATGGTACCAAACCTGACATGTCTAGGATGCCAAAGTACTATAAAGCAAGAACTGGTAAAGGAAATCTTCATAATCATACTGCTGCTGCTGCTGCTGTCTCTTCAGACGTATATCCTGCTCTAAATCCATCTGACACCACCACAAATGGACCTACTACCAGTACCTCATCCCTAGCATCTACTGGCATTACTGCACATCAACTTCAACAACTTCTGAATCTTCTCAACAGCTGCCCTATAGCTGCTTCTGACTCTGCATCTGCAAGTATGAGTTATTGTACTACAAGTTTTATTAATCCTATATGCATGAATTCAATTTCTAATAATAATACTCAATGGATTATTGATACTGGGGCAACAGATCATATCACATCTTCCTTTCATCTTCTTGTTAATCCTATTTCATTTAATTCCTACATATATCTTCCAAATGGTCAAAAATCCAAAATCACTCACAAAGGTACAATTCAATTGACAGATTGTATTACTTTGTTCAATGTTCTGTATGTACCTAATTTTGCTTACAATCTGTTATCTGTTAGTAAACTAACTTTGGATAACAATTGTTCTGTCTCCTTTCTATTCAACTCTTGCTATTTTCAGGACCAACAGTTGAAGAGACCACAAATGATTGGTAAAATGAAGGAGGACTGTATAAATTGATGCTACCTATTTCTTTAGATCCTATTGTTCCAAATAAATGCAGTGTACCTGTTCCTACTGCATGTAGTAGTAAATCTAAAAACACTTCTCTATGGCATCACAGATTAGGCCATGTTACTATACAGAAAATCAAAAATCTTTCCAATATTGATTGTATCTTTGATTATAAAAGTGCTGATTTCTTATGTGATGTGTGTCATTTTGCAAGACAAACTAGATGTTCCTTTCCTTTGAGTGTCTCTAAAAGCATTGTTCCTTTCTCTTTGATCCATTGTGATGTTTGGGGCCCTTACAAGAAGTTGACTCATGATGGTTACAACTCATTCTTAACCATTGTGGATGATTACTCTAGATCCATATGGACTTATCTTCTAAAATCTAAAGACCAAGTTCCTCTTACTCTTCTTTCTTTCATTGAGTTAGTTAAAACTCAATTCAATAGTACCATTAAAGTCATTCACTCAGATAATGGTACTGAGTTCTTCAGTCAAAAAGTCACAAATATACTTCTGCCTTTAGGAATTCTTCAAACCAGTACCTGTATTGAAACACCCCAACAAAATGGGAAGGCTGAAAGGAAACATAGGTATATTCTTGAAATTGCTAGATCCCTCAAGTTTCAATCTCACTTGCCTATAAAGTTTTGGGGAGATTGTATTCTCACAGCAACCTATATTATCAACAGACTTCCTTGTACTGCTATACAAAACAAAACTCCTTATGAAGTCTTACTTGACACCATTCCTTCCTACTCTCATTTCAAAATATTTGGTTGTTTGTGTTTTGCTTCTACACTTCAACACAATAGAGACAAATTCTCTCAAAGAGTAGTAAAGTGTGTCTTCTTAGGTTATCATTTGCATAAGAAAGCTTACAAGTTGTATGATCTCCACAGTCACAAAATTTTCTATAGTAGAGATGTCATTTTTTATGAGCATATCTTTCCATTTTCTTATTCTGATGTTCTTACTCCTTTTACACCCATTACTCCTCATATTACTGATATTGATTGGCTATGGGATGATACTTCTATGTCTCCTTCTTCTTCCCAGCATTCTTCTCCCACAGCATCTTCTCCTTCTGTTTCTATTCCTCCCCCAGCTTCTCCCTCTTCTTCTGTCCCTTCTCCTCCTAGTCCTTCTCTGTCCACTCAACCTTCTTGTGTTTTGAGATCTACAAGACAAAGAAACATTCCTGTTAAATTTCAAGATTATACATTTCTTCCTCCCACATTACACAAACATGTGGCCTCTACAACTGCAAGGTACACAAGTCCTCATTCTCTTCATAATTTTCTCATCTACAACCATGTTTCACCTCAGTACAAATCTTTTTGTCTCAATATATCTTCTCATCCCAGATAACCTACCTCCTATGCTCAAGCTATCAAAAGTCCAGAATGGTGTATTGCTATGGAAAATGAATTAAATGCACTAGAGAATAATAAAACTTGGATTTTGCAACCTCTTCCTCCTGGCAAGAACACAGTATGTTGCAAATGGATTTATAAACTAAAATACAACTCAGATGGTTCTCTTGATAAGTATAAGGCTAGATTAGTAGCCAAAGGTTTCACACAGGTGGAAGGCTAAGACTACTTTGAAACCTTTGCTCCTGTGGCTAAAATGACCACTGTCAGAACTCTCTTAGCTATTGCAGTAACTCAAGGCTGGTCTCTTAGTCAAATGGATGTCTCCAATGCCTTTCTGCATGGAGACTTACTTGAAGAAGTTTATATGGATATTCCCCCTGGATTACAAGTCTCTTCCTCCTTACACCAGCTCTCTTCTTCTCCCATGGTCTGCAAATTACTAAAATCTCTGTATGGACTGAAACAGGATCCAAGGCAATGATTTCACAAATTTTCTGAGGCTCTGATTGATTTTGGTTTCACTCAAACTCATGCAGATCATTCTTTGTTCATTCTAAATACTTCTACTCAATGCACAGCTGTTTTGGTCTATGTAGATGATTTCATCATTACAGGGAATGATACTAGTGTTATACTAGCTGTTAAAAATCATTTACATTCCAGGTTTAAAATCAAGGATCTGGGCCAACTCAAATACTTTCTAGGTTTGGAAATTGCTAGGTCTGACAAGGGTTTGTATCTTCATCAAAGGAAATATACTTTGGATATTTTGAAGGATACCAAGTTGGAAAATGCCAGACCTGCCAGAGTGCCTATGGAATCACATCATAAACTAGCAGCTGATAAGGGAGAATTATTATCTGATCCAAGTTCTTATAGAAGGTGGTAGGGAGACTCATTTATTTAACCATCACAAGACCTGAATTGTCATATCCAGTTCATATCCTTAGTCAATTTCTTTCTACTCCTAGACAACCCCATATGGATGCAGCTCTTAAACTTGTCCGATATTTGAAATCCAATCCTGGCCAAGGTTTATTCTATGGGCCATCTTCTCTCCATCTCTCTGCCTACAGTGACTCAGATTGGGCAGCATGTCCCACAACTAGAAGATCATTGTCTGGTTTCTGCATTTTCTTAGGGACTTCTCTCATTTCCTGGAAATGTAAAGAAACAAACAATTGTGTCCAGATCTTCAACAGAGGCAGAATATAGGGCTTTAGCAAATACTTGTTGTGAAGTGACATGGTTACTTTCAGTATTAACTGCTTTTGGGTTTCAGAATCTCTCTCCTGTTCCAATTCATTGTGATAACCAATCTGCTCTCCACCTTGCTGCTAATCCTATCTCTCATGAAAGGACAAAACATATTGAGATTGATTGTCATCTCATCCGCAAAAAGATCATCAATGGCACAGTCACTCCTTTGTATATTCCCACTGTTGATCAACCAGCTGATCTCTTCACCAAATCTCTCACCAGTGACAAAATTCTACACTTACTCTCCAAGATGAATGTGCTCAATCTTTTTTCTCCCATCCATCTTGAGGGGGGGGGGTGATAAGATACTAGTGTAAATAAATAGATGGGGAGGACTGAAATGTAAATATCGATAAGTTAAAGGTTCAGTTTGTAAGTCGTTGTAACAGAATGTTGTTAGTAGGTAATTAGGCAGTTAGTTTGTTAGAAGGGTCATTAGCTTGTATAAGGGTCATTAGCTTGTATATATACTGGGATTGTTGACTCTCTCAATACACACAGAAATTTCCAATGGCTTCCTCTCAATTGCTTTCAATCTCTCTCATGATCTTCCATGTTTATCATATGTGTATGTGTATGTGTTTGAGTTTGTGTTTGTGTTTGTGTTTGTGTTTGTGTTTGTGTTTGTGTTTGTGGTTATGGTTATGGGTGGTAGCAAAATTAGACTGATGAAAGTGATATGTCTATATTTTAATATTCATCTTGTTTGTCCTTCTTAAAGAATACAGTGACAAAATCGAAGTTCAAGCCCTTGATTGTTTTTCCTGGTGGTTGACGCGGGGGCTTTGGCGGTTGGTGGTTGTATATGACGGTTGGTGGTGGTGATTGTGTATGGCCGTGGTAGTTGTGGTGGTGGTGGAGGTGGAGGTGGAGGTGGAGTTGGAGGTATAATGTTGGTGGGTGTTGCTAACCATTAGTGGGTTAATGATAATGACCAATTTATTTGATGTATTTAAATTTTGTAAAAATAATTCTCCCACCCCTAATTATGTGCAAACATATTGGTTTTTTCTATTTTCAATAATTATAGTATTAATAAAAAATATGTAGAGAAAATAAATTCAAAAAAGGAGAGATAATAAAGGCATATTAGGAGTATATTCCATATGCTTCCTTGGAAAAGTGACAGTCAATAAAAATGTGACACAAAGTGGACACTTGTTTGATTTTCTCACCAAATAAACTTCATTTACATCAAGACTAAAAAGACAATTCTGACCACCTTTCCATATTTGGATGATGCCTTGGACTGTAGCTAAAAAAGGCATACTTTGCTGGCTTTATATATATAAAGATTACACACATGTATAGTTCTACAATGATTTAGAGAAGCAATAACTTCAAAAACAACAAAAACTACTATAAGTATAAAATTTACCATACTACTAAAAGTATAAAATTTATTATAGATACACCATGAATATTTTCAATAGCAAATTTTATATTTTCAGTAGGACAAATAATTTGAATTAAAATTATTGCTCACAATTATCTTCTCGTACTAACATAACATAAAAAAAATGTGGGAACTCATGTAACACCCCAACTTTTCACAACTAATAAATAATAACTAATTTGAATAAATCGCAAATTCAGAATGCCCCAACGGCTATACATCATCATAATTCAAACTTTAACCAATAATCAAACCCATAACGGCTAGTACAAGTCACTAGCTCAAGATAGTAACTAACGGAATGTAAAGTTCAAAACATAAACTTAACGGGATTCATAATTACTAACTAAATTTATTCGAAAAGATAACTTCTTCGCCGCCCAAATCCTTACTAACTAACCTGGAGAGAAATAAGAATGAAAGGAATGAGCGAACAATGCCCAGTAAGTTCATACGGAATCCCCTCGGGTACTAAGAGGAGATAACCGAAACGAATGGTAACAATGAATTAACGACGAAAGGATATAACTCAAGGATCAAACAGACACTTAGTTTGAAAACATTTACCATTAATGAAAACAACTCATTTCTTTGAAAACATGTGACTACAGAGACAGTTTCCAAAACACAACATTTCACAAAACACTTTGCTTCACTTTACTATACTTAATTTAGGGATTAAGCACGCGCTGTACCCAGGGATCAGGTTTCTACTGAACGCACCAAAAATAGGTATATCATGATAACCTACGATACTTCATCAAGCAACGCAAAGGGGTCCACACATTCATCTCAGAACTATGGATAACTATAAGGGGGTCCACTTATCCGTTTCGGGATTATGGATAACTGTAAGGAGGTCCATGACACACCCCAAGTCCCGGGATCCCCTAATAGAACCTCGAACCTAGTGCGCGTAACTAACAAGAAACAAGAAACTAACGGGAAACAGGAACAATACCTGTTAGAAACAAACTGACATGATATATATACTCAAGAGTAGGGAGCTAAGATAGCTCACACGAGTTCTAGACCAAGAAAATTAAAACCAAACAAGGTTACATACAGCGGAAGACATGCCTAGCAAATAAGCTGGCATCAAGAACTGTCTAGGGACAACAAATACTACCCCAATACAAGCCCAGAGTTTATTAACTCATACAAGATCGTCCTTACCAAAATATAAAAGGACACTAACTTCGAACAAGAATATCCTGCTGAGTAAATTCCCAGCTAAGTCGAGCCTCACTGCGTACTATCCCCTGCTTTCCTGGGGGGGGGGACAATTAAACAAATAAAGGGTGAGATAAAACTCAGTAAGCTATTAACATGCAACTATATGTCATGTTATCATGCAATACAAGTAGATACTCAACTAAACACATATCAAGTATCATCAAGTAACAAGTATAGGAGAGGCTAAGCCAACTCAACAAGTAATCAAGCTCAAGATATGATCAAGTAACAAGTAGTCAAGTAGTGTGAGAGGCTAGACCAGCTCACCAAGATGCACATAGGCCTATCACGCATTTTTAACTGAATCCTTCCTTATTTCTCCCAAGAATACCATTTGTTGTCGATGCTTTTCTAGCTGAGGACAACCAAGAACAAGAACAAGAAACTGCTGTGCAGTATATAAGAAGACCTGGTAACCAGTGTCATCCACAAGAACAAGATCCACGTGGTGTTCAAGACAGGAGTTTAGCATTCACTTAGGTCAGGCTTATTGCTCCAACCAAGGAAGCTATGCCCTTACTATGGCCGGTAGTAAGGGGTCAGGCGGAAATACATAGGGACCCGATTGTCACTTAAGCCCCAGCTCTCGCGACAAGCGTGAACCTATATATTTTCGAACAAGCAAGGAGAACCAGCTGGACTCACACAATAATGCACAAGTAGATGTTTACTTGAACTACGAGAACAGAATTAAGTCCCTTAGTAGTGGACCATTCTTTATGCACCATGTAATTATGTATCATGTGCTCACGATATTATGCACCATGTAATCATGTATCATGTGCTCACGAGAATACAAGTACACGTACTCAATTATTGCGAATACCAATCAAGTTCAACTATGGCACGTAAGTGTCCATGTAACACGAACAATCCAAGTTAGGGTCTATTAATAACAGACCTCAATCACGTAGTAGGGTATATCACTTAATCACATGCCAAGTTTGCACGTACATATTTATATTACGTTTAACACATTAAAATGTCTATCACGATACCCTTACTATCAAGTAGAGCCCAACACCTTAGACTCTAAAACCGTAGTAGAATAGGTCACATTGTACCTAGACACGGTCATACTTCACGTATATGTATCGTTAATAATCGAATACATTTTCTAACACATATTGTGTTCTGTAATTATTCTTTATTCTTTATATACTTCATTGAGTATATACACGATTAAAACCAATCACTAGTACTTTAGTGCTTATTCATAGCACTTCCAATATACACGTATCAAGTTCAGGTATACAGTAGAGTTAATCATTCTCTAACTAGTTTCATAACCCAATTCTTTGGTTATTCATGTCATGTATCAAATAATCAAGAAGCTACATTCTATCAAGTAGCTACATGCAAGATTTGCATATACACATCAAGAATCTTTCAAGTTTATTACCATACTCATGTAATGGTTTCAAGACATTCAAGACTTTCAAGACAATCAAGACAGTCAAGACTTTTACAAGATTTTATCATCTTGTATCCAAGTTCTCAATCCATTTTCTTGGATGGTTAAACATGTACAAGAGTTAATTAACTTATACTTAAGTTATCAATCCAACTCTTTGGTTATTTACGACAAGTACAAGATTTATTTATCTTATATTCACGTTTTAATTAAGAAGATGAGCTATACATCTCCCAATCAAGTTCACGATCCTATTCCTAGGATATTCAAGCTCAAGACATTAGTTGGTGTCCTTTAGGTACACAAACTTTAGCTACGAGAGGGGAGACTAATCCAAGATTCGTGGACTAGCTCAACGGGAAACAAGCTTCAAGTAATCAAGAAGTCACATTGTTATCAAGCAACTATGTGCGATGATTGCACATACAAGTCAAGAATATTTTTTATTCACGTTAGTGCTTGTTCTGAGCACTTTCGAGTTTACACCTTACCCATATATTGGTGTCAAGGCATATACAAGATTTATTAATCTTATATTCATGTTTTAATCCCTTTTCTTTGGATGTTCAAGTCATGTACAAGATTTTATTGTCTTATACTTCAAGTTTTATTCCAATCTTTGGACATTCAATCATGTATAAGAGTTATACACTTTACTCTTACCAATTCTCAATCCTATTCTTAGGATGTTCAAGTTCAAAACATTGTTTTATACCCCTAAGGTACACAAGACGTTGATTTCCAGACACATAAGAGCATTCATACTCTTATACTCAAGTTCAATGTCCTAAAACACCTATCTAGGTGCTCTAGACAATCACTTTAAAACCTCATTAATTTATTCTTTGAATAGCCCTCTGAGTCTAAGTTATTCAGCTTCTTTCGGATCTTGATTCCGACTTTCCTATAGAAAGATATGAAGGAAACAATTCAAGGATAACAATCAGATTCCAGGTGGCACGACCGTGCACACCAAAGAGCACGACCGTGCTAGTCACCTTGGCACGACCGTGTGCGCAAAAGTGGCACGACCGTGCTATCAAGGTCGAGAGGTTTTCACACAAAACTCATTTTCGGCACGACCGTGCCCATAAAAGGCGCACGACCGTGCTAACACTGTCGAGGAAATCAGTCTGGAGGGCATATTTGGCACGACCGTGCCAAATAAAGCGCACGACCGTGCGATACAAATTTTGGCCCTTTTTCCCCTGAATTCAAGTTTCATTAATTCTCCGTCCCACACGTAGGAGTAACATTTAACTAACACTCCTAACCTATCAGGAGTATACAAACATTTTCTTAACACCTATTTCAAGCTCAATTCATTTCTTTTACCGTCCCATAAATAGTAGGACAATTTCCTTTTATTCTAATTTAATATTTCACCGTCCCCAAAAGTATAAGAACAATTTTCTAATATACTACTATAAACATTTAGGGATACTTCCATTCATTTCCCCGTACCACAAATAATAGTACAATTTTTCTAATAATATTTAAACCAAGTTACTATTTTACCGTCTCACGAATAGGAGTATAATTTTTTCTAACACACAAGTATTACTCAGAGCATAGAAGTATGCTCATATTCAAGTTCATGTATTACCTCCTCTTTCTACAGTGACTATATACTCCTTTTGTCCCAAATTTACAAGTATCACAAAAATTGCTCAAAACACAATTTTAACAAGAACAAGTAGCGGGAATAACATATATGCATGTTATTACAAGTAAGGGGGAGTCAATAACTTACCTAGTCCGAATCAAGTTGACCCAAATTAATTTCTGTTCGGTCTGGAACGCTCTATTCAACGCCACGAATATTTATCCGGACCAGAATCACGAACAGAGGAATAATTAAGCTCGAGGAGTCGAGAATAGGAAGAATCCTAAACCTAGCTTTTTCACCCAGAGAGAGCGTAAGAAATTTGGGGAGAAAATGAATCTCAGATAAAGGCAAACCCACTTGATATACTTCAACTATCCAAGAATTGCAACTAGGCCCCTCAAGTTCTAACTTTGACAAAAAGGCCCCCTAAACTTTCAACTTTGACATTTAACCACCTTAATTTTCTAAAGTAGCTAAATAATTAACTCAAATAAAATAGCATATAAATATGCTAGCCAAGAATTTAACAAGCACGTTAAATATTTAACAAGAATAAAGATGGGCGTTACGTCCACTTATCCATTTCGGGATTATGGATAACTGTAAGTTACATTATTTGTTACGAAAAACTTCACTTTAAAGAGCTTTACAAAACAAAGCTTAACTTTACAAAATTTTACTTGACCACTTTTTAAAAAGGTGCACATTTCATTTTAGACAGCAAACTCACCATACAAATCATACACATGATGACCCAATTGAACAACAATAAAATCAATTGGGTTGATAACAAAGAACGGTAACATTCGCGGAACGAAATAGTTATTTAAAATACTACCTAGCCACATAGGTAGATTACTTTAACAAAATCAGAGATTGGGAACCCTAACAAAGGATTGAAACCCAAATATACTACTAAGAGCGTAATTCCTTACCTTAGCCTTGCGTTTAACTAGCTTGATTACTCCGCTTGAACAATCTACAATCATGCAAAAGTCCAATCTTAGACACAAGTAAACACTATTTTACTTCCGTCCCCAAAGTACTTCACTTTCTCTTCTTATTAACCTATGAGTCATTCTCTTTAACTCCCTTTTTAGGTTAATATCCATTCTAGGCTTTATACATACCCATTAAATTTATACCCAAAATACCCTTTTTGGTTTGCTAAAATACCCCTCAAATTTCATCAAATCACTTCTAGTGTCTTTACTATTTTAAATTCTCCATTCTAACTTCAACTATACAATTTACACACACTAAAAACACCTTCACAGCACACACAAAACACACACACTGATCACACACACACGCTCACACACACTGATCACACCCACGCACACACAGCAACACACACACACACATGCCGACAATCACCCACACACACTTCATCATCCATTCTCAAGATTATTCTTGGTTCAATTTCAAAACCCAAATCATGAACTTAACCCTAGTTCATCATCCTTAAAATTAGGGTTTCAATCATTAATCTCTAATGGTCATAGCTTAATAGAAAGGTGGAGAAGATAGGGATTATGAGTTCAAGATTACCTTCGATGAACACGATCGCCTTTCCTCTTTCTCTTCTCTTCTCTGACTTCTCTCTCTCTCTCGGGCCCCCTATGCACCGCTGCTCTCTCTCTCTCTCTCTCTACCTCCCGTTCTTTTCTTTTTCTTTTTTCTTTTGTGATCATAATAATGCTAGGGTAATTGAGAGAGTATATATATATATATATATATATATATATATATATATATATATATATATATATATATATATATATATTAGGGTTTTAATTCCCTTAACTAAAAAGGATTCCAATCTCCTATTGGGTTTTGATTTTTTTCTAAAGCCCAAAGTAAACCCAACTCTTATTCCTTAATTAATTAAGTCCAAAATTTAATTAAAGAATATTCACAAAATAAAATAATTGGGCCACAAGGCCGGGTATTACAACTTATTTGATACTGTGTGAGTATAGAAAGTGATGCTTTAGTCATTTTTTAATCAAAGATGACATCACGCGAATGTTGTAATGCTCGGACAATCAAGCGCCGACAAATTCCGGCGATCCTATGGCTTCCGAGTCGAGATCTCCTGTACCACTTTTGTGTGCCACTCTATGTACCACTTCTAATCTAACCGTTCACATGTTTGCATAATATTACAATAATACCACTCTTAACAATTGTGAGTCATTAGATCACTTGTGGCACATGAAGTGGCACACAAAGTGGTATAGATGATTTGGACTCATGGCTTCCTCACTCCCAGAATCGGAAATCAAGTCATGATATACTCCCTCCGTCCCACCTCACTTGAGACTTATTTCCATTTTGGTCCGTCTCACTTCACTTGAGACTCCTCAAAATGGTAATCTTTTTATAATTTTATATTCAATCTACCACACCCACTCATTATCTCTCTTCATTTTTCACCACATAATTCATTCAATCAACTTACTATTAACCCCACTCATTCTCTCTCTTTATTTTCTACCACACATTTTCTTTATTTTATTCTTTTTCCTTAGTTATTTTGCCCACCTTTTAGGTCTCAAGTGAGGTGGGACGGAGGGAGTATATGCCTATTCCATTCCAGTTCTGCATTTCACTAGCGGCTAAAAAACAAAGTTCACTTAGAGCAAGTCTAACAATGGTAATAACTCCATAGGTATCAAATTCAAATTTTGATATTTATGAAGCACTATTCACATGGTATCAAAAAAGCATCTCCAACCATAAGTATCAAATTTTTGTATCAAAATAATTTTTGGTAGTTATTAACATTATGATTAAAAACAAAATATAGTTATTAACTTTAATAATATTCTCAACATAATAAATAATTTTAAAATAGTCATTATTTTAATTAAATATTTTTTAATTTAAATAATAAATTTGTAAATAATAATTTGAACATGATAAATAATTTTGCATTATATTTCACAATTGCTTAAAATTCTAACAATGAGTACCAAAATTTGGTGTAGTATTAAACAAGGTAGCAAAATTGGTTTGCCTCTAGTACTTTAACATATATATCAAAATTTGCATTTGACCCCTACTATTAGAGTTGCCCTTATAGAACCAGTTTTATTTTCATCTTCTTTGATTGCTATTTTTTCCTCTACAATCACCATACCGCCAGATTTATACACGTGGATTTGATTGTTATGTAAAAGTACTTATCTACTATTAGTATACTCCCTCCGTCCCTCTTTAATCTACAAAGTCAAAGTAAAAATTGTCAATTTTATCGTATTTTGACCAAGATTTTGCAAGAAGATAGATTATCCTTTTAAAAAACTAAAAATTATTAATGAGAATATTATTAATGATTAATCAATAAAAAAAAATATTTTATTTTTAGGGTAGTTACTTTTTTTTATAAAGCTTTAGTCAAAGTACAACTAAGTTGACAATTTTTTCATTGATTTTGTAGATTAAAGAGGGACGGAGGGAGTATACTTTTTGCGTAAATTTTTTAAAGGTTCAAGGTCTAATATTCACATATAGCATAAGGCCTCTATAATTATTGAAATGGGCATGACTATAAAGCTTTGTGTGAAAAATAATGTTTGACATGAGACTCAAACCTCGAACTATGTGGTTAAAACTCCAACATCTTAGCCAATAAACTCCTATCACTATTTGAGTAAGCGGATTCACTTCTACCCTTTAAAATAATTGTGTCCGCTGTTTCAAACCGGAACTAATAATGGTATTTTACGAGTGAACCAATCCTCAAACTCATAACTTGCTTAAACTATTGAGATGCATTTGGAAGCTTTACACTTTGTAATTTTTTGGGGGCGTGATGGTTACAACGTTCTTCACGTAATTTACTGACATAATCAGGAAAAAAAAAAAAAAAAAAGGATAATCGCGCTATGCACAACAAAACAGGGTTTATCTTTCAAACATACTGTATTGTGGGGGTGTAAATGGTTCGGTGTGATTCGGTCTCGGCCATTATTTTAGAGACAGAACCACTAGTTATCGGTTCGAGAAAATTCCAAACCGAACCGAACCACAAAAAGTTCAAACTGAACCAAACCATACCGCGGTGGTTTGGTTCAGACCGTGGTTTAGATAGTGGTTCAAACCACCATTCAGACCGAGGTTCATTTGACGATTCAAATCATGGTTTCGACTTTGTTGAAAAAGAGAAAATCCGGAGGAAGAAGAATATTTAACGAATAAAGAAGCCGAATGAAGTGAACACACTGCATAATTTTGTTAACTATGTGCCTCAACAAATATAACACGTGATGAAATGAATATTAAATAAGTTGGAAAACAAGATACTCCCTCCGTCCCGGAGTAAGAGTCTTACCCCTCATTTACACGCTTATTAATAAATATTGGAAGTGTGATGTAAACGCAGCGGAATAGTAAACAATAATTGATCTACGAACAATTCTTCTGCAAGGATTAAGGAATCCCAAACAAGAAATCAACAAGAAATCTTGAAAAAAACCCAAAGGCTTAACTAATATTGCAATTGCAATTGAGAGAGAATAATAATAATAAACTTGTCCAAAAAAAAAACTACAAAGAATACTTATACTAGAGTAATAATAAAATCATATTCTAAGAAGGAAATCAAAAACAAAAATAAATAAGGAATTGTTTTTAAAACCAAAAACTTGTAACAAAACCGGAATCCTTTTTCTGGCAAAATGCCGGGCACGACCGTGCCTTAGGAATTGGCATGATCGTGCAATTCCTTACGCAAGATGCCGTCCTTCACATCTTTTCTGTACGGCCGAGTCACCAATCTTGCGCGGCCGAGCTAAACAGGTCCGGGCGGGTCTTGAAGAGAGTCCGGGCGGATCTTTGAATTGATTTGGATTTTCGGATTGCATCAAAGTGATGTAAATGTTGTGAGTTTAAAAGTAAAGTAGGAGAGAGAATGAGTGGGAGAGAATAGTGAATTGATTGGTGTTGTGAGTATAAAAGTAAAATAGGAGAGAGAATGAGTGGGGTGAATAGTAAAGATTATTTACCGTTTTAGGAATATGACTTACTCTGGGACGTACCAAAATGGAAAGTAGGACTCTTACTCTGGGACGGAGGGAGTATAAGAATAGTCTAATGTAATGTAGTTTCTTTTTCAATATTTCAAAGGTGGATGTTACTTAACATACAAATATATGACTAACATATGCGGTCTGACGGTTTGGTCTAGTGGTTCGATAGGATGGTTTGGTCTGGTGGTTTGTTTCTGTTTGGTCTGAAGGGGTCAGACCACAAACCAAACCGAACCACGCGGTTTACCAATTTTTGAGACCGAACCGAACTACTCGTGCTTGAAAACCGAATCAGACCGTATAGTTTGATTCGGTTCGGTCCCAAACCGCGTTCTAAACCGAACCTTTGACACCCCTACTGTATTTGTTGAGAATAAGATTATTTTCGAGTAAACTGCTTTTCTGCCCCTCGTACTATGGCTCCAACATCAATTTGACACTCGTACTACTGAAACAACAAATGTATGATGCGTACTATAGTTTTATTGGCAAAATTAACCAATTTACTATTCAGTTGTTAACTTTTTCTAACACACGTTATTTTTTCTAACGAGCATTAATTTATTTTAACGAATGTTAACAATTTAACAAAGGGATTATTACCACCTAGTCCCTCATTTTAAGTCAAACTACCACCTAATCCAAGAACACAATTTTAATTTACATAAATGACAGAACTACCCCTAAGACCCAAACAAAACCCACCCTCCCTCCCCCGACACACAACGCACACACACACTTTCTCTCTCTCTACCTAAGAACACAATTTTAATTTACATAATTGAGATTGCAGGTTGGAAATGGCGAATGGTTGTGTAATGGTGGAAGGTTCTAGCGTTGGTGGTGGTGAAGAAGAAGAACGTGAGAATGGGAATGGGATTGAGCTGAGTTTGGAGCTGTCGATTGGTGGAAGTTATGCGAAATCGGAGAAATTGATGGCGTCTAGGGTGAAAGGCGATGCTGATTTGGGAGATTCCGGTCGGAGTTCTGGTGGATCTGGTGAGTGTGGTGTGTTTGTTGATCCGCTGGCGAGGCGGGAAATACAAACTTTGCGGCGACAGGAGGCGCGGAAGAAGAGAGAAGGGAAGCTGACGAGAGTTAATTGGAAGGAAATGAATGGGTATGGCTCCGGCTCCGGCAATGGCGGTTTAAATTCTGATCAGGATGATAGTAGGGTTAGGGTTAGAGATAATGGGAATGTATTAACTGAGCCGGCGAGTAAGAGGGAAAGAAGAAATGGGGACGGGATTGTCGGCGAAAACCAGGGTTCGATTCCGGTGGTCCCGGCTCAATTTACGAATGGATTGGTGAATTTTTATGGGGGAATGACGTGTTTGGGTGCTATTGGAGAGAATGAGATGAAGAGTGTGTGTGCGTTGTGTGTCGGGGAAGGGGAGGGTGGGTTTTGTTTGGGTCTTAGGGGTAGTTCTGTCATTTAGGTAAATTAAAATTGTGTTCTTGGATTAGGTGGTAGTTTGACTTAAGATGAGGGACTAGGTGGTAATAATCTCTTTGTTAAATTATTAACATTCGTTAAAATAAATTAATGCTCGTTAAAAAAAATAACGTGTGTTAGAAAAAGTTAACAACTGAATAGTAAATTGGTTAATTTGCTAATAAAACTATAGTACGCATCATACATTTGTTGTTTCAGTAGTACGAGTGTCAAATTGATGTTGGAGCCATAGTACGAGGGGTAGAAAAGCAGTTTACTCCATTATTTTCATGCCCCTTTTTCAAACTTTCAATTGAGTAACAAATATAAAGAATTTATTGCTTGATTACATAGAATATTATCATTGATGTAGTTGTTGGTCCCAAAGGGCAACAAGGGTATGAAAAATAGCTAGAGGGGGGGGGTGAATAGCTGTTTTAAAATTCTTTTCGTACCCTTGATAAACTCAATTGCAAATGCGCACTTTATCAAGTAAGCGTAATGAAATGTGCCTAAGTGAGTGAGTGAAATGCACAGCGGAATTTAGTAATGAAAATAGGCGCAAAGTGATAAAGGGAGCGCAACACACACACTAAGTATTTTGGCTCAAAGTGAGTGAAATAAGGAACTAAGGCAAATGATATAACAAACACAACACAATTCAGTTCAATCAATCTACAATGAGTAAACAAACAAATAGTGAGTGAAGATAATAACTTGAAAGTAAATGACAAGATAATAACACAAGCTATTTGGAGAGGTTCGATCAATGAAAGATCTACGTCCTCTACCAAGATGGTTAGTCTTGGATTTCTAATGGAGATCTTATATAATGAGGAGTGTTACAAATTACAATGTTTGAGCTTATACACTAACTCAAGATCTATTACTATGAAAGAACAAATCCAAAACAATAACCGGTGTATCTCTTAAAGAAGAATCTAAATGATTAATCTTAAAGAGGTGCGTGTGTGTTCCTAGTATCAAGGCTCTTTAGATCTTTGAGATGGAGAGCACAAGAGACTAAAGTGTTATGGCTTGAAGATCTGGGCTAAGGATGAAGGTATGAAGATGTTCTTGAGAAATCTGGAAAAACGAAGGCAATCTTCAAATCTTCAACAAATGCTTAGAGAGAGAAATTCTTGAAATTCTTAGCAAAACTCAGCAACTTCAAAAGTTGAAGTTATGGGGTATTTATAGTGAACTTCAAAAAACTAGCCGTTGGAAATCCTTGTGGATAAGATGAGCTGTCGCTCGTTGATTGGAGCATGCATATATTATGGTCACTTTGACACTCAACATAAATATGACCGTTATGGACACGTGTCAACGGATTAGGCCTATATGCATCTTTTAACCACCGTTGGATCATTGGCGTAATTTGAATTCTCTTCAAGTCTTTGAATCTTCAATAAATCACTGAGTGTTGAATAAACACTTTGAGGCGCGTTTGAGCCAAGAGGCGCACATGATGTGCGCTAAAACAAGGGCCGCATAGACGCGTAGCATAGCTAGTAATAAGTCCTTGCGCGCGCTATGAAGGGCGCATGGCGCAAATGAAGAGAGGCGCATGGCGCGTATGCGTGGCTCAAACTTACTGAGTGATTTTTCTTTGAATCTTGATCTTCTTGCCCTATTTCTAAGCCTATTCTATAACAATGGACATCTTAAAAAATGAAGTATAAATACTTCTTACATGTGGGTCTAAAGTCCATGAAATAAAGCTTAGGTGATGGATCAATCAAATCTAATAAATCCTATTACATTAAAACTGAGATATATGTGGGCATACCCAACAATCTCCCCCTATTTGATTGATGCCATTACCTACTATATCAAGGACAAACATTATACTTGATAAAAACATGTCCAAATGAATGAAATTGGTAAATCATGTCTCAAGTTAATGTACACACTAGTCCAAGATATAGATTTCTAATCTATTCCAATAAGGTTAACACATTACATATGGAAAGATAGAAATAACAGTTTAACCCATTCAAAATGATGTATGAATTTTAGTTTTGAAAAGTGTTTAAACCAAGTTTAGCATGAAAGTATGAAACAATTCAATATGATGCATATGAATTTAAACAATATTCATTGTTCTACAAACAAGGAGTTTGAGTGAACAAAGTTTGATAATAAGTGATGCATTGTTCTCATTAAAACTTGGGAAGTAGGAGTTACAAATTACAAGTTTCGAATAGAACAAAGACAAAAGATGTGCTAAAACAAGTAAGCACTAAAATCACTATCTTCAAAAGGGATTTACTAACAAAAAAAATTCTAACTTACATTAAAGAAAAACTAAGGATTAGGAGGTGCGTCATCTTCCTTCAAACCTTCTTCAATTTCAGAAATGGAGCGTTGGATTTGTTTGGAAAGTTGATAGGCGCGGTTCACTAAACCATGAGTGTCTGTGACGCCGTCTCTGAGGTAGCGCAAATGACCAACATTGATGTTTTGATATTCATCAATGGTGAGTTGAGTAATGGCTTGCTGTTGAGCGGCGTTTTCTGCAACGTTCTGAAAGTTAGCTTCAATAGCAGCCTGCGCTGAAACAATGTCAGAGGAAATCCTATCTGAGCGCTTGTCTGCGCTGGAGTGTGCGGCGTTGAAGTGAGTGACAACTAACTCCTTCAAGACATCAATCTTTGAAAGCAGGGAGTTAATGTCAACAGGCGCGCTAGGAGCAGGAGCAGAGCTGGAAGAGGGCGCATTAGATCCAGGCGCATGTGCATCAGGAGCAATTGGAGCAGCGCTGGGTTCATCATTTGGTTCAGCGCCATATACAGATAGTCCCAGGATTTGTAGCTCATCCTTAACTTCGTTGAGCTTATCAACAACGCTCAATAACTTATGGCTATCTCCATCCACCATTTCAAACAATTTCCTTATATCCCCCGCTATGTTCAACTCTACTTCCTTTATAGCGTTTATAAAATCTTGGCCATCGGTGAGTTGGATGCCGGCGCTAATTCGCTCGTGAAGAGAAGCAATAGTACCTTTGAATAAATCGTTCATCTGATCAATAGCATCATTCCACTGTTGAGGGGTTAGGAAGTGTTTGTCCTTGATGTTGGCATCTATGCGCTTTATCTCCCCCTTAATGGCAGCAATCTCATCAGCCTGCTGGGTAAGCATTGAAGTATGAAGCTCTAATTGTGAGTTCATTTGAGATTGGCCTTGCTGGAGCTGCTGTAGAAGGGAAATAACCATACTCATATCAGGAGTGGGAGGAGGAGGCGCAGGAGTAGAGGGGCGCGGAGTAGGAGCGCGGGGAGGAGATGGTATATATTCTGCACTTGAAGAAATTTCTTCAGGATGAGGCGCAGGAACCTTTGGGCGCACAGATGATGGTTTGCGCCTTAACTGTTCTGGCTCCCCCTGAGGTTGATCCTCAATATCTTCACCAAATAAATCTGCAGAAATTTTATCTCTGACTTGTTGACGGTCAAAAGATGGTGTTGGAGTAGGCGCATGAACGGTTGGAGGCGCATCATGAGCAGGCGCGCGTGCATCAGCGCTAGACCCTGCGCCTTTGCGCCTTTCAGATTTAGATAAATCAGCAGCCTGTTTCAATCTGAGTTCTTCATCTCTTTTTAACTGCGCTTCCAGTCTACTGGCTTCTTTAGCGCGTTTCAGCTCCTTTTCTTCTTCAGTGTCGGTTCTGGGGCGCTTAGCAGGTCTGCTTGGTTCTTCAGCAATTCCTTTGCCTTTGCCTTTCACTGCGCCAGGAATAGGTTCTGCGCGTGGCGCTACTGTAGCCTCTTCTTCACCATCTGCGCCAGCTGCTTCTTCATCAGACTCAGTGGCTTCATCTACCAACTGAGCGCCTTTCACCCTTGGCGCGCGCTTGACCATGCGCTTTCTGCGCCTCTTCATCACTAAACTGTCCTTACCAAAGATAGGGACATCAGTGGTCTGGTAGGCTGGGTTCTCAGCAAGAAAATTAGCAAGCGCAGGGTAGGAAAGGAAGATTTTAGTGAGAATACGGCAGTGAGTCTTGAACTTCGTCTTGCCGTCAGCTTTGTTTTTTTTGTACTTGTCAATCTGGTCCTGAAGATTAGTAAATAAGATCTGAGGCCAGTTGAGGATGGTTTTTGCCATGATGGCAGCTGTGAATTCCCACTGCTCCATAGTAAATCTGTTGACATTTCCAGTTTTGAAGATAATGGAAGTGCCAACCAGATGCGCAATATGCGCCAATAAGTCACCACCATCTCTAATTTCCACCGTTTTGATATTGTTTTGAAGAGTAGGGATACGAAGAAGAGTACGCGCCATAATGTTTTGAGCGGCGGCTGAATAAGAATTGACTTTGCCAGCTACACTCAAGGGGCCAGTTTTGTTGAAGTTGACAATGTTCTTTATAGTGCCGGCAGACATGGTTATCTCAACGTCTTGAACTACTTCGCGAATGCGATAGCGCACCATCCCTTCAACGTCTGTTGGAATTTCCACAAATTCTGCTGTAGAGAAAAATTCATCAACGAGGAGCGGAGAGTAGAAAGGTTGCTCCAGAGTGAACAAAGGGAGAAGTCCAGCCAGTCTGATATAATCCATAACTTCGACACCCATAGGATCAGCAGATAGCTCGTTTAAATCAAATGTTTCACCAGGTCTGAAGTTAGATAGATCCTGAAAAATTAAACATTTAAAGGAATTAGTGTGAATCAGGCGCATAGAAGCATAAATAAGCAAAGTGTATACCAGGCGCATGAAATTTGAGGCGCATAGAATAATTAGGCGCAAAGAGTCATAGGCACATAAGAGAGCACAATGAATCTAGGCGCATAATTATGGTAGGTGCATGAAATTTATGAGGCGCAGAGAAATACAAGGCGCATATTTATGGTTCTATGAAATATACTAAGAAAAATTTGAACATAAGAATTGACTAAGTATGAATTGGGGCGCATAATAAGTGTAGGCGCATAATGATATTAGGCGCATAAAGGATTGAGGCGCAAACGCATGTGAGCGCAAGAATCTCTTTGAGGCGCATAATATCAATGTGCGCATAATCATACTAGGCGCATGAATTCATATATAGGCGCATTACTTATGTAGAAATTTAAACTTGGTATAAAAACCACAAACACATGCAAACATACATATGCAAGTTTTCAGAATCAAAAAGTGAAAATTTTGAAAAACAAGTTTTGAAAATTATGAGAACCAAGTCAAGCAAAAATAATGAAGAACACGAAGAACATGTCTTGAGTGCTCGAAGAACACCAAGAACACATAATTCGTGAAACTTCACCAAATCAAGCATACAATATATCAAAATGACCGCACGAAGACAAGGATAACAAATATGTAACACAAAACAAGTAAAAATCAACAACGAATCCAGTAAATGGATTCAAAGATCCGAGAAACCGAAAAGTCAAAAATTGAAAATTTTCAGATTTGCGAAGTATAAAGACTTGATCGTTGAAAAGTTTAGCTATAAAGACTCGAAATCATGAAATGAACATAACCTAACAAACGATTTTGAAAACGGATCACCGAAGCAAGATTTATCAAGAGAAATGCAATTTCGGGTTTTTAAAAAAAAACGGAAAAACAGAAAATGACGAAACATAAGAAATTTGCAGAAATTTAAAGAGTTTTAGAGTGTAAGAATCCATACCATTTCGTCTTGAATAGATTTTGAAGCTTTCTTAGGACCCATAAAAGATATATATAAAGAAAAATAGAGAAGGATATGATAAAATTTTCGATAAAGAAACGAGAGAGAGAGAGAGAGAGAGAACGGGAAGAGAGAGAGAGTGAGAGTCTGTGAGAGATAGAGTTGGTGAGGAGAGAGGTAGGTGATGATGAGTTTTTATAGGTTATGTTTAAAATTTGCACTGATAAAGAAAAAAAAACAGTCAAAATTTTAAAAAGATGGGAAGTTGAAAAGATGGCATTAATGAGGGATTTGAAAAAGGCGGCTAATCATACCAGGTGCATTTATGAGGGATTTTGAGATTTGAGGTGCATTAAATGCTGAATGACACAAAGTACGACCGATGTGACATCTTGGTTTTTGAAAACTGCTCCACTTTCCCTTTAAGTGTATGAGCAATTTTGACTAATTTTTATTTTAATTTATTTTTTTATTTTTTGCACAAACACCAAAAACGTTATTTTGGTGTAAGTTTGGGGTGCAAGAAATAAATCCCCAGAAAATAAAATTTTCGAAAAGCGTAAAACGAGGGAAAAATTTAATTGCACAAGTACCCTTGAACAATTAATGGAATGTCAAAAGACATAGATTCCTATAATAAATGAACAGAATAAACATACCTGGTACTTGAGTAATTAATACGTTCAATCATTGGAATTAAATTTGAGAATTGATTGAGCCGCAATAGTTAATGCGCGCATGAAGGGGCGCATTTCATCAAGGCGCTTTACTCATCAAAGCGCGCAGAATGACTTAGAGGCATTGAATGCTAGGCGCGCGCTAGAATTTGGCGCGCAAAGAGTTGAGCGCGCAGAAGTATTAGGCGCGCATAGTTTCCTTGAAACTTGAAATGATTTGTCATTTTGTCCTAATATACTCACATAACTCAACAAAACATAAAATCATGAGTATTGACAAAACTATATTGAATTTAGTTGAGTTCAAGCATACCCATTTCACCTCTCAAAAACATGAACCGTTTCGCGTCGAGTGATTTAGTTAGAATGTCGGCGATTTGATAGTCGGTTCCCACGTGTTCCAAATGGATATTGCCTTTCTCCACGTGGTCTTTGAGGAAGTGATATTTGATGTCGATGTGCTTGGTTTTTGAGTGCATGACAGGATTTTCAGAAACTGCAATTGTTGATATATTGTCGCAGTAGATGGGACAATTTTCTTCGATGATATCATAGTCCACCAATTGCTGCTTCATCCAGAGTATTTGACAACAACAACTTCCCGCAGCGATATATTCGGCTTCGGTTGTTGAGACAGATACTGAAGCTTGTTTCTTACTCGCCCATGACACAAATCTATATCCGAGGAAATGACAAGTGCCACTTGTGCTTTTCCTGCGTAATCCGCATCTGAATAACCTACAAGTTTAAAGTTCGAATCTTTGGTGTACCAAAGTCCAAGGTTAACAGTGCCAGAGAGATATCTTATAATACGTTTCACAGCAATTAAGTGTGCTTCTCTAGGGTCGGATTGATAACGAGCACAAAGACAAACACTAAACATAATATCAGGCCTACTAGCAGTAAGATAAAGGAGTGAGCCAATCATACCTCGATAGAGCGTTTGATCAACACGTTTACCTTTTAAATCTTTGTCGAGTTTGTTGCCGGTGGCTATTGGAGTATCGTATGCTTTAGCGTTCTCAAGTCCAAACTTCTTGATTAAGTCCTTTGTGTATTTGACTTGATTGATAAAGATGCCTTCACTCATTTGCTTGATTTGAAGCCCGAGGAAGAATGTGAGTTCTCCCATCATGCTCATTTCAAACTTGCTCTTCATTAGTTTCTCAAAACGCTTGCGCAACAATTCATTAGTAGAACCAAATATAATATCATCAACATAAATTTGAACAAGTAATTTATGACCATTATGTTTGGCAATGAAAAGAGTTGTATCGATTTTACCGCGAGTGAAGCCTTTTTCGATGAGAAACTTGGATAGTGTATCATACCATGCTCTTGGTGCTTGTTTGAGTCCATACAAAGCTTTCTGGAGTTTGTATACATGATTTGGAAATTGTGAATCTTCAAACCCAGGTGGTTGAGCAACATAGACTTGTTCTTGGAGTTCACCATTTAGAAACGCACTCTTCACACCCATTTGATATAACTTGAAGTTCTTGTGAGCGGCGTAAGCTAGAAATAATCTGATAGCTTCAAGTCTTGCTACGGGCGCGAAAGTTTCATCGTAGTCGATTCCTTCTTCTTGCCTATAGCCTTGTGCAACCAATCTTGCTTTGTTTCTCGTGATGGTTCCATTCTCATCCATCTTTTTCCTGAACACCCATTTCGTACCAATCACTCCTTGATCATTTGGTCTAGGAACTAGAGTCCAAACCTTACATCGTTCAAATTGATTGAGTTCTTCTTGCATTGCAACAACCCAATTAGGATCTTGGAGCGCTTCATCAGCCTTCTTCGGTTCAATTTGAGAGATAAAAGCAGTGTAAGCATCAAAGTTTGTAGCTCTCCTTGTACGAACACCAACTTGTAGATCACCGATGATATCAGCAATTGGATGACCTCTAACTTTACGAATTTCAAGAGGTAAGTTAGATTGAGTCGCAGAAATTTGAAGGTCTTCAATTGGTACATCTTCACCAGATTCAAAGTCATTGAAATTTGGGGGTTGAACTGGCTCAGAATTGAAATTTGGGTTTACACCAGATGCAGCAGTAGAAATAGGCGCGTGAGAGGAATCATGAGGCGCATCAATTGAGTGAGGCGCAATAGAGGATTCACCAGGCGCATTATACATTGAATTAGGCGCATTTGATGTAGATGGATTTCCTTGTGTTGATAGATTCTGATCTTGAGTGGGCGCAACATAAATAGGAGCACCTGTATCATTTAGCTCAATAGAATCATCAGCAACATTTGGAGCCAAATGTGGCTCAAGGAGAGAATGTTCATCAAATGTAACATGTACAGATTCAACTATCACTAATGTAGTTCTATTAAAAACACGAAAGGCTTTAGAGTGTTTGGCATACCCAACAAAAATACCTTCGTCGGCTTTGGCATCGAATTTACCTCTATGTTCGTTTCCGTTGTAGAGGATATAATATTTGCAACCAAAGATCTTGAAGAATGCAATGTTGGGGGTTCTACCACGCCAAAGTTCATACGGAGTCTTGTTGTGAAGTTTGTTGATGAGGGAACGATTTTGAGTAAAACATGCTGTGTTGATAGCTTCTTCCCAAAAGTATTTAGGCAACTTCGCTTCAGCTATCATCGTCTTTCCCGCTTCAATCAACGTTCTATTCTTTCTTTCCACAACCCCATTTTGTTGAGGAACTCCAGCGGTTGAGAAGTTGTGATCTATCCCATGATCGTCGCAATATCGAGCAACACCGTTGTTTTTGAATTCTGTTCCATTGTCGGATCGAACACTAACGATGTCATCTTCTTTTTGGGTTTGGAGCAGTCGAAATAAGGTAGTGAGAATATCATAACAATCATCTTTTGTAATCATCATCTCCACCCATGTATATCTTGAATAATCATCCACCACAACTAGAGTATACTTGTTTCTTCTAATACTTGCGGTGGAAACTGGTCCAAATAGATCAATGTGAAGCAGTTGTAAACATCTTGTAGTTGAAGGATTTGACTTGCTTGTAAATGACTGCTTCGGTTGTTTGCCAAGTTGACATGCGACGCACTTTTTGTCATGATGATCAGCAACCTTGGGAAGTCCTTTGACAAGATTATTCCTGCTGAGTTTAGATAGATACTTGAAGTTCAAGTGACTTAAGCGCTTGTGCCACAGCCAACTATTTTCGTTCACACTTTTTGCTACAAAACAAAGATTAGTACTAGAGTTCATACTATGGAAATCAATAATATAAATATTTTTCTTACGATATCCCGTGAGTAAGATAGCTCCAGTTTTGCCATTCTTGATAAGACATTGCGTTGAAGTGAAATGGCATTCTAATCCTTTGTCGCAGAATTGAGATATGGATAATAAGTTGTGCTTGAGCCCTTCCACGAGTGAGACTCTTTCAATGCACACTTTGTCTTTCTTGAGCTTTCCATATGCTACAACTTGACCTTTGTTATTATCGCCAAATGTTACGGAGGGACCTCTTTCTTCATGGACATCTTCTAATAAGGATTCATCTCCAGTCATGCGTCTTGAACACCCACTATCGAGAATCCATTCATAATTTCTAGCTTTTGAAGATCCAGCCATGAAACAAAGAACCTGAAATATAGACATTTAAGCAGGTCCCCTTTATTCCTTTTGGGTCATAGGGTTAGCAACTTTTGACAACCCACTCTTGCTTGACCTTAGGATTTTTACGTCCTTTGGCATTGGGAGTGAATCGCAAAAGGCATTCCACGGCCTTGTATCCTGAACAATCGCAAATGGAACAATGATGAAAGCCACCAATCACGTGAGTTTTCACAAACTCTTTACTTTTCTTGGGGATGGCATTCTTCTTTGGGTCAGATGGACTAGCCTTAACAAAATCTTTCTTTTGAAATTTTGGAGCGCTTGTTCTTGGAGGGCACATAGGGCTAGGAGGCGCACGGCGATGAGGCGCGTGGCTCTTAGGCGCATAATGAGCACTCGGAGAAGGAGCGCGCCTATTTTCAAGAATGATTTTGCTAGGAGATGGTTCATCTGTAGCTATATCTTTCACATTAGCTTTCCCAAATTGCTTCGTTGGGTAGACATAATGGAATGTTTGTCTCTTGATTTTTTCCTGTCCTTTACCCATTGAATTAGAGTGTTTTTCCTTGGGAATTTCAAAAGTTTGTTGGTTGGTAAATTCACTATCTCTTTCAGCACAGACATCACATTTAAAGTTGTCACTAGTTGATGAGAATCCCAAGCCACTTTTATCACCACTGACTTTTTGGGACTCAAATATATTCTCCATAGTGACACGAGAATTGGACCACTCATTTGTGATCTTTTTAAGATCAGTAATTTGAGCAACCAATTCATCGTTTTGAACTTTAAGAAGTGAGTTCTGTTCGGTTAGAAAAGTGTTTTTAACAGTAAGAGGAGTCATGCTCTTTATTTGCTCCTTAAGGAGGGTGAGTTCAGATTTAAGTAGAGATTTCTCGGTCTTAAGCTGGGAAATTTCATCACATGATAGTGCTAAAGCTTCCTTCATACTATCAAATCTAGTGATTACCTTTTCAGCCTTCTTGAATAATTTTTCTTGTTCAGCAATCACCTCATCATCATTGATTTTGGAGATTAGAGCAGTTGGTTCAACTTGTGGTCTAATGTATGCTCCTTTTCTCAATTTGTTCCTTGCTCCAAGATCACATCGTGAGAATAGCAATCCACCATCGTTTTGATCCGGAGTGAGAAATCCTTGTTCAACGAGCTCGCTGATGGTTGGTCATTTCTTCTTTTTCACTTCTTGAAAACCTGCAGATTTCTTGATAGGTTTATTCAAGGCATTCATATCGGAGACATCCTTGGAGAAGTCATCATCAGAATCATAAGTATCAACTTCATCATCATTTTCCATCAAACAAACGAGTCCATCATCGGAATCTTCATCGCTCTCATCGGAATCTGTTTCAATCCAAGTGTTGTGCTCATTTGCTGGTGCTTCTTCTTCAGCAACCATTCCCTTGTGACGAGTGAATTTGGGAGTATGGCTGCTCTTCTTCTGCATATATTCAAATTTGGGGATCGGGCAGCTTGATGCAAAATGTCCGGGTTTCCTGCAATTAAAACAGACAAGATCTTCTTTCCTTTTTGAATCACTGCTCCTTGAAAACTTTTGAGGAGCTTTGCTGGTAGATCCTTGAAATTTGTTGGTTGAGCTGGGTCTTGAGAATTTTCTGAACTTTTGAAATTTCTTCACAAATAAAGCGAAGTCTTCATCATCCATGTCTAATAGCTCAGAAGTAGAAATTTTGGGATCGGAACTTTTCTTGTCTTGTACAGGCGCAGGAACGGGCGCAGGTACAGGCGCTGTTTCTCTGTGCGCCACCATAGCCATAGATTTTGACTTTCCTTCAGTTTCGCTGATTCGTTGGAGTTTGAGTTCGTAAACTTTGAGATTAGCATAAAGGTTCCTTAATGTCCATACGTCTAAAGTTCCAGCGTCTTCAAGAGCGCTAGATTTATGTAGGTATCTTGATCCAAAAGCTTGTAGAAAATTTACATTCAAATCTTTGTTGGTAAACTTCATGCCAAGTGAAATACACAGATTGATGATTTAACAGTAACGTTCATAAGTTTGCCTCAAGTTTTCACCGGAGAGTTGAGAGAAATTGTTGAATCTCTTTTGTACTTCGTATTTCTTGTTCTCCTTGCAAACCGTGTCTCCTTCAATATGCTCTTCAATAGCATCCCATAGCTCATTTGCAGTAGCACAATGCATGACTTGTTGTTTCATAGCCGTGCTTAGAGTGCTTAGAAGAATGTTTCTTGCTTTGCCATCATTTGCAACTCTTCTAATTTCTTCCTCGGTCCATTCTTCCCTTGGTTTGAGAACTGTAGGTTGGGCAGCGTTGGTGCGTGGATTTGGATTCGCCTTCATCGGAATATAAGGTCCATAAACGACGGTGTCATGGAGCCTTTCATCGATTGAGTTGAGATGAGTCAATATGCTGAATTTCCACACGTCAAAATGATCTTCATCAAAGACCGGAACGTGAGTGTAGTTTGCAGTTGCCATAGGTTTTGAGTTTGCCATTTAGAATCGGCACCCAAGCTGTTAAGTTTGAAAAACGAAAAATGTTTTATAAAGGTGTTAGCTCTGATACCACTTGTTGGTCCCAAAGGGCAACAAGGGTATGAAAAATAGCTAGAGGGGGGGGGGTGAATAGCTGTTTTAAAATTCTTTTCGTACCCTTGATAAACTCAATTGCAAATGCGCACTTTATCAAGTAAGCGTAATGAAATGCGCCTAAGTGAGTGAGTGAAATGCACAGCGGAATTTAGTAATGAAAATAGGCGCAAAGTGATAAAGGGAGCGCAACACACACACTAAGTATTTTGGCTCAAAGTGAGTGAAATAAGGAACTAAGGCAAATGATATAACAAACACAACACAATTCAGTTCAATCAATCTACAATGAGTAAACAAACAAATAGTGAGTGAAGATAATAACTTGAAAGTAAATGACAAGATAATAACACAAGCTATTTGGAGAGGTTCGATCAATGAAAGATCTACGTCCTCTACCAAGATGGTTAGTCTTGGATTTTTAATGGAGATCTTATATAATGAGGAGTGTTACAAATTACAATGTTTGAGCTTATACACTAACTCAAGATCTATTACTATGAAAGAACAAATCCAAAACAATAACCGGTGTATCTCTTAAAGAAGAATCTAAATGATTAATCTTAAAGAGGTGCGTGTGTGTTCCTAGTATCAAGGCTCTTTAGATCTTTGAGATGGAGAGCACAAGAGACTAAAGTGTTATGGCTTGAAGATCTGGGCTAAGGATGAAGGTATGAAGATGTTCTTGAGAAATCTGGAAAAACGAAGGCAATCTTCAAATCTTCAACAAATGCTTAGAGAGAGAAATTCTTGAAATTCTTAGCAAAACTCAGCAACTTCAAAAAGTTGAAGTTATGGGGTATTTATAGTGAACTTCAAAAAACTAGCCGTTGGAAATCCTTGTGGATAAGATGAGCTGTCGCTCGTTGATTGGAGCATGCATATATTATGGTCACTTTGACACTCAACATAAATATGACCGTTATGGACACGTGTCAACGGATTAGGCCTATATGCATCTTTTAACCACCGTTGGATCATTGGCGTAATTTGAATTCTCTTCAAGTCTTTGAATCTTCAATAAATCACTGAGTGTTGAATAAACACTTTGAGGCGCGTTTGAGCCAAGAGGCGCACATGATGTGCGCTAAAACAAGGGGCGCATAGGCGCGTAGCATAGCTAGTAATAAGTCCTTGCGCGCGCTATGAAGGGCGCATGGCGCAAATGAAGAGAGGCGCATGGCGCGTATGCGCGGCTCAAACTTACTGAGTGATTTTTCTTTGAATCTTGATCTTCTTGCCCTATTTCTAAGCCTATTCTATAACAATGGACATCTTAAAAAATGAAGTATAAATACTTCTTACATGTGGGTCTAAAGTCCATGAAATAAAGCTTAGGTGATGGATCAATCAAATCTAATAAATCCTATTACATTAAAACTGAGATATATGTGGGCATACCCAACCATAGTTGTCCGAGACAATGAGATTCGTTTAAACATTGCACCAAACTTGCATGCATCATAACCACAAGCAACAAAATCCAGAACAAATGACCTCACATATGGAATCTCAACTAAAGTACAAGATTCTCTCAAAATGAAGATCAATTGAGTTATTTTCGCAACCAAATTCTCCATTCGTGTGTTTCTAATATTGTGTGTTACTCTCTCCGGTTCAAAATAACTCTCACTTTTGAATCAAAATTTTGGTTCAAAATAATTGTTACTTTTGAGCTAAATGTCTCTCTTATCCTTGCATTGAAACTTGTTCTCTTTTATTAATTTATCTTAGTGTGAGACATTAATGTAAGAAAGTTGCACACTTAACAGGGGTAAAGTTGGAACTTTTGTCACTAAGTCATGATAATTATTACATTTCTTAAGAGTTGTGTAAATGAAAAAAAAGACAGTTATTTTGGACCGGAGGGAGTACTATGTAGAGACAAAATTAACGTGTGACATTTTTGTCACGTTATCTAAATCGTAAATTAATATGAGTTGATGATAATATTTTGTTTATATATATGCATCCTCCGTTTTAGAGTATATGTTCATCATTCTTTTTTAATCCGTCTCAGAGTAAGTGTTCACTTCCTAAAATGGCAAAGAATATTTACTTTTCTTCCCGCTCATTCTCTTTCCTAATTTTTTTTGACGACCTAGGTGCTTGCGCCCCCATATTCCTAGGTTCTATGAATCACCCTCTCAAATCCATAGATAAGTGAATTCGGGTCTGATCTCAGTCGCGAAATTGGTAAGTGGCTCCAAAAGGAATGTCTAGCAGGACTTACTTCACTTGTCACCAAGTTGCTCTTCCCATCACTCAAACAGAGAACATCTCCTATCATCCCTCACCTCTTTACCGCTAAGCTACACCGTGGAGGGCTTCCTAATTTATTTTTATACTCACAACACCAATTAACTTACTATTCTCTACCCCACATTTTCTCTCATACTTTAATTTTTATACTCACAACACTTACATCACTTTCACCATTGTATTATAATTAATAATACTGTTAATAACAAATTTTAGATTTTTATTAAGATAATTATTTTTTGTTTAAATTTATTGGTCAAACTTACATCTGTTTGACCAAAAGTAACAGTTATTTTGGACCAGAATGAGTATTACATAACTAAGGGATAGGATAACTACATCAAAACTCTGACTCAAATAACATTAACGAGTTGACCCATAGTCACGCAATGAGAAGCTGAACGTTTTGAGAGCAGATCGTCTGTGCTAACTATATGTGCCATCTTCTGTGCCACGAATTAAATTTTGACACATGGCAAAGACAAAATTAACCACAAACTCTCGTTAACAAACTAGACAGGGGTAGATATGGAATCTTAATACTTGTTCTCTCTCCCACACTATCTCACACACTTTCTCTCTCGCATATTCATCTGTTTCTCTCTCTAATGCAATAGTCAGAGTTCACACCAACAAGAACAGAAGATTAAGATGTTTCGACTGGCACCAAGAACAAAAGAGGAATAAGTCTCTAATTCTTCAATCTAATGTGCCTCCTCAATGTCTCAAAAAAAAAAAAAAAAATCCATTTACAGTTAGAAAGGAGAGTCCATTCCAAATTCCCCCCCCCCCCCCCCCCCCCGCAAATCAAAGCCATCAATTTTCATATGAAAATACAGCAATAAATTTTCAATTTTCATCACAGTATATGACTACTTTAGCTGTCGAAAATATGATTTTGTTGATTTTCGATTTCTAAACATTCAACCCAAATGGATGAGACTGAAAGTAATTGGGGGTGGGGATGGGTGGCTAACCACCCGGAACCACCTACCTGCGGCACCACCACTACAGCAGTCCCAACCGCCACCATCATAGTACACCCTACAACAATCGATTTTTGGTGCTGGTGGAATCTGTAAGTGACTGCGAGAAAGAAGGGGTTAATTTGGCAAAATCGTCTGTGGTTAATGCGAACGTAGATACCGACGAGATCGATATGTTGGGGTGGAGGCCATTTTCGTCGCTTTAGGACGGCCATGGAGGTCTGGAGATTCTTCTGGAGAGAGAAAACGTATTAAGATTCCATATCTACCCCTGTCTAGTTTGTTAACGAGAGTTTGTGGTTAATTTTGTCTTTGCCAATTGTCAAAATTTAATTCGTGGCACAGAAGATGGCACATATAGTTGGCACAGACGATCTGCTCTCGAGAAAGAAGGGGTTAATTTGGAAAAATCGTCTGTGGTTAATGCGAACGTAGATACCGACGGGATCGATATGTTGGGGTGGAGGCCATTTTCGTCGCTTTAGGACGGCCATAGAGGTCTGGAGATTCTTCTGGAGAGAGAAAACGTATTAAGATTCCATATCTACCCCTGTCTAGTTTGTTAACGAGAGTTTGTGGTTAATTTTGTCATTGCCAATTGTCAAAATTTAATTCGTGGCACAGAAGATGGCACATATAGTTGGCACAGACGATCTGCTCTCGAGAAAGAAGGGGTTAATTTGGCAAAATCGTCTGTGGTTAATGCGAACGTAGATACCGACGGGATCGATATGTTGGGTGGAGGCCATTTTCGTCGCTTTAGGACGGCCATGGAGGTCTGGAGATTCTTCTGGAGAGAGAAAACGTATTAAGATTCCATATCTACCCCTGTCTAGTTTGTTAACGAGAGTTTGTGGTTAATTTTGTCTTTGCCAATTGTCAAAATTTAATTCGTGGCACAGAAGATGGCACATATAGTTGGCACAGACGATCTGCTCTCGAACGTTTTAAGCAAATTAACGCTTTGAGCAACATACACGAAACTCCCAACATCCATATTCATAGAGTCCAGATCTCCTGTACCACTTTGTGTGCCCCTCCATGTGCCACAAGTGATCCAACGGCTTGCAGTCATTAAGATTATCATTATTGATTGTGTTGTAAGAAATCATATGTAACTTCCAATAAATTCTTACTTAAAATTGGCTATTTTCTCGGTATAAAACAAACACAGTTTTATTATGATAAAAATTTGTGTGAGATGGTCACACTTATAAAACGAGTTTCGTTACTTTTATGAGGCGGTGCAGGACTTTTATGAGGCGGTGCAGGTCAAGCTCATTTTCTCTATCATCGAAACCTCGAAACCATATAGAGACTTCCTCTAGTTTTGTTAAACCTATATTTAACCTCCCTCCTAAAAAATTTCCAAGGTCTACAATCTTTCTTAATCTTCCATTGGAGCAAAAAACAGTCAAAAACTTGGTCAAATATCTCCACTCTATTTATACACCTACACAAGCTCTCCTCTATTGATTCCCATGGCCCCCCACCCACTCTCTCTCCCCTAAACTCATCAAGAATCTCCCTCAATTCATCAGGCGCCAAAGTTCTTCTCCCTCCTCCTCCTCCTCCGCCGCTTCAATCGCCGCCGTTCCCTCCCTCAATTTAGCCGGAAAATCCGACTCCAAGACAGCCGCCCCCGACTCTTCCATCTCAGGAAGAAAGATTCTTGATTTGGAGGATGTCAGGGCGCTGTTCTCGTCGGTACCCACCGGCAAATTGATGAGGTCATCGGCGACGCTGCACGTGGCGGCGATTGAACCCGCTGTTGATTTGGGGATGTGGGTTATGAATTCGAGGCTCATGCAAATGGGTTTAATGAGAGAGTTGGTGTTGTGGACTACAAAGCGTACGTTTTACGAGCATTTCGTTGCCGGGTCGAATACAGAGGAGGCGGGTCGGACCGTCAAGAAGCTTTGGAATTCCGGGTTGAGAGGGATGTTGGATTATGGCCTTGAACATGCCGTCGATAATCACTCATGTGACCGGCATTTGGCCGAGTTTATTCACACTATTGAATCTACAAAGTCTCTCCCCTCCTCTTCTGTAAGCTCTCCTCTGTTTTTCATGGAAAATGTTACTTTAATTTGAAATTTAACAGTCTCAAATTTATTTATTTATTTATAAAAAATATTCTCTCTTTGAACCTAAATGAGTGTCCACTTTGATCATAACTTTGTCCCTAAATGTTTTTTTTTTTCGAAATTTTTTTCACCGGTCTCTTTATACTTGCAAAAACTAAATGTTTGTAAAGAGAATTTCATGATTATATATGAATTTTGCCACCAAATTGTACAATAAATTATGTCTCTTAAATGAAATTTGGACACTCATTTAGGACAGAGGTAGTATATAATCTTTATATTATTATGCTCATGTTGTTTTTCTAAAATTTCTTGAAAACAACCCATGAAAAATCATTGATTTTAAAGGATGGTTTTTGAACAGGTAAGTTTTGTGGTGGCGAAAATAACAGCAATTTGCCCCATTGCTCTGCTAAAGAGAGTTAGTGATTTGCTTAGATGGGAATACAAAGATAAATCTTTCCATCTCCCCTGGAAACAGGACACCCTTCCCATATTTTCCGATTCCAGCTCTTTTTACCACACAATAAAAAAACCAAACCCTTTAACACCAGAAGAAGAACTTGATCTTCATTTGGCAGACAAAAGATTAACAAAAATCTGCGAAAAATGCGTAGAAGCAAATGTCCCTTTAGTGATAGATGCAGAGGACACATCAATTCAACCCGGGATTGACTATTTCACCTATGCCGCTGCGATTAAGTATAATAACAAGGGTGAGAAACCGATTATATTTTCGACCCTTCAAGCTTATTTGAAGGATGCGAAATATAGATTGGTTGGTGCAAAGAAGGCTGCTGACAAGATGGGATTACCGGTAGGGTTTAAGTTGGTTAGAGGGGCTTATATGACTAGTGAAATGGAGTTGGCTTCTTCTCTTGGTGTTGAGTCTCCAATTCATGATAGTATTCAAGAAACTCATGATTGTTATAACAAATGTGCCTCTTTTATGCTCGAAGAGATCTCTAACGGACCTGGTGCAGTCGTTTTAGCTACCCATAATGTTGAATCAGGTATTGATTGATCCAGACAGTATGGGTTTTTGTGTTTACGTTTTCGTGTTTTGAGAGTTGGATTTGGTATTTGATTGTTGTTTTTTGGTGTATGTATAGGAGAAATTGCTGCGAAAAAGGCTAGAGATTTGGGGATAGGGAAAGGAGGAGAGAAGCTCCAATTTGCACAACTATATGGAATGGCGGATGCGTTGTCGTATGGGTTGAGAAATGCAGGATTTGATGTGAGCAAGTGTTTGCCATTTGGACCAGTTGGGCAGATAATGCCTTACCTTTTGAGGAGAGCTGAAGAAAATAAAGGGTTGTTATCTTCATCAACCCTTGATAGACTTCTCATAAGGTAAATATCAAGGGTTAATTGCAATTTGGTTCCTGACTTTGTCCAAAATTTGTAATGTTGATGCTGTCTTTTCAATTTCGCCAATTGGTATACTCATTTTGTCATTTTGTTGCAATCCAATTACAAAAGTAACTAAGTGTTAGTTTTCTTACATATTTTATATCATGTGACTAGCACATGACGTTTTAAGGGACGTTTTAATTTATTTTTTGAGTTACACATATCCGATTGAAATGATTGTTTTTTAAAATTAAAACTAATATTTAAATTTACAACATATATTTTTTTAGCAATTTTTCGGGTGATTGGATTATTTTATATTAAATCTTAATTTTAAATATTAAAAAGAAAAAGAAAACACGTGATATAATAATCTAAAAAAATGTGTTAGCCCCAAATATGTTTCATATGAAGTAAATGTTATATGTAGATTATCAGTTCATAAAAATATTTTATAGTAAAAAAAAGAGAGGAAGAAAATGATGAATCGAGGGAAGAGTGTATGTGGAAGGGGTGATGCGGGAACATATCGGAGGGTAGAAGAAAGCAAAAATTAGGAAATAAGGTATATCACGGTGGAAAGTAGTAATTTTTTCAGATTATTTTTCCCATGTCCTCTATTTTTTTTAAATATTTTAATTTATTTAAATAAAAATTAATATAATATAATTAGTTCACCAAATTTTTTTATCAAAAAAGATATGTTGTAGATTTAAATATTAGCTTCTTTTTTAAAAAAAGAACCATATCAATCGTATATGTGTAGCTTCACAAACATCTTAAATCGTCATGTGCTTGTCATACGACATAAAATCTGTTAAAAACTAACACCCATTTACTTTTGTAGTCAGATTGCAACAAAATGACAAAGTGAGTATACCAATTAGCGAAATTGAAAACACAGCATCAACATTGTAAATTTTCGAAAAATTCAGGAACCAAATTGCAATTAACCCAAATATCAAAGCCCGTTGTATTTTAGATTTATTTTGCTGAAAACCACGTGCAAACTAAGAAAGAAAAAACATTTTTAGAAAGAATAAGATGAAATGTTTTGGTTCCATGATTTTTCATATTGTTGTTATTTTGGCAGGAAAGAGTTGCAGAGGAGATTGAAAGCTTCGGTTTCATAAGTTGTAGTTAGAAATGATCAACTTCAAAGCAGAAGGAAGCTTAGTGATTGATGTAAATGTATATAGAAAAGAAAAAAAATGGTGGTGATAAGTTGGAGAATAAGGTGGATCGAGATCGAGCCGGACCAAGTCAAAGATATACGAGATCGAGATCAAACCAAACCGAAGATATGCACGAGATCAAGTTGAATGGAATAAGGAGATTGTGTATATCTCTAGTAAATATCATGGATATATTTTGTTAATAATGTTACCTTATTTAGTGGATATACATTAGAAATAGAGTATTGATCAAGTATTAGGGTTTAGGTTTGTGTATAAATAGATGACTTAGGCCATTGTAAATCTGAGAGAGAGTGAATAAACAATATTACCATCATACTCCTCTCCTCACACGATTTCTCAACAGATACACTGATATGAATGAACGAAATCAATATCAATGTGATCGTTGAAGTAACTTAAATGGGTAGTCCAGATTCAAGACTGTTATGTCTTCGGATCAGTGGCGGAGCTACCCACATGTCAAAGGGGGCAATTGCCCCCATTGATTTTTAAAAAATAAAATTTTACTATAGCAAAATTTTTAAAATTTTGAGGGTTTAGTGCAATTTATTGAAATTTGCCCCCTTTAAAATAAAATTAATAATACATTTGAATTTTTTTTTTCACCCATTGATGAAAATACAGTTAATTTTTTTTATTGTGTAACATTTGCCCCCATTGATGAAAATTTCTGGCTCCGCCACTGCTTCGGATGACACAGATCCCGCATTCATTTATGAGAAAATATTGGGGGAAACTAGTTCCTCCATAAGTTATAAAAAGTCCTGTTTTTATAGGGTTTAAGGTTTAGGGTTTCAGGTTTAGGGTATAAGGGTAAAAAACATGACTTTTTATAACTTATGAGGAACTAGTTTCCCCCAAAACACACCCTTCATTTATATGCATCATGGCATTTTTAAACCGATCTATATGCATCATGACATCTTAAAACTCACTTTGACAATTGAATATTGCATATGACTATGACTCTATGAGATATACAACGAACGAACAAGTCAATTACATATTTTTTTCTGCTCCTATCGATCTAATTGTCTTGTTGCTCAGTACTGCTGATCACCACAATCTTAAGGCCGTACAACTTTTTCGGCGCGAAGTGCAATGTTTTTTTTTTTTCTTAGGAAAAAACTAGAAACCTGTTGAGTGGTTTTAGGAACAAGTTAAATACCCATTTTAAAAATGAAGATTTGACTTTAAATGTACAAAGTCAAAGATAAATAAATGTGTGCAAGTAAGACGCAATGCTAGTAAGGGAGAGTTGACTTGAAAATTGGGCGGCAAAAATGATCATGTGTTCCGCGGAAGTGCGCGTAATCCTAAATTGAAAAAGAAAAACGTGAACATCTTTATTGTTTTCAAGGGAAAATTGGTTAAGAATGTCGATCTTCCTAATTATTATGGCTTTTCTCATCATTCATTTCAATTGAGTTGGTTTTGAGGGAAACTAGTTCCTCTATAAAAAAGAGTGATCTGCAACAACGGACATTGACAACAAAATAGAAATGAGGGTGGGTTGTGAATGAGTAGATGTGAACTCAATTCCTTTGATAGAAGTGGGTACATGTCAAAATCAGTTGAATTTTATGTAGACATGAAGTGATGAAGGAACATCTGAAGAAAGGAATCGAAATTCCATCAAACTAGGAAATGTTTGTGAATACGAAAATTAACCTAAACCTACATCATTTGATTCCAACTTCAAATGTTGTTTTCTCAATAAGAAAGAAGGGTCCACTAAGTACTTTTATCTCACTTTTACAAAATTCAAACTTCCTATCTTAAATATTGGGGAGGAAGGTGACCTGATTTGCATTGCTCATCTTTAAACCACAATTTTGATTTATTTGTGTTGGAATCTTTTCCTTCCTTTTCACAATTCTGGTGGATGACTCACACATCTGAAAGGGAATCTCAAGGTGTAACACCCTGAATTTTCTAATAATATCTGAGCACTTAATGGCATTAAATAACTATAATAAACAATAATAAATACCTCAATTTAGGGTTCACAACGGCCCCTTATTTAAACCATAAATTCAAAACAATAGCGGAAGCGTAACTTAAACTTGTCTTGGTAGGTAACAACCCTAACCATCAATGTACTTCAACTTACATCAAAATAAATGTACTTAAAACTACTAAATTAAGAATCTTCAATCCACCGTCTTCCTACGGCTGCTTTCCTTGTCTTGTCCTTCTACTTAAATCCTGAAAACAAAATTTATAGAGAAGGGATGAGCGAACGAATGCTCAGTAAGTTCATACGTGGCCTCTCCGGTTACTAAGGAGAGACGACCAGAACGAATACTTTGAATAACTTTTACAAGGATAGGTTCAGTTACTTTTTAGATTCAAGACTGCAGAACAATACAGTCGTATTACTTTTAAGATTTTACTTTCAAAGGATTATGGCACTACAACCCAAAGGGATTCATTCAAATTCCGTCAATTCCAGGGTAACGTACATTATAACCTCAATGCCAAAGGTACAATTTGTACACCTAGCTTTTCCAGCCAATAGTGTGGGTCGTAACATATATGGTATCCACACATATATGCTCGGGGTCTAGAATCATCCTTGTAATCAGACAATTCCTGAGAGAAGGCATGTGATCACTCATGCAATCCCTAGTTTAAGGACGAGTCTTTTCTAACTGGACTGTCCGTCAATGTCTTTTCTAACTGGACATTGGCCACTCTAACAAGTAAGTGGTTAACTTACAAGTTAAAATGAGAACATACCAAGGTACAAGTATGTGATACAAGTTTCAAACTTCGATACTTAGTAGATCGATGGGGACATCACTAAGTACGGATTCTTTCAAGGAACGTTCAATAACGCAGAGTTCATTCAAATACTATCATGCCATACTGATAGCTAACTTATAGAAAGAATATGGAATTCCAATAAACAGGAGTTCAAATACTGTAAGGAACGTAATCCCTTACCTGAATTGCTTTTCCTTGCAATCTTCCCTCTGTGCAAATCTACAAGGCACGGAGTAATTTACTTTAGTACTCTCAACATAGTTAACTATTTCTACTTAGTTAACTGAGAGATGTGTTTTAACTTCTTTACTTCGTTACTTCTTTTCTTACGTTTAAGTTTCTGACTTTGATTTACGAGTCAGACCTTTAACTTTGATATAATTGCAATTAAGTCCTCTAACTTTGGGTTAATTACAATTTGGTCCCTCAACTTTGGGTTAATTGCAATTTGGTCCTTCGACTTTAGATTAATTGCAGATTGGACCTTCAACTTTAGTTTAATTGTAAATTAGTCCTTCAACTCTGGATTAATTTCAGATTGGTCCTTCGACTTCAAAGGTTTTCCCTTTTTATTCCTTTTTAACTTTAACTTTTTCAGTTTAGTCCTTTTCCGTTAGGAAACTAACTGAAATCTTTTAATCTTCCTCCTTTCCGTTAACTTTCTAACTTTCAAGGTTTTCCAAGTAACTATCACATCCTTTCAAGTTAGTTTTCTAACTTCCTAACAATTCTTTTAACGATTATGTTTTCTTTTCATTACAAACTTAACGAAAATACTAACTTTCCCTCCCAATTCTTAACATTCTCAATCAAGAATCAATACCCAAATTATATAGCTTTTAGGATTTCATCAATCGCATGAAACACTATTCCCAACTCAGTTCACTATTCACAGCGTAAATTACTATTCATCACAGATTACTATTCACAGCTTTTTAAACTCAGTTTACTATTCACAGCGTAAATTACTATTCATCGCAGATTACTATTCACAGCTTTTTTAACTCAGTTTATTATTCACAGCGTAAATTACTATTCATCGCAAATTACTATTCACAGCTTTTTAAACTCAGTTTACTATTCATAGCGTAAATTACTATTCATCGCAGATTACTATTCACATCTTTTTAAACTCAGTTTACTATTCACAGCGTGAATTACTATTCATCGCAGATTACTATTCACAGCTTTCTTAAAATATGAATTCATCCCTTTCATGATCATAGAATCAATCTTAAAATAAAGCTAAGCATTTAACCATTAAAATTCCCACCATTAATTGACTAGCATGCAAAAACCCTAACGATTATTTCCTTTAAACATGCATAGATTAAGATTTACTCATTCAAATCCAATGAAACGAATTTTAGGAGGTGGGATTTGGTATTACCTTGAAGATGATCGGATTACTTCTTCCAAAACAATGACGAAAGATTTTCTTCTCCCTCCTCCTTGGTTCGGCGGCTGCTAGGTAAGGTTTAGGGTTTTTCTTTTCCTTTTTTGTGTTTAATTGTTTTTGATAAAAACCAAAATACCCTAACATTCACTAACTCAAGTATTTATACTTTGGATTGAATATTAATTGGGTTGGGTTTATTAATTAAAACCTTCGGGCCAACCCATTCCTTTCGGCCCACTCATTAATTAACTTATTAATTCTAATTTTTATTTAACTAAATTAATGTTACCAATTAAAATAATTAAAAAAAAATGCGGGTATTACACAAGGAGTCTCCAAAGAAGAAGAGATGTTAAATTTGGGTGTGCCATCTGCAGTTGAAAAGCAGTGCAGTCCCTTTTATCCGACCGTTCATTTCCAATCTTGTTATCTAGTGGTTGAAATATATCAGAATGACGATCATACATTTAATGAACAAATCCAACATACTGGACAGCAATGCCTTGGTTCCATAATTCCATACTTTCACACCCAAAACAATCTCCGATAAGAGACTTGAGGGTATTACCACAACCAAAATTTCTCACATTGACTATCAACAGGGCAAGGCATGCAGGCCATTCCTAGCTTTTTGGGGGCCCTGGGCAAAGTTCAATGAGAGGCCTTTTTTTTTTTTTTTGATCAATGATTGGCCCTTTATAAATCATTTTTTTCTTTCTCAAAACTCCTGTTTTTTGTAATTTTTTGTTTTTTGTTAACTTGTACTTTTAGTTTGTATGTAAGTATAAAATGATTGTAAGATCAATTGATTGAACTTAGCATAATAACAGATAAAATAAAGGTTATAATCAAACCTATAATTATTTTTTCATAAAAAATAGTAACAAAATATATAAAACCTATTAAAATTATAAAATAAAAAAATATGTACAACAAAAATATGATAAAAAAATGTAATATAACATCCCAAAATTTGTAAAAGAACATACTACCTCCGTCCCAGCTCAATTTGCACTTTTACTGTTCATGTGGTCCATTCATTCGAACTTTGACCATTATTTTGTGAAAATCTAGCTATTATTATACAATTTTAAAAGTTGTTATTGCTTTATTGTTAGGAATAGTATCAATAACATCTTTCAAAATTGCGTAGAGATATATAGATTTTCATAAAATTAAGGTCAAAGTTCAGTCAAGTTGACCACAAAAGTCAAACAGGGCACATTGAGCTGAGACGGAGGTAGTATTAAATAGATATATGAAAGAGTCAAAAAAAACTCTGGCAAAATATAAGATTAAATTATGGTCACCAAAAATATAATAAGAATATGAGGACTAAAAAAAATTCTCCACAGAAGATTATACATATCCATGCCTTATAAATATGTTTTTATTTCTACTTATATTATTAACAAGAAAAAATTATTTTCTTTGAGTTATTAAAATAAGTGAAATTCTTAAATTAAACCACAAAAATGCTTAAATAGTCATTTGCTACGAATGTAATTCTTACTCCCATTAAGAATAATGATGAAAGAAAAATATATCAACATTTCTTTTAATAGTCAAATAAGACATTTTATGAACTAATAAAATGTGTCAGCTGGTTTTTTATCAAATAAAATAGGCCTCTTTTTTGTGTATATTTTTTTGGGCCTCTTTTGCTTAAAAATGAACTAATAAAATGTGTCGGCTTGTTTTTTTTTCTGAAAAAAATTAGTGATAATTTTGTTTCTATTATTTCTTAAATAATTGCTTAAAAATGAACTAATAAAATGTGTCAGCTGGTTTTTTTTTCTGAAA
Organism: Campanula takesimana; assembly: GCA_026119855.1. NCBI lineage: Eukaryota > Viridiplantae > Streptophyta > Magnoliopsida > Asterales > Campanulaceae > Campanula > Campanula takesimana. The sequence goes on from JAOWBW010000257.1 coordinate 1,200,699, forward strand.
AAAAATTAGTGATAATTTTGTTTCTATTATTTCTTAAATAAAAATAATATATATGTGTATATACGTGTATTTGTGTGTGTGTGTTTGTGTGTGTCTATATATATATATATATATATATATATATATATACACACACACACACACACACACACACACACACACACACACACATATATATATATATATATATATATATATATATATATATATACACACACACATATATATATATATATAGAGACACACACACACACACACACACACACACACACACACATATATATATATATATATATATATATGATGCATAAAAAGCAAGGTACCGGGGTACCTAATCAGTCGGAAACGTGGCGATGGATAATCCTGGACGAACGGACAGACGATCTGCAAAACAAACACCGTTAGGGCGCGAGGGAGTTACCCCCGCGAAAACCCTTCGGTGTGAGAATAAGCATCGTGTATAAAGATGATATAAACCGGAAGGAAAAGCGTATTATAGTATTGAGAGGGTGTTTTGTGTGTACCTTTGTGTGAGGGTTAGGACCCTTATTTATAAATTTGTGGTGGAGTGACCACCAAGAATAGGAGATCCATAGTTGACTGTATTGGGAGACTGAGTCCTTGTATAATTTAGGATCCTTAGCTCGATAGGAGTCCCTTTGTACACAAATCGTAGTAGGATTTTATCCCTTAATATTAGGAGATAATTTATTCCGTTCAGTGGCCCCCAACTTCCTGATTGCATCGTAGTAAGAGAATAAAGTTTAGGTTTCCTTGTAAAAGAGGTCTCCTTGTTAGGTAAGGGTTCTCTGTATCTTAGACTTCGGATTGTAAGAGGAGAGCTGGGCTTAGTCACTGTAAAGTGAGCTAAGTCGGCTTGTACTTACTAACTCGGCTCGTTATAGAGGCCGAGTTGGGTGTGCTGAGATGGTTGAGTAACCATGTTGATTGCTGCAGGCTGAGCCGAGTTGTTTGAGTCGACTTGGCGTAGGCGGATTTGCTATGAATGTGCTTTATACTTTGTCGGTATAAGTGTGGGTAAGCCAGGGATTGTTTTCCTGTCATAGACTGTGACAAGTTGATGAACTCGGTTCTTTTTGTCAAGGGTGTTAGATGTCTTAATCTTAACTCGAATCGGAACCCTGCATGTTGAGTATGACGTGGTCCTGTTAGTTGTTGGAACTAGGCTTTGAATGACGATCTAGGCATTTGTCAGGTAATGCTTAAACCGGGGTCTAGTGTCATGTACTAGTCTCGAATGTCAGAGATGGATGTCTTAATCCACTCGGTTTGTTTCTATGAGCTACTCGGCCTGACTTCGATAGTGTCATGTACCATGTTTGGGCCGAGTGTCTGCTTGTCGTGCCGAGTTGTTGAAACTTCGATCCAAAGTATTGTAGCTAGCTATGAGCTAGGTCTAAGTGAAAGACGAGTAGTCCGATGTCGGTATGATGGTGCTAGCGAGGAGCTAGGCTTTGTAAAAGGCGGGCAGTCTGATGCTCGGTCTGAGAATGCTAGCAAGGAGCTAGGCTTTGTAAAGGTGCTAGCAAGTATCTAGGCTTTGTAAAAGACGAGCAGTCTGATGCTCGGTTTGAGGGTGCTAGAAAGGAGCTAGGATTTATAAAGGTGCTAACAAGGAGCTAGGCTTTGTAAAAGATGAGCAGTCTGATGCTTGGTTTGAGGGTGCTAACAAGGACCTATGCTTTGTAAAGGTGCTAGCAAGGAGCTAGGCTTTGTAAAAGACGAGCAGTCTGATGCTCGGTTTGAGGGTGCTACCAAGGAGCTAGGCTTTGTAAAGGTGCTAGCAAGGAGCTAGGCTTTGTAAAAGATGAGCAGTCTGATGCTTGGTTTGTAAGAACTAACTCATAGCTAGTCTCAAATTGTCGTGGGAACTAGATGTATTAATCTTAACCCAAATTTGAGAGCACTAGCCGACAGAATTAGGTTTTGATTGTAGCCATGTTAGGCTACGTTTGTAGACCGTGGTCGTTCACCGTTATGGCCGTGGCGAGCGTTAGGAGATCGATTTGTAAGAACTAACTCATGGCTAGTCTCAAATTGTCGTGGGAACTAGATGTATTAATCTTAACCCAAATTTGAGAGCACTAGCCGAAAAAATTAGGTTTTGATTGTAGCCGTGTTAGGCTACGTTTGTAGCCCGTGGTCATTCATCGTGATGGCCGTGACGAGCGTTAGGAGCTCGGTTTGTAAGAACTAACTCATGGCTAGTCTCAAATTGTCGTGGGAACTAGATGTATTAATTTTAACCCAAATTTGAGAGCACTAGCTGACAGAATTAGGTTTTGATTGTAGCCGTGTTAGGCTACGTTTGTAGGCCGTGGTCGTTCACCGTTATGGCCGTGACGAGCGTTAGGAGCTCGGTTTGTAAGAACTAACTCATGGCTAGTCTCAAATTGTTGTGGGAACTAGATGTATTAATCTTAACCGAAATTTGAGAGCACTAGCCGACAGAATTAGGTTTTGATTGTTGCCGTGTTAGGCTACGTTTGTAGGCCGTGGTCGTTCACCGTTATGGCCGTGATGAGCGTTAGGAGCTCAGTTTGTAAGAACTAACTCATGGCTAGTCTCAAATTGTCGTGGGAACTGGATGTATTAATCTTAACCAAAATTTGAGAGCACTAGCCGACAGAATTAGGTTTTGATTGTACCCGTGTTAGGCTATGTTTGTAGTCCGTGGTCGTTTACTGTTATGGCCGTGACGAGCGTTAGGAGCTCGGTTTGAGAGTGCTAGCAAGGAGCTAGGCTTTGTAAAAGATGTGTGTATGCAGTTATTCTGTCATTTTTTGTCAAAGTCTTCCTTGGCTCTGGGTTGTAAATCGAACTCTCTGTTTGCTTTATTCTTGTATTAGCTTTTTTGGGTATAGGTATCATAGGGGAAACGCTCGACCCATTTTGGGGTATAGGGGAGATGCTCGACCCATATATAAGAACCATAGAGGAGACGCTCGACCCAGTTTGATCTTTTTATTCTTCAATCTTGGGGACGTTGAAACGGGGATGACTGGTAGTTCAGGTCGTTGCGTTCGCGGTGTTGGATGCTTTTGGAGTCGAGACCGATCTAGATTGGTGATTGGAGTTCGACCACGGTGCCAAAGACAGGTTCGGTCGGTGGAAGTCGGCAAAGCAGATGTTTAGCGACATATAGGAGCAACTGAAGCCTGCCATCGACATTTACCCCAAGATTCGAGGGTACGTAGAGGCGATATCAGGGTCCGTCGTCGGCTAGTCTGAACTTATAGCTCTGCCCGACCGTGGGGAACTACTCCGGCTGAGATCGGCTTGTGGACGAGAGCTGGTTTTGCTTTGATCGAGCTTGATTTTCTTCACATCAATGGACAAACTTGTTCCTTTGTTGGGTTGAGCTGCTGGCTTCTAGTACTTATAATTATCCCCTCTTGCTGTCTTGTTTTTAAAGCTTCATGGTGCTAGACTGTCTTTGCGGGATGGTGACCTTTTTAACCAATTCTTCTTCAACAACCAGGCTGGATATATAGGTCTTCAATTACTTTTAAAGTCCCTGAATGGCCCCCATATTTGTGGTGCTTGACGCAATAGCTCTGCTTCTTTGTTTGCCTCAACATTATTCCCACTTTTAACTTTGTCATCATTTTATGTCAACATGAGAGGATGGATGGTTCTGTTTGTGATTGCTTGCGGGTTGGCCCGTCTTGATCGATCTTGTTAAGGTGAGGTTTCCTACTGCCTTTTCCTCATCAATCTCATGCCGCCGAGGTTATGTTTGGCTCGGCTCAGTTTTCAAGCGTTGTGTAGCTCTTTGCCTCCGACCTATTTGATGAAAGTCTTCAAAGATCATTTGATATTTTTTGCTGTTGTTACACTCAACAATCATTGTGTATTGCTCGTTGAGTAGTAGTGTTGACAGGAGTTAGTAGCCAGTCTTCATGAATCATTACAGCCCCCCACTCCTTATTCTTGATGCTTGTATCGAGGATGAGGGGTAGTCTTTAGTTAGTACGTGAAGTGGTTGTACTTTGATGGATTCATCATTGTGCTCGCAGGCTATTGTTGCCAGGTGATATCCTGTATTTACGGCGGCGTTGCTCGACTTTCTTATGATATCCTGGCGATTCTTAACTATTTGAGGAAAGTCCTGAATGAAGGGTTGGAAATAAGCAACTGGTGTCAACAGCCCGGACGGCTGGAAGTCGGTCTACCATGATCGAGCAAGATGTGAGCAATTCGGATACCAATTTTTGCTTATAGTTTGGCATGTCTTGAGCAAAGTACAAGCAAGTGTTGTCTGACTAGTCATCATATACACTGCCACTTTTCCTCCCCGCCATTTCTTCCATACACGAGTGGTTTAGCTAGTGCGAGTTTTCTGGATTGCTTGTTTATCGACCAGGCTGTCTGATGATTCTCATGAGCAAGTACGACTTCCAGGTGGCCTATTTGAAGATGGCGTGTCGACATGAGTTACTCGGTTTGATCGAGCAATGGTGTATCCTGATAGACTGGACTCTTCTCAGTGCTTGTGTAAACCGATTGAATTGGGTTTTCTCATCTTCCAGTTCAGGCTAATCATTGATTGGGCTGTAATTTTTGTAGGCTCAAGAATAACTGGCTCGACTTTCTCAGGTTATCCATATTGTATCACATCTTGTTCTTCCTTCGGTCAAACGAGCACATCACAGTAAATCAACCTGATGTATTTAATTTTGTGAGCGGTTCACATTTACAGTCAGGCGTGTTTGCTTGACATTGCTCCTAGCCTGTCTACTGTGCTACTGCTGCATGATTTCTCTTGCTCTCTTGTGTGTCTATTTGCTGCTTGTAGGCATTCAGAATGGTCCAGAGTTAAAACACCTAGATCTCTTTGATCGTTCAAAGCTTGTGCCAGCCTTTGCAGGTTGTTTAGGCGGCGGACGACCTGTTCTTTTCATTGTCGAGCTGCTATGTTTGCTTGCCAGGTTGTTAGGCCGGCTCGACCTTGTTGCTAGCTTGAGCATGGGGGTCGGCCCCCTGGCCAAGTTGTGAGCTTTGATGTATGAGCAGTGCGTTTTTCCCTGGGAAATCAAGTGGCTGGTCCATGCTTAAACTTGAGCTTGTTATGAATCCTTAGTTAGTCAGCTTGTCGTGTCCTCTGGTCGAGACCATAGTTTGTGTGCTAGTTCTATTGGTGGCAGGTTGATCTCTCCACATGCTTGCAATTTGCTGTGTGAAGGTTGTTGCTTGCAGACTGATGGTTTGTTGCCATGTCATGTGCTCGATTGTTGACGACGGGCTTTGATATTCATACTGGCTGACTTTTGGTGGTTACATGAGCTATTTAGACTACTTGAGGTCGATCTATTTTGATCGACAGAGATGTGAGCGGTTAGGCTAATTATTTTTTTTTTTTTTAGATCGGCTTGTCTTGAGCAGGGTGCAGGCAGTTCGGATTTTATTTGGAGTGCAGGTAGGTTAGCCTGCTTGAGCGAGTACGGGTTAGTTTTGTTTGACTTTCTCCTGCTACTGAAAAAATACATGTTGCCTCACATCTGCGCGAGGTAAGTCCTCAATGAAGAGGACTTGGTGAATATGTTGCTGCCATGATTGTCGAAAAAAGTCTAGGCAGTGGCGGTGAGGCCCTTCAGGCGAGGTCAGATTTTGTGAGCTTGTTGGTTAGCCTTAGTGCTCGCCCAGATGCTCGTCCCGACTTAGTTTCTCGACAAAGAATGAAAAGGATTAATAATATAAGCAATTACTGTTGGGTTATCTCCATAGAAAGCAGTGTAAAATTGCCAGTTTAGGCATGAACTAATGCACAATTCTTGTTCCCTTGTAAAAGATGGTGAGTAATGGCGAGCATGATTGGTGATATCAACATGTGACTGTATTTTCCAAGTTTAATAAGGAGATTCCCATTTGTATTGGTTCACAGGTGAAATCATGCTATGAAGTGATTGAAAGCAAGACTTGGAGAGAGTACACCTAAAACCGAGACGGGGCTGCTTTGTTGATTTTTGGGGACCTGTCTGCTCGGCTTGGCCGTTACGAGCTTGTTCAGATCGGCATGTCCCCGCTGGCCAAACTTGTCAGGCATTAGTGACTAGCAACTGTCGGCTCGTTAGTTGCGCTCGATTTGTTTACGAGGCTTGCTTAGTTTGCTCGTTATTGTTGTTCGTTGCTCTGCTCATCAGCTCGGACCATGGTGTCTGAACTTGATTGTGAGCTATTTGTAGCGCTAGTAATTCAATCCATTTGCTTCAATGTGAAAGATCAATTGCAGGTAATTTGTTCAACCTGGAGATGGATATGTGAGCCCGGTTTAGGGGCACAAACTCCTTAGCTCGTCTCTCCACATGTCACGTGAGTATCAGTTAGCGTACTGGATTTTGTGCTCGGCTTGTTATTGTGTTCTCTTTCCAACAACGTGATGAGTCTGGTGACTCCCAGAATCGGCCCCTGCGTATTTGACCGCGATGAGATTTGGCCGACCTTGGGGTGGATGATTATCGCTGCTGCTCAAGTGTTGTCCGAGTTGATTTTAAGCTAGCAAGTAAGAGCGCGGTTATAGTATGCTCGTTTTTGTCAATATGCTTCTGCCTCGTGTCAAAGAGATGTGCAACCAGACTATCCATTGCACTCGTCCATAATAAAGGTGCTAATCTATGCTGCTGGTATACACATATTCAGCAATCTCATAATATGAGAGTTAGGATTAATTACAGGAATCATGCTAAAGGCATAATATAAAGCTTATCTATACCCAACATGTATTATTATTATTATTGACTTTGGGGGAATATAGCTTGCTGGTAGGTGGTTTGGATGAACATAGCAATTGATTTGAGGTCATCATGCAATATTCAGTGTTGGGTATGCCCACTTATATCTCAGTTTCAATGTAATAGGATTGATTAGATTTGATTGATCCATCACCTAAGTTTTATTTTATGGACTTTAGACCCACATGTAAGAAGTATTTATACTTCATTTTTTAGGTTGTCCATTGTAATAGAATAGGCTTAGGAATAGGGCAAGAATATCAAGATTCAAGAAAATCACGAGTTTGAGCCAAGTCATGCGCCATGTGCCCAAGCGCCTCACTCACGCGCCGCGCTACGCGCCTCACAGTGCGCTTGCGCCTCTTATGCGCCCGCAAAGTGTAACGCGCCTCTCTTAGCTCACGCGCCTTATAGTGATTTATTCCCTCAGTGATTTATTGAAGATTCAAAGACTTGAAGAGATTCAAACTACGCCAATGATCCAACGGTGATTAAATAAGACGTATGCACCCGCATCTAAGGACACCTGTCCATAACGGTCATATTTGTGTTATGTGTCTAACGGCTATAAAAGGACACATGCTCCACTCAATGAGCGACAGCACATCCGTCCTTTCTCTGACTCACCAAGGATTTCCAACGGCTAGTTTTTGGGGCTCTACTATAAATACACCATAACCTCAACCATTTGAAGTGGCTAAGAATTTCAAGAATTTCTCTCTCAAGCATTTGTTGAAGATTTGAAGATTGCCTTTGTTATTTCCAGAATTCTCAAGAACATCTTCATAACTTCATCCTTAGCCCAGATCCTCAAGCAAAAACACTTTAGTTTTCTTGTGCTCTCAATCTCAAAGATCTAAAGAGCCTTGAATCTAAAATCACACACGCACCTCTTTAAGTTTGATCACTTAGATCTTTCTTTTAGAGATACACCGGTTATTGTCTAGGATTTGTTCTTTCATAGAATATTAGATCTTGAGTTAGTGTATAAGCTCAAAACGATTGTAATTTGTAACACTCTCTCATTATATAAGATCTCCATTAGAAATCCAAGACTAACCATCTTGGTAGAGGACGTAGATCATTTTCCCGATCGAACCTCTCCAAATAGCGCGTACTTACTATCTTGCTATTTCCTTTCAAGTTCATATCATATCTAACTATTTGTTTGTTTATTCATTGTAGATTGATTGATTGAACTGTGTTGTGTTTGTTATATCATTTGCCTTAGTTTATTATTTCACCCACTTTGAGCCAAAATACTTAGAGTGTGTGTGCGCCCCCTTTATCATACTTTGCGCCTATTTACATTACTAAATTCCGCTGTGCATTTCACTCACTCACATAGGCGCATATCATAACGCTTATTTGATAAAGTGCGCATTTGCAATTGAGTTTATCAAGGGTATGAAAAGAATTTTAAAACAGCTATTCACCCCCCCCCCTCTAGCTATTTTTTATACCCTTGTTGCCTTTTGGGACCAACAAGTGGTATCAAAGCAAACACCTTTATAAAACACTTTTTTTTTTCAAGCTTAACAGCTTGGGTGCCGATTCTAAATGGCAAACTCAAAACCTATGGCAACTGCAAACTACACTCACGTTCCGGCCTTTGATGAAGATCATTTTGACGTGTGGAAATTCAGCATATTGACTCATCTCAACTCAATCGACGAAAGGCTCCATGACACCGTAGTTTATGGACCTTATATCCTTATGAAAGCGAATCCAAATCCGCGCACCAATGCTGCTCAACCAACCATCAAGAAACCAAGGGAAGAATGGACTGAGGAAGAAACAAGAAGAGTTGCAAATGATGGCAAAGCAAGAAACATTCTCCTAAGCACTCTAAGCACGGCTATGAAACAACAAGTCATGCATTGTGCTACTGCTAATGAACTATGGGATGCTATTGAAGAGCATATAGAAGGAGATACTGTTTGTAAGGAGAACAAGAAATATGAAGTGCAAAAGAGATTCAACAATTTCTCTCAACTCCCCGGTGAAACCTTAAGACAAACTTATGAACGCTACTGTGAAATTATAAATCTATGTATTTCACTTGGCATGAAGTTTTCAAACAAAGATTTGAATGTCAATTTTCTCCAAGCTTTTGGATCAAGATACCTACATAAATCCAGCGCTCTTAAAGACGCCGGAACTTTGGACGTTTGGACTTTAAGGAACCTTTATGCAAATCTCAAAGTTTATGAGCTCAAACTCCAACGAATCAGTGAAACTGAAGGAAAGTCAAAATCCATAGCAATGGTGGCGCATAGAGAAGAAGCGCATGCGCCTGCGCCGGTTCAAGAAGAGAAAAGTTCTGATCCCAAAATTTCTACCTCTGAGCTACTAGACATGGATGATGAAGACTTCGCTTTATTTGTGAAGAAATTTCAAAAGTTCAGAAAATTCTCAAGACCCGGCTCAAACAGCAAATTTCAAGGATCTACCAGCAGAGCTCTTCCAAAGTTCACGAGGAGCAGTGACTCAAAAAGAAAAGAAGACCTTGTTTGTTTTAATTGCAGGAAACTAGGACATTTTGCTTCAAGCTGCCCAACTTCAAAATTTAAATATATGCAGAAGAAGAGCAGCCATACTCCCAAGTTCACTCCCAAATTCACTCGTCACAAGGGAATGGTTGCTGAAGAAGAATAACCAACAAATGAGCAGAACACTTGGATTGAAACAGACTCAGATGAGAGCGATGAAGATTCTGATGATGGACTCGTTTGTTTGGTGGCAAATGATGATGAAGTTGATACTTATGATTCTGATGATGACTTCTCCAAGGATGTTCCTGATATAAATGTCTTGAATAAACCTATCAAGAAATCTGCAGGTTTTCAAGAAGTAAAAAGGAAGAAAGGACCAACCATCAGCGAGGTCGTTGAACAAGGATTTCTCACTCCTGCTCAAAGCGATGGTGGATTGTTATTCTCACAATGTGATTTATGTGCAAGGAACAAGTTGAGAAAAGGAGCTTACATTAGACCTCAAGTTGAACCTACCGCTCCAATCTCCAAAATCAATGATGATGAAGTGATTGCTGAACAAGAAAAAATGTTTAAAAAGGCTGAAAAGGTAATCACTAGATTTGATAATATGAAGGAAGCTTTAGCACTATCATGTGATGAAATTTCCCAGCTTAAGACCGAGAAATCTCTACTTAAATCTGAACTCACCCTCCTTAAGGAGCAGATAAAGAGTATGACTCCTCTTACTGTTAAAAACACTTTTCTAACAGAACAGAAGTCACTTCTTAAAGTTCAAAACGATGAATTAGTTGCTAAAATTACTGATCTTAAAAAGATTACAAATGAGTGGTCCAATTATCGTGTCACTATGGAGAATATATTTGAGTCCCAAAAAGTCAGTGGTGATAAAAGTGGCTTGGGATTCTCATCAACTAGTGACAACTTTAAATGTGATATCTGTGCTGAAAGAGATAGTGAATTTACAAATCAGCAAACTTTTGAAATTCCAAAGGAAAAACATTCTAATTCAATGGGTAAAGGACAGGAAAAAGTCAAGAGACAAACATTCCATTATGTCTACTCAACGAAGCAATTTGGGAAAGCTAATGGGAAAGATATAGCTACAGATGAATCATCCTCTAGCAAAATCCCTCTTGAAACAAACCGCGCTCCTTCTCCGAGTGCTCATTATGCGCCTAGGAGCCACGCGCCTCATCGCCGTGCGCCTCCTAGATCAAGCGCTCCAAAATTTCAAAAGAAGGATTTTGTTAAGGCTAGTCCATCTGACCCAAAGAAGAATGCTATCCCAAAGAAAAGTAAAGAGTTTGTGAAAACTCATGTGATTGGTGGCTTTCATCATTGTTCCATTTGTGATTGTTCTAGACACAAGGCCGTGGAATGCCTTTTGCGATTCACTCCCAATGCCAAAGGACGTAAAAACCCTAAGGTCAAGCAAGAGTGGGTTGTCAAAAGTTGCTAACCCTAGGACCCAAAAGGAATAAAGGGGACCTGCTTAAATGTCTATATTTCAGGTTCTTTGTTTCATGGCTGGATCTTCAAAAGCTAGAAATTATGAATGGATTCTCGATAGTGGGTGTTCAAGACACATGACTGGAGATGAATCCTTATTAGAAGATGTCCATGAAGAAAGAGGTCCCTCAGTAACGTTTGGTGATAATAACAAAGGTCAAGTTGTTGCATATGGAATGCTCAAGAAAGACAAAGTGTGCATTGAAAGAGTCTCTCTCGTCGAAGGGCTCAAGCACAATTTATTATCCATATCTTAATTCTGCGACAAAGGATTAGAATGCCATTTCACCTCAACTCAATGTCTTATCAAGAATGGCAAAACTGGAGCTACATTACTCACGGGTTATCGTAAGACAAATATTTACATTATTGATTTCCATAGTATGAACTCTAGTACTAATATTTATTTTGTAGCTAAAAGTGTGAGCGAAAATAGTTGGCTGTGGCACAATTAAGTCACTTGAACTTTAAATATCTATCTAAACTCAGCAGGAATAACCTTGTTAAAGGACTTCCCAAGGTTGTTGATCATCATGACAAGAAGTGCGCCGCGTGTCAACTTGGCAAACAACCGAAGAAATCTTTCTCCAGAAAGACCAATCCCTCAACTTCTAAATGTTTGCAACTGCTCCACATTGATCTATTTGGACCAGTCACCACTTCAAGTATTCGAAAGAACAAGTATACTCTAGTTATGGTGGATGATTATTCAAAATATACATGGGTGGAATTGATGATCTCAAAAGAGATTGTTACGACATTTTAACCACCTTATTTCGAATGCTCCAAACCCGAAAAGAAGATGACATCGTTAGTGTTCGATCCGACAATGGAACAGAATTCAAGAACAACGGTGTTGCTCGATATTGCGACGATCATGGGATAGATCACAACTTCTCAACAGCTGGAGTTCCTCAACAAAATGGTGTTGTGGAAAGAAAAAATAGGACGTTGATTGAAGCGGGAAAGACGATGATAGCTGAAGAAAAATTGCCTAAGTACTTTTGGGAAGAAGCTATCAACACAGCATGTTTTACTCAAAACCGTTCCCTCATTAACAAACTTCACAACAAGACTCCGTATGAACTTTGGCGTGGTAGAACTCCCAACATTGCATTCTTCAAGATCTTTGGTTGCAAGTGTTATATCCTCTACAACGGAAAAAACATAGAGATAAATTCGATGCCAAAGTCGACGAAGGTATTTTTGTTGGGTATACCAAACATTCTAAATCTTTTTGCGTTTTTAATAGATCTACATTAGTGATAGTTGAATCTGTACATGTTACATTTGATGAACATTCTCTCCTTGAGCCACATTTGGCTCCAAATGTTGCTGATGATTCTGTTGAGCTTAATGATACAGGTGCTCCTATTTATGTTGCGCCTACTCAAAATCAGAATCTATCAACTCAAGGAAATCCATCCACATCAGTTGCGCCTAACTCCTCATATGGCGCGCCAAATGGATCATCAGCTGCGCCTCACTCACATGTTGCGCCTCTTGATTCCTCTCATGCGCCTATATCTACTGCTGCATCTGGTGTAAACCCAAGTTTCAACTCTACACCAATTCAACCCCCAAATTTTGATGATTTAGAATCTGGTGAAGATGTACCAATTGAAGACCTTCAAGTTACTACGACTCAACCTAACTTACCTCCTGAAATTCGTGAAGTTAGAGGTCACCCAATATATAATATCATTGGTGATCTAAACGTTGGTGTTCGTACAAGGAGAGCTACAAACTTTGATGCATACACTGCTTTTATCTCTCAAATTGAACCGAAGAAGGCTGATGAAGCGCTCCAAGATCCTAATTGGGTTGTTGCTATGCAAGAAGAACTCAATCAATTTGAACGATGTAAGGTTTGGACTCTTGTTCCAAGACCAAATGATCAAGGAGTGATTGGTAGGAAATGGGTGTTCAGAAACAAGATGGATGAGAATGGAACCATCACAAGAAACAAAGCAAGATTGGTTGCACAAGGCTATAGGCAAGAAGAAGGAATTGATTACGATGAAACTTTTGCGCCCGTAGCAAGACTTGAAGCTATCAGATTATTTCTAGCTTACGCTGCTCACAATGACTTCAAGCTATATCAAATGGATGTGAAGAGCGCGTTTCTAAATGGTGAACTCCAAGAACAAGTCTACGTTGCTCAACCACCTGGGTTTGAAGATTCTCAATTTCCAAATCATGTGTTCAAACTCCAGAAAGCTTTGTATGGACTCAAACAAGCACCAAGAGCATGGTACGATACACTATCAAAGTTTCTCATTGAAAAAAGCTTCACTCGCGGTAAAATCGATACAACTCTTTTCATTGCCAAACATAATGGTCATAAATTACTTGTTCAAATTTATGTTGATGATATTATATTTGGTTCTACTAATGAATTGTTGTGCAAGCGCTTTGAGAAACTAATGAAGAGCAAGTTTGAAATGAGCATGATGGGAGAACTCACATTTTTCCTCGGGCTACAAATCAAGCAAATAAATGAAGGCATATTTATCAACCAAGCCAAATACACAAAGGATTTAATCAAGAAATTTGGACTTGAGAACGCTAAAGCATATGATACTCCAATGGCCACCGGCAACAAACTCGACAAAGATTTAAAAGGTAAACGTGTTGATCAAACGCTCTATCGAGGTATGATTGGCTCGCTCCTTTATCTTACTGCTAGTAGGCTCGATATTATGTTTAGTGTTTGTGTTTGCGCTCGTTATCAATCTGACCCGAGAGAAGCGCACTTAATTGCTGTGAAACGTATTATAAGATATCTCTCCGGTACTGTTAACCTTGGACTTTGGTACACCAAAGATTCGAACTTTAAACTTGTAGGTTATTCAGATGCGGATTATGCAGCGTGCACAATTGATAGGAAAATCATAAGTGGCACTTATCATTTCCTCGGATATCGACTTGTGTCATGGGCGAGTAAGAAACAAGCTTCAGTATCTGTCTCAACAACCGAAGCTGAATATATCGCTGCGGGAAGTTGTTGCTGTCAAATACTATGGATGAAGCAGCAATTGGTGGACTATGATATCATTGAAGAAAATTGTCCCATCTACTGCGACAACACTTCAACCATTTCCGTTTTTGAAAATCCTGTCATGCACTCAAAGACCAAGCACATCGACATCAAATATCACTTCCTCAAAGACCACGTGGAGAAAGGCAATATTCATTTGGAACACGTGGGAACCGACTATCAAATCGCCGACATTCTAACGAAAGCACTTGACACGAAACGGTTCATCTTTTTGAGAGGTGAAATGGGTATGCTTGAACTCAACTAAAATTCAATACAGTTTTGTCAATACTAATGATTTTGTTTTAGTGAGTTATGAGTATACTAGGTTTTATATGTTAGATCATTTTCAAAGTTTCAAGGAAACTCTCTGCGCGCCAACTTAAATCCCTGCGCGCCCCATTCTTTGCGCGCCTAGCACTCTTGATTTCCCAAATCCTTACGCGCGCCTAGAAAAGATCATGCGCCCCTCATGCGCCCATTTATGATCGCGGCTCAATCAATGCTCAAAATTTATTATTTCAATGATTGATCGCATTCAATTTTCACAAGTACCAGGTAAGTTATTCTGATCATTTATTATAGGAATTTTTATCTTTTGACATTCCCATAATTGTTCAAGGGTACTTGTGCAATTAATTTTCCCTCGTTTTACGTTTTTCGAAAAAAATTATTTTCTGGGGATATATTTCTTGCGCCCCAAACTTACACCAAAACAGATGTTTTTGGAGTTTGTGCAAAAATTTAGTCATAATTGTTCATACACTTATGAGAGAAGTGGGACAATTTTTCTTTACCCAAAATGTCACATCAGTGTACTTTGGGTCATTCAGCATTTATTACCTATCAAATCCTTAAAATCCCTCATAAATGCGCCGTCCTTCTTTGCCATGATGAGCCAAAATTTTGTTTTCCTCATTAATGCCCATCCCTTCAACTTCTCATCTTTTTAAATTTTAACCCTATTATTTTCATATTTGTGCAATTTTTTAAACCAAACCTATATATATATATTCTTTCTCCCTCCTCTCACATCACCAACTCTAAACCGCCTCTACTCTATCTCTTCTCTCCCAGTTTCTCTCTCTCTCTACTCATCATCTCTCTTTCTCTCTCTTTCTCTATACTTTCTCCACTTTTCTCTTCATTTTATCTTCTATATATACTTTTATGGGTCCTAAGAAGGCTTCTAAATCAACCCAGGACGAAATGGTATGAATTCTCAACCCTTAAACTCCTTAATTTTCTGATTTTTTTTTTCTTTTCGTCATATTCTGTTCTGGGTTCGTACTTTTTTAAAACCCGAAAACCCTTTTTCTTGATAAATCTTGTTTCGATTCTCCGTTTTCAAAATTGTTTGTTACGTTATGTTCGTTTTGTGATTTAAAATCTTTTAAACTAAACTTTTCGACGATCAATGCACTATATTTTGCGAATCTGAAAATCTTAGAGTTTTTACTCTTCAAATTTTCGGATCTTTGAATCCATTTTCTGGATTTGTTGTTGATTTTTACTTGTTTTGATTTACATATTTGTTATCCTCGTCTCCGTGTCGTCGTTTTTATATATTGTATACTTGATTTGGTGAAGTTTCACGAATTATGTGTTCTTGGTGTTCTTGATGTTCTTCAAGTACTCAAGCATGTTCTTCGTGTTCTTCGTTATTTTTTCATGACTTGGGTTTCAAAATTTTCAAAACTTTTTTTTCAAAATTTTCATGTTTTGATCCTTATTACTTGCATATGCATGTTTGATATGTGTTTGTGTGTTTTTTTTTACTTAGTATGAATTTCACATAGATATGCGCCTAAGTGTTAATTTATGCGCCTAGTTGGTTATGCGCCCTATGACCTTATGCGCCTTCCTTGATTCATGCGCCCAATAATTGTATGCGCCCTATGCAAATACAAATGTGATGCACCTCAATCAACTTATGCGCCTAAAGCCATTATGCGCCTAAACATTTTATGCGCCTAAATTTTACTTAGTCAAATTTTTATGTTTAATTTTTCCTTAGTATTTTTTTCATAGAACCATGATATGCGCCTCGTATTTGTATGCGCCTACAACATATATGAGCCTAATAATAGTATGCGCATACTATCTTTATGTGCCTATATATTGTCCTGCGCCTACTCTATACTTAGCTCATTTTATGATTCTATGCGCCCGATACACTCCTAACTTAAATCATTGTTATGTTTTTCAAGATCCAGCAAATTTCAGACCTGGTGAAACATTTAATCTCACTGAGCTATCTGCAGTCCAAATTGGCGTTGATATTATGGACTTTATCAGACAAGCTGGTCTTCTGCCTCTATTTACTTTGGAGCAACCTTTCTACTCACCGCTCCTCGTGGATGAATTCTTCTCAACTGCTGCTCTCGTGGAAACTCCTGCTGATGGATATGTGCGCTACAGGATATGCGCCACTGTTCAGAACGTTGCTATAAATATCTCCACTGGCACTCTCAAGAATATCATCAACTTCAACACAACTGGCCCTCTGAGTGTAGCTGGTAAAATCAATACCTATCCTGCTGCTGCGCAGAATCTTATGGCAAGAACCCATCTCAACATTCCTACTCTGCAGAATAACATCAAATCTGTTGAAATAAGGGATGGTAGTGATTTACTGGTGCATATCGCGCATTTGGTGGGGACTTCCCTTATTTTCAAGATGGGAAATGTGAACAGATTCACAATGGAGCAGTGGGAATATACTGCAGCTATTATGGGAAACACAATCCTCAACTGGCCCCAAATCTTATTCAAAACTTTGTCGGACCAGATTGATAAGTACAACAAGAACAAGGCTGATGGGAAGACGAAGTTCAAAACTCACTGCCATATACTCACGAAGATATTTCTCACTTATCCTGCTCTTGCTAATTTCCTCGCTCAGAACCCAGCTTATCAAACCACTGACGTTCCCATCTTTGGGAAAGACAGTTTGGTTATGAAAAGGCACAGGAAGCGCATGGCTAACCGCGCGCCAAGAGTTAAAGGAGATCAGTTGGTTGATGAAGCCACTGAGTCTGATGAAGATGCAGATGGCGCAGATCAAGATGCAGATGGCGCAGAAGATGGCGCAGATATTGAAGCAGCACCTCGCGCAGAACCAACAGTTGTTCCAGGCACAGAAAAGGGCAAAGGAAAAGGGGTTGCTGAAGGAACAAGCGACCTCCTAAGCGCCCAAAATCTGAAACAGAAGAAGAGAAAGAACTTAAACGCGCTAAGGAAGCCAGTAGACTGGAAGCGCAGAAGAAAAGGGATAAAGACTACAGATTGAAACAGGATGCTGATTTATCCAAGTCTAAAAGGCGCAAAGGCACAGAGTCTAGCGCTGATGTACGCGCGCCCACTCCAAATACGCCTCCTATTGTTCGTGCGCCTCCATCAAAGCCTTCTGCTCAGAGCCACTCTCTGCTGAGCGCCAAGCACTCAAAAATAGGCTATCTGATGAACTTTTTGGTGACTTAAGTGATGATCCAGTTCAGGGGGAGCCAGAGCCCTTGACTAGGCGCAAGATCCCTTCTGCGCCCCCAACTATTTCAGTTGAGCCTACTTCAAGTGATGAATATCTACCTTCACCTCCTGCGCCCCATACATCTCCTGCGCCTCCTCCTCCCACTCCTGACATGAGTATAATTATTTCAATGCTACAGCAACTTCAGCAAGGTCAAGTTCACATTAATTCTCAGATGGAGCTTCATACTTCTATGCTTACTCAGCAAGCTGATGAGATGGCACGCATAGATGCGAATATCAAGGATAAACATTTCCTTACTCCTCAACAGTGGAATGATGCTATAGATCAAATGAATGAACTTTTCAAAGGCACTCTTGCTTCCCTTCATGAGCGCATAGATGGTGGCATCAAACTCACTGATGGCCAAGATTTCATTAACGCCATAAGGGAGGTAGAGTTGAATATAGCGGGTGATATAAGGAAGCTGTTTGAGATGGTGGCTGGAGATAGCCAAAAATTATTGAGTGTTGTTGATAAACTCAAAGAAGTTAAGGATGAACTAGAAATCCTAGGTTTAACTGTTTATGGTGCTGATCCTGGCATAGAACCCAAAGCTCCTGAATCCCATGCGCCTTCAGCTCTTGAAACTCCTGCGCCCTCTTCCAGCTCTGCTCCTGGCGCACATTTTGACATTAATTTACTGCTCTCAAAGATTGAAGTTTTGAAGGAATTAGTTGTCACTCACTTCAATGCCGCGCATTCCAGTGCAGACAGGTGCACAGATAGAGTTTCCGCTGATATTCTCACTGCCCAAGCTGCTGCTGAAGCTAACTTCCAAGCCTTCACTGAAAACTTTTCACAACAGCAATCTATCACTCAGCGCACCATTAATGAGTATCAAAATATCAATGTTGGTCATTTGCGCTACATTAGAGATGGTGTCACTGATAATCACGGTGTTATAAACCGTTGTCACCAACTCTCCAAACAAATTCAGTGCTCTGTTTCTGAAATAGAAGAAGGGTTGAAGGATGACGACGCGCCTCCTTCCAACCCTTAGTTTATGTTTTTGTTTGTAAGTTAGAACTTTTTTTTGTGATTAGAAACTTTTTATTAGTGATTTAGTGCTTACATGTTTTAGCACCTTTTGTTTTTGTTCTGTTAAATACTTGTACTCTGTAACTCTTACACTTTGAGTATTAATGAGAACAAAACATCACTTTTGTTTCAAAACTTGTTCACTCAAACTTCTTGTTTGTAGAACACCGAATGTTGTTTTAAATCATATGCATCATACTTGAACTGCTTCATATTTCATGCATTGAGTTTAAACTTTGTTTAAACATATTTCAAAACTAAAACTCATATATCAATTTGAATGTGTTATAAACTGTTATTTCTATCATTCCATTTGTAATGTTTTATCCTTATTGGAATAGATTAGAAATCTATATCTTGGACTAGTATGTGCATTAACTTGAGACATGATTTACCAATTTCATTTATTTAGACATGTTATTATCAAGTATAATGTTTGTCCCTGATATAGTAGGTAATGGCATCAATCAAATAGGGGGAGATTGTTGGGTATGCCCACTTATATCTCAGTTTCAATGTAATAGGATTGATTAGATTTGATTGATCCATCACCTAAGTTTTATTTCATGGACTTTAGACCCACATGTAAGAAGTATTTATACTTCATTTTTTAGGTTGTCCATTGTAATAGAATAGGCTTAGGAATAGGGCAAGAATATAAAGATTCAAGAAAATCACGAGTTTGAGCCAAGTCATGCGCCATGCGCCCAAGCGCCTCACTCACGCGCCGCGCCGCGCTATGCGCCTCACAGTGCGCTTGCCCCTCTTATGCGCCCGCAAAGTGTATTGCGCCTCTCTTAGCTCACGTGCCTTATAGTGATTTATTCACTCAGTGATTTATTGAAGATTTAAAGACTTGAAGAGATTCAAACTACGCCAATGATCCAACGGTGATTAAATAACACGTATGCACCCGCATCTAAGGACACCTGTCCATAACGGTCATATTTGTGTTATGTGTCTAACGGCTATAAAAGGACACGTGCTCCACTCAATGAGCGACAGCACATCCGTCCTTTCTCTGACTCACCAAGGATTTCCAACGGCTAGTTTTTGGGGCTCTACTATAAATACCCCATAACTTCAACCATTTGAAGTGGCTAAGAATTTCAAGAATTTCTCTCTCAAGCATTTGTTGAAGATTTGAAGATTGCCTTTGTTATTTCCAGAATTCTCAAGAACATCTTCATAACTTCATCCTTAGCCCAGATCCTCAAGCAAAAACACTTTAGTTTTCTTGTGCTCTCAATCTCAAAGATCTAAAGAGCCTTTAATCTAAAATCACACACGCACCTCTTTAAGTTTGATCACTTTGATCTTTCTTTTAGAGATACACCGGTTATTGTCTAGGATTTGTTCTTTCATAGAATATTAGATCTTGAGTTAGTGTATAAGCTCAAAATGATTGTAATTTGTAACACTCTCTCATTATATAAGATCTCCATTAGAAATCCAAGACTAACCATCTTGGTAGAGGACGTAGATCATTTTCCCGATCGAACCTCTCCAAATAGCGCGTACTTACTATCTTGCTATTTCCTTTCAAGTTCATATCATATCTAACTATTTGTTTGTTTATTCATTATAGATTGATTGATTGAACTGTGTTGTGTTTGTTATATCATTTGCCTTAGTTTCTTATTTCACCCACTTTGAGCCAAAATACTTAGAGTGTGTGTGCGCCCCCTTTATCATACTTTGCGCCTATTTACATTACTAAATTCCGCTGTGCATTTCACTCACTCACATAGGCGCATATCATAACGCTTATTTGATAAAGTGCGCATTTTCAATTGAGTTTATCAAGGGTATGAAAAGAATTTTAAAACAGCTATTCACCCCCCTCTAGCTATTTTTCATACCCTTGTTGCCCTTTGGGACCAACATTCAGTTTATTTGATTCTATACAGCATATCAGATTGAGATGATACTGAGCAATCAAACAAATAATGGAGAGAGTGCATCTGGTGAGCATGAAGCAATTGATGCTCTTATTAATTCAAGAGGCGATCTTTCCGTCTGCTGATTGACGGCCTGATTCTTTTATCTCGAGCAAAATTAATAGCTGCTAGCTAGTCTTCCCTTGGTAAAAAAAAGACTTATGTTGAGGTCTGAGCTTTTAATTGAAGTCGAGTTGTCAACTAATCGTCCTCTGCCACTTTTGGTGTTTCGATTAGAATCAATGAGAAGCATCATGCCATCTGAGATCTAATGTGTGAAACGTTCTTCGAGACTTGAGCCGCGGTTGAGGGCGGTTCGGCCGAGATGGATATTGGACTGATGAGAGTAGATGTCTGTCTTGGTTTGGTGAAGCCTTTCAAGGTCCTCTGAAGATTGGTAACAGCTCGCTGACTATGCTACCTCGTAATTTGTTCGGGCCAGGTCCCTATTATTTTAGGAGGATTTATTTGACATCCGTTATCTGGGAGCAGATTTTAGGCGCTCATCATTGGGTCTCCATTATTCAGATCTATCTATTAATCTTGGAGGGAAGGGATAGCCAATCAATTCGCCTGTTTAAGGCCACCAGTGTCGAGGGAACACCATTCACGTGATTGGCGGCTTTTTGTAAAATCTGTTCTTCTTTTGAGCTCCCAAATTGAATATCCCTGGGAACGATTGAAGGTGGCTGATCATGAGATATCCGAGTAGAACTAAAATTTTCCATTGTCGTGTTCATCGTTCGTCATTCGCCATGTTTTCGTTCCCGGGAATGGAACCAAACTGATTATGCATAAAAAATACGTTACCGGGGTACCTAATCAGTCGGGAACATGATGATGGATAATCCTGGACGAACGGACGGACGATCTGCAAAACAAACACCGTTAGGGCGCGAGGGAGTTACCCCCGCGAAAACCCTCCGGTGTGAGAATAAGCATCGTGTATAAAGATGATATAAACCGGAAGGAAAAGCGTATTATAGTATTGAGAGGGTGTTTTGTGTGTACCTTTGTGTGAGGGTTAGGACCCTTATTTATAAATTTGTGGTGGAGTGACCACCAAGAATAGGAGATCCATAGTTGACTTGTATTGGGAGACTGAGTCCTTGTATAATTTAGGATCCTTAGCTCGATAGGAGTCCCTTTGTACACAAATCTTAGTAGGATTTTATCCCTTAATATTAGGAGATAATTTATTCCGTTCAATATATATATATTTTTTATTTTTTTAAGAGGATCGATAGTAGTTCCCCACTTACCCCCTTATAATAATGATGTCCTAGGAGGCATGGGAAGGGATCGAACCTGAGACCTCACACATTGTGAAAACCTAAATATCGTGAGAACCGTGAGAACTTAATGTATCCAATGGTTCACTTGGATACATTGGATACATTACTTGGATACATTAGGTAAAAACTAATGTATCCAAGTTCTCACGGTTCTCACGATATTTAGGTTCTCATTTGAGCACACACACACACACACATATATATCTATATATATATATATATATATATATATATATATATATATATATATACTATAAAAATTTTGGGCCCCTCTCCGGCCAAGGGCCCTGGGCGGGCGCCCCACTTGTCCCCCCTTGGGCTGGCCCTGAAGGCATGCTGGGATAACATCAATGTGAGAGAGAACATACTTTGTCAGCTTAGAGATTAATAGCCCAGGGGATTTTTCATCTTCCCAAAGTGAGTGTCATTTCCTAAAATAATGACAAAGCATTTTTATTATTTCTTCCACATATTCTCTCTCTCCAACTTTATTTTTATACACACAATACCAAACAACTTACTATTTCATACCCTGCTTTCTCTCTTACCTCACTTTTTATAATCATAACACTTACATCAATTTCCCCATTTTTTAATCTTCATGCAAATAGAATGGTGGACACTTACTCTGTGGCGGAGGAAGCATTAATTAAAAGAAAGAAGAAACTGCTACTAATGAAGTACAGACAAAATGGAAAAAGAAACCCAGTTTGCTGCTAATTAAGCTACAAATCTCTATCTATATATATTAATGTTGGCCAAAAGAGTTATGGTATTGACATGTGGACAAACAATGGAGAAAGCTTGCATTTGGAGAAGCCACATCAACAAGAGGAAGACTTGTGTGAGACGGTCTCACACGGTGAGACGGATCTTGTTGAGAGAGGAAATGGGTTTACCTATCCCTGCCCATAAGGGGGCAAACCATTTACTCTCTCATCAAGATCCGTCTCACGTGTGAGACCGTCTCACACAAGTTTTTTTCCATCAACAATAAACTAATAAATTAGAGACTTTTCATTTTCTTTTCATTAGCTAATACTACTAGCTAATAATAATAGTTACTATAAAGGGTAACTATAATAGTTAACTATTATAGTAACTATTACTATTATTAGTAATAGTTAACTATAATAGTTAACCATTATAGTTAATGTTGGTCCCAGAGGGCAACAAGGGTATAGAACCGCTAGAGGGGGGGTGAATAGCGGTCCAAAACTTTTTCAAAAATACCCTTAAAATCAACCGAGTACTTATCAGTTTGGCCAACTGCGGTTCAAAGCACAAGAACCGAACTGATAAAATGCACAGCGGAGTTTGCGGTTTGGCCAAATAGGATAGTTAAAGAGTTGGGCGGTTTGACTCAGGTTGAGAAAACACTATGATGCAACTGAATAGTTAAACTTAAAGTTCAAAGGAAAACACAATTCATCTTTCAAGTCATTTCGTATATGGAGACAAGTTAAAGACCACAAACAAGAAAGATAAATAACAAGAAAGAAAATAAAGATCTAACACACAAATGGAAGAGGTTCGTTCTTAAATGAACTATGTCCTCTACCTAGATGGTTAGTCTAGGATTTTCTAATAGCTATGAGACTTGTATTAATTTAGAGGAGGTTTTACAAGATGAATCTAAACTCTAAACAATAAGTCTAACCTAAGCTATAACAACAACCGGTGTTTTCGAAGTATATAATCTATGTGATCATATAAATCGGGTGTGTGTGTGGAAAGAAATCAAATTATCTAAGTATCTAAATGATGGTTGAGAAAATGGAAGTCTTTCGGTGTAAAGGCTGAGTATGAAAGGTTGTTAGGCTTGAAGCTTTGATGAAAAAAACGGGGTTTGCTAAGGAGATGGTTTGAAGATATGAATATCTGGGTTTGAATCTTCAAAGAAAACTTGAACACTTGGGAATGAATCTCTTGAAGCTCAGCAACCTTCATTGTTGAGAAATGAAGGCTATTTATAGGCAGTGCACCCTTGTGACCGTTGGGTAAAGATTTGAATCAAATCTAAAGGGTACAGTGCTGTCGAATTCCCATTGGTTGAGCTGTCATTATCGTCCTTGATTTTGTCTTGTAGTCCTAGGTAGTTGTAGCACCACTACCTGACATCCGTCCTTTGTTGCAGAAAGGACTAACGGTAAACAATTCAAATTGCTTGGACAAGACCGACATTCCTTGCAGTAACTCCAAGTTTAACTTAGAGTTAGTTTGACAAGACATAAAATATTCCTTTACGGTTGAAAAGAGAATATTTGTCTAAGGAATAAATGACATTTCTTTAATTCTTGAATAACTGCACTGCGGTTCCACCAGGCATAGGAGCGGTTTGAAGGATGAACTTGATGTGCGGTTTCATCAAAGCCACATACTGCGGTTTGATGAGGGACTTAGGGTTCCATGCTGGCGGCTCAAAGATGACGGCTTGAGACACCAAACCGCGAGGAGTAAAACCGAACTATACTCATCCTAGACAAACAAAAAACTAGAAATGGACTTATCTAAAAATTGAAGTAAAACTTCATTACATGCGGTCCTAAAGTCCATAAAGAGACACGTGGCATGGATCAATCAAATTAAGGTGGTGTACTAACAATGAATCCTAACAATCTCCCCCTATTTGATTGATGCCATTACCACACTATGATAATAGCAAAACATTGTACTTGGTAAAAACATGTCCGAAATAAATTTCATGAAATTGCATGTCCCAAGTCAATGCACACACTATGCTAGATCATAGATTTCTAATCTATCAAAAAAATTAAAAAAAAGGAATAGATAGAAGAGAAATTCATTTAGATGCATATAAAATGATGTGATTTTGAAAATCAGATATGCATGTTTAAACTGAATGTTTAAAACAAAATGCACTTAAAAATATTTTCATGATGAAATATAGTGCATGAGGTTTTGAAAATGCAAGCATTGTTTCACAAACAAGCAGTTTGAATAAACAAAGTTTTTAAAATAGAATGCTATGCAATCATTCTCATTATAATTCAATCATAAAGGTTTTGAACTTACAATGTAGTGAATTATAAGGAAATCAAAAAGACTAAGAAAATGAAATCTAGTCTATTTCATCACCGGCGGCAGGAGCTATCACTTCTTCATTTTCTTCAACATTTGCCTGCGCGGCTTGATTATCAACAGCAGCTTGATCTGGGGTGGCTTGATCAACATTGGCATTGTCGGTTGGAACAGTATTTCCTGAACTGGAGGCATGAGCAGTTTCAACAACCAAATCTGCTGCACGAAGCCGAACCACAGTAGGTTCGTTGATTCTAGTTTCAATAGCAGCAGTTTGTCGGACTAATCTGTCGGTTCTAAGCATTAAGTGCTTAGTGCTGTCAAAAGAATGTTGAGCCAGAATGTCAAGCTTTTCTTCTATAGAGTCCATCCTGGTTTCAACTTCTTGCTGCTTTAAGGAGTAGATCTCATGATTGGTTTTGACCATATCTTAAAGTACAACTTGATTTTTTAGAACTCCTTTCAGCATCTTTTTTATCTCAAAAATATCATTCACTCTCTCCCCCTTAATGGCATCAAGATCAGACTGAATAGTGAGGAGATGAGTGTCAAACTGAGAAGTCGCGGCTTGCTGATGAAACTGAATGTGTCTAACCGCATCTATCAAATCAGCGGTTGAGGCATGAAGAGGCAGAATTGGATAAGATTGAAATGAAGGAGGGGGCTCATCAGAAGGAGTATAATCAGGCATAGGTTCATCATCATCATCATCATCATCAGAGATGGAGATGGCATCATCAGAATGATGGGAAGGGGAGGAATGCAGTTTTGCCTTGCCTTTCAAAAGAATATGGGCCTCATCTAATGATTGACCCATAGACATCCTAAGTGTGGTTTCAAATTCTATGGGGTCCAAAGGAAGAGAAAAATAATAAAGAACAATGTCGATTTGAGAAGGAGTAGGAACAGGATAACGCAAAAAATAATCAAGGAGGAATATAGAAGGTGAAGGAACAATGAATAGGCGGTATAGGTTTGGAATGCAATGACAGTTAAAGTATAGAAAGAATTGGGAGGCAAGAGAAGGATCCAAGAGAACCTGATAGGCGATTTCAGCAATGATCTGATCTGCAACAGAGATAATGATTTTATCAACAACTGCTTCCATATCATCCTTGGGAAAAATTGCATAAGGATTGGGGCGGCCAGCCTTCAAAAATCTGTCTTCGGCTTTGGCGGCGGCACAGGCACGAGCTCCAGCCCTTCTTTCCCTTGAAGTTTCAGATTTGAACCGCTTCAAATAGAAATCCAGTTCTGCAGCACCCTTCCTTTTTCTTGTCTTCGGTTTTATGAAAGAAACCGATGAAGGAGCCGAAGGAGATAGCGGTTGAACCGAAGAGGATGGATGAAGCGGAGATGGTAGAACCGCTGCAGCATACGGTAAGTCTAGAGATGAAGGACTGGATCCTGGTTGAACTGGAGATGACTAAACCGGAGATAGAGTGTGCTCTGGTGAGTCAAACTTCAATTTTCATTTAAGTGTAGGAGGAGAAACCTCAATCAACATTGGGTCTATGCCTGCTTTCCTCATTTCTGCCCTTTCTCTTAATTCCTTTGCAAATGACCCTTCTAGAGGTGAGTGATCTTTCTTGTCATATGCCTTAGAGAAGTCCACTGCACCTGGAGGTCTTGACTCCCAGTGTTCTACATGATCATATTTCTTGATCAACTTCCTCCTTTTCTTTGGCGGTTGAACCTCAAGAATTTCAACATCTTGCTCAGGTTCATTTGCCTCAGACATGTCAGTCTGCTCAGGCACAGCCGCAGCCTCAGACACTACTGTCTGCTCAGACTGAACCGCAGCCTCAGAATCTTCGGTCTGCTCAAGCTCGATTTGAGTACAAGGTTTAAGGTTGGGAAAGACTTGATAAATCTTAGCCAACTGTTCTTCAGAGAACTGAACAGATGACGGTTTAGAAGTTGAAGGTTTAGGAGGAGAGGAGATAGGGAGGAAAAGATGAGGTGAAGGAATGAGTTCTAGAATAGATTTGGCTTTGGCAGCTTTGAGAGAGGAGGCATCCATTGCAAAGTTAAAGGATTTCTCCACATTCTGATGTAATGGAGAGAGAGGTTTAATTTGAGGTTTGGGAATTAGAGGTTTTGAAAAGGTAGAGGAAAGTTTGATTGGTGGGAATGAAGATGAAGATGATGAAGGTTTAGAGAGCGGTTTGGATGAGGGTTTAGAGGGAGGTTTGGCTAGGTCTGCCTTTGTAATAACTTGAGGAATTCTAACACCACCTTTCCTTTTTCTTGAATGAGCGGTTTCCCTGGGTTGAGCCGCAGGTCTAGGCCTTGCTGTTGGCTCCCCCTCAGCCGCTTGCTCCCCCTCAGCCTGTACCGACTTAACCCCATTTTATTCAGAGTAGCAGTCTGACCTTCATTTCTTAACATCGTAGCATGGGCCTGATCAGCAATGGCACCAGCATACGGTTTTCCATACTTATTGAGCCGAGCCTCAGGAAAAGGTCCACGTTCGGCTTCATGAAGAGGGTCTTCATTCCAAATTGCCTGTGCAAACCGCCATCCATGAGAGGTTCTGAAAGTATCAAACTTTGATAACCCAAAAATTGACTTCTCCACTGGATCTAACAAATACTCGTTGTTTTCAGTAGAGAACTTGAATATGTCAATATCTTGGTGTAGGAACTTGGTTAGTAGCCTGCAATGAGTCCTAATCTTGGACTTCCCATCGGCTCTAGCAGCAGATAGGCGGTTTAAGGCGTTGATCATCTCTTTCATTACAACCCTGGGCCATTGCAGTTTCTTCCCTTTGAGAATGGCCATACAATAGGCATACTGTTTAGAGGTAAAGTTGTTGTGGTTTCCATTCTTGCACATCACTCCAGAATCCACTAATTCACACAAATGGGCCATCACTTCTCTAAAATCCTTCTTGGAGGAATTCTTGGTGGAGAATGAATTAACTCCAATCAACTCCATAGTTGTACTGCTTAGAAGCTCCGGTTTTATCCCCATAACACCAGAGTTCTCAAGACCAACCAAAACTGCAATCTTTGAAGCAGTTAAGATCACATCCTTGTTACAGACCTTGGACTTGATGGCATCTTCAAATTTCACTTCTCCAGTTTCTAGATCTCTGATAGGTTCTCCCCTTACATCCAGCAAAGCAGCATTTGTAGCAATCCCATTCTCGAAGAATTCAGCACAAATGATAGTAACAAACTGGGGTTCATCCAAGAGAAATAAAGGGAGTAGCTTTGCATCTTCAAGTAGCTTGAGGATTTTCCTTCCAACTGCATCTTGTTTGATTTCTTCTACTAGTATCCTAGAACTGGGTATGAAGTTTGATGGGTCCTGAAAAACAATATTCTAAGTTAGAAATAGTTTGAAGAATGACAGTTTGAAACCTTAAGCAAACCGCGGTTCATACCAATTAATTAAACCGAGCGGTTCAATCAAATGAATAAACAAAGAGGTTTGAATGAGACTTACAAAATGTAACAAGTAATTCTAACAATGAAAAATGCGGTCTAAGAAAAGTAAGGGTAAAAGAGTAAAAACATAAAAGTAAATGAACAGTAAAAATAAAATGGATCAAAGAGGGAAAAGTTTGAAAAAGAGTTTGAATGCACGAAGAACAGAGTATGAACATGCAAAACAAAATCTTAACCAAAATATGAAAGAATTGTATCAAAACGATCACAAAGGGCAGATTCTAACAAAGTTCTAAATAAACTAAGACAAATAACATCACTAGAGCCCAGAATCTGCAAAAATACGCAAGAACACCAAATAACCCCAAAATCGATTTTGCTCAAAAATTGAACACGAATCACAAAATCAAGCATATAAACAGTATAAGTAAGTAAATGCGAGTTAAGTCCAACCAAAAAATCGAAGAAAAAGCACAAAAGATCAAAGAATATGAACAAGCTTTTTCAAGCAACAATGGCGGATAAGAAAAAATATTGAGTTAGGGTTCAGAAATTCATACCATATCGGGGTTAGATGGTTTGAACGATGTAGAAGTAGAAGCAAGATCAACGGTTTTCTTTGGTGCCATTTCAAAAATCGTTTAAGTATGAAATTTTAGAGTGAGAACAGAGAGTGTGCAGAGAGAGTGCAGAGGAGAGAGAAAGAGATTTTGCTAAAAAGAGTAAGAAGGTAAAAAGTTAAATTAAAATTTAGTTTGTCTTTTATACTCAATTAGCCACCTCAGGTAGTGGAGCGGCCATGACGGCTGAGGAAAACTTAACCGTCAGCGTACCTCTCGATTCGCATTAAATGCAGCAGAGATAATTGCACAAAGGTCCTTAAAGAATGTAGTGACATAAAGTAGGGACTAAATTGCAATTAACCATACCTGAGTGGTTTGAGTAAACCGACTTACCTTTTCCTCATTATCGGTTTTGATGAAACCGATACCTCTCAGATTCGTCTTCGGTTTCATTAGATCAAACCGAGTCTTTTCTTTCACGCTCCGGTTTGGATCAAACTGAATATATTCTTCTTGACTATTCGGTTTGAGTGGAATCTTCAGCCGAACCTTTATTGTTGCGGTTTAATGTTTGATAGAACCGCAAGCTATTTGCTTTTTTTTAGAAGAGCCAAAATACTTTATTATTAGAACAAGAACCTTGAATTTTTAAGCGGTTTGGTGAGGATATCAGCAATTTGATCATCGGTTCCCACCTTTGCTAAAATAATATTCTTCTTTTCAACATGATCTTTGAGGAAATGATATCTTACAATGTGCTTTGTCTTTGAATGTTGAACTGGATTGTTGGAGATAGAAATTGCTGCAGTACTATCACAGTAGATAGGGCAATTCTTTTCAAATACTTCATAGTCTTCCAACTGCTGTTTCATCTAGAGAATTTGAGAGCAACAGCTTCCAGCCGCTATGTATTCAGCTTCAGCGGTTGAGACTGAAACCGATGCTTGTTTGTTGCTGGACCATGGTACAAGCCGAGATCCAAGGAACTGACATGTACCACTAGTGCTCTTTCTATCAATCTTACATGCTACAAAGTCAGCATCTGAATAACCTAACAAATCAAATGAAGATTCTTTGGAGTACCAAAGTCCAAGGTTAACAGAGCCACATAAATATCTAATAATACGTTTAACAGCTATAAGATGAGATTCTTTAGGGTCAGCTTGAAATCTAGCACAAACACACACACTGAACATTATATCTGGCCTACTTGCAGTTAAGTAAAGAAGAGAGCCAATCATACCTCGGTAGAGTGTCTGATTCACTTTCTTACCTTGTTCATATCGATCCAAACTGCAGGCCTTTTGCATTGGGGTATCAACTGGCTTAGCGGTTTCAAGCTCAAATTTTTTGATCAAGTCTTTGGTGTATTTGGCTTGGTTGATAAAGATTCCATCATGACATTGCTTGATTTGGAGTCCAAGAAAGAATGTCAACTCTCCCATCATACTCATCTCAAATTTACCTTTCATAAGCTTCTCAAACTTAACACACATAGTTTTATTAGTAAAACCGAAAATAATATCAGCAACATATATTTGAACTAATAATGAATGACCTTTGTGTTTAGCAATAAATAAGGTAGTATCAATTTTACCTCGAGAGAAGCCTTGCTCAATAAGAAAATTAGATAGAGTGTCATACCATGCTTTTGGAGCTTGTTTGAGTCCATACAAGGCCTTCTTGAGCTTGAAGACATGATTAGGATATTTGTTGTCTTCAAATCCGGGCGGTTGAGCTACATAAACTTCTTCTTGTAGTTCACCATTCAGAAATGCACTCTTCACATCCATTTGATATAACTTGAATTTCATGAAGGAGGCATAGGCCAGGAACAATCTAATGGCTTCAAGTCTAGCTACAGGGGCAAAGGTTTCATCATAATCAATCCCTTCTTCTTGCCTATAACCTTGAGCAACCAACCTTGCTTTGTTTTTAGTTATAGTACCATTTTCATCCATCTTGTTTCTGTATACCCATTTTGTTCCAATTAAAGTGTAATCTCTGGACCTTGGAACTAGAGTCCAAACTCTGCATCTTTCAAACTGATTGAGCTCTTCTTGCATTGCAGCTACCCAACTTGGATCACTTAGAGCTTCATCTACCTTCTTCGGTTCCATCTGAGATAACAGTGCGGTTGAGAAAAAACTGTGGTTATCTCTATGAGTTAAGCTTCCTCTTGTTTGAACACCAGAACTGATAGGACCTATAATATTGGTTGTTGGATGGTCTTTATGCTCATTGATTTATGGAGGGAGGTCTTCATGAACCACTATTTCTTGAAGATTTTTTAGAGGAGGCTCTTCTTGATAATCATTGAAATTTTCATTGAAGGTGATGATTGGAACTGGATCAACGGTTTGAATGGGATCAGAAGCGTGCGGTTCTACAGCAACACCTTCGGTTTGATTTGGAGCGGCTGGAGAACCTAATGGAGCGGTTTGAGTAGGTTGGTCATTTGCGGTTGCATGATTAGGGTAAGATGTACCTGTCTCAAAACCACTAAAATCATCAGCAACATTTGGAGCCATATGTGGCTCAAGAAGATCATGTTCATCAAATGTAACATGGACTGACTCTACAATTTTTAATGAAGTCTTATTGAAACAACGAAAAGATTTTGAATGTTTAGAGTAACCAACAAAAATACCTTCATCGGCTTTAGCATCAAATTTACCTCGATTCTCCCTGCCATTATACAAGATGTAGCATTTGCATCCAAATATTTTAAAGAAGGCAATGTTGGGTGATCTGCCTCTCCACAATTCATAAGGAGTCTTGTTGTGAACTTTGATGATGAGGGAGCGGTTCTGGGTGAAACATGCGGTATTGACAGCTTCGGCGCAGAAGTACTTGGGAAGCTTTGCTTCTGCAATCATGGTCTTCCCGGCTTCAATCAAAGTCCTGTTCTTTCTTTCTACAACTCCATTCTGTTGTGGAACCCCAGCGGCAAAGAAATTATGATCAATACCATGATCATCACAATATTGGTCAACACCATTGTTTGTAAATTCGGTTCCATTATCTGAACGCACAATAACGATGTCATCCAATTTCTGAGTTTGGAGCTGTCTAAAGAGAGCAGTTACGATGCCATAGGTATCATCTTTAGAGGCCATAATTTCCACCCATATATATCTTGAAAAGTCATCAACAACCACCAAGGTATAGCGGTTTCCTCCTATACTGGCGGTTGGGACAGGTCCAAATAAATCCATGTGAAGCAGTTGTAAGCAGCGGTTCGTTGAAGGCGCGGTTTTGCTTGGAAATGACTGTTTGGGCTGCTTACCAAGCTGGCATGATTTACATTTCTTATCATGGTGATAATCCACTTTGGGTAGTCCTTTGACGATACCGTCCCTTTGCAGTTTTGCTAGATACTTGAAGTTCAAGTGGCTGAGCCGCTTATGCCATAACCAGCTGCTTTCACTTATATTTTTGGCTACAAAACAGAGGTCAGCAATAGAAACAATATTACTCAAATCTATCATATATACATCACCTGTTCTGTTTCCTGTCAGTAGAGTAACTCCGGAAGTTGCATCTTTGATGAAACAATTTGTTGAGGTGAAATTGCAGTTCATTCCTTTGTCACAAAACTGAGATATGGAGAGAAGGTTGTGCTTGAGTCCTTCTACTAGTGACACATTTTCAATGGTCACCTTTCCATGTTTGATTGCTCCATATCCTATTGTTTCTCCTTTCTTGTTATTTCCAAACACTACTGGGGGGCCTCTCATACTGATGAAATCATAAAGAAGTTCATTATTTCCGGTCATGTGTCGTGAGAAGCCACTATCCAAGTACCAAATATCCTTATTCTTCTTTGCGGGTCCAGCCATAAAGCATAAGATCTGAAAAATAAACATTAAAGATTTTGGTCCCCTTATTCTTTTGGGTCCTAGGGTTAGCAGCTTTTTGGAACCCACACCTGTTTGACCTTAGGATTTTTACGTCCCTTGGCATTGGGTGTGAACCTTAAAAGACAATGACCAGCACCATGACCATAATTAGCACAAATAGCACAATGAATAAATCCAGGTTTTGGTTGCGGTTTTACAAACCCTTTACTGACCTTCGGTTTCTCATGTTTTACTGGGTCAGCGGTTTTGGCTTTAACAAAGATTACCTTCTTGAGCTCAACCTTCCTCTTAGGTGCGGCTTTAGGGACTATGATAGGAATTTCCTTAAACCGACTAGGAGCGGTTTCATCACTCAATACTTCCTTGGTTGCCTCAGCCGCTGTGGATTTCTCTTTCCACTTTGAATCTCTCCCAGTCTGGTTTTTAGGATACTCAAAGAAATAATTTTGCCTTTTAATTTCTTGTTTTGAGCCCTTTTTACCGGCATGATTAACCTTAGGAATTTCTTTGGTTTGTTCAGTTGGTTTCACACCACCTTCGGCACAGAGACAAGGACACTTACACCCATCATCGGTTTTAAACCCCAATCCACTTTTATCCGAAGTAGGAATTTGTGAATTTAGGATTTTTTCCACGGTGACACCAGACTTAGTCCATGCATCGGTCACTTTTTGAAGGTCATCCCTTTGTACTATAAGCTCATGGATTTGGGTGAGAAGTACCTCGGTTCTGTCCTTCAGATAGCGGTTTTCATCCACAATAGTAGATATCCCAAAAATTTGGAGCTTGAGGTTTTCAATTTCCTCCTTGTGGGATTTACATTCACGTTGGGATTCTTCAAGTTCCGCAACCATTAGTTTATATGCCTTTTTAAGCACAGTGTGTTGTTGATATATAATATTAGCACGTTCTAGTACCTGGTCATCATGGCTTTGGTCTGCTTGAACCTCAGGATTGCTTAATCTAGCCTCAGGAGTCTTAGGTGAAACTGACTTCATTTGTTGATTTGGCAGTGGAAGGCTTTCATCAATTTCAATTCTTTCTTCAAATCCCATGAGGCAGAGATTAGCCTTCATCATCACTTTCATCTGAGTCTGAACCCATCCATGTCAGCGGTTGATCTCCTTAGTCAACTACCATTCCTCTTCTTTTCACGAACTTCTTGTTGAATGGTTTCTTTGCTGGCGCGGCTTCATAACGCGGTTTGGGACAACTTGAAGCAAAGTGACCTGGCTGTCTGCAGTTATAACAGACCAAGTCATCCCTTGTCTTGGGATCTGCATTTTTGTTGAATCTGGTTGGAGGGACAAACTTTGCTGGGCCTTTGGATGGAAATTGAGATCTATTGTTTTTCCTGAACTTGGTGTATTTCTTCACATACAAAGCAAATTCTTCATCATCCATTTCATCAAAATCAACTTGAGTAGAACTTGAGGATTGTGATACTACACTTTGAGCATAAGAACTTTGAGGAGGAGTGTAGGGTTGATGAGACTGCTGATAAGATTGATAAGGTTGAGGATATGGTTGATGTGATTGAGGATGGGATTGGTGAGACTGCTGGTAATACTCAGGAGGTGCGGTTTGAGGATTGTATCTAGGAACATTTTGGTCAGGAAGAGCGGTATTGGTCCCAAAGGGCAACAAAGGTATAGAACCGCTAGAGGGGGGGTGAATAGCGGTTTGAAATCTTTTTCGAAATACCCTTGAAAATCAACCAAGTACTTATCAGTTTGGTCTATTGCGGTTTAAAGCACTAGAACCGCTCAGATAAAATGCACAGCGGAGTTTTGCGGTTTTGGCCAAACTAAATTATAAAGAGTAGGGCAGTTTAAGTGGTTGAAGATGGAATGATGCAACTGACAAGGCACAACTGAAGTATCACAGAAGTATGCAAATCATTTATCAAGTCATTTCACATAAGAGTAAATAAAGCTCATAAACAGAAATGTAAATGACAAGATAGAAGTTAAAGATCAAAGACACACAATTTGAAGAGGTTTGTTCTTGAAAGAACTACGTCCTCTACCTAGGTGGTTATCCTAGGATTTTCTAATAGCTACTAGACTTGTATTGATATAGAGGAGTTTTTACAAGATTACAAAAGAATCTAAACTCTAAATAAACAATCTAACCTAACAATGCTATTATAACAACATGTGTTTTCGAGGTATATAATCTATAAGAGAATATACTCCGGGTGTGTGGTGTGGAAAGAAATCAAGAGCTCAAAATATCTAAGTGATGGCGAGCAAGTGATTACTTTCTGTGCAAGGCTGAGTTTTGATGGTTTGAAGGCTTGAAGCTTTGATGAAGAACTCTGGGTTTGCTAAGGAGATGATGAAGATATGAATATCTGGGTTTTCAATCTTCAAAGCAAACTTGAATACTTGGGATATTCTTTTTGAAGCTCAGCAACCTTCATTGTTGAGAAATGAAGGCTATTTATAGTGAAGGCATTAGTGACCGTTGGACAAAGAGGTGAGTCATTGTATGGCGGTTCTATGCGCTGTCACAATCCCATTGGTTGACCTGTCACTGTCGTCCTTTGCTTTTGGTTTATGACAGGAAGTTGTTGGATCACTACCTAACATTGTCCTTTTAGTTGTTGGAAAAGTACAACGGTAACTTTTCAAAAAGCGAGACAAACTGACATTCCAAGAATGACTAAAACATAACTTGAAGTTTAAGGACAAGTCACCAATCATTCATTTACGGTTGTAAAGTGAATGTTTGTCTTCAAGGAGTAAATGACAGCAATAACTTTTTCAATATTGGTCGGCGGTTCCACCAGATGCATGTGCGGTTTCATGAATGAACTTGAAGTGCGGTTTCATCAAAGACACAAACTGCGGTTTGATGAAGGACTTAAGGCACCATGCTGGTGGTTTGAAGATGGCGGCTTGAGGGACACCAAACCGCTATGGATAAACCGAACATAACTCAGCCTAACCACTAAACATCTAGAAATGGACTTGTCTAAAAATTAAAGTAGAACTTCATTACATGTAAACCTAAAGTCCATAAAAAGACACGTGGAATGGGTCAATCAAATCAGGTGGGTGTACTAACAATGAATCCTAACAATCTCCCCCTATTTGATTGATGCCATTACCACAATGATAGAGCAAAATTGTACTTTGGTAAAAACATGCTCAAATGAATATGTATTGAACACTGCTATGTCCTAAGTCAAATGCACACACAATGCTAAATCATAGAAATCTATCAAAAACAAAGGAAAAAACAGATAAAGATAAAAAGACAGAATGCAATCAATCAGATATGATTATAAAATGATATGCATGTTTAAACTGAATGTTTAAAACACATACACTTAGAAAAAATTTCCATGATGAATTAAAGTGCATGGGTTTTGAAAATGCATTGTTCCATAAACAAGTAGTTTGAATAAACAAAGTTTTTGGAATAAGATGCAATGCATACATTTTTCATTATAATCCTTTTAAAGTTTTTGAAAGTTACAAATTACAAGGAAAATAATAAAAGATAAAACTGATAACAAAAGGATAGAAAAATAATCTAGTCAGTTCTATCAGGAACCCTGGCGGCGGCTTGGTCTGCGGTTTGAACAGCATCAGAAGGCTCAACTAGGCTGGCGGTTTCAAACAAGTATTCAGCTGACTTGAGACGAAGATGGGTCGGTTCATTTACCTTCTCTAAGATTTTTTCAGAAAGCTTCTTCAGGTCGTTGGCATAATGAACTAAGTAGTCAGTTGATGAAACCGTTAGGTCAGCCAGTTGGTCTAATTTCTTCTCTAGAACCTCATTCATTTCTTGGGCCGCTTCAAGTCTGAGAGAAGTCAGCTCTTTTAGAGTTTCAAGCTTATGTTCTATTTTGAGCTGGTTCTCCAGAAGGGTTTCTATCTTGAATTCCATCCTCCCAATTCGAGGGTCAATAGCATTCTCCCTCTTAATGGCATCAACAAGGAAGGGAATAGAGGAAAGAAATGCAGATCGGGTAAAAAGTGAATTCAGAACAAATTGAATCCTTACTGGATCAGTTTCAAAAAGGAAGGAAGGGGAAGGAATGACAGAAAATGAAGTGTAGGGAAGAGAAGGGGAAATGGAAAGAAGTTGGGTATTGGAGAGAGGAATGGAAGTATAAGGAGAGAACTGCCATCTATAAAGATATGGAAATACAATGCAGTTTATCCTAAAGAAAAATTGAGAGCAGAGAGAAAAGATGACCTCAACTGCCAGATCCTCAATGATTTGATCAAGAGTTGAAGCAATGAGTAGATCTGAAGCAGCCTGAGACTCATCGGCTGGAAAAATTGCGAAAGGATTTGGAGGAGGACCAGACTTGAGTCGTTGCTCTTCATGCTTCTTGGCGGCTCTGAGGATGGCTCCATGGCGGTTGTCTTTGGAAGAAGTAGCTCTAAACCTCTTTAGGTAAGCTGTGACGTCCTGTGCACACTTCCTTTTCAAAGCACGCGGTTTGGGAGTCCTAACTGCAACTTTAAACTCAGGCAAAACCGAAGGGGCAGAGATATTGATCAGATGCGGTTGAACCGACGATTGAGCCGATGGACCGAAGGGCGGTGCAGGGGATCCAGATGGTGAAGGAGTGTGCTCTGGTGAGTCAAAAGTTAGCTTTCGTTTCAGTGAAGGAGGAGCGGTTTCAACCAACATAGGGTCTATACCGACCTTTCTCAGTTCAGCTATTTCTCTTAATTCCTTTGCAAATGAGCCTTCAAGGGGTGAGTGATTCTTCTTGTCATGAGCCTCAGTGAAGTCCACTGCACCAGGTGGCCTTGATTGCCAGTGCTCTACAAAATCATATTTCTTTATTAATCTTCTCTTCTTCTTCAGCGATTGAACCTCAAGATTGTCATCATCTTGCTCAGGTTTCATCTTGAACTGCCTCAGACATATTAGTCTGCTCAGGCGCATCTACATCCACAATAACCTCAGCCACAAACTGTTTCGCAGTTTGATCAGGCTGAACCGCGGCCTCAGACATGTCAGTCTGCTCAGGCTCGGTTTGAGTAAAAGGTTTGAGGTTGGGAAGGGTAGAAAAGATTAGCTGTAACTGTTCTTCAGTGAATTGAACATTTGGTAGAGAAGATAGAGAAGGTGAGGATGGTTTGGGTTCAGAAGCAGTAGCTTTACATTTTCGCATGAGATTCACATCTTGTGCAAAATTCATGGATTTTTCAACATTTGGCTTTATTGGGGAAAGGGGTTTTATCTGGGGTTTAGAAGAAGTAGGTGGAGATGATTTAGTGAAGGGAATTGGTTTAGATGAAGGTGGAAGAGGTTCAGAAGAGGGATTGGATAGAATAAGGAAGGATTTTGGTAAGGATGGTTTTAGAGGATGATTGGATGAGGGTTTGGAAGGGTCAGTAATTTTAGCTTTCTTCTTTCTTGGAGCCGCGGTTTCCCTGGGTTGAGCCGCAGGGATTGTAGGCTCCCCCTCAACCGCAGACTCCCTCTCAACTGGAGCCTCAGTTCCATCCAAGCTAACTCCTAGCCTATTCAAGGTGGCAGTTTGAGCTGCTTCTCTAGCTCTTGTAGCGGCAACTTGATCTGCTATGGCACCGGCATAAGGTTTGCCTGACTTATTGAGCCGAGCCTCAGGATAGGGTCCTCTCTGCTCTTCAGGCAGAGGATCAGCATTCCATACCGCTTGTGCAAACCGCCATCCAAATCCGGTTCTGAAAGCATCAAGTTTTAAAGCACCAAACAAGGTCTTCTCATTCAGTTGCACCCATTCAGCTTTGTTTGCCACAGAAGCCTTAAAGATCACAGAATCCTGATGAAGAAACTTCGTTAAAAGTTTGCAGTGAGTTCTGATCTTTGTTTTTCCAGCGGCTTTGGCAGAAGTATGGCGGCTTAGGGCATTGATCATTTCTTGCATGATGATCCTTGGCCAGTGCAGTTTCTTCCCTTTGTAGATAGCCACGCAGTAGTTGTACTGCTCAGTAGTGAAGTTGTTGTGATTTCCATTTTTGCACATTACTCCAGTATCTACTAAATCGCATAATATTGCCATAACTTCTCCAAACTCCTTCTTGGGGGTGGTCTTAGTGTTGAAGACAGAGACCCCTAAGAGCTCCTCAGTAGTTCGGCTGACTAACTCTGGTTTGATGGAAAGAATTCCAGAATTTTCTAAACCAGCCAGGATAGCAACTTTTGAAGCAGATAGAACCACATCTTTTGTCCTGACAGTGGACTTGATGGCATTTTCAGTCTTAACTTCCCCAGACTCTAAATCTTTGATTTCTTCACCTCTTCCATTCAACAGAGGGACCATAGAGACAATCCCATTGTCAAAGAATTCTGCACAAATTTCTTTATCAAACTTTGGTTCATCTAATTGGAACAGGGGCAGCAGTTTCGATGACTCAAGCAGAGCTATATCAGTTTCCTTCCAACTGAATCAGCTTCAAATTCGGCTTTAATGATTTGAGATCCAGGTACAAAGTTGGATTCATCCTAAAAATAATCAAAGTTAGTAAGAGATTAGTGCAAGCAGTTTGATAAACCAAGCATACAAACTGCTACAAGTAATTCTAACAATGAAATAGGCGGTTGAAGCAAAACAGGGGTAAAATGGTAAACACCCAAAACTAGACATGAAAAGGATTTGAAAAAGGATTTGAATGCATGAAGAACATGATGAACAGGGGATAAACATGCAAAACAAAAACTTAACCAAAACATGAAAGAAGTATACCAAAAGATTCGAAAAGAGCAGATACTAACAAATTTCTAAAAGAACAAGTTCAAATAACAAACCCAGAACATAGTATCAAAAGAAATACAAAAGAACACCCGAAAACCCAAAAATCAAAATTGCTCAAAAATTGAACAAAAGACAAGAAATAAACATCAAACCCAGCATATATGAACATATGTAAGCATAATCAACCAAAATTGAGCGAAAAAGCAAGGAAAAACATTAGAAGACGAGCAAGCTTTTACGAACAACAATGGCGGAAAAAGATGAAATGCTAGAGTGAAGGGTTCAAGAAATCATACCATATCGCCTTTGGATGTTTTTAGATGTAGATGGAGCAGAAGGGTCGGATGATTTCTTAGGTGCCATTTAAATTTTGAAAAGTATGAGAAATTTTGGAGGTAGAAAACAGAGTGCAGAAGAGAGAGATGAATGATGAAGAAGGTAAAGAGGTAAAAAGAAATAAACTTTGTCTTTTATACTCAAATAACTGTTCCTCGGGTAATGGAATGACGAGAACGGCGCACGATGGTCTCCAGTTGGCGTCCTACGTCACATAGAATTTAATGCGGCAGAGATAATTGCAAAAAGGTCCTTATAATTGATATGACATAAAGTAGGGACTGAAATGCAATTTCATACCTGAGCAGTTTGATTGAGCAAACCGACTTACCTTACATCTTCAGCAATTTTTGTTAAACCTATGTCTCTCTGATTTGATGGCGGTTTATATTTCTAAACCGAATGACTTTTACTTTCTTGTCGGTTTTGAAAGAACCGATTTCATTTATTTTGACTCGTCAGTTTGATGGAATATCTTGTACCGAACCTTTTATTGATGCGGTTTCAGTGATGACAGAACCGCACACTAGATGACTTTTCTAAGCATAGCCAAAACACTTAAACAAAATATATTAGAAATAATATATATAGATATGATATCTTAAGTTAGTTCTAACATACCCATTTCTCCTCGTAAATGATAGAACCTAGAATTTTCAAGCGGTTTGGTGAGGATGTCAGCAATTTGATCATCTGTTCCCACTTTTGCTAGAAAAATGTTTTTCTTTTCAACATGGTCTTTGAGGAAATGATATCTTATGTCGATGTGCTTGGTTTTTTAGTGCTGAACTGGATTGTTGGAGATGGATATTGCAGCAGTGCTATCACAGTAGATAGGGCAGTTTGTTCAAATATCCCGTAGTCCTCCTGTTGGTCCCAAAGACACAACAAGGGTATAAAAAGAGGCTAGAGGGGGGGTGAATAGCCTATTTTAAAATTAAAATTATCAACCCTTTTTCAAAATTCAACCTTATGCTTACTATTTGAATTTTATGGTCAAATGAAAAACCACAAACTCAATAGCAAAATGCACAGCGGAAGTTTTCGATAAAAACGAAGTAGAGTTGTTTTTGAAGTTAAAAACTGCTAGGTAAGAAAATAGCGCGGCAAGCAATATTGCGGTCGGCAATATTGTGGTCGGCAATGCGGTCGGCAATGCGGTAAGCGGAGCGGTAACCCTTGCGGTCGGCGATTTGCAGCAAGCAAGGTTACAGACTAGAAAGGTTGAAAATGGAAGTTTGTGTCTTAGAGTTTTGGCAAAATGATAAGTAGTCAGAAGTAGTAACTTAGGCAATAGGCAAGCAACAAACACAATTCACAATCATTTGATTATTTGGAAAGATCAAAACACTAAACGACAAAGTTAATATGAACAATAAGAACAATTACAGAAAGTAAATTTGCAGAATGTAAATGACACAATGATTTGGAAAGGTTCGATCTGTTAAAAGATCTACGTCCTTTACCAAGATGGTCAGTCTTAGATTTTGAATGGAGGATATATTAATTCTCTTGAGTACAAATTACAAAGATGAAGATTTGAATTAATTCCTACTTTCTATGAAGAACAAATCCTAGACTTAGACCGGTGTATCCCTAATGATGCAATCTATGTGATTGATCAATCGGGGTATGTGTGTGTAAAGAATCAAGAGCTCTATATAATCTAAATGATTGAGAGCCTAATGAATCTTTAAGTGTTGCTGGGCTTGAGATTTGATGTTCTTGAAGGTTTGCTGGGGATTTTTGAAGATTTGAATGCAAAAGCTTGAAGATTCAAATGATTCTGGAAATCTTAAGTATGATCTTCAATCACCAAGTATTTCGACAGCAATTTCTCTCTTTGAATCTCAGCACTCTTCAATGAAGAGTTCAAGGTCTATTTATAGCCTTGGGTTGAGAAATAGCTGTTGGAAGATGATGAGCTGGAGCATTCTGATTGGAGCTCACATCTTTGTCTTGTAGTTGCAGAAGTTAGTGGTCCAGCTGTATCTTGTACGACCAAATTCAAATTGAATTTGATTTTTGCAACGTTCAAATCAAGTTTGTCTTTACTTGGATTTGCGGTCGCCAAGGTATGCGGTCACTAGTGTGGTCACTGGCGGTGCGGTCACTTGTGCGGTCGCCTATGTGAGGTTGGCAGACTTGGCCAATTTCGCAGAAGTCTTTCAGCAGCAGCATTTATTCAAAATTTGAGGGGCTGATCTTCAAAGCCTAGCTGAACTAAAAATTGACTTAACTAATGAAGTTTTTAAAACTTCTTACAATTAAACCTAAAGTTCCACAAAAATTAAAATAAGGTTTGGATCAATCAAATCTAGGTAATAGGAGTGGTTTTAAATTTTCATACCCAACAATCTCCCCCTATTTGATTGAGACCATTACCTACTATAACAAAGACTAAATCATTGTACTTGGTAATAACATGTTTCAAGAAATTAATTTTATTAAGTTCATGCCCCAAGGTCAATGCACACACAGTAAGTCAATGTTATAGATTTCTATATTCCTAAAAAATAAAATAAAGTCTAAACCTAGGAAATAGAAATATTTTGATGCAATTTCAAAGAGATAATATAAGAGAGATATGAAACACACACAAACATAACTGGTACTCTGAATTAAATAAAGCAGTGTGAAGCATAAGAGTACGAATCCAAAAGAGATAATAGTTGAGTTACATACCAAAT
This sequence comes from Campanula takesimana, assembly GCA_026119855.1. Taxonomy (NCBI): domain Eukaryota; kingdom Viridiplantae; phylum Streptophyta; class Magnoliopsida; order Asterales; family Campanulaceae; genus Campanula; species Campanula takesimana. The sequence goes on from JAOWBW010000257.1 coordinate 1,242,904, forward strand.
AAGTTAAACATAATTAAAAATTGTCTTAGGCATCCAGCCTATAAAAACAAACAAATGGCGGTCAAGCAAGAGTTGCGGTCGGACATGCGGTCAGGAGGGCGGTCAGCTCACTATCCAATCCAGGGATCTTGACTTCATCTTCAAACTCAGGAATAATGGGGCAAGTGAATGCATTGGCAAGCATGTAGTCAAAGCTATTCACGGTCGGGAAATCAATACTGTTGCCTTCATCATTTTCAGCCTGTGAATGAACATTTCCATGACCAGCATCTGCAACTTGAATGGATCCTTCAGTGACTACACTTCCAGCAGACCTCTGAACAGACTCTTCTAACGTCTCCAATTTTATTTTCAAAACTTGGAATGAACCAACGACTGTGTTGGTCATTTTCTTCAATTCTGGAGCCCTGATACTCAAGTGGCGCTTTAAGAGTAGCATATGCAGCCTTGATTGCTTCAAGCTTTTTCGCTGATTTTCAGTCAGAGCTTCAAGAGAAGCCTTGATGGCTATATCAACTTCCTTCTATGCTGAACTTGATCTTTTTCAGCTCATGGACCAAATCAGTTTTTACCAGATCAACTGCTTGTGAATTTCATAGAGGCCTCAACAACCTCACGCAAAAGCCCACGGTTAAGGGCGCTTGTCTGAATGGTCAGAGCCTCTTTCATGAATCGAGGAGTAACCATAAGTCAGTGGAGAGAGAACGGTCGAGGTTGATGCTGTCGGAGCAGTTTGAGCTGCAGGTTGAATAGGAGCAGAACTTGAACTGGTCGTTCCACGAACAACATCTTTGACAGTCTTTGTTATGGCCAATGTCTCCCCTTAATGGTATCAATCAACTTCGAGGAAAAGGACAATATAGCTCTTGCTGCAAGTTAGACTGAGTGGATTTAAGATCAATCACTTCTGCGGTCAACTGAGCAATGGCAGACTGATTTTCAGATTGGAGCTTGGTTAAGGATTGAACACGCGGTAAGAAGGGCGGCAACTTGTCCTGCGGTCGCCGGAATGTCATCGTTTTTTACCGAGAAGGAGGGGTTGGAACAGGAGAATGAGTAGGAGAGGCACTGGTGTGCGGTCAATAGAACTGGTCGACGTCAATGGGCAGCTCAGTGTGGTCGACGTCAGCGATCGTGCTTCCTTTCGGAGCGGCAGCATCAGGACGGTCAAAAGTGGGGCAATCAACATTGATATCCCTGTCCTTCTCATCACTATCACCTTGTTCACTACCAACAGCAACTCGTTTACCATCAACAATATCATCACCTCGTCCCACCACTTCCAACAATTTCAACCTTTGAATCACCCTGAATCTTCATCTTCAGTTTCCTCACTGTCTGATTCATCCCTTAGAGAGTAAACTTGTCGTGCAACCTTTTTCAATGTAGGAGCAACATCAACCAATCTGCCGTGGTAAGAGGAGGAGACCCAGTAGGAGTAAAGACTGGAGATGCAGCAACCTTTGCCTTCTTGACAACCTTTACCGGACTGAGGAAGTGAATTCTCTTTTTCTCCCCCTGAACAGTTGCGGTTGAAGGAGTCTTTGAGGGTCTGGGAGATGGTGCGGCAAGTGACTTTAATGATGCGGTCGACTTACGAGGATGGGAAGTGGAGTAAGAAGACTTGGCGGTCGGTTCCTTGAATTTAATACCGACGACAACTGATGATTTCTTTGCGGTAGGCTCACAGCTATACCCTTGCCTTTTCCTTTGACCGGGGCGGCAGGGAGATACTCTTCTTCATCGTCGTCGTCATCACTAGCGGTCGGCAGAGAGGGTTTTGTGTTTGGAAGGAGACTCATACGGCTCATGAGGATCCTTAGCAAGATAGACCTTATAAAGACGATTTCCAAATCGAGAACGGAATTGGTTTTCATGGTAGAGATGGTAAAAATCTTGTTCTTGGAGATGGAAAGGAGAAGTTCGCGATTCTTCGCCATGATTTTGCGAATCTCCTTAATGTGAGTCATGAGAAAGGTGATAAATCTGCTGTGAGTGCGGTACTTGATAGTTCCCTTGTCTTTGCTTTATTGTAAGCAATAATGTTCTCCTTCAGGGCATCATAGATGACCTGACACCAGTCTATGTCCTTACATAAATAAATCGCGGCCAGACAGAGTCCCTGGGAGGAATTGAAGTTTGCCTGGTTACCTGTCTTGCAATGAATAGATTGGCCACTAGGTGACCGATATGGTACATGACTTCATCAAATTCCTTACGAGGAACTTTGGTGACATGAGTATGACCACCAACGCGTTGCAAGAGCCTTCAATTCACCATCAGCCACGGTCGTGGCATATACAACACCAGACTTCTTTTTGATTCCCAACACTTCACCAATATTAACCACATCTAAGGTCATCTCATGACCTTCAATTTCAGCATGAATGAACTTCACTATCTTGCCGTGCTTGGAGCGACCGGTCTCTTCAGTAGCGGTCGCAAAGAACTGGTCAACGAAAGCAGGGACATGGAAGTCCTGATCGAATGTAAAAAATGGAAGAACACCATCTTCTCAAATCGCTTGATGAGATTCCTCTCAATGGCATCTTCTTGAGATCTTCAATGTCCATTAGGAGTCCAGGAAGGAAGTGTTTAGTATCCTAAAAAAATTAAGGAGTTAGAAAAAATAAAACTTGCGGTCGCTTGCAATGAAGTGCGGCAAGGGACACGTAAAGAAGAATGCGGTAAGTATCACGGTAATAAATATGTGCGGTAAGAGATACATGCGGTAAGGCCATGCGGTAAGACACACTTAGCAAGCAAAATTTTGAAAACAAGAATTTTTAAAGAGAATAAAGCACGAGAATCAAACACGCACAAACACCTTTTAAGTGTGTGTGCTCAAGGAAAATGGATCAAAAAGGTAACGCTCAAGAACACGGAGAACCAGATCAAGAACACGAGGAACATTTACTGTAGCATCTACCCAGAAAATTCGAACTTAGCTAAAAATCGAATAAAAAACACGTAACCATACTCGAAAATCACGATTAAGATCAAATATAACATCAATTTTATCAAATAACCAACCAAAATGCACAAAATCGAAGAAAAACGAAATGGGGGGGGGTGCGCAATCCCGGAAAACCCAGTTGGAAAGAAATCTCCAAAAATCATCCAAAAATCTTGAAATATCACATATTGAGATGTAAAATGGTATATAATAACAAGAATCAAGCAACAATTAAGCCTAGAAAGCATCAAAATTGACAATGGGGAAGAATATGAAAAGTTTTATAAAACCCACTAATGAAATACGAAAATTCAACAAAATTAATAGATTTAAGGGCCGAAATCATACCATTCGCGATTGATAAGGTGAAGGCTGAAGAGAGGATGATTTTTTGACTGATTTCATGAACATATATAGAGAATCGAGGGAGAAAACGGACAAAAAAAATGGCGCTGAGAGAGAGTGTTTTAGAGAGAGAAAAATTAGAGAGAGAAAGTCAGAGAGAGAGTGGAGCAGAGAGAGTGGAAATGGTGTAAGTGGAAAGGGGTATATAGGCGGTTATGGGGATGTGGAGAGGTGGAAAATTAGGAAGTTAACTCTGCAGATCAGATATGACAGAGAAAAGAGTCCTTTTTGTTTTCAAATGAGAGCCAATGACGGCGGAGCAAAAATATTATAATGATTTGAAATAAATAAAGCGAGGGAATAATGAAAATTACCTTAATGCCCTTGATGTAAAGAAAATATCACTCCTAAATATCTCTAAGGTTAGAACACTTACCTGGAATCCATGCGTGCGCTAAGAAAAAAACTTTACCGTTTGTGCGGTTGATACACTATGCGGTCGATTACTAGCGGTCGACTGATATTGAGGTAGTACTTTTAAAATATTAACACCTGGCGTTGATCTGTGCGGTCAGCAATTCATACGGTAGGCATGAGGGACGACCAAACTGCATTGAGGTTGGCACCAAGCGGTCGACACTATGCGGTAGGTACTTGCGGCAACCATGAAACTTGCGGTCGACATTTATCAATATAAATGCTATTGGCTTGATTCGAGCGGTAGACGAAATGCGGTCGATTCAAGCAATGCGGTGACAGAGTTGCTAGGTACCTACTTATTATTGAAAACTTGGAGAAACCAAAACGTTAGCACATAAATCATAAGGACAAGATATTTAAATTTCTAGCATACCCATTTCTCCTCTGAGAAACCTTAATCTCTTGGAGTCTAGAGCCTTGGTGAGATTGTCTGCAATTTGATTGTCAGTACTCACATACTCTAGATGAATGTTACCTTTCTCGACATGATCTTTGAGAAAATGGTATTTGATATCAATGTGTTTGGTCTTTGAATGCATCACAGGATTGTTGGACACAGCAATGGTAGATGTATTGTCACAATAATTGGATAATTTTCTTCTTTGATTCCGTAGTCGACCAATTGTTGTTTCATCCAAAGCACTTAGCAGCAGCAGCTTCCAGCTGCTATATATTCAGCTTCTGTGGTAGATACAGAAACTGATGCTTGTTTCTTGCTTGCCCATGAAACAAGTCGATTTCCGAGGAAATGACAAGTTCCACTTGTGCTTTTCCTGTCGATTGTACATGCTGCATAATCTGCATCTGAGTAACCTATAAGATCAAAATTTGAATCTTTAGAATACCAAAGTCCAAGGTTAATAGTCCCAGATAAATATCGAATAATACGTTTTACGGCAATAAGATGTGCTTCTCGAGGATCCGCTTGATAGCGAGCACAAACACAAACACTAAACATGATATCGGGCCTACTAGCAGTTAAGTATAGGAGAGAGCCAATCATACCTCGGTACAAGGTTTGATCAACCTTCTTACCTTTCAAGTCTTTATCCAGCTTGTTACCAGCAGCCATAGGAGTGTCGTATGCTTTTGCATTGTCGAGTCCAAATTTCTTTATGAGATCTTTTGTGTACTTTGCTTGGTTGAGGAAGATGCCTTCAGCACATTGTTTAATTTGAAGTCCGAGGAAGAATGTCAATTCTCCCATCATGCTCATCTCAAATTTGCTTTTCATTACTTTTCAAATCGCTTACACAACAATTCGTTAGTGGAACCAAATATAATATCATCGACGTAAATTTGAACAAGTAAAGTATGATCATGATATTTAGCAATGAATAGAGTTGTGTTGATCTTACCACGCTTAAAACCTTTATCTTGGAGAAATTTAGATAGTGTATCATACCATGCCCGTGGAGCTTGTTTGAGTCCATATAAAGCCTTTTGAAGTTTGTAAACATGATGTGGAAATTTGGGATTTTAAATCCGGGCGGTTGAGCGACATAGACAGTTTCTTGAAGTTCACCGTTGAGAAATGCACTCTTCACATCCATTTGATAAAGCTTGAATCTCTTGTAAGAGGCATAAGCTAAAAATATCCTTATAGCTTCAAGTCGTGCAACGGGGGCAAAAGTTTCGTCGTAATCAATGCCTTCTTCTTGTCTATATCCTTGTGCAACCAATCGAGCTTTGTTTCTTGTGATGTTCCCATTCTCATCCATCTTATTTCTAAACACCCACTTTGTACCAATCACTCCTTGATCCTTTGGTCTTGGAACTAAATTCCAAACTTTACATCTTTCAAATTGGCTGAGCTCTTCTTGCATAGCAACAACCCAACTTGAGTCTAGGAGTGCTTCATCAACCTTTTTTTGGTTCAACTTGAGATATGAATGCGGTAAGTACATCATAATTTGATCGTCTTGTTCGAACACCGGAGTGTAGGTCACCAATGATATTTTGAATTGGGTGATCTCTGACCTCGCGCACTTCATGAGGTAGGTCTGGTTGAGTTGATGGTTGTTGCAAGTCTTCTAGTGGTACATCATTTGTGCCATCCCAATCATAGGTAAGTTGAGGGATAGGTTCTTCAACATTGATGGGTGTTTCAACTTCAACTCCATTTGAGGTAGCAGCAGATGTGGCAGCTTCTGGTGCTTCATGTGAGGGAGGTGGAGGAGCTGTTGAGGTAGATGGATTTCCTTGAGTTGACTGATTTTGTGTTTGACTTGTACCTGTCTCATTAATCTCAACAAAATCATCAGCAACATTTGGAGCCATATGTGGCTCAAGGAGTGAATGTTCATCAAAAGTAACATGGACAGATTCAACTATCTTAAGAGTGGTTTTATTAAAAACACGAAAAGCTTTTGAGTGTTTAGCATACCCAACAAATATACCTTCATCGGCCTTAGGAGCAAATTTACTTCGATGTTCTTAACCGTTGTAGAGAATGAAGCATTTGCAACCGAAAATCTTGAAGTAGGCAATGTTGGGGGTTCTTCCTCTCCAAAGTTCATAGGGTGTTTTATTGTAAGTCTTGTTGAGGAGGGATCGATTTTGAGTGAAACAAGCAGTGTTGACGGCTTCAGCCCAAAAATATTGAGGTAGCTTCGATTCAGCAAGCATAGTTTTTCCTGCCTCTATCAACGTTCTGTTCTTTCTTTCCACAACACCATTTTGTTGTGGAACTCCAGCAGCTGAAAAATTGTGGTCAATGCCGTGGTCGTCACAGTATTGAGCGACGCCGTTGTTTTTGAATTCTGTTCCGTTGTCGGATCGAACACTGACGACGTAGTCTTCTTTTTGGGTTTGGAGATGTCTTAAGAGTGCGGTCAAAATGTCATAACAATCGTCTTTAGAGATCATCATTTCGACCCACGTATATCTTGAATAATCGTCTACCACAACTAATGTATATCGGTTGCCTCCGATACTTGCAGTAGTGACAAGTCCAAATAAATCCATATGTAGTAGCTGCAAACATCTTGAAGTTGACGGAGTCGTCTTGCTGGAGAAAGACGATTTTGGTTGTTTGCCTAGTTGACATGCTGAGCACTTTTCATCGTGGTGATCAGCTACCTTGGGTAGACCACGAACTAGATTTTCTCTACCAATCTTGGAGAGATACTTGAAGTTTAAGTGACTTAGTCGTTTATGCCAAAGCCAACTATTTTCACTAACATTCTTTGCTACAAAACAGAGATTAGAAGAAATACAAGTAGAATTAAAGTCAACAATGTAAACATTTTTCTTACGAATCCCTTTGAGCAAAGTGACGCCGGAGTTGCCATCCTTGATAAGACAATGAGTTGAAGTGAAGTGGCATTGCAATCCTTTGTCGCAAAATTGTGAGATTGAGAGAAGATTGTGTTTTAGACCGGTAACTAGAGAAACATCTTGGATTGTTATTTTTCCTTTTCTGATGACTCCATAACCGATGGTCTTTCCTTTGTTGTTGTCGCCAAAAGTAACTGCTGGACCTTTTTCATTACGGACACTTTCCAAAAGGTTGATATCTCCAGTCATATGCCTTGAGCATCCACTGTCGAGATACCATAAACTTGTAGTTTCATTGGAGTGGCCGGCCATTAGGCAGAGGACCTACAAAATAAACATTTAAGATCGAGGTCCCCTTTATTATTTTGGGTCCTAAAGATTAGCAGCTTTTGACAACCCACACTTGCCTCACAGAAGGTGGTTTAAACCTTCTAGGATTGGGTGTGAATCTTAAAAGACATTCAGCAGCCTTGTGACCATAATCATCACACACAGAACAATGGTGGAAGCCACCCAACTGAGGGTTAACAAACTTCGTTGAAGTTTTTAGCACAACATCATTTACTGGTATGGATGAGGTCGCCTTTAAAAAATTCATCCACTTGAACTTTGCCGCCTTACCACTACCCGCGGTCGTTGGTTTCCTTGCGGTAGCCAACTTCCTAGATGCGGTCGACTGTCCGTGCGGTAAGTGAGTGCGGTAAGAAGATTCAGCGACCTTGCTGGTGCTTGCCGCAGCAGCAGGTTCATCCATGGCAATACCTTTCAACTTTGCCTTTCCAGTTTGCTTCTTAGGATAGACATAATTGAACACTAGTTTCTTCTTTGGTTCTTGTCCTACACCCTTTGAAACATGATGTTTAGCCTTCAATTCTTCCAAAGTTTGCTGGGTAAATTTCTCATCTCTTTCACAACAAGATGCACATTTAAAGTTGTCACTAGTTTGGAATCCCAAGCCTTCTTTATCACCACTAGACTTTTGGGATTCTAGTATTTGTTCCATAGTGACACGAGAATTGGTCCACTCATTAGTGATCCGTTTGAGGTCATTTATCTCAGCAACCAATTCATCGTTTTTAACTTTAAATATGACATTTTGTTCTTCTAAGAAACGGTTTCGATCAGTAAGAGGAGTCATGCTCTTGATCTGCTCCTTAAGGAGGGTGAGTTCAGATCTTAGTAGAGTTTTCTCCGTCTTAAGCTGGGAAATCTCTTCAGTTGAAAGTGCTAAAGCTTCCTTCATGCCAGCAAACTTACTAATTACCTGTTCAGCTTTCATAAACATCTTTTCTTGTTCGTCGGGAGAAATATCAAACTTGACTTGTGGAGTGGTAAGCAGAACTTCCTTCACTTTGGGATTGTATTGAGCCTTCTTTGCTGCACTTACATCACATCTAGAAAATAGAAGATCGCCATTCCTTTAAACTGGAGTTAGGAATCCCTTTTCAGCAAGTTCATCAGCTGTATAGCTTATCCGTTTAGGTTTTGCATTTGGTGAGCGACGATTTTTATTTTCATCCTCATCATCGGAATGAACGACCAAACAAATGTGACCTTCTTCAGAATCCTCGTCGCTTTCATCAGAGTCTGACTCTATCCAGGTAGCTAACTCTTTTGTGGCAGAGTCCTCTTCAGCGACCATTCCCTTTTGCTTTGAGTATCTAGGAGTGAAGTTGCTTTTCTTCTTCATGTACTCGAATTTGGGAATTGGACATTCTGATGCGAAATGACCGGGTTTCTTGCAATTAAAACAAACGAGATCCTCTTTCTTCTTGGAGAAGTTAGAGTATTCTTTCTTACTTGTTGAGCTGCTCCTTGAAAACCTTGCAGGAGCTTTGCTTGATGATCCGGGCCTTGCTGATTTTCTGAACTTTTGAAATCTTTTCACGAACATAGCAAAGTCATCATCGTCCATATCTAGTAATTCAGACGTGGAGATTTTTGGATCTTCTTCTTCGACCATTTCTTCCTTTTTAGCGACCAACGACAAGTTCTTTGTTTTTCCTTCCATTTCTTCAATGTTGTGGAGCTTGATATCAAAAACCTTGAGGTTGGCATAGAGGCTTCTGAGTGACATATCATCTAGTAACTTGGTATCTTCAAGAGTGTTTCCTTTATGAAGATATTGAGAACCAAGAGCGGCATGAAAATTAACATTGATTTCTTTCTTGGTAAGCTTCTTCCCAAGTACGGTGTAAGTGCTCACGATCTCACAATAACGATCATATGTGGCTCTGAGTGATTCACCGGGGATTTTGGCAAAGTTGTTGAATCTTCTTTGAATTGCAAACTTTTTGCTTTCTTTGCAAGCTTGATCTCCTTCGATGTAATCTTCAATTGCATCCCAAAGTTCTTTTGCGGTAGCACATTCCATGATTTGTCGACGCTGAGATGTACTCAAGGTACTTAGGAGTATGCTCTTTGCTTTCACATCCATTCCAACTAGTCTTTTCTCTTCATCTGTCCATTCAGCTTTTGGTTTCTTGATCGACGGTGTGTCTGCATTGGTTTCTGGATTCGGATTTGCTTTCATTGGGAAGTATGGTCCAATGGTAAGACAATCGCCGAGCTGCTCGTCCATGGAGTAGAACTGAGTTAGAATGCTATGCTTCCATACGTCAAAGTTATCTTTGTCGAACGCTGGAATGTGGGTAAAGTTAACCGTTGCCATAGTTTTCTGACTTGCCATTTTGAATCGGCACCCAAGCTATTAAGCTTGAAAAACAGAGGTTTTATAAAGGTGTTAGCTCTGATACCACTTGTTGGTCCCAAAGACACAACAAGGGTATGAAAAGAGGCTAGAGGGGGGGGGTGAATAGCCTATTTAAAATTAAAATTATCAACCCTTTTTCAAAATTCAACCTTATGCTTACTATTTAAATTTTATGGTCAAATGAAAAACCACAAATTCAGTAGCAAAATGCACAGCAGAAGTTTTCGATAAAAACGAAGTAGAGTTGTTTTTGAAGTTAAAAACTGCTGGGTAAGCAAATAGCGCGGCAAGCAATATTGCGGTCGGCAATATTGCGGTCGGCAATGCGGTCGGCAATGCGGCCGGCAATGCGGTAAGCGGAGCGGTAACCCTTGCGGTCAGCGATTTGCAGCAAGCAAGGTTACAGACTAGAAAGGTTGAAAATGGAAGTTTGTGTCTTAGAGTTTTGGCAAAATGATAAGTAGTCAGAAGTAGTAACTTAGGCAATAGGCAAGCAACAAACACAATTCACAATCGTTTGATTATTTGGAAATATCAAAACACTAAACGACAAACAAAGTTAATATGAACAATAAGAACAATTGCAGAAAGTAAATTTGCAGAATGTAAATGACACAATGATTTGGAAAGGTTCGATCTGTTAAAAGATCTACGTCCTTTACCAAGATGGTCAGTCTTGGATTTTGAATGGAGGATATATTAATTCTCTTGAGTACAAATTACAAAGATGAAGATTTGAATTAATTCCTACTTTCTATGAAGAACAAATCCTAGACTTAGACCGGTGTATCCCTAATGATGCAATCTATGTGATTGATCAATCGGGGTGTGTGTGTGTAAAGAATCAAGAGCTCCATATAATCCAAATGATTGAGAGCCTAATGAATCTTTAAGTGTTGCTGGGCTTGAGATTTGATGTTCTTGAAGGCTTGCTGGGGATTTTTGAAGATTTGAATGCAAAAGCTTGAAGATTCAAATGATTCTGGAAATCTTAAGTATGATCTTCAATCACCAAGTATTTCGACAGCAATTTCTCTCTTTGAATCTCAGTACTCTTCAATGAAGAGTTCAAGGTCTATTTATAGCCTTGGGTTGAGAAATAGCTGTTGGAAGATGATGAGCTGGAGCATTCTGATTGGAGCTCACATCTTTGTCTTGTAGTTGCAGAAGTTAGTGGTCCAGCTGTACTATCTTGTACGACCAAATTCAAATTTGAATTTGCAACGTTCAAATCAAGTTTGTCTTTACTTGGATTTGCGGTCGCCAAGGTATGCGGTCACTAGTGCGGTCACTAGTGTGGTCACTGGTGCGGTCACTTGTGCGGTCGCCTATGTGAGGTTGGCAGACTTGGCCAATTTCGCAGAAGTCTTTCAGCAGCAGCATTTCTTCAAAATTTGAGGGGCTGATCTTCAAAGCCTAGCTGAACTAAAAATGGACTTAACTAATGAAGTTTTAAAAACTTCTTACAATTAAACCTAAAGTCCACAAAAAGTAAAATAAGGTTATGGGATCAATCAAATCTAGGTAATAGGAGTGGTTTATAATTTTCATACCCAACACCTCCAACTGTTGTTTCATCCAGAGAATTTGAGAACAACAGCTTCCAGCCGCTATATATTCAGCTTCAGGGGTTGAGACTGAAACCGACGCCTTTTTCTTGCTGGACCATGACACAAGCCGCGTTCCAAGGAACTGACAAGTACCACTTGTGCTCTTTCTGCTTATCTTACATGCTGCAAAGTCAGCATCTGAATAACCTAATAAATCAAATGAAGATTCTTTGGAATACCAAAGTCCAAAGTTAACAGATCCACATAAATATCTAATGATACGTTTAACAACAATAAGATGAGATTCTCTAGGATCAGCTTGAAATCTAGCACAAACACAAACACTGAACATGATATCTGGCCTACTAGTAGTTAAGTAAAGTAGAGAGCCAATCATACCTTGGTAGAGAGTTTGATCAACTTTCTTACCATGTTCATCTCGATCCAAACTGCAGGCCTTTGGCATTGGGGTATCAACTGGTTTAGCGGTTTCAAGCCCGAACTTCTTTATCAAATCTTTAGTGTATTTGGCTTGGTTGATAAAGATCCCATCATGGCATTGCTTGACTTGGAGTCCAAGAAAGAATGTCAACTCTCCCATCATACTCATTTCAAATTTACTCTTCATTAGCTTCTCAAACTTAACACACATAGTTTCATTAGTAGAACCGAAAATAATATCATCAACATATATTTGAACTAATAATGAATGACTTTTGTGTTTAGCTATAAATAGAGTTGTATCAATTTTACCTCGAGAGAAGCCTTGTTCAATAAGAAATTTAGATAGAGTGTCATACCATGCTCTTGGAGCTTGTTTGAGTCCATACAATGCTTTCTTGAGCTTGAAGACATGATTTGGAAATTTGTTGTCTTCAAATCCTGGCGGTTGGGCTACATAGACTTCTTCTTGTAGTTCACCATTCATAAATGCACTTTTCACATCCATTTGATATAACTTGAATTTCTTGAAGGATGCATAGGCCAGGAACAATCTTATGGCTTCAAGTCTGGCAACAGGGGCAAAGGTTTCATCATAATCAATCCTTTCTTCTTGTCTATAACCTTGAGCAACCAACCTAGCTTTGTTTCTAGTTATAGCACCACTTTCATCCGTCTTGTTTCTATATACCCATTTTGTTCCAATTACAGTGTGATCTCTGGGCCTTGGAACTAGAGTCCAAACTTTGCATCTTTCAAACTGATTAAGCTCTTCTTGCATTGCAATTACCCAACTTGGATCACTTAGAGCTTCATCTACCTTCTTCGGTTCCATCTGAGATAACAGAGCAGTTGAAAACAAACTGTGATCATCTCTGTGAGTCAAACTCCCTCTGGTTTGGACACCAGTACTGATAGGACCAATAACGTTGGCAGTTGGATGGTCTCTATGCTCATTAATTTCAGGAGGGAGGTTGTCTTGAACCACTATTTCTTGAAGATTTTCCAGAGGAGGATCATCTTGATAATCATTGAAATCTTCATTGAAGGTGATGATTGGAACTAAATGGACAGTTTGAATGGGATCAGAGGACAGCGGTTCAACAGTTACACCATCAGCGGTATGAGTAGGTGCGGCTGAAGAACTGGATGTAGCGGTTTCAGTAGGGTGGTTGTCAGTTGCTCTATGTCTAGTGCCTGTCTCAAAATCACTAAAATCATTAGCAACATTTGGAGCCATATGTGGCTCAAGGAGAGCATGTTCATCAAATGTAACATGGACTGACTCTACAATTTTTAAAGATGTCTTATTGAAACAACGAAAAGCTTTGGAGTGTTTAGAATAACCAACAAAAATACCTTCATCGGCCTTAGCATCAAATTTACCTCGATGCTCTTTGCCATTGTACAAGATGTAGCACTTGCATCCAAATATCTTGAAGAAGGCAATGTTGGGTGATCTGCCTCTCCACAATTCATAAGGAGTCTTGTTGTGAACTTTGATGATGAGGGAGCGGTTCTGGGTGAAACATGCGGTATTGACAGCTTCGGCCCAGAAGTATTTGGGAAGCTTGGCTTCTGCAATCATAGTCTTCCCGGCTTCAATCAAAGTCCTGTTCTTTCTTTCCACTACTCCATTCTGTTGTGGAACTCCAGCGGCAGAGAAATTATGATCAATTCCATGATCATCACAATATTGGGCAACACCATTGTTTGTAAACTCGGTTCCATTATCTGAACGCACGGCAACAATGTCATCCAATTTCTGAGTTTGGAGCTGTCTAAAGAGAGCGGTTACGATGCCATAAGTATCATCTTTAGAGGCCATCATTTCCACCCATGTATATCTTGAATAATCATCAACCACCACAAGTGTATAGCGGTTTCCTCCTATACTGGCGGTTGGGACAGGTCCAAATAAATCCATGTGCAGCAGTTGCAAACAGCGGTTCGTTGAAGGCGCGGTTTTACTCAGAAATGACTGTTTGGGCTGCTTTCCAAGCTGGCATGCTTTACACTTTTCATCATGATGGTCAGCCACTTTGGGTAGTCCTTTTACTAGACCATCCCTGTGCAGTTTTGCTAGATACTTGAAGTTCAAGTGGCTGAGCCGCTTATGCCATAACCAGCTGCTTTCACTTATATTTTTGGCTACAAAACAGAGGTCAGCAATAGAAACAATATTGCTTAAATCTATCATATAAACATCACCTGTTCTGTTGCCAGTCAGTAGAGTGACTCCAGAGGAAGCATCTTTGATATAACAGCTAGTTGAGGAGAAAATGAAGTTCATTCCTTTGTTACAAAATTGAGATATAGAGAGAAGGTTGTGCTTGAGTCCTTCTACTAGTGACACATTTTCAATAGTCACCTTTCCTCGTTTGATTGCTCTATATCCTACTGTTTCTCCTTTCTTGTTGTTACCAAACACTACTGGGGGACCTTTCATTTGGATGAAACTGCAGAGTAGTTCGGAATCTCCAGTCATGTGTCGTGAGCATCCACTATCCAAATACCAGAGATCCTTCTTCTTCTTAGCGGTTTCATCCATAAAACATGAAATCTGAAAAATAAACATGAAAGGTTTTGGTCCCCCTTATTCCTTGGGTCCTAGGGTTAGCAGCTTTTTGGGACCCACACCTGTTTGACCTTAGGATTTTTACGTCCCTTGGCATTGGGTGTGAATCTTAAAAGACAATGACCAGCACTATGACCAAAATCGGCACAAATAGAACAATGAATTAAGCCAGGTTGTGGTTGCGGTTTTACAAACCCTTTACTGACCTTCGGTTTCCCATGTTTTACTGGGTCAGCGGTTTTGGCTTTAACAAAGTTAACCTTCTTGAGCTCAACCTTCCTCTTAGGTGCGGCTTTAGGAAATATAACAGGATATTCCTTAAACTGACTAGGAGCGGTTTCATCACTCAATACTTCTTTGGTTGCCTCAGCCGCTGTGGATTTCTCTTTCCACTTTGGATCTCTCCCAGTCTGGTTTTTAGGATACTCATAGAAATAATTTTCTTTATAATTTCTTGTTTTGAGCCCTTTTTACCAGCATGATTCACCTTAGGAATTTCTTTGGTTTGTTCAGTTGGTTTCACACCACCTTCAGCACAGAGACAAGGACACTTACACCCATCATCAGTTTTGAATCCCAATCCACTTTTCTCCTTAGAGAGAATTTTTGAATTAACGATTTGTTCCATGGTGACACCAGACTTAGTCCACACATCGGTCACTTTTTGAAGTTCATCCCTATGTGCAGTAAGATCATGGATTCGGGTGAGAAGTACCTCGGTTCTGTCCTTAAGGTAGTGGTTTTCTTCCACAATAGAAGCTATCCCAACAATTTGGAGCTTGAGTTTTTCAATCTCCTCCTTATGGGACTTGCACTCTTTTTGGGAATATTCAAGTTCCGCAGCCATTAATTTATATGCCTTTTTAAGCACAGTGTGTTGTTGACAAATAACATTAGCACGTTCAAGTACCTGGTCATCATGGCTTTGTTCGGTTTGATCCTCAGGAGAGTAGTTTGGTGAAGTAGGAGTTTTCTCTTGTTTAGCTTCAGGAGTTCTTGGTGAAACCGACTTCATTTGATGGAGTGGCAGTGGAAGGCTTTCGTCAATTTCAAATTTTTCTTCAAATCCCATTAGGCAAAGATTTGCAACTCCTTCATCTTCATCACTATCATCTGTATCAGAACCCATCCATGTTAATGGTTGTTCTCCTTGTTCAGCAACCATTCCTCTTCTCTTGAAAAAATTCTTGTTGAACGGTTTCTTGGCAGGAGCGGCTTCATAGCGCGGTTTGGGACAACTGGAGGCAAAATGACCTGGTTGTCTGCAGTTGTAACAAACAAGATCATCCCTTTTCTTAGCATCAGCTGCTTTGTTGAATCTGGTTGGAGGGACAAACTTTCCAGGGCTGCCTGACTGAAATTGAGCTCTGTTCTTTCTGAACTTGGTGTAGTTTTTCATATAGAGAGCAAACTCGTCATCATCCATGTCATCAAAGTCAACTTGAGTAGAACTGGATGCTACACTTTGGGAATTTTGAGATGGGGTGTAGGATTGATGAGATTGCTGAGGTTGAGAATAGGGTTGATGATGTTGAGGGTAAGGTTGATGAGGCGGTTGGTGATACTCTGGAGGTGCGGTTTGAGGAATATATCTTGGAATATTTGGATCAAAAGAAGCGGTTTGTAAATGGGTATTAGATGCGGTTTGATGGTGATCTGGATTGTAAACTGGAGATGTGGCATTGTTGAAAGTGGCAAGAGAAAGAGACTTGAATCTGTTTTCGGTTTCATGAGCTTCCTCAAGCTTGAATTCAAATACCCTTAGCATGGCATAAAGATGACGAAGATCAAGAGCTTCCAGATCTTTATTGTCTTCAATGTTGGTAGTTTTGATCAGCCGTTTGCTACCAAGAGATTGCATGAATCTTATGTTCAGGTCAGTATTGGAATACTTGTGCCCTAGAGAGAAACATACATTGACAATTTCCACGAACCGCTCATAGCATTGGCGAAGAGATTCCTTTGGGTCTTTGACAAAGTAAGTAAAGAGCCTTCTCTGTTGGTAGAGGCGGTTCTTCTTGGTGTCGGCATCTCCTTCCAGAAAGTCAATGATGCCATCCCATGTTTCCTTTGCGGTATTGCAATCTAGAACCTTTGAGTGAGTTCTTAGATCAATAGCTGATACAAGCATGGACATAGCTCTACCATCAAAGTCCACATTCAGTTGATCAGTTTCGGTCCATTCAGCTTCCGGCTTCTTGATTTCCGCGGTTTGTCCAGCAGTACCTGCATCAGGGTTAGCCTTTATCGGGACATAGGGTCCATTAACAATTGCAATCCATAATCTGCGATCCTCAGATATCATGTGCTTCTTCATCCTATCTTTCCAGAAGAGGAAACTATCTTCATTAAGAATAGGTAAGTGATTAGAGTTGGATGTCTGCATCATATGGGAGTTTATATTTGCCATTGGATCAGCACCCAAGCGGTTAAGCTTGTAAAATAATTTTTGGTGGATACGCTCTGATACCACTTGTTGGTCCCAAAGGGCAACAAGGGTATAGAACCGCTAGAGGGGGGTGAATAGCGGTTTGAAATCTTTTTCGAAATACCCTTGAAAATCAACCAAGTACTTATCAGTTTGGTCTATTGCGGTTTAAAGCACTAGAACCTCTCAGATAAAATGCACAGCGGAGTTTTGCGGTTTTGGCCAAACTGAATTATAAAGAGTAGGGCAGTTTAAGTGGTTGAAGATGGAATGATGCAACTTACAAGGCACAACTGAAGTATCACAGAAGTATGCAAATCATTTATCAAGTCATTTCACATAAGAGTAAATAAAGCTCATAAACAGAAATGTAAATGACAAGACAGAACTTAAAGATCAAAGACACATAATTTGAAGAGGTTCGTTCTTGAAAGAACTACGTCCTCTACCTAGGTGGTTAGCATAGGATTTTCTAATAGCTACTAGACTTGTATTGATTTAGAGGAGTTTTTACAAGATTACAAAAGAATCTAAACTCTAAATAAACAATCTAACCTAACAATGCTATTATAACAACCTGTGTTTTCGAGGTATATAATCTATAAGAGAATATACTCCGGGTGTGTGGTGTGGAAAGAAATCAAGAGCTCAAAATATCTAAGTGATGGCGAGCAAGTGATTACTTTCTGTGCAAGGCTGAGTTTTGATGGTTTGAAGGCTTGAAGCTTTGATGAAGAACTCTGGGTTTGCTAAGGAGATGATGAAGATATGAATATCTGGGTTTTCAATCTTCAAAGCAAACTTGAATACTTGGGATATTCTCTTTGAAGCTCAGCAACCTTCATTGTTGAGAAATGAAGGCTATTTATAGTGAAGGCATTAGTGACCGTTGGACAAAGAGGTGAGTCATTGTATGGCGGTTCTATGCGCTGTCACAATCCCATTGGTTGACCTGTCACTGTCGTCCTTTGCTTTTGCTTTGTGGCAGGAAGTTCTTGGATCACTACCTGACATTGTCCTTTTAGTTGTTGGAAAAGTACAACGGTAACTTTTCAAAAAGCGAGACAAACCGACATTCCAAGAATGACTGAAACATGACTTGAAGTTTAAGGACAAGTCACCAATCATTCATTTACGGTTGTAAAGTGAATGTTTGTCTTCAAGGAGTAAATGACAGCAATAACTTCTTCAATATCTTGGTCGGCGGTTCCACCAGATGCATGTGCGGTTTCATTAATGAACTTGAAGTGAGGTTTCATCAAAGACACAAACTGCGGTTTGATGAAGGACTTAAGGCACCATGCTGGTGGTTTGAAGATGGCGGCTTGAGGGACACTAAACCGCTATGGATAAACCGAACATAACTCAGCCTAACTACTAAACATCTAGAAATGGATTTGTCTAAAAATTGAAGTAAAACCTCATTACATGTAAACCTAAAGTCCATAAAAAGACACGTGGAATGGGTCAATCAAATCAGGTGGGTGTACTAACAATGAATCCTAACAAGCGGTTTGCAAGTGGATGTGAGGAGCGGTTTGATGATGGTCTGGATTGTAGACAGGAGATGAGGCATTGTTGAATGCAGCTAGAGAGAGTGTCTTAAATCTGCTTTCAGTTTCATGGACCTCTTCAAGCTTGAATTCAAAAACCTTTAGCATGGCATACAAGTGTCGAAGATCAAGAGCTTCCAAATCCTTGTTGTCTTCAATGTTAGTAGTTTTGATCAGCCATTTGCTACCAAGTGCTTGCATGAATCTCATGTTCAAATCTGTATTAGAATAGACATGTCCAAGAGAAAAACACACATTAACGATATCAATAAACCTCTCATAGCATTGTCTAAGAGATTCCTTAGGATGTTTAACAAAATAGTCAAAGAGTCTTCTCTGTTGATAGAGGCGGTTCTTCTTGGTATCTGAATCTCCTTCCAGAAAGTCAACTATAGCATCCCAGGTAGCCTTTGCGGTTGTGCAGTGAAGCACCTTAGAATGAGTCCTCAAGTCAATAGCTGACACTAGCATGGACATAGCTCTTCCATCAAAATCCACATTGATGCGGTCTGCATCAGTCCACTCACTTTCTAACTTCTTAACTTCAGCTTCTTCTCCTGCGGTTCCTGCACGTGGATTAGCTTTCATAGGAACATATGGTCCATCAGTAACCGCGGTCCACAGTCTACGATCACATGAAATCATGTGTTTCATCATCCTATCTTTCCAAAAGATAAAACTATCTTCATCCAGAATCGGTAAGTGGTTCGAATTGGATGTTTTCATCATATGGGTGTTTGTGTTTGCCATTGGATCAGCACTCAAGCGGTTAAGCTTGTAAAAACAAGTTTGGTGGATATGCTCTGATACCACTTGTTGGTCCCAAAGGGCAACAAGGGTATAGAACCGCTAGAGGGGGGTGAATAGCGGTCCAAAACTTTTTCAAAAATACCCTTAAAATCAACCGAGTACTTATCAGTTTGGCCAACTGTGGTTCAAAGCACAAGAACCGAACTGATAAAATGCACAGCGGAGTTTGCGGTTTGGCCAAATAGGATAGTTAAAGAGTTGGGCGGTTTGACTCAGGTTGAGAAAACACTATGATGCAACTGAATAGTTAAACTTAAAGTTCAAAGGAAAACACAATTCATCTTTCAAGTCATTTCGTATATAGAGACAAGTTAAAGACCACAAACAAGAAAGATAAATAACAAGACAGAAAATAAAGATCTAACACACAAATGGAAGAGGTTCGTTCTTAAATGAACTACGTCCTCTACCTAGATGGTTAGTCTAGGATTTTCTAATAGCTATGAGACTTGTATTAATTTAGAGGAGGTTTATAAGATGAATCTAAACTCTAAACAATAAGTCTAACCTAGCTATAATAACAACCGGTGTTTTCGAAGTATATAATCTATGTGATCATATAAATCGGGTGTGTGTGTGTGGAAAGAAATCAAATGCTCTAAGTATCTAAATGATGGTTGAGCAAATGGAAGTCTTTCGGTGTAAAGGCTGAGTATGAAAGGTTGTTAGGCTTGAAGCTTTGATGAAAAAAACGGGGTTTGCTAAGGAGATGATTTGAAGATATGAATATCTGGGTTTGAATCTTCAAAGCAAACTTGAACACTTGGGAATGAATCTCTTGAAGCTCAGCAACCTTCATTGTTGAGAAATGAAGGCTATTTATAGGCAGTGCACCCTTGTGACCGTTGGGTAAAGATTTGAATCAAATCTGAAGGGTACAGTGATGTCGATTCCCATTGGTTGAGCTGTCATTGTCGTCCTTGATTTTGTCTTGTAGTCCTAGGTAGTTGTAGCACCACTACCTGACATCCGTCCTTTGTTGCAGAAAGGACTAACGGTAAACAATTCAAATTGCTTGGACAAGACCGACATTCCTTTTGCAGTAACTCCAAGTTTAACTTAGAGTTATTTTGACAAGACATAAAATATTCCTTTACGGTTGAAAAGAGAATATTTGTCTAAGGAATAAATGACATTTCTTTAATTCTTCAATAACTGCACTGCGGTTCCACCAGGCATAGGAGCGGTTTGAAGGATGAACTTGATGTGCGGTTTCATCAAAGCCACATACTGCGGTTTGATGAGGGACTTAGGGTTCCATGCTGGCGGCTCAAAGATGACGGCTTGAGACACCAAACCGCGAGGAGTAAAACCGAACTATACTCAGCCTAGACAAACAAAAAACTAGAAATGGACTTATCAAAAAATTGAAGTAAAACTTCATTACATGCGGTCCTAAAGTCCATAAAGAGACACGTGGCATGGATCAATCAAATTAAGGTGGGTGTACTAACAATGAATCCTAACAGTTAACTATTGCTCTTATTAGTAATAGTTACTATTATAGTTAACTATATTAGTTAACTATTACTATTATTAGTAATAGCTATTATAATAGTTACCTTATGTAGTAACTAATAGTATTAGCTAATGGTATTAAGCAAATAACAGTTAACTATTAATAGTAAGAGTATTAGTTAATTATAATAGTTATTATATAAGTTAAATATTAATTTTTAATATTAATTAATTAATCATAATAATTATTATATCAATTAACTATTACTATTAATAATATTAGTTTATTATAATTATAATTATTCCCTCCGTCTCAGTTTAAGGTTTTTACTTTTCTTTTTGGTGTGTCCCAATTTATATTTAACTATTATAATTAACTATTAAATAAAATAAAAATTACTATTAATAGTATTAGTTAATCATAATAGTTACTATATATATTAATGATTACTATTAATAGTATTATTAGTTAATCATAAAAGTTACTATATAAGTTACCTATTATTATTAATAGTATTAGTTAATCATTATACAATAAATGTTAGTATTTAATATTAATAGTACTCGCTCCGTTCGAGAGTAAGAGTCCTACTTTTTATTTTTGTACGTCCCACTAAAAGTTTATTTCCTAAAAGGACAAATGATGAGAAAGAATGAATAGTGTTTTGAACAATTATACCCTCAACACATTTGCAATGTTTACCAATTTTCTATTGTGTATTTAATAAGTTTGCACAGATAAGGTAGGACTCTTACTCTAGGGCGTAGGGAGTATTAATTAATTATAATAGTTAATATAGAGGTTAATTATAACTATTAGTATTATTAGTGAATAATAATAGTTATTATATATGTTAATAAGTACAATTAATAATATTAGTTAATTATAATAATTATTTTAATTATTACTAAAAAATTAACACAAAACCAATCAACTTATTATTCCCTCCCATTTATTTTCTCTCCTAATTTACTTTTACACGCACAACACTTACTTTACTTCCATCATTTTTTAATATCCATGCAAATAGGGGTATGACTCTTACTCCGGGACGGAGAGAGTGATATTTAACCATTATAACTAACTAATACTATTAATAGTATTAGTTAGTTATAATAGTTAAATATAATTGTTAACTATAATGGTTACTATATAAGTTAATTATTATTGATAATAGTATTAATTAATCATAATTGTTATTATATATGTTAATAATACTATTAATACCATTAAATTTTTAAATATTCATACAACAAACTTAAATATACTTCTAAATTAATTAAAAAACATATTTATTACAACTATGTACAACCAAAGCTATGAAAACGTTTTAATTAATTTAAAATATACATATATTTTCAAATAAAATTATTATGTTAATTTATCAATTAAAAACATAAAAAAATAAAAATACAAAAACATTAACGGAATAGATTCCCGTGCGGAGCACGGGTTACCTACTAATAAAAGGAAAACAAAGTCAAAAATTATTGCTATTCAAGCCAAGATGAAAAAGAGATGAAAATAAAATAAGATTTATCTGAGCTAATAGAAAAGGGAAAAGAAAGTCCAAAAATAAAAGGAAAATAATTGTCTGAAGTTATTCACTAAAGGCATATTTAGTAATCTAATTAATCTCTTAATTCAGAACACTAGATTAAGAGTGAATTTGAGATTGCTTATGATTCTCATTAAGTGATTAGTAAAAAGTGATTATAATATAAGTGCTTATTTTATCATTAATTTATTAATGATGAGTATGTTTGGAGATATCACATGTCTGAAATTGATTATGAAAGATAAATTCCATAAATATCCCTTACTCCATATATATAAATATAGTAAATGCACATATGAATGAGAGGTTATCAATGTAAAACATTAAACCAAAACAGCTTTTAGAATCACTTTTGGGAAAAGCTGAGTCATAGCTGCTTCTATCAAAACATAGTTTTCTGCATTTTGATAGCTTAAAATCAGAATCAGTTTTGACATCCAAACACCACGAAAGTGATTTTTGATCCCTGAAAGTGATTACAAGTCTCAAGAACGCAAGTTAAGCTTGTTTGGTGATGAAAAAAATAAAGGGAGAGGCTATTGCCACTACAAATATTTCTAATCCACTATATTCACTAATAATTATGGAGAGAGTTTAATCTTATGACAAAATTGCCCTTCAAACATATTAACAATTTATGGTATGTTTTCATTTTTGGTAAGTTTCTTTTATTCTTTATGTATCAATTATCATTCTTTTCAATCATGCAAAAAATATCACAAAATCTTGGGAAAAAACAGTTTTACACAAGTCGTTAAAACGTGTTTTCCTCAAAGAAGGGTTCTGGGGCAAAAGAAGGGTTCTGGGGCAGGCACATTTTTAAACTGTAGGAGGCATTTTTGTGATATTTTCACAGCAGACACTTTTTAACCCTAGAGCAGGCACTTTTTGGAAACTTGTAAAAAAAAAACTCAGCAAGCATATTTTAACATTAGAGCAGGCATTTTATTTGGACTTGTTAAAAAAAAATCACAGCAGGCACTTATAAAAGTGTATGCTTTGAACTTAGAAGTGTCTGCTTGAATTTTAAGAAGTGCCTGTTTTGAATTTTACATTTGTTATAATACAAGAAGAATTTTCTAATGCTATAAGAGGCACAAAATAATTCAGAGCAGGCACTTATTTGGAATTTGTGAAAAAAAAAAAAAAAAAAAAAAAAAAAACTCAACAGGCATGTTTTAAAATTCAAGCAGGCACATATAAAAATGTTTGCTGAATATTAGAAGTGCCTGCTTGAATTTTAAAACATGCCTACTGAGTATTTTTTTTTTTTTTTTTTTTACAAGTGCCAAAAAAAGTGCATACTCTAAGGTAAAAAAGTGTTTGCTGTGAAAGTCTCAAAAAAAAGTGTCTGCTTTAGGTAGAGCCGTCAATTTGGGCTGAGCCCATTGGGCCAGCCCGGCCCGCCATAGAATAAAGGTGGGTTGGGTTCTAAATATAGAAACCCAAATACAAGTGGGCCATTTTGGGCTAGCCCATTTGGGTCGCGGGCAAACCCGCCTTTTTTTTTTTTCCTTTTCATTTGCCGTCTACTAATGTCGTTTAGTGAATAATGAACGTGTGCGGTGTGCCTCTAGGTTTTCTGATGGATGTGTTTTTACCCATCCAATGTTAGAGATGTTGAGGAACCATGAGCCGGATACCACTCCTTTAGAATCAAACGGAGGAGCAACCTTCAACCCTGGTTTGGTATCTAAATGCTGACGGGGAAGAGTGTCTATGACTCATTTTTTTAGCCATATTTTAAACCACCACCACAATATGGAAAGCAAACCGTGGAGGACGCAAAAGAGAATTTTGTCTATGAAATCTCTAATGTTTCCTCTACGGATGAGTCACTCGAAGAGAAACCTTTAGAAGATGCAAAGGAGAATTTTGTCTATGAAATCTCCAATGTTGACTCTAAAGATGGTTCCTCTTTTGATAATGCGAGTGGTTGTACAGAGGATGTGGAGGAAACAAAAACGGTGGAGAAAACATGGCATGAGATAGCCATTGAGGAGCTTGAGTTTGCTTTATATGGTGATGAGAAGAGGGATAGTGAGGAGGTTCATGATGCGAATGAGACTACCCGTAGCGATCCCAATGAAAACTTGATCATCATTATGGTACCCCATCCATCTTGTGATGATGGAAAAGGTGGTGAGAGGCCACAAGTGGAGCCCAAGCAATTTAATTGTAAAATATTATCTTTTTTGCTAAATGACAGGATAATAAGGGGATTATACATGGGGCTCGATATGAAGATAAAGACCCGCGAAAATGCAAAGTGGGCCAAAGGAAGAAATGTGAAATCCAAACCGGGCAACGGTCGGGCTAAAGACCTTAACCAAATGCGCTTGTTGGGAGGCAAGCCAACTAGGTATGTTTTATTTATTTTTTTGTCTTTTATTGTTTTGTTGTGTCATGCCATCCTTTGAACTCAAAGAATGTTTTAGTTCTTTATGCTATGAGGACATAGTATGTTTTGAGTTTGGGGGTAGGCATCTCTCCGAGTTTGTGGGTTTATAGGGGAGTGTATATAGTTGTCACCCTCCAAAAAAATAGAAAAAAATTAAAAATTTTGTTCTCTTTATATTTTGGGATGTTGGCCACGGTCGGTGATGATCCGAGGGTTGTTTTTATTAGCCATTATGGGTGCTATTGTTTAACCTAGAGTTGGGACTGCATTAACACTACTAAAGGCATGATTCCACCACCTCTCACTTACATTATTTTCATGATCATGTTACCAACTTAGGAATAATTTATGGGATCACTTAGTGTATGCTCGGGGACCCTAGAACATCGTTGCATGGTTGTCAATAACAAGTCAATAGGTTATTCGGTATTTATGGAATTTCTTTCCAAACCCTTTTTGTTGGCCTTATTTTGTCTATCTAGTCACTAAATAAAATCATCGCTAGAACACCCTTTTGAGCCTAATAATGAATGAAAGAATGGCATATTAAAGACCGCCGTTCACCTTTTTTTGATACCCGATTTCCTACCCTTTTGCACTAAGAATAGGTTAGACCCACCTTGACGAGGAAGTGGACTAGGGAATGATGGGAATTGATGGTTCGGAATTGGGAGAATGATTTGGGGAAACATTGGATGTGGACAAAGTTTTAAAGGGAGTTATGTAATGAGAAAGAAGGGACAAGCACAAAAATATTGTGAACATTGAGTAGTGTGCAAAGTGATTAAATAAGCACACATTTATCTTATGTAAAGTCAAAAAAAAAAAAAAAAAAAAAAAAAGTGAAAAAGTGTGTTCCCTTAATATATTAAATTGATGATTGGAAGGAAAAGGGCCACAGAAATAGGGAATCATATCCCACCCCATGTAATTACATAAAAGTTGAAGTTTGGGGGTGAGACAATGTGGGAATTGGGTGAGCGGAGAGTTTAACATATTGTGAGGATGTACACATCGTAGAAGAATTCTTAGTCCACTTTATTAACTTCGTATGTCTTTATCTTCATTTGTAACCGTGAACTTAGCCTCGCACGTTTTTTGTGCTGAAAAAATGTACGCCATATTTTTTTTCAATATCGGTAACCGGGTTGACAACTGTGTATACATGATTATAAGTGTCCTTGATTGGGTTAACTGGTATCATCATCATCATCTGTGAAATAAGAGCATTAACTTAAGTGATCTCATAAGCTAATCTTATTTTGGTTGCATTGATCATCACTTCACTCATCCTATCATGCTGCGGTGGAAAATCAAACGAGTTAGTAGTGTATATGTGTTGCAATTTGGTTTTACAATGGTACCTATTTAATGGCACTTGTGTGAGGAACCCTGAGACTTTTGGCTAACGACTCCCATATGTATTGAGAACATCCCAAAAAAATATTTTTTTTATTGTTTTTAGTTTTTGTAGTTTTATAGTTTTATATTTGTTTTGTTTTACTCGAGGACGAGCAAAAGATAAGTTTGGGGGTATTTGATGGATGTGTTTTAACCCATCCAAATCACATACTTCTATGACTTATTAGATGCTAAATCTTGAGTGTTTTTTATGGTTTTTTTAGTATATATGAGTATAGGGAAGGAGCGAAAGAATGCACGGATTCATGGGCATTAAAGTGCAAAAAGAAAGGATAAAGAATGGACCAGAACAGAAATATAAAGAGATGTAACCACTGAGTAATTAATTCCATTGGATATTAATCAAAAAGAGCTTTCCAACGATAGTTTACACGTTTAAATCGGAGTTCGTATGAAGAAGTTATGGCCTCCGGAAGATTGCGCGATAATCAGTGAAGCACCAAGCGCCCGCCTGGTCCATAGCGAGCGCCAACTCGCTTCTTGGGCAGAAAATACAGTGATTCTGACCATAGTAGGCGCCCGCTTGGTGTCTACCAAGTGCCCACTCGCCCAGGGACCTTAGGGGAATTTTCCAGAGACCTTGGGGGAATTTTCTAGGAACATTTTGGGAATTTCCAAAATATGTTGGGCTTTTCTGTAATTTCCAAAATTTCAGGGACTTTTCGGGAATTTTCGGAGGACCTTTGGTGAATTTTTGGATGGCTTTTCTGGAAACCCAAAAATACCAAGGGCTCCTGGGGAATTCCAGCCACCAACACTTTATTTCTCCTTTTTCAACAAAGAATCCTAGGGTTTTTCCTATTTTTACACCTCTTTAGCCCTAGTATAAAGATGATACTCCATACACATTATTTTAACATACTTTTATTCAAGATTCAAGGTTGTAATCAAAGATTCATCAATTTAATCCAGGTTTTGATGTTCTTTAATTTATTCTTTGTTCTTGATTTTATGAGTAGCTAATTTCTTAGATTCATGGATTGGTAGTAACAAATACTAGATCTCTATGCTATAGATTTAATTCTTCCATTCAATCTTAATTCTTGTTTATCAAAATATTCTTCATACTAAATTCTTTAGTTTCAATTATATGTTAAGATATATATTGGCTTTAGAATTTCTGGATATCTATTGTTACAGTGACTCGGGCATTGATACATTGACCACTATTTTGATATTAGATCCAATTGAGGCCGTGATTGAAATCAAAAGGATCTAGGTTCATAAGTTATTTAAGTGCTTCATGAATTCTTGGGAAGTTATATGGACGTGATAGAAAAGTATAATTTGATAGGAATATTAGAATTGCAATCTGGTGACCGAACCGTCCCAATTCTTAATTTTGTGAACGAACCCAAGAATGAGATTGATCTTGTCATTAGGAGCATAGCATAGAGTGAAAGTATTGTGAATCCAATTCGTGAATATATTCGTTAATATTGATTTTATTTGTTTTCTTAGTTTAATTTTAATTATTGCTTTAGTAGTTATAAATAAATCAAAAACCAAAACCCCACTATTTACTCTTCTATTTTTAAACATTCTTGTTTTCCAATCTAGTCTCTGTGGATTCAACCCTTGATTGTGCATACTACTACATCGGTAACTAGTACACTTGCTAGGTAATTTAATTAGAGGGAGATTTTCTCCATCATTTTCACTTATCGATTTTATTGTAGTAGCTATTATCTTTATTGTAGAAGCAAGAACTTTGAAATGTTTTTGGGACAGTTAGGTAGTCTTCTAGGAGTTTTTTTATTTGGATCCATTGTCTTTAAACTTGAACATTCTTTAATTACTTTGTTTTTATCTTTTTGTTTGTAATCAAAAATGATATTTGAACTTTATATCAAAATGTTATTATAGACTTTTTGCTCTAAAAATATAGCTGCCTTGCTTTTATCCTTAAGTGATATTCATAAAAAAAGAAAAAAAAAAACCGTTGTAGTCTTAGCTCGCCTGACACGCCTGGCCCACCAACCCAAGGTGGGTTGGGTTGGGATTCAATTTTCCCAGCCCGCTAAGAGTTTGGGCCAGCCCGTCCTGCCCCGTTAGTGGTGGGCTGTGGTGGATTGGGCCCGCCCCGCCCTGCCAGCCCATATTGACGGCTCTAGCTTTAGGGTAAAAAAAGTGTCTACTGTAAAAATATTGAAAAGTGTCTCCTACAGTTGTGAATACGTGTGTTCTAATTTGGGATATTCATAGCAACATTAAAATATGAGAGTCGCCACGCCATTTTAATTAAAGCCAAAACATTGAGAAAAAGCATGTTTAATGGGTTCGGGGGTCAAATTACAACAAGAGAAGAATATTGGACGTTATCACTCCTATTGCCCGAATTGATCGGTCTTTCTATCATGATGCGGTGTATGTAGTGTGTTAGTGATTGAGACCGGATCCGAAGATTGCCTACGTTCCTCTCAATGTGAGAAGCTCATGTCAGCGTAGTTCGAGAAGAATTTAGAATAGGCAGAAGAATCGGGATCATGCATAATGAGGGGGGAATTACCTAAAGATTAGGGTTTAGAAGTAGTTCCTAGATCATCCTTGGGTTGATGAACCCTAGATCATCATTGGCTATGAAATAACATGTTAACATGAAGATCGTAACCCTAAATATAGCATAAATAAGGTTTTAACCTAAGAATATGATGAACATGCGAAGAACATATTATGAACATATGAATGTCATGAAGAAAATATGAATAAAGATGTTAGGAACATGAATATTATGAAGAACACATGAATAAACATATTAAGAATATGAATATTATGGATCTAAATTAATAATATGGCAAGAACATGAAGAAAAAGTTAGAAAACTTACCTTTGTTGGTAAAAATAACCTTGGATCTATTTGGGATTCTTGAGAGTGTTTTTGGAGGCTTGAATGACTTGATTTGGGAGCAAAATCGTCCCTTAAGAGCTCTCAAATTCGGATCCCTCTAATTATGAGGCAAGGGAGGTCTTTAAATAGGAAACTGATGGAGAGATCTGACGGTCAGGATCATCCGGAGCGGATGTGGCGGCGTGGCCAAGATGGAGGGCGGCGGCGACGTTGGCCGCGTGGCCAAGGTTGGAGCTTGGGCGAATGTGGCCGCGTGGCCATCGTTGCTGCTGACTTAATTATTAAGCTAGGGTTTTGCATGTTTTATGGAAACCCTATTTTGGCCATCTTTAAGATGTTCTAGAACAATGAGGTATATTTTGGAAATCCGGGACAAGTCTTTGCAAGGTTTGTAATTTCCCTAAAGTCCTTGTGTATTTTTGGGAAATCCCTAATAAACTCATTTTCAGGTCGGGTACTAACAACAGTATCAGAAAGTGTCTGCCCCATAACCCTTCTTTTGCCCAAGAACCCTTCTTTGTGGAAAACACGTTTTACACTAAGGCTAATGTAAAACACGTTTTACACAAGACTTACTCTTAAAATAATACATTTACAATCTGTGAAGAAAATTATAAAATTGATATAATAATATGTTAACAAAAGGCAATTATTCATCTTTCACCTAGTTGTTTTATACTCCAATAATCTTCACAACTTTTTTTTACCTCGTTTTACTTATATTTATAGCTAGATTTTTTTTCTGCTCTTATAAAATTAATGATAGCAATAAAGATGAAAATGGGTTATAAAAAGTGGTGAATAATTTATATAATTCTATATTATGAATTATGCTTTACGTATAAAGTCCAGTAGTGAACTTATTTATATTTTTACTGTAAGTCTTTTTGAACAAACATTTTATTGTAAACTAAGAAATTATTCTTATGATTTTAATATTAAAAATTTATTGGTATATATTTTAAATATAAAACAAATTGTAGAAACTAAAAAAAAATGGAGCAGTACTGTAGTTTATTTAAATTATTAATATTCTGTTGTCATGCTCAAAATATTTATAAGTACTATTTTTACAATTATGTAAAGATTTTCACTTTGTATATACATAAAAAACATGAGTAGGCGATAATAGATCTTGGATTATTTTATTTATTTTTATTGTAGACAATGTAGAGAAAATAAAATCAATAAAACACAAAATAATGTACATTCTAAGTTTAAAAGGATAATTAAAAGATTAATTGGATATATAAAGTCAATTCATTATCAAACAAAAACCAATTAAAGAGAAGTTATATTATATCATAATTCACAATTTTTTTAATTAGTAAATATAGTGAATAAGTAAATATTATAATGGTATAACTTATTTTCAGAATGTTCCATTCCTTCCTTAAAATAACTAAGGAGGATTATGTCAGTTTACAAAAATGAGGAGGATAATTTTGTCTAATAATAAAATTGGTACTGGATAAGCAATAAATGTAGTGGTAATAGCCCCTCCCAATAAATGATGTGGAGAGTTTTGTTGACCGTTGCCATGTGGTACACGCGCTTGACGCCAGGCCAATCTGGGGACGCCACGTGTTCATTGCGCCAGCCTTTCCAGAAAATTCAACCGGTATGAAAAATTTCATACCCCAAATTTCACACCCCCTCCAATGGTTTCATACCACCCCCTCCATTTCATACACCAAATTTTACCCCCATTGCACATAGTCTAAGACTAGCTGGCGGAGAAGAAGACAAAACGAGCCGGAGTGCAGGAGGAGGAACAAGTTGGAGTGGGTAGTGGAACTGGAAATGGCTTGCATAAACAAAGAATATGTTTATTTCAGAAATG
This sequence comes from Campanula takesimana, assembly GCA_026119855.1. NCBI lineage: Eukaryota > Viridiplantae > Streptophyta > Magnoliopsida > Asterales > Campanulaceae > Campanula > Campanula takesimana. The sequence goes on from JAOWBW010000257.1 coordinate 1,273,568, forward strand.
GAATAGAGGGGGTTTCTAGGCAAATGTGTGAAATGGAACTGGAAAATTGCATTCGAATTGAATTTTTATTTATTTATTTTGTGAAAATTGCATTGAAAAATTAGTTTATGTGGGTTAATGATTACAGCACATTACTACCATCTTGAGAATATTCGCCTCCTTTCTAATTTGTGTGAAAATTATTTTAACTAGGAAAAACCCCGTGCTACGCACGAAAATTTGTTTACAATTTGTCGTTTATTTAGTTAGTCAAATATATTTTATTATGATTAAAATAAAATAATTTTTAAGTATCTCAAAAATACAACTAAAAAAGAAGACATGTAAAAAGTAAATAATCAATTCAGGGGGGGGGAGGATAAATTAATGAGTAAATCATTTTCTAACTTTGGATTTAAAATCAAGATTAATATTTATTTTTTTTACTTTTCCTTTACTTGCAGGATTAGAGTTGCCTCAACATAAAAAAATTCAATTTATTAGTTAAACAAAATAAATTGTTTGATGACTTTTCATTTGTTCTAAGTATCAAATCAAAAAATTATTTTTTGCGACTTTACATTTCAAATTATGACTTTTCATTTCTTATACCGGATAAGTTAAAGTCACTTTATCATAATTATTTTTAATATATTAAGTTTGATTGAGACTCTTCATATTTTAGTAACCGTTGCACTTAAATGAATGCATATAATGATCTATGAAAAAAAATCTTAGGTACAAAATTATTTGAATGTAAAATTTTTAAAAATCATTCATTTTAATGTAAACAGGACATTCAATTTGGAATGAAGAGAGAAAATATTATGATTTACTAATATTATTAATAGTAATAGTTAATTTATTTTAAAAATAATTATTAACTTATATAATAACTATTATAGTCAACTAATATTGTTAATAGTAAAAGTTAATATATATAGTAACTATTGTAATTAACCATTATTGTCAATACTAAAAGTTAATCTATATAGTAACTATTATAGTTAACTAATATTATTAATAGTAATAGTTAACTTATACAGTAACCATTAACGTTAACTAATACTATTAATAGTAATAAGTAACTTATGTAACTATTATAGTTAACTAATATTTTTCATAGTAATGGTTAACTTATACAATAACTATTATAGTTAACTAATACTATTAATAGGAATAGTTAACTTATACAATAACTATTATAGTTAACTAATACTATTAATAGTAATAGTTAATTTATATAATAAATATTATGATTAACTAATATTGTTAGCTAATAATAAGAATATCAAGAGACACTTATCAATAAGAATGGTGATGACATAGCTTCACCAAAAGCATTCTTTAGCCTAAACTGTCCAAATGGTGAATTCGTATTCCTCCGCGTTGACTTTTAATATATATAGATTTTTGGATAAAATATGTTTATTCAAAATTTTCATTATAAAATAATTTATAAATAATTAATCATCGTTGTAATTTGTAAACCATTAAATGTACTACATGAGATTACTTTTTGAAACATATGGAATGAATGTTCTACAAAGTGTGATACTCCTCTTGCTTCAAGTATAATTTTTTTTATTATTTATTATATATGAAAAGTGTGGAAAATTCAAATTTAAGCAAATTAAATAAAATAAGAATGATCAAATTAGCTCCAGTGACATGTATATGGCCAAGTCAGCTTAGTGTATTTTTATTTTTTTTTACAAACAGCTTAGTGTATTTGTTGGAGGCATAAAGCAAGGTGAGAGAAGTTAAAGGTGAAAATAATAGATAGTATATTTATCCATATTTGCAACTAAATTTTATAAAAGTAAATATTATTTATATTGAACCTTAAACAAAAAAATTGCTTCCTTAAAGTTGTTATTCAATATGTTTCATGCTTTATGTGCATCGCACGGGTGCACTACTAGTATGTTAGTAATAATAATATAAAGGGGCAAATTGTAATTTAGTTACCTGAGTTTGTCACGATGTTTCAATTGGTTATCCAATTTGTATCCGTTACGATTTGGTTACTGAATGTGTCTTTTTGTTGCAATCAGGTGTTATTTTGGTTAGTCCATAAAAAAACTAATGGAAATGGATGAAAAACATAACAAGTTTCTTTCAAAATCGTAATGATCATCCCTACAGTTTAAATCATCACACTACACCCTCTAGCTCTTAACGATTTTGAAAGAAACTTGTTATGTTTTTCATCCATTTCTATTAGTTTTTTTATGGACTAACCAGAATAACACATGATTGCAACAAAAAGACACATTCAGTACTAAGAGAAGTTAAAGGTGAAAATAATAGATACTCCCTCCGTCCCAGAGTAAGAGTCCTACTTTCCATTTTGGTACGTCCCAGAGTAAGAGTCATATTCCTAAAATGGCAAAGAATCTTTACTATTCATCCCACTCATTCTCTCTCCTATTTTACTTTTATACTCACAACACCAATCAATTCACTATTCTCTCCCACTCATTCTCTCTCGTACTTTACTTTTACACTCACAACATTTACATCACTTTCAATATTTATTAATAAGCGTGCAAATAAGGGGTAGGACTCTTACTCCGGGACGGAGGGAGTAGTATATTTATACATATTTGCAACTAAATTTTATAAAAGTAAATATTATTTATATTGAACCTTAAACAAAAAAATCTTCCTTAAAGTTGTTATTCAATATGTTTCATGCTTTCTGTTCATCGCACGAGTGCACTACTAGTATGTTAGTAATAATAATATAAAGGGGCAAATTGTAATTTAGTTACCTGAGTTTGTCACGATGTTTCAATTGGTTATCCAATTTGTATCCGTTACGATTTGGTTACTGAATGTGTCTTTTTGTTGCAATCAGGTGTTATTCTGGTTAGTCCATAAAAAAAATTAATGAAAATGGATGAAAAACATAACAAGTTTCTTTCAAATTCGTAATGATCATCCCTACAGTTTAAATTATCACACTACACCCTCTAGCTCTTACCGATTTTGAAAGAAACTTGTTATGTTTTTCATCCATTTCTATTAGTTTTTTGATGGACTGACCAGAATAACACATGATTGCAACAAAAAAACACATTCAGTAACCAAATTGTAACGAACACAAATTGGATAACCAATTGAAACATCGCGACAAACTCATGTAGCTAAATTGCAATTAGCCCTAATATAAAGTGTAAGTTGTTAATATTGGTACTTATGAATATTTAAATTGTCACTTGTAAACATTTATACTAAAATTTTAGCATTTTTTAATAAGCGTTGATGACAATTGTACAGAGCGTCATAACATGTTGGGGGCGCATTATCCAGTTTTCTTATCTCTAGAAAGATATTTTGTTTTCCCTAATACATGCGGCCTCAAGAGTCCGACTCTCAACCAAGATACTCCGTCCCAAAATGATCTTCACGTTTTGACTATTCAAACTTTTTAAGGATGTGTACACTTGCTTCACTAGCCATGTTGTGTGTATGCACATTTAAGCCTAAATTATAAAAATGGGAAGAACTTTGACAATGAAAAATAGCAAATGAGAAGATCATTCGGGACGGGACGGAGGGAGTATGTATGAATGATTCATGTGAATAATTATCTATCCCCCTTGGTTTTTCTTGCTTGTTTTGAGTTGTGGCGGCAAAGAAAGCATGATATCAAGAATTAAACAACCTATCCTATCCAGAGGCATCTTCCAACCATAATCATTGGTGTGTTTATTTATTTTCTGTCATATTTCATTTAATTTTCGTGAGAGAAAAAAAAAAAAAAAAACTAAGCATTTGAACATAAAAGTTGTATAAAATACATCAATTCTCATCTTGTGACTAGTAGCATCATATGAATCAATATTTGTGCAAGAAAAATCGTCACACACTTGACATACTATATCTTTGCTTTAACCTAAAACTCAACTTTCTGTCCTAAAGAATATAGATTTCCCTCCCACAAATAGGAATTATCTTTCCCGGCACTGCAATAAATCTTCAACGACGGGAACAAATGGAATTCATTGAGAATTATAGCTCATTTTTCAGCCTAGAGTTCCAAAACCTACTGCAGCCCCGTCTCGTTCCCTATAATCCTGTGTCATTGATCCAAATGGGAACGGTTTTGCCTCATCTACACTGCTATAGGTCTTTGCCTTGGCTCTTTCCGTAGCTTTAAGAATATCTTCCCTCGACACAAAATCTCCACCTGACAAATCAATCACAACAACATTACTCTCTACTCACAGAAAAATATTTTCATAAATCTATGACTTTTAAAATGCTAAAAATAGTGAACAGAAGAAACATATATCTAACCTCTTCGGGCAGCAAGTAGAACAGCTTCATGGGCAATGTTTTCAAGATCAGCTCCTACCAACCCTGGGGTTAGAGTTGCAACAAGGTCACTTATGAATTCTTTATCTTCCTCCATTGGAACGTCTTTCAAATATATTCCAAATATCTTTCTCCTTCCTTCTTCATCTGGTTCCCCTACCGTTACCTTCCTTGAGAAGCGGCCAGGCCTGAGTAGAGCAGAATCTAGTGTTTCGGGTCTATTTGTTGCAGCTATAACAACTACATTCTCATCTTTCTCAAATCCATCCATCTCCGTCAGCAACTGTGATTCAGTTGGCGAAAAAAAACATGTAAGAGCCAATTCTCAACAAAAACAATACTGTGATTAGTATAAATAAATTGAAGATCTCAAATTCAAGATTTATATGATAAACAGACTACCTGAAGTAAGAGGGTGATTGGTATAAATAAACTGGAAGTCTTAAATTCAAAAGAATAATACTAGGGGCACAAAAAAGTCACAAAATCTTGCTCACAAAATCCTAGGTGAATGATTTTTATTGGTGTTTTTAAGTAGAGTGTGGCGGATCCATTATCGATGCAACCAATAAAATATCGCCACCTCATTTTGTGAGCAAGATTTTGTGAGCTTATTTTGTGCCCCTGGCATTGCTCAATTCAAAATTTAAATGATAAGCAAACTTAATTTGCAGTAAAAGGATTTCCACATCAATGGATCACAACAACAAATTAAAGTTTCTAGAATAAAGTTTCGATAAGGATATGAATTCTTAAACACACACCACAGCTAAACTTTATATGCAAAGGTGTTCAAAAGATAGAATATTCTCCTTCATTTCTTTCTTGAACTATTGTTGTTATGCTTGTTTATTTACTCCCTCCGTCCCAAAATGTTCTTCACACTTTTTTGCCATTACTAAGATGGAACTTTGAGCAATGATTTAAGGTTGATTCAATTATACAAATGAAAATCTAAACTTTGTTATTGATAAACCATCAACAATACTATCAATAACAAGTTTTAGATTTTCATTAGGATAATTAGAACAACCTAAAATAATTGCTCAAAGTTCCTTCGTGGTAAGCGCAAAAAAAGTGTGAAGATCATTTTGGGACGGAGGGAGTAAGTTTTAACAGTTTTCATTAGATCAACCTAATTATTCCGACTTCCATATCAGATAACAATGACAGCTTCGGGTGATTATTTACCTGGTTTAATGTTTGGTCACGTTCACAATTCAATGTTCTGCCACGATGCCCCCCAACCGCGTCAATCTCATCAATGAATATAATCGAGGGCGAATGTTTTCTCGCCTGCTTGAAAAGGTCTCTAACACGAGCTGCTCCTCTTCCAACATAGACCTCCACCAATTCACTGGCAGAAATGGAAAAAAAGGCAACTCCAGCTTCTCCAGCCACAGCACGTGCCAGTAACGTTTTCCCTGTTCCTGGAGGACCTGCAAGTAGGACCCCTCGAGGTAGCTTTGCTCCTAATTTCTTATACTTACTATCTCCTTCCATGCACGAAACTATCTGCAAAATGAACAAATAAAACATTAGGGTGGTGTCTAGCACACAGGATTAATAGCAGTCAACTCGTGCACTAATTTAAAATAAGTAAATAAAAACCGTACACAAAAAAAAAACAACTAAGGATTTAGTTATGGGCCATTGAAAAAAGAAAACCACCAAAGATGAAGCGGTCAGAGAGATTAACTTTACCTCCAAAAGTTCTGTCTTTGCAGCATCAACACCCTCCACATCATCAAATGTAACAGACTGTTTTTTACTTGGTTTTTTCGAGGTGTTTTTACCGATAGATAGTTGATGAGAAAGTTGATAACAAGCGAGTAACACCATAACCCAATAAGGCATCTGTTGCAACATTACAAACATAATATTTTTTGCCGATACAGAGAAAGGCTCAGGATCTGAACCATATGTAATTCCCTGTTCCTTCAGCGAGTAGAGAAGCTCATATTTGTCGTCATCAACGTTTCTTGTAGTATACTGCCATGCGGGTTCAGAGTCCTTGTTCTTTCCCAGTACGTTTGCTAGGATCGATAAGTGATTGAACACCCCATTATTGATGCCTTCATTGCTTAATTCTTCGGTTTGTGACTGATCTTGTGATGTATCAGCATTTTGATCACCTGAAGGTTTCGTGTTGAAATAAATAGCCCGTGAGTTCTCCACAAATTGAACCCTATCCACACTCCCATCTCGAATACCACCAACTAAGCCCGAGTACGGAATAACAACAGGGCGCGATGCAGTTAATTTTGGAATCACAGTGACAGTACAAAGCCCCAGTGCGATACAGAAGGAAGCACCAACAACTGTCTTATAGAGCTTTGGTTGGAGCTTTCTCCATGAAATGTTTTTAGCTCGAGATTCTCTCTTCTTCTCCATGATTTCTCTATCTTCGTTGAGTTTGGTTTCTGGACATTAATTTAAAACAGGAATATAACAAGTTAGATTTAGAGAAAAGCTAAAACCATAAGCAACAAGACAAAGATGCACATTTCACCAAGCAAGATTCGGCATCCTACTATCCTAGAGTTTCTTTTTAACTCCGAAAAATATGTTATCGAAATGATGAACTGGATTTTTCCTGGAAGAAAAAGTGAAATGGTATTTGCCACATGGGTGGTTGTATTTTATACTCCTTAACAAACATCCATTAAACCTAGAGAAATAAGTTTGACTAAATTTCATGAATTTAGTTGAATTTTAAGCATAACTATACTTTAATTGCTAAGCAAAAGGAGTGGCGGTTCGAACTCTCACGGAAAAACCCAGTTTGAAACGATGCAGCATCATCAGACGCCTTTATGAATGTCAACCTACATGAACAAAAATCTATGATACAGACTAAATGTTTGTCGGTCATTTCAGCTTTCATAAAAGTCATTCATCTCCAGTTGATTATAAAGTTCCTAACCAACTCTCTGTCAAAACAACCTTGACATGCTCAAAAATCAAAACTGAACACATACTACTCAGTAAGGTGCATTATATCCATACTTGTCAAAGGCGTCGCCCGCCTCGCCTTTTTGGGCGCCTCGGAGGTTTCTCGCCTCAGAAATTCAAGGCAGGCGGACGACAGCCTTTCTTCACCGGGCGTCGCCTTTTTGACTAAGGCGCGAGGCGAGGCAGGCGTCGCCTTGTTGTCAAGGCGTACAAGGGTTAATTTTAGTTAACCTACTTCGTTTTGAGTGAAGCCGGTAGGTTTTCCAAATGCCCTAGCTTCGAAATCGACAACAATCAAAGGCGAAGAAAAGAGAATTGAAGGGTTAAGGTCGCGACCTGAAGACGACGCACCCTTCCACCTCTCCGACTAGCGACGACGACCGGCTGACGGCGACGGCGACAGAGAAGGCGACGGTGCGACGCGAGAATCAGGTGATTTTTGTCTCGAATTTTCAAATTGTTTACACGATTTCTTGATTTTTTTTTGTTCTGTTTCCAATTTTATGTTTCTCCCCTGTCTCGAATTTTCAAATTGTACACGATTTGTTGATTTTTTTGTTCTGTTTCCAATTTTATGTTTATCCCCTGTTGGTCCTTGCTTTTATGGTTTTAATTTTTTAAACTTGTTTTTTGGCTTGTTTCAGACAGAGTACTCACAATTTTTATTGCACTTTCTAAAACTTGTAGTATGGTACTTGTTTTGTTGATTTGAACCATTGAACGTCGCATTCATGCGCCTTTTGTCTAGAAACTTCATGTTTATTTCACTTTCTCAAGTTCATAACATGTTTTAAGCTTTGTGTATATGTTACATACATATTGATATTTTTTTCTATTTTTTAACTATTTTTTTCTGTTTTTTTAGGTTTGGTCGCCTTTTTGCCGCCCGCCTCTCGCCTCGCCTTTCGCCTTGTTCAGGTACGTCTCGCCCGCCTCTCGCCTTTCGCCTTTGACAAGTATGATTATATCATGCATACACTGTTGGTGTATATGCCCTAGGCATGTTATTTTGGCACGTTGTTTGACAATGTTTGTTATCCACTTTTCTATTATATAAAGAGATGTTTTGGATTATTATTTATTGTTACATGTTTTGTTATAATAATCTCAATCCCTAGTACTTATGAAGAAGAAGGGGAGCCTTGGCGCAGCTGTAAGAGCTGTTGCCGTGTGACCAGTGGTCACGGGTTCGAGTCCTAGGAGCGGCCTCTTGCCAATTTAATTGGTAAGGGAAGGCTTGCCCCCTATACACCCTTGTGGTGGGACCCTTCTCCGGACCCTCGCCTTGCGGGGACGCTTCGTGCACCGGGGTGCCCTAGTACTTATGAAGAACTAGTATAAGTTTAATTCGATGATCATGTGTATTGGATACAAGTTAAACTTATGGGTATGTGTTGGGGAACACATACTGGACATGACCCAACTATGAGAACTATGAGGTTTATGTCATGGTCAAAATGTCATAATTAAACCTCTAATAGTTATATCATTTGAATCCTTAGACCTGAGATTATTACGATCTTCCACATAATGGAGATCATGTTTGACATATTCAAACGTCACTCTTAACCAAGTGATTATAAATAGGGATGGCAACAGGTAGGGTACGGGCCGGGTTTGCCAAAACCTGCGCCCGACCCGGGGAACTGATCATTCATGCCGAACCCGGCCCGGCCAGAATGTTATAAAACCCGTGCCAGCCCCGAACCCGCCCGGCACACTTTTTTTTTTTTTTTTTTGCCTTGCCTCATCTGCTCTCTTTATTTTAAGCCTAAAGCCCAACATCATATGCCATTGTCATGAAGAATTACAATCCAAAGAGCACAATATGTGGATCAACAGAGAACGGAGGACAAACTGGGACTTAAAAAAAATCTGTCCTATGTATTGCCGAGGAAGTAGAAGCGAAACAATCATCAAAACTCAAAAAAATTGAAAAAATGGGAGAGAAATCTGAAAGAATTTACCTAGGATTATGGAAAGGGCCAAGTTTGTTGGCATATAAAGGAACCTCATCTCCAGCTCCATATTTGTGATTTGAGGAATCCGATCTCACTTCACCGGTAATTTACTAGCAAAAAAGCCACCATTAACTTACCTTGATTGTTGATGGCAAACTGGCGGAAGTGTAAGAGAGCCGGAGTAGGACGACTAGGAGTAGCTTATTTTCAACGCCGACAACAATCTGGACTAGGCAATTCCCCTCTCTCTCTCTCCTCAGCAACGGCGGATTGTAAAGTTGTAATGTAACCCTAAGTCGACGCATTAGTTATATAACCAGGTTTTGGGGTAATAACGGAGTGACACAAGGGCAGAATAGGAAAACTATACAAAACCTAAGTACACAGGCCGGGCCGGGTTCCGGCGAGTCAGAGGGTTTTACCAACCCGAACCCGAATCCGGCAGGTTTTGAAATTTGCTTACCAAACCCGCCCCGCCCGCGCGGAAAAGTCTCGGGAACGGGTCGGGTTCAGTGAAATTGCCATCCCTAATTATAAAGGATATGATTGGCATGATCGAAGCTAAGTAGGGAAGTGTAATAAGTTAAGATGGAATTTGTCCCTCCTCGTGAGAGATATCAAGCTTGGGCCCCTCGATGAATAGTATTGATGAAATGCATGGTCGTGCTCAAATGAATTGATATGATCAATGTCATTTGTATTATCAAACTATTTTGAATCGAGAAAAGTATTGAGCATTGTAAGTTGACCATTGACCATGGCTTACGCTCAATGACATCGTGGACAAAAGGATTATGATATGTTCTATAAAGGATAATCGAACTTTAATAAAGTTGTATCAATTGGGTAATCATAATGGCCTGCTAGGGTCCGCTCATGATTTATGAGAACAAAATGTGTTCGTACTCATTGCCAACTTGATATAATCCTATGGGGTCACACACAATGGAACGAATTGTTAAAAGGCAAAAAAAGGCAGATTTTTGGTCTGGCATGACCGTGCCAGATATAAAGCACGACCGTGCCATTTATAAAGCACGTTTTAAGGCACGACCGTGGCAAAGTTGTCTGGGCCGAAAATCTGCAGGTTTAATTGGGTGACAGGATTTAGGTTTCCTAGGTCCTTAAGGGTTAAGGACTAGGGACTATATAAGCATCTTTTCACCAGCCATTAAACATATGAAAACCTAGTTGTTAGGAGAAACAATATTCTTGATCGAAGATTGAGAATCAAAGATCAAGAACCCTAATTTCATATAGCCTATTTTGGATCTAGCAGTCCAGATCAAGGAGTTCTTGATATTCGTTCACGTGTGGATATCCATAGAGGGTGATTGATTAATCATCTTCTAGTTCGTGTTCCTGCGATCAAGACTTGAAGAAAAGCTTGGAGAAGATCAAATATTGAAGAACGAAGTTTTCAAGATCCGAAAAATTTTAAAGCTCCATCACGGTTAGTATTCTAAATTCAACTCCGTATTAATTTAATCATCTTGAATGGATCTAGGCTTTTGGTTTATTCCGTTGCGCATGATTGTGCGAAACCCAACATAGACGAACACATATGCATATGCAAAATGAAGAGAAAATATGATCTCAAGGTGCCTGCTCTAACACGTGTAACGAACACTGAAGGAAAGTGCACTAGACAACTAGTTCTGAGCTTAAAACAAAAGAGTTACAATGTAGCTGTTACAATAATTGCCCAAATGCTCTACATTAAGAACCCGTCTACAAATGCCATAAGTTCTTTCTCCATGTATATTCCATTTTTTTAACTTGGTCTCTGACCCTCATGCCAGAATTTCTTTCTCAATGCTAATTTCAGGTTTAAACTCGATTGCTTGTGTAATTCGAAATAGACTTGAAACATCCATTGAAAACAGAATGTAACGGAATTTATAGAATGAAGGCCGCTGTCTGATTTCATATAAGACCCAAGAAAAAAACATTAGGACATATGATTCTAATGTATGGTCAAGAACTTGGGACGAAAGGAAACAAAACATCCATGCTATAAGAATGAGAACATAGTTAGCATACCATTTCAGTATCTTCGACTGTTGTAGTATCATTTTTTGCCCACTTGACATCGAAGCTGCACATATTCCGTAGTCAGGTTAATAACCAATATAATCAAATTAAACGAAAAAATGTACAAATTTGAAACAAATTAAAGAAAACAATAATACTCCCTCCGTCCCAAAATGATCTTCACGTTTGACTATTCAAACTTTTTAAGGATATGAACATTTGCTTCACTAGCAATGTTGTGTTCACATTTAAGCCTAAATTATAAAAATGAGAAGAATTTATTGGGATAAAATGAGAAGATCATTTTGGGACGGAGGGAGTACAAGATTGAATAAGGAATTGAAACTAGTCTAAACCTTATCATCAGTAAGCCCACGAGCCGCATAGCTGAATCCGCCCAGGCCATTTTGCTCAACAAAAGCCAATGAATTGAAAGCTCTCAATTTCTTGAAATCCTTGTTATTGACGAAACCCAAATTTCCTGATATGAACACAGAAGGACAATTAAATTAACAAAAAAAGGGTTTTGGTGAGGCAAATTAAACAAGAAATTGGTGAATTACCTTGAGAGGTTGTAAAGCGTGAGAGCGGCCACCAAGTTGGACCCGCCTCAACGGAAGAAGACGGTAGGAAAGAGGGGCGGCGGAGGACCTCGAAAACTGTGCAGATCGTGTAGGGCGGCGGGGTGAGGAGACGGTGGTTGATGGGAAAACAGGGGAAGAAGAAACCACCGCCATGGTTGACGCCGTTTAGTCGGGGGTTGAAGGTTTTTAGGACTGTGTTGAAAGGGGGAAAATAAAGAGGTTAACCCGGTATTAATAGGTCTTACCTTGCACTACACGCCTGTTTATGGATTAATTTTTTTTAATGTTTTTGGTATAAATAAGTACCAGCTAATGGTAGTGGAGCAGATAAATAGAAATATGGACGGAGTTTCCAGGGTGGGGAATGGGAATGAACCGGCGGTGGTGGTTGCCGAGGGGTGTTATGTTTAAACGGGGAGGGCGGTGGTAGGTAGGGAGGGAGGGAGGAAGGAAGGGGAATTAGGATTTAAGCATAAAAGGTGTGGAAACGCCGACGAAAGAGAAGGATTAGTTTCAACAAACCGACTTTGGCCTTTGGGTGAGATCAAAAATGGTGAAAGTGATGGGGCCTAGGGTTTGCCACTAGGTGACAACCATCTCGTCCATTCGAATTTTCAAGAATCATACACTTTTTATGCTTGCTTTGCTTATACTATTACTACTTCTGTTCCTAAATAAGTGTCCAAATTTTATTTTAAGGGACACTGAAAATCTTAACTTTTTGAACAATTTGGTAACAACGATTCATATATAATCTTGTAATCTCTTTTCCAAACCTTTAGTTTTGCACATATAAAGAAACCGATGAAAAAAAATTCGAAAAAAAAAAAAAAAAACGTTTAGGGAGAAAGTTATGTTAAAAAAGACACTCATTTAAGGACAAAGATTTCTTGAAAATTGACACTCATTTAGGAACAAAGAGAGTACTCCCTCCGTCTCAAAACAGCTTTCACCCTTTTTGAAAAGCACGGGAATTAATAAAATGTGTAAGAAAAGTGGGTGGTGTGAGAGGGAAGGAGAGAGAAAGTGGGGTAGAGAATATTAAATTAATAGTTGTTGTGAGTGGAGAGAAGAGAGAAGTAGTGGGAATCTTTTCCATTTTGGAAAAGTGGGACTTACCAATAGGACACCCAAAAGGGAAATATGTGCAATGTGTTTTGAGACGGAGGGAGTAATATTTATTGGTGTTAATAATTAAAATGTAACGATCTCAAATAAATAAAATATCGACAATTCCTTGTGAACAAAATTTTGAGATTTTAGTTTGTGCCATCTTCAAAATTGCTTTATTTCTCTTCTGTATGTTCCAAAAAATGAAGATCATTTCTAAAATGAAGAGTGGGTTTTGGGGGAAACTAGTTTCTTTATAAATTATAAAAAGTTCACTTTTTAATATTAGTATAGTATTACCCTTAAACCCTAAACTCTAAACCATAAACCTTAAACTCTATAAAAGTATGACTTTTTATAACTTATAGAGGAACTAGTTTCCCCAAAAATTTCTGAAAATGAACACTTTGATTTTATTAAATTTTCAAAACTTTTAATAAATTTAAAAATTCAAATGATATTATTATTTTGGAACATAAAATTATATTTTTGTTATCCAAATAAGAGTAGTAAACTTAGGTTAAAAACATAAAGAAAAAAATTAAGCATACTATGGAACATTCGAAAAAGTGAAAATCTCAAGAAAACCTTTTTTTTTACACTCGATTTAGAAGAAAACATGTTTTCATCCCTTCATGTAATACAGTTAGTGTAAAAACATGTTGATGCTCACTATGAGCAAACGTGAACTACGCAGGGGCTTCAACGGCGAATGCCCTCCGGTGTGAGAATAAGAATACGGATTGTATATGAAGAGAAATCAATTGACTAGTTTAGATCCAAAGAGTTCATTACCCGTTTCCTGTGTAGAGGACCTGTTTATATAGGCATGGGTGAATGAGTCCTGACTTGTCAAGTAAGCCAGAATGCCCGTGTAGATTTATGACTCATATTCCTTGGAGATAGACTCCTGATAAGGATGATGATATCCCAGTTATCTTGTAGAAGAGTTATCCTTGTTTGGGTAAGGATTCTTAGTGTTAGAGTTGTAATAGAACTCCGTATGGGACTCCCTAGGATAATGGGAGGTTTTTCCGTATGTGGACTCCCTAGGATAATGGGAGGTTTTTGATATAACTCAGCCCGTCATCTAGCTCGGCTCGCTATTGAGGCCCGACTAGGGATTAGGCTACTTGAACTCGGCCTAGGCATGAGCTGCCTTCTCGGCCCTAGCTTTAATCTTTATGGGCTTCTTTGTATAGGCCTTTAGGTGTGTGGGCCAGAGTATATGGATCCCATTTAACCCAAGTCGGTTTATGTCGTTCAGTGGCCCCCGATTTTCTATCTCGGCGCGCCCGATTAGGAACTGGACTAATCATTTATTGCAGCTTCATTTATTGTTGATTTGATGGTCAGCACGCCAAATCCTTATTCCTTTAGATTTGCTGACCTCATATTGATTTATTTCAGGTGAAATCATTATTCGCCTTGGAAATCGAAACCCTTCATTAATTGATCCTTCATTATGACTGGAGTAAATGCCCCATCCCTACATATTACGGGAATATATAAGGTCCGCCCCTTGGTATTTTGCTCTCCGAAATCCTTTCTTTCTTTTTTTCTTCAAGATCCTTCAAGAAAATAAATGGCCCCGAAAAGAGCTTACGACGATGCATTCCCAGAAGAGGTAGATTCAGATGCAGAGAAACAAACTGACGGTTCGAGTTCCTCAAGTGGCAGTGATTCTGGATTTCCCTCAAAGAAACGCTCATCCTTCCCTTCGGAGGAGTCGCCGTCCGATAGTAATGAAGAGTTTTCAGAACCAGATCCTATCTTTAGCGAGAATGAGTTCTCCGATGATGGTGATAGTGGCGAAATTGATTGTGAAGGCAATGATAAAGAATCGGATAAGGATGATGATGAAGATGCCAATGATGAAATTGACGTTGATGATCCGGGATATGATGGAGATCAAGACTGGGAGGGAGATGATGAAGACCAAGATCAAGATTGTGACCTTTCTTGAGTCTTTAGCTAATACAACCAGCTAGTTTTCTTTTTGACTTTGTATGGGTTAGGCCCCCGACCAGTTGTGGGGGTATTTTGTTTGTTTATATTGGTAATGGAATCATCTTTTATGCTTTTCATCATTGTCTTGGAACTGTTTGCTTCAAAGCTCTTTATCCTTATTTTGGCTCGTAATGAACCCGTTTATCGATCGACCTCGGTATGACCTAAGTCTTTTTCCATCTCGGCCTCGTCATAATTGGTCACTCTGAAGGTAGGTAGGGCCATCTCGGCTGGCGCCATAGCTTCTGATCCGTAGGTTAGTGCAAAGGGAGTCTCCCCAGTCGGCCCCCGAGTGGTTGTACGAACTGCCCATAAAGCGAGGGGGAGGTCGTCCAACCACTTTCCTAGACTTCCTTCTAGGCTCTTGGTCAGAGCTCTCAGTATTAACTTATTTGCTGCCTCGGCTTGCCCGTTACCTTGAGTGTTGGTCCCAGAAGGGCAACAAGGGTATGAAAAATGCTAGGGGGGGTGAATAGCGTTTTTAAAATTCTTTTCAAACCCTTTTGCAAAGCAATGGCGAATGCGCACGACTCTTAATTTGGCTAAGTATAGCGCGCAGCAAGAGTGTGAAATGCACAGCGGAAGTTTAAAGCAGTCACTTAAGCGCAAGGAGATGCGCAGAAGTGTAAAACGCACGCACTATGTTTTAGGCTAAAGAGTGGCGCAAAATGGAACTAAGGCAAAAAGCTCACAAACACACTTAGAACGATGCAAGACAATCTACAAAGATCAAACAAAACAATATATGAGTATAGCTTAAAATGTAGAATGAAAAGCTCAAACAATAGACAAGCTATTTGGAGAGGTTCGATCGGAAAATGATCTACGTCCTCTACCAAGATGGTTAGTCTTGGATTTCTAATGGAGATCTTATTATGAGAGAGAGTTACAAGTTACAACGATTTAGAACAAACTATCTCAAGGATCTATAATCTATGAATGAACAAAATCCTAGACAATAACCAGTGTTTCTCTAGAAGTATGATCGATAAGATCGGAACTTCAAGAGGTGAGTGTGTGTATCAGAAATCTGGGCTCTTTAATCTATGAGATGGAGAGCACAAGATTCTGGTGTTACAAAGGCTTTATAGGATCTGGGCTTGGATTGAGTATGAAGGTGAGAAGGTTGTTCTTGAGAATTCTGGAAATGAGCAAGCAATCTTCAAATCTTCAAAATTTCTCTTTGGAAGCAATTCTTTAGCAATTCACAAGCAACTTGGAAAATGAGGATGAGCTTGCTATTTATAGCTGAGCTCCAAGAAATAGCCGTTGGGGAGCAGAGCAAGGACGATGTGCTGTCACAATGTGATTGGTGCGCACGTGTCCTTTATAGCCGTTGGAGACAGCAAGTTGACAGATTTCAAACTTCTTCTAGAAGGATGACAGCTGTCTTTATATTTGAAATTCAAACTAGAGGCGCGTCTCCATCTACGTGTATGCTGAGTGTATTTGATTTGTCGTTTGTCCACATCAGCACTTTGGCTCATTCGAAAGCGTAGCTTGAGATGACGCTTTCCAAGTTATACAAAGGTAGGTCAAGAGATGAAAGAATAAACCAAGGCAGGTCTTTCGTGCGCATGATGCTCATGCGTATAGGATGCGCAGAAGGTGATGCGCTGCGCATGGAAGGATGCGCACCAAAATTGGCTTTTTGCTCTTTTGACCTTGAATCCAAAGCTTCAGCCCTAACCTCTAAGCCTAGTCTATAAAGAGGACTTAGCTAAAAAAATTGAAGTTATAAAAACTTCTTACATAGGGTCCTAAAGTCCTTAAAATACACTTAGGTGATGGTATCAATCAATTCTAACAAAGTAGGAGGGTTAAGTGATAAGCATACCCAACAATCTCCCCCTAAATGATTGATGCCATTACCTACTATAACAAAGGCAATTTATTGTACTTGATAATAACATGTCCATAAGAATAGAAAATGATAAATCATGTCTCAAGTCAATGTACACACTAGCCAATGCTATAGATTTCTAGTCTATCCAAAAGAAAATAACTTACAATATAGGAAAGACAGAAATATCACTTAGAGCATACAAATGATATGAGTTTAAGTTTAGTATGCGTTTAAAATGAATGTTTAAACATCATGCAATTAAATAAGACCTGTTAAGGATATGCGCATGAAGTTTATAAGATGCAATGTTCCACAAACGAACAGTTTGAATTGAACAAGGTTTTGTGAAAGTGCAATGATGCATTCTTCTCATTAAAACTTGAAAGGTAAGAGTTACAGGGTACAAGTTTTACAATGGAAGAAAAATCAAAAGCAAAAGACCTTGCGCATCAAAAACTTACAATTGCGCAGCAAAACGAAAAGATTACAAAGTCTAGTCTATATGAATTCGCTGCAGTGCTTCGCGCATCTCATTTTGCAAGCTGGTAAACTTGTTCATCAACTCAATCTTCAGTTGCTGAAACTTGGCGTTGTATTCCACCACAAGATTCACATGAGTCCTCATACCGTCGCGCATCAGCGCATTATCTCTTTGGATGTCTTCAGAAATTCTGTTAAAGCAATTTTCAAAACGCCCCCATTGATTTCCAAAAGATTGAAGGGACGCAGCCATGGAGTCCTGAATTTCTTTCTGAGCATCAACCAAAGTCTTGGTTAGCTCAACTTGAACCATGTTCTGACTGGCTTGCATATCTAGCATAGCCTGGTTCATTCTTCCATTAAAAGTATCACTGAACTGAACTAGGCAGTCAGTCATATGAGATTTGAGCGCATCAAAGGAGGAGGAGCTGGAGGCAGTAGGCGCAAAATTGTCAATAGACTTGATGACTTTAGCAGACTCAATCTGAATGATTTCTGTGATGGTTTTTGCTAAGGAAAACAAAGCTTCATTCAACCCATGCACAGAGGGAATCTTAGTGAGCGCAGTAGAGATTATGTCAAAGTCATGCTGGATATCTTGGCGCAGAAGATCAAAATCTTGAGAGGGCGCAGCACCAGAACCAGATGCATGCGCAGCCGAGGGAGGAGGCATAGCTTCAGAACTAGTTGCCTTTGTTACAGAACTCTCCCCCTTAATGGCACAATCAATAGCCTGGAGGAAACTGGCTTGCGCATCGAGCCGTGCAGACTGCGCATCCAGTTGCTCTTGAATCTTAGTTTGCGCAGTGACCACCTGAAAGTGCTGGGTTTGCGCAGCAAATTGATTAGCCTGGATAGTCTGGAGCATGGCCAAAATTTGACGCATGTCAGTAGATGAACTTGAGGGATCTGAGGGAGCAGTTGTTGGAGTTACAGCCGGAATAATTGGAGAAGTCTGTGATGCTCCAGTAGGTTGCACAGGAGTGACAACAGCAGCAGGAGGCTCTTGCGCATGAACTGGAGAGTGATGCGCATGGATAGGAGAACGATGGACCTCATAATCTTCTGAGCTCGAGTCTTCGCCATCTTCAACTATAGGCACATCCTCATAAACAGTAGGATCAGGCGCATCATGAGCAAAACCTTCACCATCAATAAAGACTGGTGGGGCTTGCTGCGCAACGTTCCTTTGCGCAACAGCAGCAAGTCTTGCTTCCCTTGCTATATCACGCGCAGATTTTTCAGAGCGCTGACGAGAATGCCTTGGAGGGTCTGATTCAATATCAGATAAATCTTCCACAGTACGCCTTGAGGCACGTTTCTTGGTAGCAACCTTCTTAACCCGGCGCTTGGGAGTAGACTTCTTTGCAGAAAGCGGGATTTCATCCTCACTAGAAGTGGTATTGCGCATGGGCTTTGCAGTCTCCTTTTGCTTCTCCCCCTGAGATTGAGCAGCCTTGGAAGTTCCAGTGAATTTGGAAGGGCTGATGAGAGGATCATTGAAAGCACCTTCAAATTCATCTTCATCTTGAGGCGCAGGAAGAGTAGAGGCTCGTTTTGACTTTGGAGCAGTAGGAGGCGCAGTATCAATATCGGCTTCTACTTGGACGTCTTCATCAGACTCATCTAGTAGGGTTCTTGATTTCTTTGCCTTTTTCTCCTTCTTGTTGTCTTTCTTCTTAACTGGCGCAGCAGCCTTGGCTTTTCCTTTTTCTTCAGGGGCAGGAGCCTTGGTCTTCTTTGCTTTCTTAGGAGGCTCAGGGTCCGAAGTAGCCTTGCGCTTCAGAGTTTGCGCAGTAGGCTCTTTAATGGTTATCCCAGGCGCAGCAGTAGATTTGCTGGCCTTCTTCTTCTTGCGCAAAGGCGAGTCAGCAGCAATGCCCTTGCCTTTCTCCTTGTCGCCTACTTTGCTTGGGACCGGCTCAAAGAAGGATTCAATTTCTGATTCAGATTCAGAGGAGGAAGCTTCAAAAAGTTCACCATTGGAGACAGGAGGAGATCCTTGATCTTCAGGGTGAATGTCCCCAAAAACTTCAATGGGATCAGCAGCCCAGAACATGCAGTAATCAAAATTGTTGACTTCATGGCGAAAATTGTGAAGAAACACATGAGTATAAGTGCGCGATGAGGTCACATCAACTTTGAGGGAGGAGTCTTCATCAACCAGCTTGCGCACAGAAGGGAAACGCATGAAGATAGCAGTAAGAATTCTGCAGTGCGTTTTGTACTTGGCTGGTCTCTTTGGATCTGCAGCTTTCTTCTTATATACGCGTAGGCAGCGCACTAACTCTTCAAAGATAATCTCAGCCCAGCTTAATTTCTTCTTCTTGAAGATTGCAGCGCAGCACATCCATTGTTTGCTGATGAATGTGGACTTGTTCCCATTCTTGCAATTTATTGTATCGCCAATCAAAGTGCAGAGATGGAACATCAACTCTCCAAACTCCTTCCTATCATGGTTGTTGTATTGACCAACCAGAGTAGGAATCTTTATCAGCTTCTGCGCAACACCATCTTGCACATCCTGAGGAAGCTTCTTCTTGTTGCACGCAGGCAATCCCATAGTCTGACTAATATGCGCATAGTTGATAGTCACAGAAATCCGACGGATAGAACTTTTTAAGCAGGGCACTGTGATGTCGTCGTATAAGCGCTCGACTTCTTCTGCGTTGCTGAAGAATTCGTCAATGTAAGAAGGGAGAATGAAGGATTGTCCTTTGGTGAAGAGAGGAAGAATGCCCGACGTGTCCATGATTTCGATCATATAACGTCCAAGCGCATCGAGCTTCAAGTCCTTATGCGCATAGCTCCGTTCGCTTCTTGTGCGCAGGCGCATGGTGTATGTCTAACTTAGAATTTTATCGATAACAGAGTTATTAGTATTGATAAATCATATTGACAAAATTTAGCTGAGTTCGAGCATACCCATTTCTCCTTTAAGAAAGATGAACCTCTTAGCATCAAGTGCTTTTGTAAGAATGTCGGCGATTTGATAGTCGGTTCCCACGTGTTCTAGATGTATATTCCCTTTTTCCACGTGGTCTTTCAGGAAGTGATATTTAATGTCGATGTGTTTGGTCTTCGAATGCATGACAGGATTTTCAGAAACAGCAATTGTTGAAGTGTTGTCACAATAAATGGGACAGTTTTCTTCATTGATGTCATAGTCCACTAATTGCTGCTTCATCCACAGAATTTGACAGCAACAGCTTCCAGCAGCGATATATTCTGCTTCAGTTGTAGAGACAGAAACTGCCGCTTGCTTCTTACTTGCCCATGTCACAAGTCGATATCCGAGGAAATGACAAGTGCCGCTTGTGCTTTTCCTGTCAATTGTGCAAGCTGCATAATCCGCATCTGAATAACCTACAAGTTTAAAGTTCGAATCTTTGGTGTACCAAAGTCCAAGGTTAACAGTGCCAGAGAGATATCTTATAATACGTTTCACAGCAATTAAGTGTGCTTCTCTAGGGTCAGATTGATAACGAGCACAAACACAAACACTAAACATAATATCAGGCCTACTAGCAGTAAGATAAAGGAGTGAGCCAATCATACCTCGATAGAGAGTTTGATCAACCTTTTTACCTTTTAAGTCTTTGTCAAGTTTGTTGCCGGTGGCCATTGGAGTATCGTATGATTTAGCGTTTTCAAGTCCAAACTTCTTGATTAAATCCTTTGTGTATTTGGCTTGATTGATAAAGATACCTTCACTCATTTGCTTGATTTGAAGCCCGAAGAAGAATGTGAGTTCTCCCATCATGCTCATTTCAAACTTGCACTTCATTAGTTTCTCAAAGCGCTTGCACAACAATTCATTAGTAGAACCAAATATAATATCATCAACATAAATTTGAACAAGTAATTTATGACCATTATGTTTGGTAATGAAAAGAGTTGTATCAATTTTACCGCGAGTGAAGCCTTTTTCGATGAGAAACTTGGATAGTGTATCATACCATGCTCTTGGTGCTTGCTTGAGTCCATACAAAGCTTTCTGGAGTTTGTAGACATGATTTGGAAATTGTGAATCTTCAAACCCAGGTGGTTGAGCAACATAGACTTGTTCTTGGAGTTCACCATTTAGAAACGCGCTCTTCACATCCATTTGATATAACTTGAAGTTCTTGTGAGCGGCGTAAGCTAGAAATAATCTGATAGCTTCAAGTCTTGCTACGGGCGCAAAAGTTTCATCGTAATCAATTCCTTCTTCTTGCCTATAGCCTTGTGCAACCAATCTTGCTTTGTTTCTCGTGATGGTTCCATTCTCATCCATCTTGTTTCTAAACACCCATTTTGTACCAATTACTCCTTGATTATTTGGTCTTGGGACAAGAGTCCAAACCTTACATCGTTCAAATTGATTGAGTTCTTCTTGCATAGCAACAACCCAATTAGGATCTTGGAGCGCTTCATCAGCCTTCTTTGGTTCAACTTGAGAGATAAATGCAGTGTAAGCATCAAAGTTTGTAGCTCTCCTTGTACGAACTCCAACATGAAGATCACCAATGATATTAGTGATAGGGTGATCTCTAACTTCACGAACTTCAGGAGGTAAGTTAGGTTGAGTTGTAGTAACTTGAAGGTCTTCAATTGGCACATCTTCACCAGTATTAAAATCATCAAAATTTGGAGGTAGAACTGGTTCAGAATTGAAAGTGGGATTAACACCAGATGCAGCAGTAGACTGATGCGCATTAGAAGAATCTACAGGCGCATGATTAGGTGCAGCTGAAGCTCTACTTGGTGCGCTATTGATAATGCTTTGCGCAACTGATGTAGATGGATTTCCTTGTGTTGATACATTCTGGTCTTGTGTATGCGCAGCTGGTATGTGCGCACCTGTCTCAATGGACTCAACAGAATCATCAGAAACATTTGGAGCCAAATGTGGCTCAAGGAGAGAATGTTCATCAAAAGTAACATGTACAGATTCAACTATCACTAATGTAGATCTATTGAAAACACGAAAAGCTTTAGAATGTTTAGCATACCCAACAAAAATACCTTCGTCGGCTTTGGCGTCGAATTTACCTCTATGTTCGTTTCCGTTGTAGAGGATATAACATTTGCACCCAAAGATTTTGAAGAAAGCAATGTTGGGAGTTCTTCCACGCCATAGTTCATATGGAGTCTTGTTGTGACGTTTGTTGATGAGGGAGCGATTTGAGTAAAACATGCAGTGTTGATAGCTTCTTCCCAAAAGTACTTAGGCAATTTCGCTTCGGCTATCATCGTCTTTCCTGCTTCAATCAACGTCCTATTCTTTCTTTCCACTACACCATTTTGTTGTGGAACTCCAGCGGTTGAGAAGTTGTGATCTATCCCATGATCGTCGCAATATCGAGCAACACCGTTGTTCTTGAATTCTGTTCCATTATCGGATCGAACACTAACAATGTCATCTTCTTTTTGGGTTTGGAGCAGTCTGAATAGAGTGGTGAGAATGTCGTAACAATCATCTTTTGAGATCATCATTTCCACCCATGTATATCTTGAGAAATCGTCCACCACAACTAAAGTATACTTATTTCTTTTGATGCTTGCAGTGGTAACTGGTCTAAATAGATCAATGTGCAGCAGTTGCAAACATTTTGAAGTTGAGGGGATTGTCTTGCTGGAGAAAGACTGCTTTGATTGTTTGCCTAGTTGACAAGCTGCGCATTTGTTGTCATGATGATCAGCAACTTTGGGGAGTCCTTTGACAAGGTTGTCCCTGCTGAGTTTTGATAGACATTTGAAGTTCAAGTGACTCATGCGCTTGTGCCATAGCCAACTATTCTCGCTTACACTTTTAGCTATAAAACAAAGATTAGTACTAGAGTTCATACTATGGAAATCAATAATGTAAATATTTGTCTTACGATAACCCGTGAGTAAGACAGCTCCAGTTTTGCCATTCTTGATAAGACATTGCGTTGAAGAGAAATGGCATTCTAATCCTTTGTCGCAGAATTGAGATATGGATAATAAGTTGTGCTTGAGTCCTTCGACGAGAGAGACTCTTTCAATGCACACTTTGTCTTTCTTGAGCTTTCCATATGCTACAACTTGACCCTTGTTATTATCACCAAATGTAACTGAGGGACCTCTTTCTTCATGAACATCTTCTAATAAGGATTCATCTCCAGTCATGTGTCTTGAACACCCACTATCGAGAATCCATTCATAATTTCTAGATTTTGAAGATCCAGCCATGAAACAAAGAACCTGAAATATAGACATTTAAGCAGGTCCCCTTTATTCCTTTTGGATCCTAGGGTTAGCAACTTTTGACAACCCACTCTTGCTTGACCTTAGGGTTTTTACGTCCTTTGGCATTGGGAGTGAATCGCAAAAGGCATTCCACGGCCTTGTGTCCAGAACAATCACAAATGGAACAATGATGAAAGCCACTAATCACATGAGTTTTCACAAACTCTTTACTTTTCTTAGGGATATCATTCTTCCTTGGGTCAGATGAGTTAGCCTTAACAAAATCTTTCTTTTGAAATTTTGGAGCGCTTTTTCTAGAAGTGCGCATAGGGCTAGGATGCGCATGGCGGTGAGGCGCATGGCTCCTTGGCGTATAATGATCACTTGTAGAAGGAGCGCTCTTGGTTTCAAGAGGAATTTTGCTAGAGGATGATTCATCTGTAGCTATATCTTTCCCATTAGCTTTCCCAAATTGCTTCGTTGGGTAGACATAATGGAATGTTTGTCTCTTGACTTTTTCTTGTCCTTTACCCATTGAATTAGAATGTTTTTCCTTGGGAATTTCAAAAGTTTGCTGGTTTGTAAATTCACTATTTCTTTCAGCACAAACATCACATTTAGAGTTGTCACTAGTTGATGAGAATCCCAATCCACTTTTATCACCACTGACTTTTTGGGACTCAAATATATTCTCCATAGTGACACGAGAATTGGACCACTCATTTGTTATCTTTTTAAGATCAGTAATTTGAGCAACCAATTCATCGTTTTGAACTTTAAGAAGTGAGTTTTGTTCTGTTAGAAAAGAGTTTTTAACAGTAAGAGGAGTCATGCTCTTTATCTGCTCCTTAAGTAGGGTGAGTTCAGATTTAAGTAGAGATTTCTCGGTCTTAAGCTGGGAAATTTCATCATATGATAGTGCTAAAGCTTCCTTCATACTATCAAATCTAGTGATTACCTTTTCAGCCTTTTTGAACAATTTTTCTTGTTCAGCAATCACTTCATCATCATTGATTTTGGAGATTGGAGCAGTTGGTTCAACTTGAGGTCTAATGTAAGCTCCTTTTCTCAACTTGTTCCTTGCACTTAGATCGCATCGTGAGAATAACAATCCACCATCGCTTTGAGCCGGAGTGAGAAATCCTTGTTCCACGAGCTCACTGATGGTTGGTCCTTTCTTCCTTTTCTCTTCTTGAAAACCTGCAGATTTCTTGATAGGTTTATTCAAGGTATTCATATCAGGAACATCCTTGGAGAAGTCATCATCAGAATCACAAGTATCAATTTCATCATCATTTGCCACCAAACAAACGAGTCCATCATCGGAATCTTCATCGCTCTCATCTGAGTCTGTTTCAATCCAAGTGTTCTGCTCATTTGCTGGTGCTGCTTCTTCCGCAACCATTCCCTTGTGACGAGTGAATTTGGGAGTGAACTTGGGAGTATGGCTGCTCTTCTTCTGCATATATTCAAATTTTGGAGTTGGGCAGCTTGAAGCAAAGTGTCCTGGTTTCCTGCAATTAAAGCAAACAAGATCTTCTTTTCTTTTAGAATCACTACTCCTCGTGAATTTTAGAGGAGCTCTGCTGGTAGATCCTTGAAATTTGTTGTTTGAGCTGGGTCTTGAGAATTTTCTGAACTTTTGAAATTTCTTCACAAATAAAGCGAAGTCTTCATCATCCATGTCCAATAGCTCAGAAGTAGAAATTTTGGGATCTGCGCTTTTCTCAACTTGGACTTGACCTTGCGCAGGTGCTTCTTCTCTTTGCGCCACCATTGCAATGGACTTGGATTTTCCTTCAGTTTCACTTATACGCTGAAGCTTGAGTTCATAGACTTTGAGATTTGCATAAAGATTTCTAAGTGTCCATACATCCAAAGTTCCAGCATCTTCTAGAGCGCTAGATTTATGTAGGTATCTTGATCCAAAAGCTTGAATAAAATTGACATTTAAATCTTTGTTCGA
Organism: Campanula takesimana; assembly: GCA_026119855.1. Taxonomy (NCBI): domain Eukaryota; kingdom Viridiplantae; phylum Streptophyta; class Magnoliopsida; order Asterales; family Campanulaceae; genus Campanula; species Campanula takesimana. The sequence continues at coordinate 1,299,014 of JAOWBW010000257.1, forward strand.
AAACTTCATGCCAAGTGAAATACATAGATTGATAATTTCACAAAAGCGTTCATAAGTTTGTCTTAAGGTTTCACCGGGAAGTTAAGAGAAATTGTTGAATCTCTTTTGTACTTCATATTTCTTGTTTTCCTTGCACACGGTGTCTCCTTCTATATGTTCTTCAATAGCATCCCATAACTCATTGGCGGTAGCACAATGCATGACTTGTTGTTTCATAGCCGTGCTTAGAGTGCTTAGAAGAATGTTTCTTGCTTTACCATAATTTGCAACTCTTCTTGTTTCTTCCTCAGTCCATTCTTCCTTTGGTTTCTTGACAGTTGGTTGAACGGCATTTGCACGCGGATTTGGATTCGCTTTCATAGGAATGTAAGGTCCATAAACCACGGTGTCATGAAGTCTTTCATCGATTGAGTTGAGATGAGTTAAGATGCTGAATTTCCACACGTCAAAATGATCTTCATCAAAGACCGGAACGTGAGTGTAGTTAGCAGTTGCCATAGGCTTTGAGTTTGCCATATCGAATCGGCACCCAAGCTGTTAAGCTTGAAAAACAGAAATGTTTTATAAAGGTGTTAGCTCTGATACCACTTGTTGGTCCCAGAAGGGCAACAAGGGTATGAAAAATGCTAGGGGGGTGAATAGCGTTTTTTAAATTCTTTTCAAACCCTTTTGCAAAGCAATGGCGAATGCGCATGACTCTTAATTTGGCTAAGTATAGCGCGCAGCAAGAGTGTGAAATGCACAGCGGAAGTTTAAAGCAGTCACTTAAGCGCAAGGAGATGCGCATAAGTGTAAAACGCACGCACTATGTTTTAGGCTAAAGAGTGGCGCAAAATGGAACTAAGGCAAAAAGCTCACAAACACACTTAGAACGATGCAAGACAATCTACAAATATCAAACAAAACAATATATGAGTATAGCTTAAAATGTAGAATGAAAAGCTCAAACAATAGACAAACTATTTGGAGAGGTTCGATCGGAAAATGATCTACGTCCTCTACCAAGATGGTTAGTCTTGGATTTCTAATGGAGATCTTATTATGAGAGAGAGTTACAAGTTACAACGATTTAGAACAAACTATCTCAAGGATCTATAATCTATGAATGAACAAAATCCTAGACAATAACCAGTGTTTCTCTAGAAGTATGATCGATAAGATCGGAACTTCAAGAGGTGAGTGTGTGTATCAGAAATCTGGGCTCTTTAATCTATGAGATGGAGAGCACAAGATTCTGGTGTTACAAAGGCTTTATAGGATCTGGGCTTGGATTGAGTATGAAGGTGAGAAGGTTGTTCTTGAGAATTCTGGAAATGAGCAAGCAATCTTCAAATCTTCAAAATTTCTCTTTGGAAGCAATTCTTTAGCAATTCACAAGCAACTTGGAAAATGAGGATGAGCTTGCTATTTATAGCTGAGCTCCAAGAAATAGCCGTTGGGGAGCAGAGCAATGACGATGTGCTGTCACAATGTGATTGGTGCGCACGTGTCCTTTATAGCCGTTGGAGACAGCAAGTTGACAGATTTCAAACTTCTTCTAGAAGGATGACAGCGGTCTTTATATTTGAAATTCAAACTAGAGGCGCGTCTCCATCTACGTGTATGCTGAGTGTATTTGATTTGTCGTTTGTCCACATCAGCACTTTGGCTCATTCGAAAGCGTAGCTTGAGATGACGCTTTCCAAGTTATACAAAGCTAGGTCAAGAGATGAAAGAATAAACCAAGGCAGGTCTTTCGTGCGCATGATGCTCATGCGCATAGGATGCGCAGAAGGTGATGCGCTGCGCATGGAAGGATGCGCACCAAAATTGGCTTTTTGCTCTTTTGACCTTGAATCCAAAGCTTCAGCCCTAACCTCTAAGCCTAGTCTATAAAGAGGACTTAGCTAAAAAAATTGAAGTTATAAAAACTTCTTACATAGGGTCCTAAAGTCCTTAAAATTCACTTAGGTGATGGTATCAATCAATTCTAACAAAGTAGGAGGGTTAAGTGATAAGCATACCCAACATTGAGGTAACTGACTGATGAATTTTTATGCTTCACTCCTAGCCTATTTAATTCCTCAGAAAAAGCATCAGAAAACTGGAGCCCGTTGTCGGTCACTATAGAATGAGGGACGCTAAACCGATACCATATGTAGTCATGGATGAAGTTGATGGCGTTCTCTTCTGTAATCTTTGCCAAGAGTTTAGCTTCCACCCACTTAGTGAAGTAGTCGACTGCTATAATTACGAACTTGTTGCTTCCTTTGGCCAAGGGAAATGGCCCAATGATGTCAACTCCCCACATGTCGAATGGCCATGTCGGTATGACAAGAATTTGCTCCACCGGTGGTACTATGGGTAGGTCTGAGAATCGTTGGCATTTGTCTCACTTTTTTACGTAAATCTGGGCATCCTCTCTCAGGTTCGGTCAGTAGTAACCGAGTGTGATTACTTTATCCGCAAGAGTTTTGGCCCCCGGGTGTCCGCCACAAACTCCTTCATGTATCTCGGCCAGTAATTTATCTGTGTCTTTGGGGGAGACACATCTCAGGAGGGGCTTGGAGAACGATCTTCGATATAGAATATCGTACCAGACTATGTACCTGGCCGTCTTCTTCTTTATCATCTTGATCGCCAGCTCGTCTTTTGGTAGTTTTCCCTTCTCGATGTAGTCTTCAATCCATGTTCTCTCTTCGTCATCAAGAATTGGGATCTCTAGCCTCTCGTAAGCAGGTTGGTCGGCATAGATGATTAGGGGATTCGACTCTTCTGATGTGGCCATTTTAGATAACAAGTCGGCCTCTTGGTTGTGTTCTCGTCCTACTTGCCTTATTTCCCAGAACTCCAAATTCTTAGTCAGACTTAGGACGAGGTCCCTGTATTTGCTCAGCATGTGGTTCTCGGTATTGTATTTCCCTTTTACTTGGTTCACCACGAGTTGGGAATCGCTATAAGCTACTAGTTTGTTTGTACCGAAGAACTTTGCCCTCTCTATTCCCAAGATCAAGGCCTTATATTCTGCTTGGTTGTTCGAAGTTGGGAATTTGAATCTGATGAAGTCATGGGCCACATGCTCGCCGCCTTGACTTGTTAAATACACTCCAGCTCCACTTCTTTCTCGGGTTGTTGACCCGTCTGTGTATAAAACCCAACAATCACTTGGAAATTCTTCTAGAGGTTCTCTATCCATGGGGAACTTCCTCTTCCTGGTTATCGGCGTGTGTTCGCTTGAGAACGCGGTCTCGACTAGAAAGTCCACAAGAGGCTGTGCCAACAATGTCTTCCTCGGCTTGTAGGTTATGTCGAACTCGGTCAATTCAATGGACCAGTTGAGTAGTCGGCCTGAGCTGTCCATCTTATGGAGTATCTTTCTGAGTGGCGCATCGGTACAAACCGTGATGGGATGAGCGGAGAAGTATGCACGTAGCTTTCCAGCAGCTATCACCAAGGCGTACGCAATCTTCTCGGCATTAAAGTACCGGGACTCGGTTTCTGATAGTGCTTTGCTCACACAGTAAACCGGCTTCTGAACTCCGTTATCTTCTCGAACTAGTACAGCCGCCACTGCCCTGTCAGTTGCTGCAAGGAAGACAGAGAGTGTTTCTCCCATAATTGGACTGCTGAGCAGTGGAGGGGAACCCAAGTATTATTTCAATTGTTGGAATGATGCCGAGCATTTTGGGGTCCAGGCGAAGTCCTTAGTTCCCTTCAAAGCTTTGAAGAACGGGAGTGACTTTTCTGCCGACTTGGCGATAAACCTTCCTAGGGCGGCCACTCTTCCATTCAGCCTTTGAACTTCTTTCAGACATGTTGGCTCTTTCATGTCGACAAGAGCCTGGATCTTCTCTGGATTTGCCTCAATGCCTCGGTGCGACACCATAAAGCCGAGGAACTTGCCTGCCGTGACCCCGAATACACATTTACTAGGGTTGAGCTTCATATCGTTGGCCTTTAAGTTTTTTATAGTTTCCTTCAGATCAGGGACGTGACTTCCTGACTTGGTCTTGATTACCATGTCATCAATATAGGCTTCCATGTTCCTGCCTATTTGGGATTTGAATACCTTGTTCACCATCCTCTGATAAGTTGCTCCGGCATTCTTGAGGCCGAACGGCATCATTACATAACAGTAGATACCTTCTGCTGCTTGAAATACGGTTTTTTCAATGTCTTCCTCGGCCATCTTGACCTGATGATAGCCTGAATAGGCATCAAGTAAACTTAGAGTTTGGTGTCCAGCAATTGAATCGACTAACTTATCGATTCTGGGAAGTGGATAGCTATCTTTTGGGCAAGCCTTGTTGAGGTCGGTGAAGTCTACGCACATCCTCCATTTGCCATTCTGCTTCTTAACCATGACGACATTAGCTAGCCACTCAGGGTATGTCGCTTCTCTGATGATCCCGGCTTTTAGCAACTTATCCACCTCGGTCTCGATTGCCTTTTCTTTATCTATGGAGAAGACCCTTCGTCCCTGCTTGACTGGTTTGAAAAAGTTGTCCACCTCCAGTTTGTGAAGAGAAATGGCTTCCTTAACTCCAACCATTTCTTCAACCCTCCATGCGAACACGTTTAGGTTGTTTTTGAGCAGGTTGATAAGCTCTTATCTTTCTTCTGGGGGGAGTTGTTTTCCAATTCGTATCTTCTGTTCCGTGTAGTCGGGGTTGATAATAACCTCGTCTAACTGGTCAACTGGTTTCAGTTCGGGACCATCCCTGAACTCCAAAGTTTCCACGATGATCTGTTTGAATTTCTCCTTGTCTTTGCCTTCTAGGCTCAAATTCTCCATATCTAGGAGTCTATCTATCTCGGTATCCATGTGATCGGGTATTGTGGCCCCCGAGCTTGGGACGAGGGCGAGGTTTGAGCCACTCGGCTCGTCCGAAGCTGTGTTTATCGAGATGCAGCCGAATCCATCCAATCCATATGTTACCTCGGTGTCGGTCGTGATATTGTCGTCGTCTAGTACTACCCATTCCTCAGGCATATCTACTGTTATCACACCGATGGGAGCTGACGTCATGACCGTGGTCGATTTGGATATGGTGATGTTCCTTTCAGGAGTGTCAATCTCCATTTTGGTTTTTGCTTTCCTGGATTTCATGACGTGCTCCAAAAAGTGCTTGGGATTGCCGAGAACACAACCTATGCCTTCCGGGGTCGGGAACTTCACCCTTTGGTGAGGGAGGGAGGCAACCATTCCCAATTTTCCTTGACTAGGAGAGCTGAGGATGGCATGGTAATCACTTTCCAAGTCCATAACGATGAACGTGATCGTTGCCGAGGTCTTATAGGGGTACTCACCGACTTCCAGCACTAGGTCCACGGTCCCTTTTGCCTCGGCCTTGCGATTTGTGAACCCTTCAAGTCTTCTATTGTATGGTGTTAGCATGGTATCCGACAGGTCCATCTCTTTGAAGGTTCTGTAGTAGAGCACATCTTTTACGGATCCTGAATCAATAAGGAGCCTCTCTGATTCACAGTTATCAATCCTGCCCGTGATGACCAACGGCTGTTCCCTCATTGCCCTGTTTCCGGCTAGCTCATTTGGAGAAAAATTGATCACTTCTTCCCCTTTGTGGATCCAAGGGGGGATATGTTAAACCTTACTTAGCTCGTAGATATGTTCTTTGAGCTTAGTGTTAGAAGGGATTTCGTCTCTTATGACTCCTATTAGCTTTGCCCGTGGTGGTCTATCTCCTCGGTCATCTTCCTTCTCGTCATCCCTTGGGCGCTTGTTATCCTTCCTTGCTACGAATTCATTAAGCTTTCCCTGATCGGCCCATCTCTGCAATATTTTCTTCAGGGCGTAGCAATTATCTGTCTCATGCCCATTATCCCTGTGGTATGCACAATACTTGCTCGTGTCCCTAGGGAATTTTAGGTTGTCTTTGAGGGGTTTTGGATTAGGAAGATTCACCACGTTCATTATCTCAGAGATCGGCTTTGTGAGGGGGTGAAGACCTTGGTCCCTCTGGTTCTATTCTTTCCTCGATTTCCGCCTCCGTTGGTCCGAGTCAGAAGTGGGTGGTTTACTTTCTCGTCCTCTTTCCCTATCTCGATCTCCGGACATCCACTTCTTTTTTTCTTCTGTTGCATAAGCCACGTGGTACAAATTAGATTTTGTGAGAGGTTCTCTCACCGACAACTCATGAGTGAGATCGTCTGATCTTTGCCCATTAGTGAAACACGTGATGATTTCCCGGTCAGTGAGTCGCTCTTCGATCGAGTCAGCCAGGTTCCTGAATCGATTATAAAAGCTCATAGTCGACTCGTTTTTCCTTGGACTATGTTGGCTAGGTCTGACAACCTTTTCTTTCTCGCTCCTGCAGTAGCGAAATATTCCATGAACCCCATCTTTAATTTAGAGAAAGAATCAATGCTTCCCCTTTCCAGGTCCATGAACCAAGATCTGGTTGCCCCAGTCAGTGTACTAGCAAAGGCTTTGCAGAGTACGTCGTCTTGGTTGGATAATAATGCCATCATGCCCTCAAAAGCCGGGAGGTGATCTAAAGCGTCCGAGTTGCCTGAATATTTTTCCAGGTGAGGTAGCTTTAATTGGGGAGTAGGCGGAGAATCTTTTATCCATTGCGAAAAAGGACGCATTGCATCATAATAGGTCTTGGGATTTCTCTGCCCTTGGTTCATTTCCATATTATCCAGCCTCTCTTGTAGATCCATGATGAGCCTTTCGCTTATCGCTGAGCTGTGATGAGAACTCCTAGGTCTCTCTTTTTCCTTATCTCGGCCTCCTCCAGCAACTCGGCTTGTCTCCGGATCAGCTCGAGGTCGTCTCGGTGGAGTGCGGCGGGGTGGTGCCTGCCTTGGTGGGGCTTGGCGTTGGTCTTCCCATAGCCGCCTTTCTCCTAGGATTCTTACGTCTGGAGACTCTGCCTCTTCTTCTCTCCTCCGGTTTATTTGATCTCTCAAATCTCTTCTTCCATTATTAACCGGGCCGAGTCGGCCTTCCAATCGGTTTGGTGGAGCAGCTCGGTTTCCGGGGGCGCATCACGTGGTTCCTGATGACGTCTGTCTTCAGTACGCGGGTTTCCCCTACGATTGCTCCTTTCTCCATCTCCCAAAGCTCCTCTAGTGCCATAGGGCTGGGCGAATGGTGCAAAGGAATGATCAGGGTCGAATTATAGGAGAGCCCTTTGAGCGTCGGCTAGCTGTTGGAGGGTCGAAAGGTTTTGTTGGAGCAACACTATTCGATCAATTGGCGAAGGCCTAGAAGGGCCGGCCTTGGTATTCGGAGGGCGTGAAGTGGTTCGCCTTCTCCGTCCATATTGGTGAGTAATCTCAGGTGGCGGTCCTCTAGAGCGTGTGTGCATTCCGCCTCCTTGAGGTGGAGGAGGGAGCCCTTGATTCAATGAGGCATTGTTATTCGCCCTGTTAGGGGGGGGGCGGATTGAGATTAGCATCTGGTGAGACACTAGCCTCCTGACCGTCGGCGCGAATCTCAGACATGAGGAAATTGCAGTTATCCGGACAAACAATTCTCTGATCGGACGCTTCCCAGCAATGGAACCAAACTGATGCTGCCAAATACGTACCAGATCAGCCTTCTTCTAGCGGTTCGGATAAATCCAGCAATGAGAACTTCCCGTTCGGATCTGCACACAATGAACAAACGTAAACTACGCCGGGGCTTCACCGGCGAAGGCCCTCCGGCGTGAGAATAAGAATACGGATTGTATATGAAGAGAAATTAATTGACTAGTTTAGAGCCAAAGAGTTCATTACCCGTTTCCTGTGTAGAGGACCTGTTTATATAGGCATGGGTGAATGAGTCCTGACTTGTCAAGTAAGCCAGAATGCCCGTGTAGATCTAGGACTCATATTCCTTGGAGGTAGACTCCTGATAAGGATGATGATATCCCAGTTATCTTGTAGAAGAGTTATCCTTGTTTGGGTAAGGATTCTTAGTGTTAGAGTTGTAATAGAACTCCGTATGTGGACTCCCTAGGATAATGGGAGGTTTCTGATATAACTCCCGTCATCTAGCTCGACTCGCTATTAAGGCCGATTAGGGATTAGGCTACTTGAACTCGGCCTAGGCATGAGCTGCCTTTTCGGCCCTAGCCTTAATCTTTTTGGGCTTCTTTGTATAGGCCTTTAGGTGTGTGGGCCCACAGTATATGGATCCCATTTAACCAAGTCGGTTTATGTCGTTCACATGTTTTTTCATAAGATTAACTCTTCAAAAATACATCCCCTAATAAAAGTTGAGAAAATAGTGTTTTTACAATTTTGCCATTATTATACGGCACCAAAAGTAAGAAATATTCTTTAAAACATTATAAAATTAAAACACATTTTCTAAAGGCATTATCGCACATTCTTTTAAAATGTTTACAATTCACATGTCACATTTATATTTATAAATGTCACATTTATATTTATGTAAAAATTGCCCAGAACTTCCAATTAAGGGGAAAAACCTTAAAAACTCACTCTCTTAGGGTCTGCTCCCAAGTTATGAAAAAGAGAGAAAAGAAAGGAAAAGGGAAGAAATATATATATATACTAGGTTGACGCCCGTGCGATGCACGGTTTGTATAAGTTTGTTATCAAATTTTATATTTAATCACATATTTTTGAAAATATAATGTTTTGACATTTACATAGTTTTCTACATTAAAAAAAAGTATTTACTTTTATTTATTATTAGTATTTATCTACTTGAAAATCTCTTAGATTTTTTTTTTAAATACACTAAACCACGTGGAGATAAATTAACTATTAGTACAAATTACTACATAGATAAATAAATAAATCAAAGAACTCTAATAATATTTTAAATTAATTTATTTTAAATTTTATTAAAAATAATACAAAAATTGCAATGAAAATTTTGTGCTTTAGCAATCATTAGAAGACCAATGAAAAATAAATTACTTTAATATATTTACATAAAAATATAGGAAAAAATTAATAATGTAGTCAAACCTTGTAAAAATGTAAAGAGCTGGAGTATTATATAATCACATCATAAAAATGAAATTTGAATTTTGTCCTTAGTACTAAGATATTAAAAATATATCTTTCATGCATAAATGAATGATCACTTTTATAAGTTAAAAAATGTATATGAATAAATATCAAAACTCAGATAAATTTATTAAACTTCCAATCTCAATCACTGTTTTAATGAACACTAATTAATAAACATAATGGTGAGTTTAAAGGGTTAATATTACATAAGCTACTAAAAAGAAGAGTCACAACTTAATCCCACATTTCAAGTAGATGTCAACTTTTTTTTATATAAATTCCTTAAAGTTTAAAATCGATATTCGTTACGGAAGGAACAATAAAAAATAGCTGTTTTGTTTCAATTTCATAATGAATACGTATTCATCAGGACATATGAAATTAATTTGTAGTTTTTTTAATATACACTATTGTTTATATTGAACTAATTTTAAAATTTAAATATTATGAATATATGTTTATTTTAGAAAGAACAAAATAAAAGAAGCAAGTAAATATGAAAACACACATGAATTTGGTGAAGAAGTATCTAGCAATTCTCTGATTAACCAAAAAAATAAAAAAGGAATCCAAATAATGGGCAACAGAATAAGCTAAATGAATCACCTCATCTCATTGAAAAACCTTGAAGAATTTATCATTTTAAATGTTTGTGAGTAGTATTTTTTAAGAAAGAGAAGAAGTTGGGGAAAAAAATTACGATGTGATGTGGTTGGTTTTCAAAACCAATGGCTAGAGGGAGTAGAATTGTTTTAGTGCCCTTTCATTTACCTAATGAGTCTTAATATTAATTGTTATTAATTATTATTAAACCAAATATAATAAATTATGATGTAAGCATAGCACTTTGGAGGGAAAATTTTTAATGAGGTGTTGCTAAGTGTGAAAGATGACATCAACGGTTTATTTGGTGATGTCACATCAACACTACCCTCTTAAATAAGTGACTTTTCACTTTTCTTCTATTAGCTAATAGTATTAGCTAATAATATTAGTTACTATATAGGGTAACTATTATAGTTAACTATAATAGTAACTATTACTATTATTAGTAATAGTTACTATTATAGTTAACTATAATAGTTATCCTATATAGTAATTATTACTATTATTATTAATAGTTACTATAATAATTACTTTATATAGTAATTAATATAATTAGTTAATATTGTTAAACAAATAACAATTGACTTTAATAGTTAACTATCGTTATAATTAACATTTATATTTAACTATTATAATTAACTATTAAATAAACTAAAAATTACTATTAATAGTATTAGTTAATCATAATAGTTATTATATATATTAATTATTACTATTAATAGTATTATTAGTAAATCATAATAGTTACTATTTAAGTTAACTATTATTATTAATAATATTAGTGAATCATTATACAATAGTAAATGTTAATATTTAATATTAATAGTACTCGCTCCGTTCGAGAGTAAGAGTCATACTTTCTATTTTTGTCCCACTAAAAGTCTATTTCCTAAAAGAACAAATGATGAGAAAAAAATGAATAGTGTTTTGGACAATTATACCCTCAACACACTTGCAATGTTTACCAATTTTCTATTGTGTCTTTAATAAGTGTGCACAACAAGGTAGGACTCTTACTCTAGGGCGTAGGGAGTGTTTATTAATTATAATAGTTAATACTTATATAGGTTAATTAAAACTATTAGTATTATTAGTGAATAATAATAGTTAGTATATATGTTAATAAGTACAATTAATAATATTAGTTAATTATAATAATTATTTTAATTATTATTAAAAAATTAACACAATTTTCCTAAATTTATAAGCAAACATTTTAATTCATATACAATATAGTTATATTAAAAAAGTTATTATGTTACATTACTAAATAAAATCATAAAAAACAAAATACGAAAAAATAGTATTCCCTCACGGTACTACTTCGCTATCGGTCACCCAGGAGTATTTAGCCTTGCAAGGTGGTCCTTGCTGATTCACACGGGATTCCACGTGCCCCATGCTACTCGGGTCAGAGCGTAAGCTAGTGATGCTTTCGGCTACTGGACTCTCGCCATCTAGGGTGCAGCACTCCACCGCTTCGCCTAGCAGCACGACGCTTGTATTGCTCTCCCACAACCCCGTTTTCACGGTTTAGGCTGCTTCCATTTCGCTCGCCGCTACTACGGGAATCGCTTTTGCTTTCTTTTCCTCTGGCTACTAAGATGTTTCAGTTCGCCAGGTTGTCTTAGTTTCACGTGCAAAGCACGGGTTACCCACTAGTAATAATTAAAAAAAAAGAAGCTTTCAATAGATGCTTCTAAGTTTTTTAAAGAAAAAGTGGGTAGAAAAGAAAGGAAAATCTGATCAATTTTCTGTCCTATTAAATCTTCTAAAAAATGAGAAGATTTGGGAGGAAAGAAAATAAAAAACGGGGAATATTTTCCATAATTCCAGAATTACCCTCTTGTGTCGGCTTATATCCCACGTAAGAAAACTCACCGTCTCTGTCTGCCGTTTTCACTCTTTTTCTGCGCAAAGGTCCCAAAACGTCACAACTCCATGGTGGTATGTAAACATATTTTATTCGGTACACCTTAGGTTTTATGAGTTAGAGTTTGTGATTTTTTTGTGCCATGATATTATTCATTTATTAATGGCTTGAGTTGGGTTGGTCGCTGAGTCTACACCCAAAAGAACGCGTCCGTTAACGCCATACCGCAAACCGGCCGTTCGAATTAAAAATCCATTAATCCGCTAAACTTTGATCAGGGTTCCTCAATTAAGCTCTGTGAAATTGATCAAAACCCTTCACCCCCAATTCTAAAACCTCCATCAGATTTGATTTCTTTTGTTTCCTTTTCATGCCCACCTCACCGTCCCTCTAATTGTTTCACGTACAATTTTTTCTAAATTGAAGTAATTACTGTTTCAATATAATTTTGTTTACATTTCCAAATGGGTTTTGTGATATTGATTTCAAATTGTATCTAGCTAGCTAGAACCTTCCACCCATTTTCCGTAAATTGTCTTTTTTTGTGTGTGTATATTGTATTTATTTCCTGACAATTTTTGTTTTTTTGTTGTGAATTTTCATGAAATGGCGTTTAGGTTGTTAATCATGTTAAGGAAGGTGCCGTAAACAGCTGTAGAATAGAGCTGCCACCATTTTCTTTGTCATAATTTGTCTTATGAAAAGTTGCTTTCTTTTGAGTACTTTCTTTAGCTTCTCCAAACTTGCTTAACATGTCTCACATATGTGTCTATATATTATGTACATTCACATTTGTGTTTTTATATTAGTATGTGGGATTATGTTCATTTGTCTTCAATTGTTTGTTCGAATTCATAATTTTTCTTTTACTTCTCTCATTTAGGATTATGGGCCTGTGATTTTGGCATAGGCCCACTGTCTACCATGTTGAATGCAAGTTCGGGTTGTTTTCATTTTTGGGTGTTGGAGCTTGTATGAGACATGGCTATGGAAAAGAAACGAGAAGAAGACAGTGAATCAGTAACAGTTCCTCAGAAAGTAGATAGATTTGGGTTTGTAAAGCAGGAAATTAATTCTCCAGAAGGTTTAGCTAAGGAAAAGTCGGCCTTTGAGTATGAACGGTATATGCTTATCCACACCTATTTATTTCTGATGCATCTAGATCAATGCTTCTATATACTCCCTCCGTCCCAAAATGATCTTCGCATTTGACTATTCAAACTTTTTAAGGATATGAACACTTGCTTTACTAGGCATGTTTTGTTTATGCAATTTTAAGCCCAAATTGTAGAAATGAGAAGAACATTTTGGGACAATGAAAAGTGAGAAATGAGAAGATCATTTTGGGACAGAGGGAGTATATGTTTCCAGAACATTTATGTCATCCTCAAGATATTGGTGGGACTTTACAATTTCAGGAGCTCTTCTTAGTTAAGACATTTTGTATTTCTTTCTGGCTAATTAAGTGAATTTGGCATTTCACAGGGAGGAACGAAGGATTAGAAAGTGGAGGAAAATGATCGGGGTTGGAGGGAGTGATTGGAAACATTATGTGAGAAGGAAACCTCATGTGGTTAAACGGCGTATAAGGAAAGGAATTCCTGATTGTTTGAGAGGTCTTGTCTGGCAGTTGATATCAGGAAGCCGGGACCTCTTGCTGATGAACACTGGTGTTTATGAGGTGATCTCAGAGTCATCTCTTCTTTATCTTATGTACTTTGGTGTCTTCTGATGCATGTCTCTTGGTATTCCTGGCTCACAAACAATCGCTTTTATAATGGTATATTATACTAAATATTGTAAACTCTTTTTCCATGAAAATTTGGTGCAACTTTATATATACGAAACAAAGTAGTGTGTATGGTTAACCGTAGCAGTCAAAGTTGTGGCTGGTTGATCTTTGAGTTAAGTTGCTTATCAGTTTGATATGTCGTGTCGGGCAAGAAGCATCCCTACAGTTTTGCGTAATATTTAGCTCTTTTAACTTGAAATTTATTTGATTCACAATACGATGATAGACGAAGAGTTTGAAATGTATTAATGGCAAATTAACTTAGATCCTCTTAAGAGCTGCTATTGGCAAACAGCTGATTATCTAATTCCTTTTCAACATTGTTATATCAAGTTGTGAGCATAATGTCCCTACTTGATCAATAAAAATGTAAACCAAATTGACATGTATGGCGAAGAAAGAAAAAGATATCACAATCTGTGCTTTAACAAAAATTGTCCTAAACTGAGATTAACCATCTTGACTGGTTGGTATGTTTCTTTCATCGCTACACCGAGGAAATTAATGCATTTTCGAGCTAGATTAGTTGTTTTTTTTTTTTTTTTTGCCTGCGGCTGAAGCACCAATATGCGCTTTGTATAGGCTTCCCCTTTCAGCGGAGACAGTTTGATTGTTTGTTACTGTTAAACGTCAAAGGTAATTAGGTCTGAGTTCTTCAAGTATATCAAGGGTGTGGCTGGTGCATCTTGAGCGAGATAGCATCTAACCTTTTCGGTGGACTTCTCATTATTTTGCGATAGGATTATTTTATTTTATTTGATTTGATTTGTATCTATTTCTCACCTCTTCATTAATGAGCCATACGACGATTCATGTTAGCCGACCCCAAACCATATTTGGACTAAGGCTTTGTTGTTGTTGTTGTCTTGATTTGTATCTATTCTAGTCCGCCCGGCCCCCCCCCCCCCCCCCCCCCCCCCCTCCCTCCTTCCCCCTTACCTTGGGACTGTCATGGGTTTTAGGGGATGAAGGATCCTAAAATGTTTGATAATTAGCTTGATACAGTGCTAGGTCTTGCGTAGGCAAACAACTCCCTTGGACTTTAGTGCACTGATCGGTGGCTTCATTGGCATCCTGTTTGGAAGTGCTTTGCACTGTTAGTTATGTGGTAGCAATATGAACAACTACAGCTTTTAGCCCAAGTGGTAGAAGTGTAGAACTGGTCCTATAATTGGTAGCAAAGGGAGTCACCTGCTTGAGTCTCCCATGGTATTTCCTTCATGCTTGAATGAGTGTCCAGTTTCAGATTTTCAAGGAAATTAAGGAGGTTGGCTTTAATGTTCATTTAGTAGCACTGGAACAAATATCCTTAATGATCACATAATATGATTCCAAATGCAAAATTAGGATATTGCAGTTTGCAAGGTCACTTTAGTAACTTCATTAAAGAATAGACATTTATTGAGGGACAAAGGGAATATTCGATGGGGTTGGTTGAATTGGTATTGGCCGGAAACTCCTTAAACTCCATGCTTACATGAGTGGGGCTTCTTATCTTCTGTGAGTGTGTCATTTAAGGGGATTAGTTGCATTCCGCCTTTTTTTTACAACCGTTGATTTCACTCAACTGTTTGCACTCATCATATGAGTCGACTCTCTCTCATCAAGCGATTGTCACTATTGGGTTGAAACAGTCAATGTCTGTTGAGATAAGACTACATTGTGCAATTCCATTGTGGCACTGACACCATTGTTTTTGCTGCAGCAACTTGTTATATATGAGACTTCAGCTTCTGAGCTGGATATTATTCGGGATATATCTCGCACTTTCCCTTCCCATGTTTTTTTCCAGCAAAGACATGGGCCTGGCCAGAGGTCCTTATACAATGTTTTGAAAGCCTACTCGGTATATGATAGAGATGTTGGATATGTACAGGTTTGTATCTCATGCAACCCTCAAAATCTACTGGCTATTAAACAAAATTTGACTTTGGTTAGATTGTTTAACTGCAGGGGATGGGGTTTGTTACCGGCCTTTTACTGCTCTACATGAGCGAAGAAGATGCATTTTGGTTATTGGTGGCATTATTAAAGGGTGCTGTCCATGCTCCGATGGAAGGACTATATTTGGTAACTTTATGGAAGGACTATATATTGTAAATATTACGAGTTTTCAAAGTTATCTTTATTATATTTTACTTAAAAGTAAATCGGCTAGTTGAATCCAAAACTGTTATTTTAGAGAAGCTATCGGATTTCTTATGTTCAAACTTGGATTCTTTGAGCAGAACAGAGGGAGAGTTTTTAGTATTCAGTACCATGAGAAATATTTTCATGTTCTTTTCTGCAGGCGGGATTGCCTCTTGTACAGCAATACCTATTTCAATTCGAAAGTCTGGTGAGGGAGCACTTACCTAAATTAGGAGAGCATTTCACGCAAGAAATGATAAATCCTAGCATGTATGCAAGCCAATGGTTTATTACTGTCTTCTCATATTCTTTCCCGTTCAATTTAGCTCTTCGAATTTGGGACGTTTTCCTCTCCGAGGTTCGTAATATATTTTAAGCTTCTTGCTGCATTAAGAAAGAGATCTTGTTTTGGGTTTTGTACTGACAATTTGTTTATTGTTCAGGGTGTTAAAATTGTTTTCAAAGTTGGTTTGGCTTTACTGAAATATTGCCATGATGACTTGGTGAGCCCGTGAGGCTTATTTACTTTTTGAACTTTTTCATACGATGTTTCTCCTTTTTTGCTCAATTTCTGCTGTCTACAGGTAAAATTACCCTTTGAGAAACTTATGCATGCTCTGAGGAACTTTCCTGATGATGCAATGAACCCGGATACACTTTTACCACTGGCATACTCAATTAAGGTACCCTCTCTCTCAATCTCTCCTCACCAAGCGCAATTTCATGCATGCACTTGCTTGTGATATTACAATTATGAATCTCTAATGCTAAGCTCTGTCCACAATATTGTTTTGGTTTTCATCATAGTTACCAGGAACGCTCATACCCCCCTCGTCCCACGTCCCGGATAGTGGGTCGTTTACGTCCCGGAACGTGACTCGTATTGGATTGCTAGAACAGTCGAAATGAAACTGTAAATATAGAAACTTACTTTCGAATGGTTGTTTTGTTGGCTGAAATTCTGTTGGTGTTTGTCTGGATTTGGATTGCCGCTGGATTAGAGTTGTCAAACCTTGTCTGGATTTGAGTTCACTGGATTAGAGTTGTCAAAACCCTAGATGTCGAAAACCATTTGACCTCCAATAGTAAATAAATGAGAAAGACTTGTCATTAACTGCTCTCTTTTTGACTTTTGTTAGATGATTCTTGATAATACCAATGCCCTTAAATCACCTCATATACGTAGTTCTATTTGGTATTATGAAGCTGGATTAAATATTGTAGCACTGGACAATGCCAAGCTGTTAGCATAGCAAGTTAGTTACTAGCCATCTTTTTATTGCTATAATTAGCAGTTGGCCTATTGTGGATTCTAAGTATGGGTAGGCTTTCGCCTTCCTTTTTCCAAGTGAGGATTTTAGAGTTTTGAGAATTCATCCTATTTCACACGATGGTGTACCCTTCATATGTTCATGTCTTCATGATACATGGGAAGGGTATGTATTCCACAAGTATCTTGAGAAGTTCACTTGTACCTTCACTGCATCACTGTGCATGCAGAGACCCACGAACTTTTGGTGAAGTTAAGCACTGTTGTTTAGACTAAGGTTGTGTTTGGTGGCATTAAGCACTTGATGCTTGATGCTTAAGCACTGTCCAACCTACTCTGAATGATTGAGAATCAAAATCCTTGCTTAACCTGTAAGAGCCACACAACACGAGATTCAGCATCTTGCATCTTGCACTCAATGTTATCAAATGCAACCTACATCCGAATCACCCTCTCCACTGTATTAAGCATCAAGCATCAAGTGCTTAATGACACCAAACACACCCTAAGAATAATAAGGTAAGCAGTGATTAGAGGGCTGAAATGAAACCTCCCCTAGGTATCTCAGTTTCAGCTATGCAGCTTACATCACCATTCCATGAAAATAAACTTTCCATATTCTAATCTAGGCTATACTCGTTTTCCACTACATATCATATCCGATCATCTGAGCTTATCAGAATCTACATCTGGTATCACATGTAAGGAATTATGCCCCCACCACAGAGGATGTTTTCCCTTAAAGATAACTAGCGAGCCCCTTTTTATGGGTTTGGCAAGCGGATTTAAGGGTTTACGCAAGTGGGGGGGGGGGGGAACTCTTGTCTACTTGTATCTATAGATCGACAACTTAAAATTGCATTATCACATGTATACACATGCACTATCAAATCATTGATACCGTCACCAGATTCTTGTCCTGATATTTCTAGGATGAAGCTTAAAACTTGATTGTTACCCCAAAACCATAAGATCACATCTAGGCCACACCGATCAAATCTGATGCAAATTAGGACATAAGCAGTAGTTCACTTGCCTATGTGTTTCTTGCTTCTCGCAGTTGAGGGTGGGGGTGGCAATTGTTTCTTAATCCAGCATCCAATATAAGTAAAGGAAACCTTATTTCTTCTTATGGAGGATTTATTGACAAACTTGAAGTCAGGAAGCAACGATATGCCTAAAAACCCATTTAAACCCTCCGTCCCACCCGTAGTAGGATTCTTGCTCTCGACACGGGGATTAAGGAATACTAATATCTTATTCGAAAAAGTGATTTAAAAAGTAGGTGTTGTGAGTATGAAAGAGAGAGAAACTGGGAAGGGAATAATGAGTGAAAAGTTGTTGTGAGTATAACAAGGGGTCCCATTAATGACAAGTAATAAAAACTTTCCATTTTGGGATATTCTATTTCGGGTGGGACATTCAATATAGCAAAACATCCTATTTTGAGTGGGACGGAGGAAGTATGTCTTAACAGATGTGTAAACTTTGACTGTGGTGAACATTGTTCACATGAATCATTTTGCATTGTTTAGGTATCTAAGCGTTTGGAGGAATTGAAGCTGGATTACGAAAAGAAAAGTGGAAAGCTAGCTGAATCCAAACCAAAGCAGATACAGAAACCACTATAAGTTGTTGTGCCAGCAGAAGCTCAAGGCTGCTTGTGAATAAATAGTACCCGATTCTTTTATGGAGCATAGACCGGTGTTACCGTATATGTGATGTACAGACATTGTTAATATCAGATTCGCAAATGTCATATTTTGAAATTTTATTCACCTCTTGAGAATCGCACGTTTTTTTTCCTTTTTTTTTTTTTTTTTTTTTTTTTTAAGGTTGTATTTTGGGTTATGATGGTACAAGGGTTGCAGTCCAGTGTACAAACACAAGTATACAGTAATTGTTCTGGCAAATTTTGTGGCATATTCTCATCTTGTTGTAAGAAGAGAATTCTTTTAAGTGGATTAGAAAGGGAGAAAAAGTCTAAACCATTTTGGAAGAAATATTTGCTTATATATATATATATATATATATATATATATATATATATGGTCGTGCTCCTGTGAGAACGTAAATATCGTGAGAACCGTGAGAACTTGGATATATTAGGTAAAAAACTAATATATCCAATGGTTCACTTGGATACATCATTAGATACATTACTTGACTTGGATACATTGCTTGGATACATTAGGTAAAAACTAATGTATCCAATGTTCGCTTGGATACATCATTGGATACATTAAGTTCTCACGGTTCTCACGATATTTAGGTTCTCATTTGAGTACCTACCTATATATAGAGAGAAAATTTTGGGGTAAACTAGTTTCTCCATAAGTTATAAAAAGTCATGTTTTTATAGGGGTTAAAGTTTAGGGTTTAGGCCCTTTAGGGTTTAAGGCTTAAGGTTTAAAGGGTTAAAAAATGGTCTTTTTATAACTTATGGAGGAACTAGTTTCCCTCAAAACCAGCTCATATATATATATATATATAGTATAATCTTTGTGAATGGATATATTCATTTGCCACTAATGCTGGAGTGAGTCTCTTTCCATTAGTAGGCTGCCTAATCATCTTTAAGCAAGATGAGTCAGAAAGGTAGCGTACACATTTTTATTAATTTGATGTTGTACATTATTGTGATTAAATAATATGATTAATACTTATAATGCAATTACTAATATTGGCATTTATTGGAGTGGTAATTTGTTGGACATAGCAGTCTTATCCTCTCATATATATGGATTTTTTTTTTTCAAATAATTCCCTTTTAAATCATTATCTATCTAAATGACATTTGGGAAACTTTATATACCAAAATGACTAGTTTTTGTGATTGGCAATGCCGACTTTACTGTGAAGTCGGCACTACCATTGCCGACTTTAGGCTAAGCAAAATTCAACCGGATTAGGGTTAAGAAGAATTAGGGTTAACACGGGGAATATTTTGGGAGTTTGGTTGTCGGCCATTGTCTGGTAAAAACGGCATTGGCATTGCCGATTTCTGGGTGAAGTCGGCACTACCAATGCCGACTTCAGGACCGGTCAAAAATCTTCAAAAAGCGACGCCCCCCTCCCCTTCCCCCTTCCCCATTCAAACCCTACCCTTCAAACCATGCCCATCTTCATCCATCTTCATTCAAACCAAGTCCCATCCCTATCTTCATCTCAGTGTATTGCTCAGAAATCCCATTTTTTGTCAGAAGATCTTGTCAAAAATTCGAAATCATAAGGTTAGTGCTATCATCTTTATCTTTTTCGATGAAATTAGAATATGTTAATTTGTTGAGTTTATAATATACATGTTAATTTGCTTATGTGATTTTGAATTAATTTAAGAAAAAGAAATTTATTAAAAGTTGATGAAAATTCACATTATCGACTGAATTTCGTTAGAAAGTTAACAAAAATGCCCATTTTCTGTTAGAATATTAACTGATAATACATGTTAAGTTGCTTATGTGATTTTATATTAATTTAACAATAATCTATTTATTAAAAGTTGATGAACTTCACATTATCATCCGAATTTCATTGGAAAGTTAACATAAATGCCTACTTTCCGTTAGAAACTTAACTGAACTGTCCGAAATTTAACAGGTTTTGCGTTATTCTGTTAAATATTTAACAAACAGCCCCTCTTTTTATCAAAAATCCCATTTTCTGTCAAAAAGTTAACTAAACTGTCAGAAAAGAGCCCTTTTTCAGTTAAATATTTAACGGACCAGCCTCTTTTTTAAACGAATTTTAGTTTAATAGTTTTGTTGTTTGTTTCAGATGGACCAATATCATGATAACCAAGCATTTGTTGATCCCGGGCCGTTAGACGACTCCGTATTAAAATGGCAAGATAAACACCGGTCACGTTATATTTGGGCTCAACAAGAAGTTGAGAATATTAGATTTAGGCGCGGTCCGGAACCTCCTAAAAACTTGGATGTTAGGATTCAGAGTAAACTTTTAGATGTTGGGTTTTACGGTGTTTATAAACTAGGTTTTTTCCAAATATGATTGGCATTTGTTAGAGGCTTTGGTTGAGAGATGGCGTCCAGAGACGCACACATTTCATTTGCCAGTTGGGGAGATGACCATCACCCTTCAGGATGTTGGAATTTTATGTGGCCTTCCTATAGACGGGGATCCTGTGATTAGTTCCCAAACCCAAATGCAAAAATTGGAATGGGTTCAATTATGCCACGAATTACTAGGGATTGAACCACCTGATGGCGTATTGAAGGGTGGTAGATTGTCTATTAAATGGATTATAGACGAACTGACTCAGTGGGAGGAGCTTCCTGCAAATGCCCCGCCCGAATTGGTTAACCAGTATACTCGGGCATATATTTTGATATGCATAGGGTCACATTTAATGCCGGATACGAGTAATGTCTTAGTGAAACTCATGTACCTCCCACTGCTTAGGGACGTTGACACGATCGGGAACTACAGTTGGGGTAGTGCAATGTTAGCCTTTTTATATCGGGACTTGTGTGTAGCGACAAAGCCCGATGCGAAAAGTTGTGCTGGATTCTTAACAATTGTACAGGTGCATGTTCGAGGACCCAATTCCACCACTTGAACCATTCCGCCCCTTTCACCGCGTCTCCCCTTTGTCACTTGATAAACACCTGATGGAGTATTGTTAAATCTTCTAACATTATGATACCCAGCCTTCTTCAAGTTGAAGTCATACTTTTGTTGGACCCTTTGACTGAATAGTAGTCTCGCATTTACGTTGGGGTTACCAGGATACCCCCCTAAAGCCCTTATTGATCCCGAGAGTCTACTTTGAAAGTATTCCACACACCTATAGAAGGCCATCTCAACAATACCTGAAACAGGCATCACACGCGCTCCTTTCATGACACCATTAAAAACCTCAGACAAATTGGTAGTCTTAATTCCGTACCTATATCCACCATCATGCGCCATTGACCACTTTTTAACATCCAAAAACTCAAACCATTTAACTGCCTCGCGATTGATGATACGAATCTGAGCCAAGTAATTTTTCATCTTCCGTTCCTGGGTGGCGCTAACAGCACGCCAAAAAGATCTTTTAAGCCAACACCCTTATGAGCATAAAGGAAATTAGCTCGTAAATGCAACATGCACCACCTGTGCACAACATATCGTGGCCACCCGTTTTCTCCCACAGTGGCAAGGATCCCATTATGGCAATCAGATATCAAACAAACTTCACGACCCCTAATAACATGTCGGCAAACAAGATGTAAGAACCAAGACCAGTTTTCATGGTCCTCTTTTTCAACAAGAGGAAAAGCAAGTGGAAGGAAACTATCATTCGCATCAACACCCATAGCAATAAGTATTACCCCTTTATATCTTCCATGCAAGAATGTGCCATCAACAGAAATGACAGGACGGCAATGAGAGAATGCTTCCAAACAAGGGCCAAATGCCCAGAACACGTGGTCAAAAGAACCTGGAGGACCAGCGTCAGGACGATTAGAAAACTGCACAATGGTTGAAGGGTTCCACTTTTGAATAGCTGCTAACAAATGTGGCAACTTTCTATAAGATTCGTCCCAATCCCCATATGCTTGAGCGATGGCTTTTTGTTTACCACACCATGCCTTCCGATATGAAACATCCTTACCGTACTTTGATTTTATATTTATCATGATAAGCTTAATCTTGTACTCTGGATCAGCCTTGACAAGATCAAAAACTTCTCGTCCTATAAACTTAGCATCTAAATTAGGATGATCGCCGCTAACATCTGAAGCCAAGCAAGAATGTGGACCCTTGTACTTAGTTACTTCCCAGTACCCACCCTTCTTCAGACTCACATTCACATAGAAATTGCAGGGGAACTCTTTCACCAAACACTCAATAGCCCACTTTTGCGGTGTGCTCTTTCACACCTTAAACCTCAAATTCTTCATAATATGGTACTTCTTTATTTGGTACTGCACATCAATCTTCTCTGCGAAGCGAATTCCTTTGGCGATTCCATCACTCTCCGCATTCAATTCTGCAAACTTGTATTCACTATTATCATAATTCTCTGACCCTTCACCAATATCACGGTAAAATGGATAGTCTGCTCTCCCATACATTTGATTATGAGGTTCACCTTGAAAAGTAACCATGTGTGCTCCTACATCACCACCTTCCCCATCATCACCCTCATTCTCGCTATCAGTTGGACTCGAACAATCTTCATATCCAGAATCAACATCAGAACTTATTGCAAGGATATGACCTTCATAATCTGAATCATCATCATTTTCACGTTCCTCTACCTCTTCCCCTTCCCCTTCCACTTCCGGTTCCACTTTCGGTTCCACTTCCCCATGTGTTTCAAAACCACCAGTATATCTCTCAAGGTAGTTAACATTATTATCAAAAACTAAAAAATCCATGATAATATACAACTGCAAGCTACCTACCCCACCTAATTGAGCAGAAACATCAAACATGACTTTCATTAACATATCATTCTCGTCTTCAAACGGAATGTAACTTGCAAACCCATTACCCATCATACGAGGATATCTACAAATAACTTTCAACTTAGCATCTCTTGGATCTATATCAATTTTCTTATATAACTTCCTAATCAATTTTTCGTAACCCCAACGAGTTTTTGCCCTAAGTGGAAATTTTGGCCCCTGTTCAAGATTACTATCTGCAAACGGGTGTTCATCATCTCCTCCCCCAGTAGCACATGAAAATAAGTGGAAGTCCACTCATATTTTCCCCTAAACAAATTAATTCAACAGTCAAAATATATATAAAAAAATGCAACAAATAACATCATTAAAATTTGTTACATTAAGAAAATTTCTTGATCTTCAAAAATTTATATGAAATGTCAAAAATTTAACTGAAATATGCATGGAAATTTAACTGAAATGTCAAAAATTTAACTGAAATGTCAACAAATAACAGTCAAATTGTTAATATAATACATTAAGAAACTGTAAATCATATATGCATGGAAATTGTAAGAAATGTTAACAAAATAACAGTCAAAAATTTAACTGAAATGTCAAAAATTTAACTGAAATATCAAAAATTTAACGAGTTTTGCGTTGGATGTTAAATGTTTAAAGGACAACACATCTTTTTTTTTTTTTTTTACTGAATTATAGTTTAATAACTCTAGTTTTCATTCACATTATACAAATAAAAACATATAACAAAGATTAAAATGTACCTTAGATGCTTGAATCAAATTCACCAAATACAACTTTTGAGCTTTCAACTTGAAAGGGAGAGAAAAAAAAAATGAAAGATGAGAATCAGATATTAGAGAAGTTTGTGTTTTGAATATGAAACGAGTGAAAACTTCTGAAGCCAGTTCTGGGTGTTTTATGGAGACCTAAAGTCGGCATCCACAATGCCGACTTCAGAAACCCTAGTCAAAGTCGGCATTGTGAGTGCCGATTTCAGTACAACACAAAAACCCACTCTGCCCCAAAATATTCCCTCCTAATCCTTCTTAACCCCTAATTATTCTTAACCTTAACCGGGCTTGACCTAAAGTCGGCAATGGTAGTGCCGACTTCACAGTAAAGTCGGCATTCCCAATGCCTACTTCACAAAAAGTGGTCATTTTGATATATAAAGTTTCCCAAATGTCATTTAGGTAGATAATGATTTAAAAGGGAATTATTTGAAAAAAAAATCCATATATATGGCTATACGACTTTCTTTTGTTCCTTGTAAAATATTCTTATACTTTAAAATGGAGAAAGACGGCTCCGTTGTTTAGTGGAAAATAATTTTTATTTTGAAATGGAAAATGACTTTTGTCAATTGCTTCAAGTAAAAAATCTAAATTTGAAATGGAAAATGACAGCCGCTATAATTTTATGGAAAATAATTTTTTTTAGGAAAATCACTTTCAAATCTTTTATATGGACAAGACTTTCCAAAAAAGGACAATGACTTATGAACGGATTATTGGAAATACGGGGAAGACGTTGAACGAGTCAAAACCAACCAAAATCCAACATTGGCTGTTATAACAAGGGTTAATTGCAATTTAGACCCTAATGTATGTTACCACCCTTCCAATCGAGCCCTGTCTGTCTTTTTTCGCCAGATCAGACCTTGATGTGAAAAATACTCGCCAGTTAAGGCCTTTTAAACGGAATTCGTTAAAAACTCAGTTAAAAAGCATGTGCCATGCACGTGACTAACTGAATTGAGTTGTTTGAAGTTAATGTTTCTTTTAAGGGGCTTAGTGAAAATTTCAAACTTAAAAGGACTGAAAATTAAAATAATTATTAAAATAGAAAATAAAAGGGCTTTTAAAGTTATTTTCAAAATATTAATAAAAAAGAAAATTATATAAGATTATTCTATGGAAAAATTGCATTAAAAGTCACCCAACTATTAGCGATGAGTGGATTTGATCACTCAACTCATAGCCATGTGCAATCCACAAGACTGAATTTAAAGGGTAAAATAGGAATATATAGCAGTTTAATCCATCTTCAACCTTCATCCTCTTCTTCCTCACTTCACCCAGATACCTAAGCCATCCCACACAACCCAACTTCGATTTTTTATCAACATTATATACCCAATCAATAGCTAACATTAATATACTCCCTTCAATCATAACTACGATTCCCCCCGTTCTGTTTTAATTTCACCTAGCTAGATTATTCATATTTACCCAATAACGGGGAAGAAACATATGAAATCTGAGTTTTTGAAACCTTTTTACTTTTCTTCTTCACATTCCCGTACAAAAATGGGGAAGAAGCCTATGAAAAGTAGAAACCCAACAATAAAAACAGAAATCCCAACCATATATTGCCCAAAACCACGGGAAAATAATTCTTAATTTTTAATCCATAAGTTTGTTGAAAGATATCAAATTGGAAATGATCAATTAGATTAATCTTAAGTCACAGGATTCCAAAGCTGCTCCACCACCTCCTTTATTGCAATGGCTGCCAGAAATTGAAGCAGTAGTACCCACCAAAATTGAGATGAGGATTTCAGGTTAGAGTGTGTTGAGAGAGCTCAAAAGTGACATGGGGAAATTCGGGTTCGGCAGAGGGATCGACAAAGGTCCTCCCAGCCGCTACCTATGAAGAACAGAAAAGGGAGGAGGAAGGAGGACAAATCTGAAAAGTTGAAATAGGTGGGGGTGACACAATTCAATGGGCTTCGTTATATGATTGCAGGGAGTATATTATTAATGTTTTTCATTAATGTTAATAATAGGTCTTGATTGAATTGAATGTGGGTATATAAGGTTGAAAAAAACAGAGGTGGGTCTTCAGCAAGAGGAAGAAGGGGATGAAGGTTGAAGATGGAATAAATAACTCTAATTTGCCTATTTTACCCTTCAAAAACCAATCATTTGGATTGCACATGACTATTTAACGAAAAAATTGGAT
This sequence comes from Campanula takesimana, assembly GCA_026119855.1. Classification (NCBI taxonomy): domain Eukaryota; kingdom Viridiplantae; phylum Streptophyta; class Magnoliopsida; order Asterales; family Campanulaceae; genus Campanula; species Campanula takesimana. The sequence continues at coordinate 1,325,053 of JAOWBW010000257.1, forward strand.
GCCGTTGGTCATAGTGATCACGAGCGCACAAAAAAATTAGTTTAGGCTACTCAATGCAAAAAAAATTAGTTGAGTGATCGAATCCACTCATCGCTAATAGTTGGGTGACTTTTGATGCAATTTTTCCTTATTCTATAAACAAAATAAATCAAATTTTACATTTACCAAAACAAAACTCATCCAATAAATATGAAACATTTTATAATTTATAATAAAAAAATTTAAAACATTAAGACATTAACATATTTACTTTTTCTTCACCCACATAATTTAATATTTTTTATTCAATCCTTATTATCATATTAACAATATCTAAATAATTATTAAAATAGTCAATTCTTATTAAAAATAGTCACTCTCACCCTCTCTCTCTCTCTCTTTCTAAAAATGGCATCCGTCTCTAAAAATGGCATCCCATCGCCCCATCCCTAATTTCCCCCAAACAATCCGTAGATTTCTCCACCCGAGCTCCCAAATTCAATTGCCGTGCCACTTTCCTCCACCCACTCGCCGCAGTTGAAGCTCCAATGGAAGGGACATAATTGACCGAGATTGTACGCTCTGCAATCCATGTGATACTTTCGGCACCGACGCGTGTTGGGGGCGGCGGGGGGAGAGCGATTCTTGCGCTTGAGGTATAGTTGAAAGAAGTAGAAGAGAGCACAATGGATAACTGAGCCTAAGACTAAGCCGCCTCGGCCTTGTACTACGCTTTGTAAGGGTACTATGACCCATATGGACGTTGTGGCTCCAGTTCGGACGGCGGTGGTGGATTCGTCGGAATGGGAATTAGGTTTTCGGGTCTGGGTCATGGTCCGAGCATGGTGGGATAGCCGCCGATGGATTGACGGAAAATACAAAGAGAGTGTTGGAAAGAGCCGGCGAAGGAAAGGAGGCTGAACTCTGACGAATTGTGGCGGAAGAGTGGGTGGAGGAGAGATGGGTGAGCGGCGCCGGTGGGATTACGAGGGTTTGAACATCGGGATGATGGCCGTCGGTCGCCGGAGATTGCCGGGACGATAGCCAGTGGTCTGTCTGAGTTAGAGAGAGAGAGAGAGAGAGAATAGAGGAGAGAGAGAGAGTGTGTATGTGCGTGTGTGTGTGCGAGAGTGTGTGTGTGTGTGACGGAGGAGGAAGAAGGTGGGATATAGTTTTTTTTTTTTTCGATCCATTGTTTTTTGAAGATGTCATTTATAACCTTTTCAAACTTAATCGCAATTCAAATTTGTCTATCTGTTAATCACGTGCTTGACACATGTTGATTTAACAAGATTTTTAACAGATTCCGTAAAAAAGGCCCTAACTGGCGAAAATGAATTACCCCAAGGTTGAAATTGATGAAAAAAAACAATCAGGGCTCGATTGGAAGGGTGGTAACATACTTCAGGGTCAAAATTGTAATTAACCCTTATAACAATGGGTTAATGGCAATTTAGACCCTAAAGTCATATATCACCCTCCCAAACAAACCCTAAAGTTTTTTTTTTTTTTTTGCCAGATCAGACCTTAAAGTGTAAAAAAGTCGCCAGTTAAGGCCTTTTGACGGATTTTGTTAGAAAAGTCAGTTAAGTAGCATGTGCCATGCACGTGATTGACAAAATAGATGGATTTGTAATTGATATTAGATATTAAGGGACTTAGTGAAATTCTTAAAACTTAAAGGGTTAAAAGAATCAAATGTACAATATTTTTCTGTATATATAATATATCAAAAATTTTACCAAAAAAATTATAAGTACAAACTAAATCTCAGATTTGGAATTGTTAAATTAAAAAATTTCAATAAACCTTTAATATTTTTAATATATAAAAATATATAAAAATTAATCTTTCATTTTCACTATTTAATCTTTTCTTTTTCTTTTTGTTTCTTTCTTTTTTTTGTCATTTAATTTATCTGTCTTGATTTATTGTTAATGTAATAATTATTAAGATTAATTTTTATATACTTTTTAAATTTTAATATATTAAAAATACTAAAGGTTTTATTTAAAAATTTTAATTCAATCAATTCCAAATCTGAGATATATTTTTAAATTGTACTTATAATTTTTTGATATATTAAATATGCAGAAAAAATTGTACATTTGATTTTTTAACCCTTTAAGTTTTAAAAATTTCACTAAAGCCCTTAATACCTAATATCAATTACAAATCCATCCATTTTGTCAATCACGTGCATGGCACATGCTACTTAACTGACTTTTCTAATAAAATCCGTCACAAATGCCTTAACTGGCAACTTTTTTACACTTCAAGAGGTCTGATCTGGCCAAAAAAAAAACTTCAGGGTTCACTTGGGAGGGTGGTATATGACTTTAGGGTCTAAATCGTAATTAACCCTATAACAATATGTCATATATAAGATATTTGATTGTGTGTGTTGGGTATGCTTATTATAAACCACTCCTATTACCTTAATTTGATTGATCCCATAACCTTATTTTACTTTTTGTGGACTTTAGGATATATTGTAAGAAGTACTTGTACTTCATTTAGAATAGTCCACTTTCTAGTTTGATAGGCTTAGCAGATTAGGACCCTTAATTTTTCTAACTCTGGAGATATGAGGTAAGGCCTTAGCCTACCGCATGAAGTCTGCAGCATGACCAAGGTTACCTCATGAAATCCACCTTGCCGCTTGGAACGTCTACCGCATGGCCTTGTTTGCCGCGTATATCATCCTGATGCATGGTTCATTCCTACCGCGTGAATCTCTACCGCATGGAACCTTGGTTGAATAAAACTCAAGTTTGATTCAAACTTAACCATGGTCACAATTATGTCCTTACCTTGGTTAGTTTTGAACGTTGCAAATTCAAATTTCAAATTTGAATACAACTGTCATCGTAGTACAGTTGGACCACCATTGTAATGCCCATCCTTAATTTCGTTAAATATTTGACTTATTTGTTAAATTTTTGACTTGCTTGTTAAATTCTTGGCTAGCATATTTATATGCTATTTTATTTGAGTTAATTATTTAGTTACTTTAGAAAATTAAGGTGGTTAAATGTTAAAGTTGAAAGTTTAGGGGCCTTTTTGTCAAAGTTAGAACTTGAGGGGCCTAACTGCAATTCTTGGATAGTTGAAGTATATCTTGTTGTTTGCCTGTGAAATGCAATTCATTCTTCATCATTCTCGTACTCTCTCTGTTTCATAAAGAAATAAAGAAGGTTTAGGATTCTTCCTATTCTCGACTCCTCGAGCTCAATTATCCCTCTGTTCGTGATTCCGGTCCCGGATAAATCTTCGTGACGCTGAATAGAGCGTTTCCTGCCGAACAGAAATTAATTTGGGTCAACTTGATTTTTGACTAGGTAAGCTATTAGCTTCCCCTTACTTGTAATAACATGTATATATGTTATTCCCGCTACTTGTTCTTGTTAAAATTGTGTTTTGGGCAATTTTTGTGATACTTGTAAAATTGGGACAAAGGGAGTATACGTATACTGGAAACAAGGTTGAATGAAAAAAATGTTAATTGCACTTGTTGAGTTCCTGGGTATGGTTAAAAGGATAGTGAAAATTATACTCCTATTCGTGAGACGGTAAAATAGTAACTTGATTTAAATATTATTAGAAAAATCGTACCATTATTTGTGGTACGGGGAAATGAATGGAAGTATCTCTAAATGGGTATATTAGTATAATATAAAATTGTACTTATACTTTTGGGGACGGTGAAATATTAAATAGGAATAAAAGGAAATTGTCCTATTATTTATGGGACGGTAAAAGAAATGAATTGGGCTTGAAATAGGAGTTCTAAACTTGTTAGTATACTCCTGAGAATGTTAGGAGTGTTAGTTAAATGTTACTCCTACGTGTGGGACGGAGAATTAATGAAACTTGAATTCAGGGGAAAAGGGCCAAAATTTGTACCGCACGGTCGTGCGCCTTTATTTGGCCCGGTCGTGCCAAATATCACCTTTAGGCAAATTTCCTCGACAGTGTTAGCACGGTCGTGTGCTTTTTATGGGCACGGTCGTGCCGAAAATGAGTTTTGTGTGAAAACCTCTCGACCTTGATAGCACGGTCGTGCCACTTTTGCACACACGGTCGTGCCAAGGTGATTAGCACGGTCGTGCTCTTTGGTGTGCACGGTCGTGCCACCTGGAATCTGATTGTTATCCTTGAATTGTTTCCTTCATATCTTTCTATAGGAAAGTCGGAATCAAGATCCGAAAGAAGCTGAATAACTTAGACTCAGAGGGCTATTCAAAGAATAAATTAATGAGGTTTTAAAGTGATTGTCTAGAGCACCTAGATAGGTGTTTTAGGACATTGAACTTGAGTATAAGAGTATGAATGCTCTTATGTGTCTGGAAATCAACGTCTTGTGTACCTTAGGGGTATAAAACAATGTTTTGAACTTGAACATACTAAGAATAGGATTGAGAATTGGTAGGAGTAAAGTGTATAACTCTTATACATGATTGAATGTCCAAAGACTGAAATAAAACTTGAAGTATAAGACAATAAAATCTTGTACATGACTTGAACATCCAAAGAAAAGGGATTAAAACATGAATATAAGATTATTAAATCTTGTATATGCTTTGACACCAATATATGGGTAAGGTGTAAACTCGAAAGTGCTCAGAACAAGCAGTAACGTGAATAAGAAATATTCTTGACTTGTATGTGCAAACATCGCACATAGTTGCTTGATAACAATGTGACTTCTTGATTACTTGAAGCTTGTTTCCCGTTGAGCTAGTCCACGAATCTTGGATTAGTCTCCCCTCTCGTAGCTAAAGTTTGTGTACCTAAAGGACACCAACTAATGTCTTGAGCTTGAATATCCTAGGAATAGGATCGTGAACTTGATTGGGAGATGTATAGCTCATCTTCTTAATTAAAACGTGAATATAAGATAAATAAATCTTGTACTTGTCGTAAATAACCAAAGAGTTGGATTGATAACTTAAGTATAAGTTAATTAACTCTTGTACATGTCTAACCATCCAAGAAAATGGATTGAGAACTTGGATACAAGATGATAAAATCTTGTAAAAGTCTTGACTGTCTTGATTGTCTTGAAAGTCTTGAATGTCTTGAAACCATTACATGAGTATGGTAATAAACTTGAAAGATTCTTGATGTGTATATGCAAATCTTGCATGTAGCTACTTGATAGAATGTAGCTTCTTGATTATTTGATACATGACATGAATAACCAAAGAATTGGGTTATGAAACTAGTTAGAGAATGATTAACTCTACTGTATACCTGAACTTGATACGTGTATATTGGAAGTGCTATGAATAAGCACTAAAGTACTAGTGATTGGTTTTAATCGTGTATATACTCAATGAAGTATATAAAGAATAAAGAATAATTACAGAACACAATATGTGTTAGAAAATGTATTCGATTACTAACGATACATATATGTGAAGTATGATTGTGTCTAGGTACAAGGTGACCTATTCTACTACGTGTTTAGAGTCTAAGGTGTTGGGCTCTACTTGATAGTAAGGGTATCGTGATAGACACTTTAACGTGTTAAACGTGATATGAATATGTACGTGCAAACTTGGCATGTGATTAAGTGATATACCCTACTACGTGATTGAGGTCTGTTATTAATAGACCCTAACTTGGATTGATCGTGTTACATGGACACTTACGTGCCATAGTTGAACTTGATTGGTATTCGCAATAATTGAGTACGTGTACTTGTATTCTCGTGAGCACATGATACATGATTACATGGTGCATAGTATCGTGAGCACATGATACATAATTACATGGTGCATAATATCGTGAGCACATAATACATAATTATATGGTGCATAAAGAATGGTCCACTACTAAGGGACTTAATTCTGTTCTCGTAGTTCAAGTAAACATCTACTTGTGCATTATTGTGTGAGTCCAACTGGTTCTCCTTGCTTGTTCGAAAATATATAGGTTCACGCTTGTCGCGAGAGCTGGGGCTTAAGTGACAATCGGGTCCCTATGTATTTCCGCCTGACCCCTTACTACCGGCCATAGTAAGGGCATAGCTTCCTTGGTTGGAGCAATAAGCCTGACCTAAGTGAATGCTAACTCCTGTCTTGAACACCACGTGGATCTTGTTCTTGTGGATGACACTGGTTACCAGGTCTTCTTATATACTGCACAGCAGTCTCTTGTTCTTGTTCTTGGTTGTCCTCAGCTAGAAAAGCATCGACAACAAATGGTATTCTTGGGAGAAATAAGGAAGGATTCAGGTACAATGCGTGATAGGCCTATGTGCATCTTGGTGAGCTGGTTTAGCCTCTCACACTACTTGACTACTTGTTACCTGATCATTTCTTGAGCTTGATTACTTGTTGGGTTGGCTTAGCCTCTCCTATACTTGTTACTTGATGATACTTGATATATGATTACTTGTGTATCTACTTGTATTGCATGATAGCATGACATATAGTTGCATGTTAATAGCTTACTGAGATTTATCTCACCCTTTATTTGTTTAATTGTTTCCCCCCCCAGGAAAGCAGGGGATAGTACGCAGTGAGGCTCGACTTAGCTGGGAACTTACTCAGCAGGATATTCTTGTTCGAAGTTAGTGTCCTTTTATATTTTGGTAAGGACGATCTTGTATGAGTTAATAAACTCTGGGCTTGTATTGGGGTAGTATTTGTTGTCCCTAGACAGTTCTTGTTGCTAGCTTAATTGCTAGGCATGTCTTCCACTGTATGTAACCATTTTGGTTTTAATTTTCTTGGTCTAGAACTCGTGTGAGCTATCTTAGCTCCCTACTCTTGAGTATATATATCATGTCAGTTTTGTTGTTAACAGGTATTGTTCCTGTTTCCCGTTAGTTTCTTGTTTCTTATTAGTTACGCGCATCAGGTTCGAGGTTCTATTAGGGAATCCCGGGACTTGGGGCGTGTCAACCATGACTCTTCAACTTGGACCCCAAGTATTTCCAACGGCTAGTTTCTCCTTCAAGGCTATAAATAGTCTTGAGTTCTTCTTTGAACTCACGGTGAGATTCTAAGAGAGAAATTGCTGTTGAAATTCTTGGTGATTGAAGATCATACTCAAGATTTCCAGAATCCTTCGAATCTTCAAGCACTCAACCTTCAAGTCTTCAACAAGTCTCCAGAAACCTTTAAGATCAAATCTTAAGCCTCATCACACAAGTTTCATCAAGCTCTAAAATCATATAGATTCCAAAGAGCTTTTGATTCTTACACACACACTCACCCCGATTGATCAATCACATAGATTGAATCATTAGGGATACAAAGGTCTAAGTCTAGGATTTGTTCTTCATAGAAAATAGGTGTTGATTCAAATACTTCATCTCCGTAATCTGTACACAATCGAATCAATATATACCTCATTCAAAATCCAAGACTGACCATCTTGGTAAAGGACGTAGATCTTTTAACAGATCGAACCTTTCCAAATCATTGTGTCATTTACTTACTGCACTTTTCATTTCTGCAAATTTACATTAAGGCTTGTTCATCTTGTTATTATTGTTCATATTAATATTGTTTTTCTTTTAGTGTTTGATCTTTCAGATTTACGAACAATTGTGAATTGTGTTTGTTTGTCAACCTCATTGCCTTAGCTAAAATCTGACTAACTTATCATTTCCCAAAAATCTCTAAGACACAAGTTTTCAATCTCTCAACCTACCTCACTCTTACCTACCGCATATCAACCTACCGCATATTTACCTACCGCATATAACCTACAGCATTTTACTTATCAAAAACAACTCTTAACTTGTTTCAACAAAAACTTCCGCTGTGCATTTTATACTTGACCGCGTGGTATTTCATCTACCGCAAAATTCAAGTGTAAGCATAAAGGTTGAATTTTGAAAAGGGTTGGAATTTTAAATAGGCTATTCACCCCCTCTAGCCTTTTTTCATACCCTTGTTGTGTCTCTGGGACCAACAAGTGGTATCAGAGCTAACACCTTCATAAAACTTCTGTTTTTCAAGCTTAACAGCTTGGGTGCCGATTTAACATGGCAAGTCAGAAAGCTATGGCAACGGTTAATTACACTCACGTTCCAGCGTTCGACGAAGATAACTTTGACGTATGGAAGCACACCATTCTAACTCAATTCTACTCCATGGACGAGCAACTTGGTGATTGTCTTACCATTGGACCATACTTCCCAATGAAAGCTAATCCGAATCCAGAAACCAATGCAGACATACCGTCGATCAAGAAACCAAAAGCTGAATGGACCGATGAAGAGAAAAGATTAGTTGGAATGGATGTGAAAGCAAAAGAATACTTTTAAGTACCTTGAGTACGTCACAGCGTCGAAAGATTATGGAATGTTCTACTGCAAAATATCTTTGGGATGCGATTGAAGATTACATCGAAGGAAATCAAGCTTGCAAGGACAGCAAAAAGGTTGCAATTCAAAGAAGATTCAACAACTTTGCTAAGATCCCCGGTGAATCACTTAGAGCCACTTATGATCGTTATTGTGAGATCGTGAATACCTACACAGCACTCGGAAAGAAGCTTGCCAAGAAAGAAATCAATGTTAATTTTCTAGCTGCCCTTGGTTCTCAATATCTTCATAAAAGAAACACTCTTGAAGATACCAAGCTTCTAGATGATATGTCTCTCAGAAGTCTCTATGCCAACCTCAAAGTCTTTGACATCAAGCTCCATAATATTGAAGAAATGGAGGGAAAGACTAAAAGCTTATCGTTGGTTGCAAAAAAGGAAGAAGTAATCGAGGAAGAAGATCCAAAGATCTCCATATCAGAATTACTTGATATGGAGGATGATGATTTTGCTATGTTCGTGAAAAGATTACAAAAGTTCAGAAAGACAGCAAGACCCGGATCATCAAACAAAGCTCCAACAAGGTTTTCAAGGAGCATCCCCTCAAAGAAGAAAGAGAACTTCAACTTATCCAAGAAGAAAGAAGATCTTGTTTGTTTTAATTGCAGGAAACCAGGTCACTTCGCATCAGAATGTCCAATTCCCAAGTATGAGTATATGAAGAAGAAAAGCAACTTCACTCAAAGGTATTCAAAGCAGAAGGGAATGATGGCTGAAGAAGACTCTACCTCAAAAGAGTTAGCTACTTGGATAGAGTCAGATTCTGATGAAAGCGATGAAGATTCTAAAGAAGGTCACATTTGTTTAGTCGTTCGCTCCGATGATGATCATGAAAATCAATTCTCACAAAGTATGAAACCCAAACGGAAGAGCTATACGGCTGATGAACTTGCAGATAAAGGATTCCTAACTCCAGTTCAAAAGAATGGTGATCTTCTATTTTCAAGATGTGATGTGAGTGCAGCAAAGAAAGCTCTATTTAATCCCAGAGTGAAGGAAGCTCAAGCTACCACACCTCAAGTCAAGTTTGACATTTTCCCTGATGAACAAGAGAAGATGTTCATGAAAGCTGAACATGTAATTAGTAAGTTTTTTGGCATAAAGGAAGCTTTAGCACTTTCAGCTGAAGAGATTTCCCAGCTTAAGACAGAGAAAACTCTATTAAGATCTGAACTCACCCTCCTTAAGGAGCAGATTAAGAGTATGACTCCTCTTACTGATCGAAACCGTTTCTTAGAAGAACAAAATGCCATATTTAAAGTTAAAAACGATGAATTGGTTGCTGAGATAAATGATCTTAAAAGAATCACTAATGAGTGGACCAATTCGCGTGTCACTATGGAGCTAATCTTAGAATCCCAAAAGTCTAGTGGTGATAGAGAAGGCTTAGGATTCCAAACTAGTAACAACTTTAAATGTGCATCTTGTTGTGAAAGAGATGAGAAATTTACCCAGCAAACTTTGGAAGGGTCAAAGGCTAAACATCATGTTTCAAAGGGTCAAGGACAAGAAGCAAAGAAGAAACTAGAGTTCAACTATGTCTACCCTAAGAAACAAACTGGCAAGACAAAGTTGAAAGGTATTGCCATGGATGAACCTACCGTAGAGGCTTCCTCTAGAAAGGTAGATGGTGCTCCCTACTGCGTGATCTTGCCGCGAGGTCAATTGACCGCGCCTAAAAAGCTGGCGACCGCATCTTGGAAACCAGCGACCGCAAGTGGTGGCAAGGCAGCAAAGTTCAAGAGGATGAACTTTGTAAAGGAGACCTCATCCATACCAGTAAATGATGTTGTGCTTAAGACCTTAGCGAAGTTTGTTAACCCTCAGTTGGATGGCTTCCACCATTGTTCTGTGTGTGATGATTATGGTTACAAGGCTGCTGAATGTCTTTTAAGATTCACACCAAATCCCAGAAGGCTTAAACCCCCTTATGTGAGGCAAGTGTGGGTTGTTAAAAGTTGCTAACCCTTTGGACCCAAAAGAATAAAAGGGGGACCTTGTTCTTAAATATTTATTTTATAGGTTCTCTTCTTAATTGCTAGACATTCCAAAGATAGATCAAGTTTATGGTATCTCGATAGTGGCTGTTCAAGGCACATGACAGGAGATATCAATTTATTGGAAGATGTATGTGAAGAGAAAGGTCCATCAGTAACCTTCGGAGATAATAACAAAGGAAAGACTGTAGGATATGGAGTCATTCGAAAAGGAAAAATCACCATCTAAGAAGCCTCTCTAGTTATTGGACTACAACACAATCTCCTCTCAATATCTCAGTTCTGCGACAAAGGATTGCAATGCCACTTCACCTCAAATTTCTGTCTCATCAAAGATGGCACATCCGGCGTCACTTTGCTCAAAGGGATTGGTAAGAAAAATGTTTATGTTGTTGATTTCAATTCATCTTGAATTTCTTCTAATCTCTATTTTGTAGCAAAAAATGTTAGTGAGAATAGTTGGCTATGGCACAAAAGACTTAGTCACTTAAACTTCAAGTATCTCTCCAAGATTGGTAGAGAAAATCTAGTTCATAGTCTACCCAAAGTAGCTGATCACCACGATGAGAAGTGCACAACATGTCAACTAGGCAAACAACCAAAAGCGTCTTTCTCCAGCAAGACAACACCTTCAACTTCAAGATGTTTGCAATTACTGCATATGGATTCGTTTGGTCCTGTATCTACCGCAAGTATTGGAGGAAATAGATATACCTTAGTTGTAGTAGATGACTATTCAAGATATACTTGGGTTGAAATGATGATCTCAAAGGATGATTGCTATGACATTTTGACATCACTCTTTAGACAGCTCCAAACACAAAAGGAAGATGACATCGTTAGTGTTCGATCCGACAACGGTACAGAATTCAAGAACAACGGCGTTGCTCAGTACTGTGATGATCATGGTATTGACCACAAATTCTCTGCTACTGGAGTTCCACAACAAAACGGTGTAGTGGAAAGGAAGAACAAAACGTTGATAGAGGCAGGAAAGACGATGATTGCTGAATCAAAGCTACCTCAATATTTTTGGGCTGAAGCCGTCAACACAACATGCTTCACTCTAAATCGATCCCTCATCAACAAGACCTACAACAAAACTTCTTATGAACTTTGGAAAGGAAGAACCCCCAACATAGCATACTTCAAGATATTTGGATGCAAATGCTTCATACTCTACAACGTTAAAGAACATCGAGGTAAATTTGCTCCTAAGGCTGATGAAGTTATATTTATTGGGTATGCTAAACACTCAAAAGCTTTTCGTGTATTTAATAAAACCACTCTTAAGATAGTAGAATCCGTCCATGTTACATTTGATGAACATTCTCTCCTTGAGCCACATATGGCTCTAAATGTTGTTGATGATTTTGTTGAGATTAATGAGACAGGTACAACTCGACCGAAAAATCAATCAACTCAAGGAAACCCATCTACCTCAATTGTACCTCCATCTACCTCATATGAAGCACCATAAGCTACCACATCTGCTGCTACCTCAAATGGAGTTGAAGTTGAAACACCCATTAATGTGGAAGAACCTATCCCTCAAATTACTTATGATTGGTATGGCACAAATGACGTACCTCTAAAAGATTTACAACCACCATCAACTCAACCAGATATACCTCAAGAAGTTCGTGAGGTCAGAGATCACCCAATTCAAAATATCATTGGTGATTTGCATTCTGGTGTTCGAACAAGAAGATCAAACTATGATGCACTTACCGCATTCATATCTCAAGTTGAACCTAAGAAAGTTGATGAAGCACTCTAAGACTTAAGTTGGGTTGTTGCCATGCAAGAAGAGCTCAACCAATTTGAAAGATATAAAGTTTGGACCTTGGTTCCAAGGCCACAAGATCAAGGAGTGATTGGTACAAAGTGGGTGTTCAGAAACAAGATGGATGAGAATGGAAGCATCACAAGAAACAAAGCTAGGTTGGTTGCACAAGGCTATAGACAAGAAGAAGGCATTGATTATGATGAAACATTTGCCCCCGTTGCAAGACTCGAAGCTATCAGAATATTCTTGGCTTATGCCTCTTTCAAAAGATTCAAGTTATATCAAATGGATGTGAAGAGTGCATTTCTCAACGGCGAACTTCAAGAAACAGTCTTTGTTGCTCAACCTCCCGGATTTGAAGATCCCAAATTTCTAAATCATGTTTACAAACTTCGCAGAACTTTGTATGGACTCAAACAAGCTCCACTAGCATGGTATGATAATCTATCTAAGTTTCTCCTTAAAAAGGATTCAAGCATGGTAAGATCGACAAAACTTTATTCATTGCTAAATATAATGATCGTACTTTACTTGTTCAAATATATGTTGATGATATTATATTTGGTTCTACTAATGAATTGTTGTGTAAGCATTTTGAGAAACTCATGAAAATCAAATTTGAGATGAGCATGATGGGAGAATTGACATTCTTCCTTGGGCTACAAATTAAACAATATGCTGAAGGCATCTTCCTCAACCAAGAAAAGTACACAAGAGATCTCATCAAGAATTTTGGACTTGAAAATGCAAAGGCATACGACATCCTATGGCTACTGGTAACAAGCTAGATAAAGAATTGAAAGGTAAGAAGGTTGATCAAACCTTGTATCGTGGTATGATTGGCTCTCTCCTATACTTAACTTTTAGTAGGCCTTATATCATGTTTAGTGTTTGTGTTCGTTATCAAGCTGATCCTAGAGAAGCACATCTTATTGCTATTAAACGTATTATTCGTTATCTATCTGGGACTATTAACCTTGGACTTTGGTACTCCAAAGATTCAAATTTTGATCTTATAGGTTACTCAGATGCAGATTATGCAGCATGTACCATTGACAGAAAAAGCACAAGTGGAACGTGTCATTTCCTTAGAAATCGACTAGTTTCATGGGCAAGCAAGAAACAAGCCTCAGTCTTTGTATCTACCACAGAAGCTGAATATATAGCTGCTGGAAGCTGCTGTTGCCAAGTTCTATAGATGAAGAAACAATTGGTTGATTACGGAATCAAAAAAGAAAATTGTCCAATCTATTGTGACAATACATCTACCATTGTTGTCTCCAACAACCCTATCATGCATTCGAAGACCAAACACATTGATATCAAATACCACTTTCTCAAGGATCATGTGGAAAAAGGTAATATCCACTTAGAGTATGTGAGTACCGATGATCAAATTGCTGATATTCTCACCAAGGCACTTGACTCCAAGAGATTTAGGTTTCTCAGAGGAGAAATGGGTATGCTAGAACTTTAACAACTTGTCCTTATAATTTTATGTACTAATGTTTTGGTTTCTCCAAGTTTCTCTAATAAGTAGGTACAAAGTCAGAGTATGTGACTCAATTTTGGTCGACCGCACGACTCAGTACTACCAATCATGTCCTACCGCATGCAGAAGCTACCGCATAGGAAAACGAAAATGTGTTCACTGCTTTAAAGAAGCAATTCACGGTCATTATTGTTTCTCCAACATCGACCGCATCTTAAGAACTCCAATTGTTGACCCAAATCCAGATAGAGACTCAGAATCAAGTTTCCACCTTGAATGCAAGTGTCATTTCCTTGAAAGACGAGTTGATTGAGCTTATATCCAATCAAGATTCACTTTGTTGGTCCTAAAGGGGCAATAAGGGTGTGAAAAATGCTAGAGGGTGGGGGGTGAATAGCGTTTTAAAATTCTTTTCAAACCCTTTTACAAATCAATGGCTTATGCGCACAGTTCTCAAATAAGCTAAGTATAGCGCGCAGAGAGAGTGTGAAATGCACAGCGGAAATTTAAAGCAGCTACTGCGTAGGGAAAGCTGCGCAGAGACTAAAAACGCACGCTCTAAATTTGGTTAAAGAGTTGGTTAAAAATGTACTAAGGCAATAAGAAAAAACAAAACACAGCAGTAAATAGCAATCTGATAAGATCAAACAGAGAAGCTATTAAAAAAAATGATAAGCAGGAAATAAGCGGTAAGAATAATGAAAAAGCTATTTGGAGAGGTTCGATCGATGAAAGATCTACGTCCTCTACCAAGATGGTTAGTCTTGGATTTTCTAATGAGATTTATATTGTGAGGAGATTTTACAAGATTACAAAGAATCAAAACTCAAATCAAATCTCAAGAAGTAAGATCTAAATGATCAAAGCTTCAAGAGGTGTGTGTGTGTCAGAAATTCCGGGCTCTATGAATCTATGAGATGAAGAGCACGAAGAATTCTGATGATATAAGGCTTAGGATCTGGGCAGGAGTTTAAAGGTATGAAGGTTTGAGGTTGTTCTTGAATCTGGGAATATTAAGCAGCAATCTTCTGAACATCAAGGATACTTAGTAAGCTCAAACTCTAGAAACTTGTAAATGAAGATGAGCAGGATATTTATATCCGAGAGCTTAAAAGTAGCCGTTGGTTCTCTGAGCAAGGACGATGAGCTGGCATAATATGATTGGTGCGCAGGTGTCCTTTATAGCCGTTGGAGCTCTGATCAAGGATGATGAGCTGGCATAATATGATTGCTACGCAAGAGTCCTTGAGCCGTTGGAGTCAAAGCACGAAGACCAAATTCAAAAGCTTCTTCTAGAAGGTTGACAACTGTCTTTATTTGAATTATTTCATCTAAGCGTATCTTCATCGTTGGATTTGCTGAGTGTGCATATTTGTCATTTCTGCACACCTCAGCACTTTAATAAGCGTACATCTTCTAAGCGCTTTCCAAGTTAGGTAAACTGAAGACTTGAAAACTGAGCAAGGTTGAATGCTGCGCAGCAAAGACCTACGCAGTGATGTCCTGCGGAGAGAAGTCTTGCCCAGAGACCAAAGTCTTGCTTAGTTCTTCATTCATTTTCGCTCCAAGTCCTATATCCTAAGCCTATACTATAAAATGGACTAAGCTAAAAAATAAAGTTATTAAACTTCTTATATAGGGTCCTAAAGTCCATAAAATACAAATAGGTGATGGTATCAATCAATTCTAACATACTTAGAAGGGTTAAGAGATAAGCATACCCAATAATCTCCCTCTAAATGATTGATGCCATTACCTACTATAACAAAGGCAATTCATTGTACTTGATAATAACATGTCCATAAAAATGAAAATGGTAAATCATGCCTTAAGTTAATACACACACTAGCCAATGCTATAAATTTCTAGTATATCCAAAAAAATTAACTTACAATGTGGGAAAGACAGAAATAACATTCAGCGCATACAGATGATATGAATTTTGGTTTAAGTATGCGTTTAAATTGAATGTTTAAACATCATGTGTAGAAAATATGAGAAGTTAATAATATGCACATGAGGTGGAATAAAGCATTCATTGCTCCACAAACGAAGAGTTTGAATTGAACAAGGTTTTGGAAACAAGTGATGCGATTTTTCTCATTAAAACTTAGAATGATAATAGTTGCAGATTACAAGTTTGAATAAGTAAAACAAAAATGCGCACAATAAAGGAATACCTTGCGCAAAAACAAAAAATTACATAGACCTAGTCTACGTTGATCCTGTGCAGGGCTTCGCGCAGCTCGTTCTGCAGGCTGTTGAACTTGTTCATAAGTTCAATCTTGAGCGCTTGAAATTTATCTTGGAAAGCCACTACTTTTTCAACATAAGTGGTTATCCCTCTGCGCACATCTCTGTTGTCTTCTTGCAGCTCCCTGAAGTTTACGGCGTAAGCCATTTGATGACCAGTCATCTGGTTAAAGAATGACTGCTCTGCAGCTGTGATGGAGCCGATGATGGTGGACTGCGTAGCTTCAAGACGAGTGTTGATATGGAGGTGCTGAGTGTTTATGCTGGCTTGAATATCGAACATTGCTTTGTCCATTCTAGCGTTAAACCCATCAGCAAAATCCGTCATGGATTGAGTTATGCACTCTCGTACACTTTCCATATTGAGCGCACTAGCTTGCGCAAGACTACCTTGCGCAATTTTCTCGAGCATCTGCGCTTCTAAACTGCCAAAACCCTCGTAAAGGCCATTTGTTAAATTTCTGCGCAGCTTCCTCAGAATTTCCTTGAACACACCGTCAATAGCTTCATGGGTGCAAACATTTTCAAGCAACCTGCTAATTGACTTCAGTGAGTCCAGAACCATTTGATCTAAGAGGTCAGGGGTGTACTGTGTTGAGGGGCCGACGGATGAACTTGCCTTTGATGCATTCTCCCCCTTAATGGCGGCAATCTCCAATCGCTACGCATCAAGTTGATCTTGAATGGCGGTTTACGCATTGATTAGTTGAGCCATCTGAGACTGCGCAGTAACTTGATTCACTTGAATAGAATTCAAGGCCTGTAAGATTTGGCGCAGCTCATTTGAGGAGGAGAGAGATAAGGTGGACAACGCAGGAAGCATTGAGGCAGGAGCTGGTTGCTCTGTTGTCTTTGGAGGAGAGGTGGTGGAGATGGGATCAACTGGAGGGGATCGATGCGCAGTGGGAGACCTATGCACAGGAGATCGCCTTGTGGAGGAATGTGTTGGTAGTGGTGCCCTAGGCACGTTTAATAAACGTTGTAATTGTTATCATTTATTTCATATCAATAAAGAGAAGTTTTGATTATTATTGTTGTTCATGTTTACTTATAATAATCCCCGTCCCTAGTACTTGTTAAGCACTAGTATAAAGGCTAAATGGTCATGGGATGATCATGTTAGATTTATGGGTACTTGTTTGGAACAAGGTACTGGACATGACCCGCTGTATGAGATTTATGTCATGGTCTATGTCGTACATATATCTCATATTAGTTATGTCATTTGAATCCTTAGACATGAAGTTATTATAGTCTTCCACTTGATGAACATTATGTTTGACATATTCAAACGCTACCTTAACACGGTAGTTATAAAGGGTATGATTGGCATAATCGGATTCCCGTTGGGAAGAATAATAAGCTAAATGGATTTGTCCCTCCACGGAGAGATGTCAAGCTTGGGCCTCTCGTAGGAATGATGTTGATGAAATATTTGGCCGGACTCAAATGAATTGATTGGATCAATGTCATTTGGATTATCAACATATTCGGAATCGAGAAAGTATTGAACAAAACAAGTTGACTCTTTGACCATGACTTGTGTTTAATGATATCGTGGACAAAAGGATTATGACATATTCTAAAGGAATGCGAACTTGTATCTAGTTATACTATTTGGGTAGGTATGACGGTTTGCTAGAACCTAATCATATCTTATGGAATCATGTTTGAGCCCATTGCCAACTTAGTATAATCCTATAGGGTCACACACAATAGAACGAATCATAAATAAAAGGACTATATTGGCATTTAGGATCGGAGGACTTCCAAGGAATTTCTGGAAAGATCTGGGCCTCCTGGTCAACCAAGCGGGCGCTTGGGTTGAACCAGGCGGGCGCCTGTTCAAGCCAGAAAAGAACTGGAGTTTCTGCCCAAACAGGCGGGCGCCTGGGTGGTACCGGGCGGGCGCCTGGTGCTCCCGATTGGGAATTTCCTAATTCGATTTAGGAAGGTTTTTGGCACAAGATTCCTATTTGGAATAGGTCTTAATTGTGTATAAAAACCCCAATTCGGCCAGACCATATTGACAAGTGATTTTGTGAGTCTCAAAGAGTTTGAGAGAGAATTTATTTTGTTCTAAGATATCCTTGA
This sequence comes from Campanula takesimana, assembly GCA_026119855.1. NCBI lineage: Eukaryota > Viridiplantae > Streptophyta > Magnoliopsida > Asterales > Campanulaceae > Campanula > Campanula takesimana. The sequence goes on from JAOWBW010000257.1 coordinate 1,343,003, forward strand.
TTGAGGAACAAAATAATTCACAAATAAATTCCATATAGTTCTTTATTATATTGTGAAAGCGTGTTTCATAATATTGGTCTAGCAACCAAGATCAAAGAAGCTCCTTTGATATTCGTTCGAAGTGTGGATACCGCTAGAGGGTGAAAATCATCATCTTCAAAGTTCGTGTTCAAGCTTTGTGATCGTGATCAAGTCTTCAAGTCTCTCCACCAAAGATCAAGAGAAAATTCATAGCCATCAAGGGTTAGTTATTCCTCTATTCATCTTGTTGTATTTGATTTAATCATATGAACGGATCCATGGCTTTGGGTTTCTTAAAATTTTAATTGCTATATTCCGCTGCGCATGTTACTTGGAAACCCAACAGTGGTATCAGAGCCCCGTTCATGTTGATTAATTCAATACTTGGATCATGTTGTGTGTATATAAATTGTTTATGTGCCAAGCATGATATGAATATTGGATTATATGGTGTTTATGTGTTTTGTGATTTTATGTGGTTTATTGTTTTTCCAGCTTTAATCGCACGATTCAATCGCAATAAAAATTATGGTGGATTCTGAATTATTTCGATTATTGATTTTTGATTGGATCAAAGTTTTAATAATCAAGGAAAAATAATTTTGAGACAAAATTTTCGAACTTGAAAATTCCATACCATTCTGACCATATAGGCGCTCGCCCGCGCTGGACCAGGCGCGTGCGCGTTTCAGGCGCCCGCTCGCCCTGGACCAGGCGCGCGCTCGCTAGGCCAAATATTCTGATTCTGGAATTTTTCGATAAATCCAACAAAACCAGTAACAAGACCACTTCAGACCTGCTGATCTGGAATGGGTTTTGGGTAGTTGGTTTGTGTGTGGATTTTGGGGTTTGATTTTCCTATTTGTTTTAGTCTTGTGATTCCTAGATTGGTTCAAGTTTTGGATGGCTAATCTGCGTTCATCGAGATTGTGTTTCCCAAAATTGATCGCAGTCAAAGTTTCAAAGATAAAACGAAGTTAGAATTATGAAGAGTTCATAATTGCTAAAATTGAGAAACAAAGTTCTTGATTCAATGATTGGAGATCCATGTGGAATTGTGAATGCAATTGGCCTACGTTCATCGAGACCATCTATTGCTTAGTTTCGGCCACATGGACTACTTTCTTGGTTTCTTGAATTAGTGCGGGATTGTGGTTGCCTAATGGCTTAGTTCGACCGCACTTCTTGTTGTCTTGATTTGGAGATAATGACCAAAGTTGAAATAGTCTCATCCTCATAATTATAGAGAAACTAATGACACATAAATACCATGCTTAAATTAATGAAGATTAATTTAGTGGCTAAACTTGATGTGTAACATGTTTATATTATGTGCTCATAAATGTGTTATATACTATATGTGATGAACCTTCAAAGAAAGTTTTAAGTCTTTTATTGCCATGCCATGATTAAAACACTTGTTAGTACATGAGTGATTTTAATGTAGATTCGCCCTAGCGAGGTGCATTAAATTTATTTATGTATAAGCAAGATAGATAATGTGGGCACGCCCTAGCGGGACACATTAACTATGCGTTTAAAATGGTTAGACTTAATTGGGCGTCAAAACAGTTTTGGGCCTAGGCAAAGATGAGGTTTAACATGCTTTTTGAAATTGGATTTCTTAAAGAATCTCATAAAAGGAACTAAGAGTCATATGAGATATGATTGACAAGAGTTGTCTACCTAATTAATTTGATTTTGTGTAATCCGCCTTAGCGGACTTGAAATTAAATTAAAGTTGGATCTTAACCCATTTAAATTATATTATACATTGGATGTATATGAAGGTTATATAATTTAGTGGGAGTATTTTGTTTGAAAATACATTATTTATCTCTTTAATGAAAATCGGTACTTATTAAATTTTGGAAATTTTGCATATTTGTAGATAATGACTAATAACACTCAATCAATGTCGTTGCGATCGATCCTTGAGAAGGATAAGCTCGAAGAGAATGGTACCAACTTTATGGATTGGATCCGTAGCCTAAGAATCGTTCTTAGGCAAGAAGATAAGTTGTACATTCTCGATGGGCCTCTTCCTGCTGAACCACCGCCTACTGCCCCTAGGGTAGAAAGAGACAATTACAAGAAACATCGTAATGATTCTAGAGATGTAAGTTGTCTCATGCTTGCTGCTATGTGTTCAAAACTCCAACAAAGTTTGGAACATTTGGAAGCCTATGAGATAGGCGTGGAGTTGAGAACCATGTTTCAAGAGCAAGCTAGGCAAGAGAGGTACAAGACCATTGTTGCATTCACTACTAGTAAAATGAACGAAGGGCAACAAGTGAGTCCTCACTTTCTAAAATGAAAGGTTATGTAGAGCACCTTGAGAAACTTGGCTATCCAATTCCATTGGAGCTAGCCACGGATCTCATTCTTAATTCATTGCCAAAAAGTTATAATCAGTTTGTGATGAATTATAACATGCATGGAATGGATAAGAATCTCTCTGAGTTGCATGGGATGCTCAAAACTGCAGAGATGAAAATTGTGGAGAAAGGTTCTCCCGTGCTCTTGGTTCATGATGGGAAGAAGCCTGGTGCCAAAGGCAAGGGTAAGGCAAAAGTTGTCAAACCCAAGATAAGCAAGGCAAAGGTTGCCAAGGCTTCTGAGGCAAAACCCGATACACAAAAGGATGCAATTTTTTTCCATTGTCAAGAAATTGGTCATTGGAAACGTAATTGCAAGGCTTTCTTGGAAGAGCAAAAGAAGAAGAAGAGCAGCAAGGCTGCGTCGACTTCAGGTATTTATATGATAGATATTCTCCTTTCTACCACTGATTCTTGGGTATTGGATACCGGATGTGGCTCTCACATTTGTCTAAATGTGCAGGGACTAAAGAATAGGAGACTGCTTAAAGAAGGTGAAGTAGATCTACGCGTGGGGAATGGAGCAAGAGTTGCTGCATTAGCCGTAGGGACTTATGAAGTCACTTTACCTTCCGGATTAATTCTTGTTTTGAACAATTGTTATTATGTTCCGGATTTAAGCAGAAATATTATTTCAATTTCTTGTTTGGATAATGAAGGTTTTAAGTTTCTTATTGAGAATAAGAAATTTTCTATTTATTTAAATGATGTGCTTTATGGTATTGCTAATTCGTTTAATGGCCTTTATATCTTGGATGTCAAGAATGAAAATAATGTCTATCATGTAAATAAGAAATCTAAACTAATGATGTAAATCATACTTATTTGTGGCATTGCCGTCTTGGTCATATTAATGAGAAGCGTATCTCAAAACTCCATGGGGACGGACTTTTGGGTTCATGTGACTTAGAGTCATATGACACTTGTGAGTCGTGTCTTCTTGGAAAAATGACTAAGACACCTTTTACCAAGTTGGGTGAAAGGGCAAGCGACTTATTGGGGTTGATACATTCCGATGTATGCGGACCATTAAGTAGCAATGCTAGGGGAGGATTTCAATACTTCATAACCTTCACTGATGATTATAGTAGATTTGGGTATGTTTACCTAATGAAACATAAAAGTGAAGCATTCGAGATATTTAGAATATTTCAAAATGAAGTAGAAAAACAACTTGGCAAAAGTATTAAAGCACTTCGATCAGATCGTGGTGGTGAATACTTAAGTCAAGAATTTGATGATCATCTAAAGAATTGTGGAATAGTTTCACAATTGACTCCGCCCGGAACACCACAATGGAATGGTGTGTCTGAGAGGAGGAATCGGACTTTGTTAGACATGGTTCGATCAATGATGAGTCAAGTTGATCTTCCAATATCCTTTTGGGGTTACGCCCTAGAAACCGCTGCTTTCACACTAAATCAAGTTCCAACTAAATCGGTTCCAAAGACTCCATATGAGATGTGGAGTGGAAAGAAACCTAGTTTATCTTTCATGAGGATTTGGGGTTGCGAAGTTTATGTCAAGAGACTTATCTCTGACAAACTAGCACACAAATCTGATAAATGTATTTTCGTGGGATATCCTAAGGAAACTAAAGGATATTACTTTTACAACCGAGAGGACAACAAAGTGTTTGTTGCCCGAACTGGTGTCTTTCTAGAGAAAGAGTTTCTCTCCAAGGAAATCAGTGGGAGTAAAATAAATCTTGAAGAAATTCGAGACCCAGAAAATAACATTGAACCAATAGTGGAACAAGAACAAGAACCACAAGGAGTTGTGGAACCTGTTCAAAGTACACAAGCAACTCGCAGATCTAGTAGGTTACGATCCGAGCCCGAGAGATATGGATTTCTCGTAACGGATAGTAATGAGGTAGAAATCATTGAGAATGATGAACCGTCAACCTACCAGGAGGCGATGTCTTCTCCTGATTCGGACAAGTGGCTTGGAGCCATGGAATCCGAATTGCAATCCATGCAAGACAATCAAGTTTGGAATTTGATTGATGCACCCGAAGGTGTAAAAACCATAGGATGCAAATGGGTCTTCAAGAAGAAGACCGACATGGATGGGAAGGTGCATACTTACAAAGCTAGGCTTGTAGCGAAGGGTTATAGGCAAGTTCATGGTATTGACTATGATGAGACCTTTCACCCGTAGCAATGATCAAGTCTATAAGAATTTGCTTGCCATTGCCGCATATCATGACTATGAAATATGGCAGATGGACGTCAAAACCGCTTTCCTGAATGGAAAACTCCAAGAGGATGTGTATATGACACAACCAGAAGGTTTTGAACAAGATTCTAAGGTATGCAAATTGCAGAGATCCATCTATGGATTGAAGCAAGCTTCTAGGAGTTGGAATCTCCGTTTTGATGAATCGGTCAAAGAGTTTGGTTTCATCAAGAACGAAGATGAGCCTTGTGTATACAAGAAAATTAGTGGGAGCATAGTGCTATTCCTTATTTTATATGTGGATGACATATTGCTCATTGGAAACGACATTCCTACACTTCAGTCTGTGAAGACTTGGTTAGGAAAGTGCTTCGCAATGAAAGATATGGGTGAAGCCGCATATATTCTTGGCATTAAGATCTATAGAGATAGATCAAGGAGGCTACTTGGTTTAAGCCAAAGTACATACATTGACAAGGTCATTAGAAGATTCCGTATGGAAAATTCTAAGAGAGGAACCTTGCCCGTGTTACATGGAGTTTCTCTAAGCAAGACTCAATGTCCTAAGACAAATGATGAGCGTGAGAAAATGAATGATGTTCCATATGCTTCGGCAATTGGGTCCATCATGTATGCCATGATTTGTACTAGGCCGGATGTATCTTATGCTTTGAGCATGACAAGTAGATACCAATCCGACCCTGGCGAAAATCACTGGATAGCTGTAAAAGCGATTCTTAAGTACTTGAGAAGAACTAAAGACTCGTTTTTGGTCTATGGAGGAATGGAAGATGATCTCGTTGTAAATGCTTACACGGATGCAAGCTTCCAAACCGACAAAGATGATAGCCGATCGCAATCGGGATTTGTGTTTATGTTAAATGGTGGAGCTGTAAGCTGGAAGAGTTCCAAGCAAAGTACAATCGCTGATTCTACAACAGAAGCTGAGTATATTGCTGCATCGGATGCTGCAAAGGAAGCTGTTTGGATTAAGAAGTTCATAACTGAACTTGAAGTGGTTCATAGTATTGCTAATCCAATAGACCTTTATTGCGATAATAATGGTGCTATTGCTCAAGCAAAGGAACCAAGAGCATATCAAAATCCAAACACATACTTAGGCGTTTTCATATCATTCGAGAAATCGTTGATAGGGGAGACGTAAATATATGCAGAGTACCTACTGATGACAATGTTGCGGACCCGCTAACAAAGGGACTTCCACAAGCTAAACATGATGGTCATGTTAGGTCCATGGGTATTAGATACATGGGAGATTGGGCCTAGGGCAAGTGGGAGATTGTTGGTAGTGGTGCCCTAGGCACGTTTAATAAACGTTGTAATTGTTATCATTTATTTCATATCAATAAAGAGAAGTTTTGATTATTATTGTTGTTCATGTTTACTTATAATAATCTCCGTCCCTAGTACTTGTTAAGCACTAGTATAAAGGCTAAATTGTCATGGGATGATCATGTTAGATTTATGGGTACTTGTTTGGAACAAGGTACTGGACATGACCCGCTGTATGAGATTTATGTCATGGTCTATGTCGTACATATATCTCATATTAGTTATGTCATTTGAATCCTTAGACATGAAGTTATTATAGTCTTCCACTTGATGAACATTATGTTTGACATATTCAAACGCTACCTTAACACGGTAGTTATAAAGGGTATGATTGGCATAATCGGATTCCCGTTGGGAAGAATAATAAGCTAAATGGATTTGTCCCTCCACAGAGAGATGTCAAGCTTGGGCCTCTCGTAGGAATGATGTTGATGAAATGTTCGGCCGGACTCAAATGAATTGATTGGATCAATGTCATTTGGATTATCAACATATTCGGAATCGAGAAAGTATTGAACAAAACAAGTTGACTCTTTGACCATGACTTGTGTTAATGATATCGTGGACAAAAGGATTATGACATATTCTAAAGGAATGCGAACTTGTATCTAGTTATACTATTTGGGTAGGTATGACGGTTTGCTAGAACCTAATCATATCTTATGGAATCATGTTTGAGCCCATTGCCAACTTAGTATAATCCTAGAGGGTCACACACAATAGAACGAATCTTAAATAAAAGGACTATATTGGCATTTAGGATCGGAGGACTTCCAAGGAATTTCTGGAAAGATCTGGGCCTCCTGGTCAACCAAGCGGGCGCTTGGGTTGAACCAGGCGGGCGCCTGTTCAAGCCAGAAAAGAACTGGAGTTTCTGCCCAAACAGGCGGGCGCCTGGGTGGTACCGGGCGGGCGCCTGGTGCTCCCGATTGGGAATTTCCTAATTCGATTTAGGAAGGTTTTTGGCACAAGATTCCTATTTGGAATAGGTCTTAATTGTGTATAAAAACCCCAATTCGGCCAGACCATATTGACAAGTGATTTTGTGAGTCTCAAAGAGTTTGAGAGAGAATTTATTTTGTTCTAAGATATCCTTGATTGAGGAACAAAATAATTCACAAATAAATTCCATATAGTTCTTTATTATATTGTGAAAGCGTGTTTCATAATATTGGTCTAGCAACCAAGATCAAAGAAGCTCCTTTGATATTCGTTCGAAGTGTGGATACCGCTAGAGGGTGAAAATCATCATCTTCAAAGTTCGTGTTCAAGCTTTGTGATCGTGATCAAGTCTTCAAGTCTCTCCACCAAAGATCAAGAGAAATTCATAGCCATCAAGGGTTAGTTATTCCTCTATTCATCTTGTTGTATTTGATTTAATCATATGAACGGATCCATGGCTTTGGGTTTCTTAAAATTTTAATTGCTATATTCCGCTGCGCATGTTACTTGGAAACCCAACAGAATGTTTACTGCTATCAAAGGCAGTGGCACCATCCTTGACAGAATCTTCAGGAACAGGAGCAGTATGAGGGACTGCATCAGTAAGAGGAATCTCTGCAGCAGGGGTAGATCCATCAATTGGCATAATAGGGGCTGCGCCACCAGCATCGACAGCCTGATCAACTTCATCATCATCATCCTTCTCAACTTCAAGCTCAATATCCATGCCGTCATCCAGAATGGAAGTAACCCTGCGCGCGTTGCCAATAGGGATATTAATGCGTTGAAACGCACTAGAGGTCGGTTATTTGGGAGAGCTTGGAGGAGATGGAGTATGGCACTTCTTAGTTCCCTTAGCGCTGCTGTGCACCTTCTGCTTGCGGCTAGGAGTAGAAAGAGGGCATCAGTAGCAACAGGTGCTGGTGCAGCAGGAGGATCTTTTGCAGCAGAGACCTTTTGCCTTGTCTCCCTCTGAACTGCAGCATCTTCGGAGTCACCAGTGTGATCCATACGCGATTCAGTATCCTGCGCAACTGGGGGAATCCTTTGAAAGGCAGACTTAGAAGTCTTGGTCTTCTTTGGGGAATGCGCAGGCGCATCAGCCTTGCGTTTCTTTGAAGGAGGCTTAGGAGCAGCAGGGGCAGGTTCAGAAATCCGAATACCTGTGGTGGATTGGACGTTGGGGATGTCCTTGTGATTCTTAGAACTTGGCTCAGCAATGCCTTTGCCCTTACGCCTAGTGGCCTCTTCAGGCGTTTCACGTTCTGGCGCAACACTCGGACCACATGCTCTTTTCTTTGCCCTTACCTCCTTGGGCTAAGCCTCTAACCATGACTCTCTATTTGGATTGGAATCAGACTTCCAAATCCTGTAATAGTCTGTGTTGCCAATGTCATCGCGCAGCAGATGAAGTTGCGCTCGAGTATAGAACTTTGAAGCGCAGGACTGTTTCAGAACTGGCTCCTTCCTTACAAAATCATTTAATTAAGTGTATTGGAGTAGGATCTTGGAGAGCAGGCGGCAGTGCATCTTGTACTTAGGCTTGGACGCGTTGAGGCGCGTATCATAGCTGGTCATGGCCTTGGTGAGCTCATTCCAAATGATCTGCGGCCAATCAAGTTTCTCCTTCAGGTATATGGCTACGCAGTACTCCTACTGCTAGAAATAAACTTCCCTTTATTGCCATTCTTGTAATTCAGGGAATCTCCAATGAGGGTGCATAGGTGATACATCACCTTACCAAATTCCTTTCTGTCATGCACAGACCATCGTTTGAAAAGTGTGGGCTCGCCAACTAACTTCATCGTAAGCCTATCTTGCCGCGTAGCATCAAAAGAATCAGGCGCATCACCAACATCGAAGTCGCAAAGTCTGCGTATGTGATTTGGGTGCACCAAAATTTCGTAGTTTTGCACAACTGCCATGATAATCTGTGTGCTTTCACCCTTGTACTTCGCAGGAATGACGCGCACAGTCTCAAAGAACTCATCAACAAGAGACGGCACGTAGAAGGGCTGATCCAGAGTGAACAAAGGAAGGATTCCAGATGAGCGTAGATGTCTGATCAACCTGCGCCCAACTGCGTCTTGTTTAAGATCTTGTGGATTGACTTCCCAGTAACAGATAAAGTAGAAAGGATTCTGCGCAACAAAAAATATGAATTAGACAAATTCTATTGCGCATGGAGCTTTGTGCATGCACAGATGGCGCTGATATACCTATGCGCAGTAATTCCATAGTTGAGAAAATATCAAAAAAAATAATGCGCAACAACCAAGCAATCATGCGCAAAACACAAACACTTAGAAAATTCTTATGCGAGCTAAAGCATAAGAGAAAAAGAAAATCTTGATGAACGTGAAAAATACTGTTCATGAACACGAAGAAAATCAAGAACATGAAAAATCTAAAGTTATCCAAATTCAACAAAAAATACATCGAAATAACCGTATGAACAGGACGAATTCAACCATGTAAACAATATAGTCAACAACACCAAAACAAACCCAGAAAAGAAGAACTGTTCGTCTGCCTAGGGGTTTTTCGGACCAAAAAATTTACAGAAATCAAATTAATCGGTTTCTGATCATGAAATAAATGACATAGAAGAGTAGATCAGGGGAAAACGAACACATAGCAACAAACGATTTAAAGAATGATAAACAAACAAGCACAAAATCAAAAAGGGAAGCATTTTAGAGCTTCGAACAACAATGGCGGAAAACTTAAAAATAGAGAGAGTTTGAGAAATCATACCATAACTTCGACGATGGGCTTGGGAACTTGATGTTCTTGTTTAGACCCAGAACGAGAGGAGGAGGAAGTTTTCTCAGAAGAATAAGAGAGAATGATTTTGGGCATTTTCTTTGTGGTTTTCTTAGGAGCCATTTTAAAGAACTAGGGTTTGATGAAAAAGGAAGAAAGAGAGAGAGAGAGGTTGAAGATGAACAGAAGAAAGTCAAGGAGAGAAGAAAAGGAAATTGTTGGAAGTTGGTGAAAATAGAGAGAGAAAATGGAGGTTTTGATGAAAGATAGAGAGCAGAAGAGAGGGAAAGGAAGGAGGTCAGGCGGTTTTAAGCCGAAAAAGGAAAAATGGGTGACATCAGCGTAAGGACAGTTGGTGAAAAAGAGGAGTAGGACACGTGCTGTGATGACGTGGAGCAACCGGATGCGCGCGTGCGCAGGCCTAGCGCGCGCGTGAGTGTGAAGTTCTAAGTCGGTCACTGTCGAGTCAACTTCCTCATAAATGCTGAGTCAGTGAAAGGATGGGTGCACGTTAGTAGGGTGACATGGCCGAAAGGGGAACGCGCGTGCGCAGTCTTTGCGCGCGCGTGTGTCAGCGAAAAGTGGCTGACGGCTGTCGCATCACCTTCCTCATTAAATGGTGAGCAGACATTCGAAAAAGGCGCTGTCATCAATTATAGTGTGCATTAATGACGGGACATGCGCATGGGTAAAATGGTAATTTCCCAAGAAAATTCAAAAATTAAAGGCGCGGGAAAATTTTAATTACATAAGTACCCTTGTGACTAAGCGTTGACTTTTCAGTCAGGGACCTATGTTCAATATCTAATGAATAGAAAATTTACCTGCGGTCCACGCGAAGTGCGCATGACATTTTACGTAGAGCAAATATTGCACAGAGATTCTTCAAATCTCATAACTGAACTTGTTCCATGCACGTTTAACTTACTGCGCAGTAGCTGGACAGATCCATGAAACTTATCCTTGAATACTTATCAAGCAAACACAAGAACATTAGTATTGACAAATCATATGGACAAGTTAGCTGAGTTCAAGCATACCCATTTCTCCTCTCAAAAAGACAAATCTCTTTGCGTCAAAATCCTTTGTGAGGATATCAGCAATTTGATTGTCTGTGCCCACGTGCTCTAAATGAATGTTTCCTTTTTCCACATGGTCCTTGAGAAAATGATATTTGATGTCTATGTGCCTTGTCTTTGAGTGCATGACAGGATTGTTGGAGACTCCTATGGTGGACATATTATCGCAGAAAATTGGGCAATTTCCTTCATGAATTCCATAGTCCACTAGTTGTTGCTTCATCCATAGGATTTGGCAGCAGCAGCTTCCAGCAGCAATGTATTCAGCTTCTGTTGTGGATATGGACACATCAGCTTGTTTCTTGCTTGCCCACGCAACAAGTCGATTTCCAAGGAAATGACAAGTTCTACTTGTGCTCTTCCTGTCAATTGTGCATGCTGCGTAATCTGCATCTGAATAACCTAGCAAGTCAAAATTCGAATCTTTGGTGTACCAAAGTCCAAGGTTAACAGTTCCAGAAAGATAACGAATAATGCGTTTAACAACAGTTAAGTGCGCTTCTCTAGGATCTGCTTGATAGCGCGTACAGACACAAACACTAAACATAATATATGGCCTACATGCAGTAAGATAAAGGAGAGAGCCAATCATACCTCGATATAAAGTTTGATCAACTTTCTTACCTTTTAAGTCTTTGTCAACCTTATTTCCCGTGGCCATTGGAGTGTCGTATGCTTTAGCATTCTCAAGTCCAAATTTCTTGATTAAGTCTCTTGTGTACTTGGCTTGATTTATGAAGATGCCATCATTCAATTGTTTGATTTGATGTCCGAGGAAGAATGTGAGTTCTCCCATCATGCTCATCTCAAACTTGCTTTTCATGAGCTTTTCAAAGCGCTTACAAAGTAACTCATTAGTAGAACCAAATATAATATCATCGACATAAAATTTGAACAAGTAAATTGTGATCATTATACTTAGCAATAAAAAGAGTTGTATCGATTTTACCGCGCTTGAAGCCTTTCTCTAGCAGGAATTTTGATAGAGTATCGTACCATGCTCTTGGAGCTTGCTTAAGTCCATACAAATCTTTCTGAAGTTTGAAGACATAATTTGGAAATCCGTTATCTTCAAATCCAGGTGGTTGAGCTACGTAGACCGTCTCTTGGAGTTCACCGTTGAGAAATGCGCTCTTCACATCCATTTGATAAAGCTTGAATTTCTTGTGAGAGGCATAAGCTAGGAAAATTATGATAGCTTCGAGTCTTACTACAGGGGCAAACGGTTCATCGTAGTCGATTCCTTCCTCTTGCCTATAGCCTTGCGCAACCAACCTTGCTTTATTTCTGGTGATGCTTCCATTCTTATCCATCTTATTTCTGAATACCCATTTTGTACCAATAACTCCTTGGTCATGAGGTCTGGGTACTAAAGTCCAAACCTTACAGCACTCAAATTGGTTAAGCTCTTCTTGCATAACAACAACCCAGCTTGAATCTTGGAGCACTTCATCAATCTTCTTTGGTTTGATTTGAGAGATAAAAGAATGATACTCATCAAAGTTTGATGCTCTCCTTGTACGAACCCCTACATTGAGATCACCAATGATGTTTGTAGTTAGATGATCTCTAACTTCACGAACCTCGGGAGGTAAGTTAGGTTGAGTAGTAGGAATACAAAGATTTTATATGGGTACTTCATTTAGTCCAGTATCGAGATCATCGAAAGTGATTTGCTGAAGCGGAGAAACGTCATGCGCAGGAGGTGGTGTCTGCGCATCAAGAGTTGTAACTTCTGGCGCAGCATCTGACGTTGGCGCATGAGATGGACTTGCTTGATTCTGATTGTGATTATCACGATTAGCATTTTGCGCAGGTGCAGTTTGTGGCTGCGTACCTGTCTCAACATTCTCAGCAGAATCATCAGAATCATTTGGAGCCAAATGTAGCTCAAGGAGAGAATGCTCATCAAAAGCAACATGTACGGATTCTACAATTACTAGAGTAGTTCTATTAAAAACACGAAAAGCTTTGGAATGTTTGGTATACCTAACAAAAATACCTTCATCTGCTTTGACGTCGAATTTACCTCTATGATCTTTGCCATTGTAGAAGATATAGCATTTGCAGCCAAAAATCTTAAAGAAAGCAATGTTGAGCGATCTTCCTCTCCATAGCTCATATAGAGTCTTGTTGTAGGCTTTGTTGATGAGGGATCTGTTCTGAGTAAAGCAAGCGGTGTTGACAGCTTCTCCCCAGAAATACTTTGGAAGCTTTGCTTCTGCTATCATTATTTTTCCAGCCTCAATCAACGTGCGATTCTTCCTTTCCACAACGCCATTTTGTTGAGGAACTCCAACAGCAGAAAAATTGTGATCAATTCCTTGGTCATCGCAATATTGAGCAACACCGTTATTCTTGAATTTAGTTCCATTGTCTGATCTAACGCTCACGATGTCGTCTTCCTTTTGAGTTTGGAGCTTTCGAAAGAGTGCAGTCAAGATATCATAATAGTCATCTTTGGATATCATCATTTCGACCCATGCGTATCTTGAGTAGTCATCCACCACAACTAAGGTATATTTGTTTCCTCTAATGCTCGTGGTGGTGATAGGTCCAAACAAATCCATGTGAAGCAGTTGTAAACATTTGGAAGTTGAGGAAGCAATCTTGCTGGAGAAAGACTGCTTAGGTTGTTTACCAAGCTGGCATGCTGCACATTTTCTATCATGGTGGTCAGCTACTTTGGGAAGTCCTTTGACAAGATTTTCCCTTCCTAGCTTCGCTAAATATTTGAAGTTCAAATGACTTAAGCGCTTATGCCATAGCCAGCTGCTTTCAGTTACATTCTTTGCTACAAAACAGAGATTAGTGATAGAATTTACAGCAGTAAGATCAATAATGTAAACATTAGTCTTACGAGTCCCTGTGAGCAAAGTTAGTCCAGATATGCCATCTTTGAAATAGCAATGCGTTGCAGTGAAGTGTCATTCGAGACCTTTATCACAAAATTGTGATATGGAGAGCAGGTTGTGCTTGAGGCCTTCTACGAGCGCGACCTTTTCTATACACACTTTATCTTTTGTGATTCTTCCATATCCAACAATGTGCCCTTTGTTGTTGTCCCCAAAAGTTACAGAGGGACCTCTTCTTTCATGCACATCTTCAAGAGCGTTAGCATCTCCAGTCATGTGTTTAGAACATCCATTGTCGAGATACTATATATGCGCTTTAGCTTGTGAAGAGTGCGCAGTGAAGCAGGAGACCTGAAAGATAAACATTAAAGCGTAGGTCCCCTTTATTCTTGGGTCCTAGAGTTATCAAATTTTGACAACCCACTCCTGTCTAACCTTAGGATTTTTACGTCCCTTGGAATTAGGAGCAAATCGCAAAAGGCATTCTGCATCCTTTTGACCTAAACCATCACACACAACACAATGATGTAAGCCACTTATAGATTGGGTTTTTACAAACTCTTTACTTTTCTTTGGCGCAGCATTCTTAACTGGAGTAGTAGGACCTGCTTTGACAAACACCATCTTTTGAGGTTTGGGTGTGCTTTTCTTAAGAATGCGCATCTGGCGTTTAGGCACATGGCTTTCATGCGCATGGCCCTTGTGCGCAGATTTAACATTCGAGGTTGAAGCGCAACCATAGTCAAAACATGCGTTGTCAAGCGCAGGGTCAATTATAGCCTTACCATTGGCTTTCCCAGTTTTCTTCTTTGGGTAGACATAATGGAAATTTTGTCTCTGGACTTTATCCTGTCCTTTACCCGTTGAAGCAGAATGCTTTGCTTTAAGAATTTCAATAGTTTGTTGGGGTGTAAAATCCTTTTCTCTTTCAGAGCAAACGGCACATTTAAAGTTGTCCCCAATCCTTCCTTTTCTCCACTGGCTTTTTGGGATTCTAGAATTTGATCCATAGTGACACGAGATTTATTCCACACATCTGTGATCTTTGTGAGATCAGCAACTTGAGCAGCCAAATCTTCGTTTCTTACTTTAAATAGCGCAATTTGGTCTGTTAAGAAACGGTTCATTTCAGTAAGAGGAGTCATGCTCTTAATCTGCTCCTTAAGGAGGGTGATTTCAGATTTTAAAAGAGTTTTCTCCGTCTTAAGTTGTGAAATTTCTCCAATTGATAAGTCCACTGCTTCTTTCATAGAATTAAATTTCTTGATTACCTTTTCAGCTTGTTAAAAATAGTCTCACGCTCAACAGTAGAGACATCCTTTTCTATTACAATTTCAGCAGGAATTTCAAGAGATTGATTACGCGATGGCGCTGCTGCAACTTTCTTTGATAAGTCTGCTCTAGCAAATAGGTACTTGCCATTCTGTCTGCTTGGAGTTAGATGTCCCATTTCCACCAGTTCATGGATGGTGTGACCTTTCTTCTTCTTGATTATCCTTGGTGGATTTGCTGAGTTCATGTCAGGAGCGTCATTCTCAGAATCGCTGTCATCAGCATTTGCCACTAAGCAGAGCAGTCTGTCTTCAGAGTTATCATCATCATTGTCTTCTGTGTCAGTCACTATCCAGGTCTTGAGCTCCTTTTCTGCGCTGTCTTCTTCAGCAACCATTCCGCGCTGCTTAAACAATCTTTGCGCATTATTCCTCTTCATATACTCAAATTTTGGAGTAGGGAATTTTGATGCAAAATGACCAGGCTTTCTACAGTTGTAGCAAACTAAGTCATCATTTTTCTTTGAGTCCCTGCCTCGAGAGAATTTAGCAGGAGATTTACTTGAGGATCTAGGCTTTGAGAATTTCCTAAACTTTTGAAATCGCTTTACAAACATAGCGAAGTTATCATCATCCATTTCTAGTAAAGAGGAAGTAGAGACATTATCTGAGGTTTGAGCAGGCGCAGATTGTTTTTGCGCAACCATAGAAACTAATTTTCCTTTTCCTTTAGTTTCATCAATTCAATCAAGTTTGAGCTCGTACACTTTTAAATTTGCATACAAGTTGCGCAGAGGCCAAGCATCCATAAATCCAGAATCTTCTAGATGACTTTCCTTGTGCACATATCTAGAACCAAGCGCAGCTCACAATTTGATTGTGCGTGGAGAGGTCCAGGGTGCTTAGAATGATGTTCCTTGATCTTCCATCATAGCCAACCCAATTGTTTTCTTCACCAGTCCATTCCTCCTTGGTCTTCTTGATTATAGGAGTTTCCTTATTTGTGGTAGTATCAGGATTTGCCTTCATGGGAATGTAAGGTCCTTCAAGAACAACGTCGTGGAGGATCTCGTCGATTGACGAAAAATGAGTGAGCATGCAGTGCTTCTAGATGTCGAAATGATCTTCGTTGGGCACAGGAACATGTGAATAGTTAGCCATTGCCAAAGATTTTTAAGCCATCTTGAATCGGCACCCAAGCTGTTAAGCTTGAAAAACAAAACAAGTTTTATGAAGGTGTTTGCTCTGATACCACTTGTTGGTCCCAAAGGGGCAACAAGGGTATGAAAAATGATAGGGGGGGGGGTGAATAGCGTTTTAAAATTCTTTTCAAACCCTTTTGAGAATCAATGGCTTATGTGCACAGTTCTCAAATAAGCTAAGTATAGCGCGCAGAGAGAGTGTGAAATGCACAGCGGAAATTTAAAGCAACTACTGCGTAGGGAAAGCTGCGCAGAGACTAAAAACGCACGCGCTAAGTTTGGCTAAAGAGTTGGTTAAAAATGTGCTAAGGAAATAAGCAAAAACAAAACAGCAGTAAATAGCAATCTGATAAGATCAAACAGAGAAGCTATTAAGAAAAATGATAAGCAGGAAATAAGCGGTAAGAATAATGAACAAACTATTTGGAGAGGTTCGATCGATGAAAGATCTACGTCCTCTACCAAGATGGTTAGTCTTGGATTTTCTAATGAGATTTATATTGATGTGAGGAGCTTTTACAAGATTATAAAGAATCAAAACTCAAATCAAAATCTATTCTATGAAGAGCAAATCCTAGACTAAACCGGTGTTTCTCAAGAAGTAAGATCTAAATGATCGAAGCTTCAAGAGGTGTGTGTGTCAGAAATTCTGGGCTCTATGAATCTTTGAGATGAAGAGCACAAAGAATTCTGGTGATATAAGGCTTAGGATCTGGGCAGGAGTTTGAAGGTATGAAGGTTGTAGGTTGTTCTTGAATCTGGGAATATTAAGCAGCAATCTTCTGAACTTCAAGGATACTTAGTAAGCTCAAACTCTAGCAACTTGGAAATGAAGATGAGCAGGCTATTTATAGCTGAGAGCTTAAATGTAGCCATTGGTGCTCTGAGCAAGGACGATGAGCTGGCACAATATGATTGGTGTGCATGTGTCCTTTATAGCCGTTGGAGCTCTGATCAAGGATGATGAGCTGGCACAATATGATTGGTGCGCAGGAGTCCTTGAGCCGTTGGAGTCAAAGCATGAAGACCAAATTCAAAAGCTTCTTTTAGAAGGTTGACAGCTGTCTTCATTTGAATTATTTCATCTGAGCGTATCTCCATCATTGGATTTGCTGAGTGTGCATATTTGTCGTTTCTGAACACCTCAGCACTTTAATAAGCGTACATCTTCTAAGCGCTTTCCAAGTTAGGTAAACTGAAGACTTGAAAACTGAGCAAGGTTGAATGCTGCGCAGCAAAGACCTGCGCAGTGATGTCGTGCGCAGAGACTAAAGTCTTGCTTAGTTCTTCATTCCTTTTCGCTCCAAGTCCTATATTCTAAGCCTATACTATAAAATGGACTAAGATAAAAAATGAAGTTATTAAACTTCTTACATAGGGTCCTAAAGTCCATAAAAAGCAAATAGGTGATGGTATCAATCAATTCTAACATACTTAGGAGAGTTAAGAGATAAGCATACCCAACACACTCCAACATCAAGTTGCCACTCTACCTTCCCAAATGATTGATACCATTAAGGGGGAGAGTGTGCATATAACAAAGGAAAAGCAATGAAGGATATCTGTTTGAAACAATTTACTTCATGTCTGTTTGAACTAATTTATTAGTTTGTACTCCTATCCTTAACTTCCTTAGCGATTTTGAGTACAAGTCATGTTTGTGTTGTTTGGTGCTTTTCATAACTCTCATATATATTCCTTTTTGATATGCATCAAATATTATTTCTATCTTCTAGGATTAGTAATTTGTTTTTATTTTTAGGATGATAGAAATCTATGACATTGGCTTAGAGTGTGCATTGACTTGGGACATGATATTAATTAATAGTTTATTCTTGAAAACATGTTTTTACCAAGTATAATGAATTAGCCTTTGTTATAGTAGGTAATGGTCTCAATCAAATAGGGGGAGATTGTTGGGTATCCTTATTATAAACCACTTCTATTACCTTAGTTTGATTGATCCCATAACCTTATTTTACTTTTTGTGGACTTTAGGATATATTGTAAGAAGTACTTGTACTTTGAAAGAAATATGCAGCTAGGACTGTTCTGGAAAACAACCACTTGACAGTACAGTTGTGCTCACAAGTGTCAAGACAGTTGTCCTGTCAATTGTCCTATCAACTGGCGACGAAAAGAGTAAATGCAGCGGAATAATTAAAACAGATATTTAAACACTTCAGCAAGAAATACTTGCTGGAAAACTTTCATTAATAAAGAGGTCTTGCAGAATACAAGACAATGAAAGAAATAAAAACAATTAAAAGATCAAAACCTATTCTATCTTGAATAGCCTAAAAACCAAAAACACTTGTAGTTCTAAAAGGTTTAAAACTCCAAGAACAAATGAACTCTCTCTCTATATTCAGAATTTTCGAGAATGGGAGAATAAAAAATGTCAAAATATATGCAGCCTATCTCTTGTATATATACACGGCTAAGGTGAAGACTCCTTGTCATGTATTCATTCCTTGGAGACCAATAAATATATTCATCAAATCCTTCCATAGAGAGAATCCAAGTTTACCTAAAATACAAAAACACTAACCACCATAGATAGACATCAATAGGTTAGTCAAATAAATCATAAAGATAACTATTCCTAAATAATTACAACTAATTCCTAAAATAACACTAAACTAAATATATACAATAATTAAATCAGAATCACAAAGATACACAATATTAAACTAAGCGTATTTCACACTCTTTCAATCTCCCCCTATCTTTGTGGTTCTGATCAAAACATCCAAAACAATAATCTCGCCCCCTGAATTTGTACATTGGATTCTACTCCCCCTAAATACATTTTTAAAACACATCTTTCTCCCCCTAAATATGAAGACCACATCTTTCTCCCCCTTTTTGAGAAGAACCATTAAACTCAAAGAAAAAAAATAGTGAATATCTTCCACTCCCCTTAAATTTTAATCTCCCCAACAAAATTGTCTCTAAGAGCATCATTAATCTCAACTCATATCGCAACAAACCTTTATAGACCATAGAGTTCTGCAGAAGATGTACTTACCCCTTAAAAATGTAACAGTATTACCAGTTGACTGTCCAGTTGAGTGACCAGTTGTCCGCACAGTTGCACGAACAAGTTGCTTAGCACCAGCTGGATGCTTAACAACAAAAATGCCTGAGCTTGATCTGAGCAGCGGCAAACAATCATTTTGTGTCACAATCACTCAGTGATTCTCCTGAATTATCGGATATATCTGCAAAAATGTTAGAGAAAGTGCATTTGCAGAATAGGAACAAGATGAGATGAGAGAAATGTAGCTAGAAAACATGAGGAAGAAGATAAACTAAACCATAATTCACAACCAGATTTGACAAGTAGGAAATATCAAGGGAGGACAATGATTCTTCCTAAGAACTCGGATAGGCCAAGGAGAAGGGAGAACCGAGAAACATTGAAGTACCCATTTGAATTCCAAAACAAACAAGGATTTTGATTTTAAAATTCAAACTTTTCCCATGTTTTGTGATAAATTGTCCGTCCCAGAATTAGAACTTGCCAACTTCAACTGAATCCATTCATCCACAATTTACCATAATTTTCACCAACTGAACAATGAAACTTGAACATCACGCCATTAGATTATCGTTAATCACATGAAAAGCATCAATCTTTAACACATAAGAACAACAATTCAATTTGCTGATGTAAATACCAAGGGAGAAAAAAAACTTAGAAAAAATTATGCCTAAACACACAAGTGAAGATTGTCTCAATTTTGGTGTGACATAGTATGATCAACTCAGTCCATGACTCGGTTTCAACTCACAGGAATTCAATGAGATTCACCTTCAATCATGCAGCCTCTAGAACACTCCCTTTGAAGGCTTATGACTTATGAATCAGTTACGGGGAGGAGCTTTTCACTTTCACAATACAGTGTTATACTGATTCTCAAGTTATGTATGAATACATGTCAGCACATTGCCTAAATGAGTAGTAACTTCAAAGATTGGAGGCAGCTTGTTTTCCCCGTAACCTTAGATTGAGTGCCCACTCCATGATAAATAACACGAAGGAATTAACAAGACAATTTTCATTATCAGGTTAAGAAGGGTCTCACATTCAAGGGTCAAAGCTCGGAGTCAAGGAACTGAAGGAGACCAAGTGGTCACAAGAGACAATCGTACAAAGATGGATGCAATCTACACTATTTTTTTTTTATAGGTTAGTATTAACTGTAACATACCATTATACAGTTTATGCAGACAGTTGTCTGCACACTTGTGCAGTTAACTGGTATCACACAGTCCGAGAGAAAATCTCTTGAATTCCAAAGCCTTGGTAAAGATATCAGCAAGTTGATCTGTTGTGCTTACATGTTCTAAAGTAATGATTTTTTGATCAACGAGATATCTAATAAAATGGTGCATAATATCTATGTGCTTTGTTAGGAAATATTGTACCGGATTCTTGGCAATATTCAAGGACCTTAAGCTATCGCAAAATACGGTCAAGATTTCACTTCTAAGACCATAATCCTTGATTATCTGGTTCATCCTCAACTATTGAGTACAACAAGTAATAACTATCATATATTCAGTATTAGATGGCCTACGAATCAAGAACCTAACATCTTTCCTTTCAAATTTTACCACTTCCTCTTCCATGACGTTGGTCCAATTATTAACTTTTAAAGTTTCTGACTCATCCTCATGCTTAAAATTAGCAACGAAACAACAAGAGCTTACCTGATGGTACGCGGATTGCATGCATACCAAACTGGCTAATTCCTGGTAATTTATTCGTTTCCTTCTTGTTTTTATTCCTTCATCCACTCCCCCAATGACCTGGGAAATGGATGATCTCCCTGTAACTTTGCTGTAGCATCATTACCTCTAGTTTCCTGATATTCCAAGATTTCAGAATCTGAACCAGAATCAACTGCTGTATGACCATCTGTCGTGGCAGTTGACTGTTCATCTGGACTGTCAGTAGTCCTCACAGTTGGTGTATCTGCAGATTCTGTTGTGGACTTTGGATCAGATTCATCATTAATCTTTTCATGCTCCCAAGTGCACCCTGTAATGCAATTCTCAACACAATTGACACTAAGATCAGGAGCATTATCAAAAATTGGGTTAAAACATGAATGATTTTCAACCAACTTGTAACAATGATCAGAGGATCTTACACCTTTCAAAATGCATCTATTTGAATCATCGAAGACCTCACAGATCTTCTTATCAAACTTGACATGTAGATCATCATCACACAATTGGCTTATGCTAATTAGGTTTGCCTTTAACCCATCAACATGCAAGACATTATGCACGTTAGGCAAACCATTAAAATTCAGAGTACCTTTGCCAATTACCTCACCTTGAGAACCTCCACCAAAATCGACTTTTCCACCTTTAAAGGCTTCATAGTCTTTGAAATGCTCAAGAGAGCTAGTCATGTGGTGGGAGCAGCCACTATCAAAGTACCAGGCTCCTTCCACACTGTTCTTCAAGGAGGTACACACCACTTGACACTTTAGAGTGTCCTTTCTTACCCATGTGGCTTTTGGAGCAGACTGCTGTTGACTGGGCAGTTGTGACTCCAACTGTACCCACAGTTGTCTTGTCAAGTGGCCGCTGTTCTTCTCCAAGCCAAGTTCCTATTTCAACTTGTAACAAAATGGACGTATATGTCCAGGGGAAAAATAATGGTGACACACGTATCTCCTTTTTCTATTTCTTCAATTTTTGTGAGGAGACACGTGATTAGCAGTAAATCTCTCATTGTTTTTCGAAATACTGTAGACACCCCGCCTTGGACCGCTCACCCCGATTGCACATTTGATCTTGTGTTTCTCCCCATTTTAAGTGTTTCTAGTTAGTTTCTGTCACTTCCGTTAAGTTCCTGACTGACTTCGTTAAGTCCGGGGACTAAACTGAATAACAGGGCTGATTTTCTAGTCCATTCTGTCAAAATTGCCTTCTCTGAGTCGCGCGCCTCTGACAGGAGGAGCCAGACGTGCGCGCCTCCCGCCCCCAAAGCAGGAAGCGCGCGCCTCTGGGCGTCAGTTACAGATTTCTGGCCAGGATTCTCTCCCTTGCTCAATTTACAGGATTTTGCCCGGGAAGGATTTCTTGGTGACTGAGTTTTGGCACCAAAAACACCTCTCTTTCACCTATAAAAACCTCCCTTTACCTCCATTTTCAAGGACCGAAAACTAGGACGAAAACTTAAGACAAAAACTTTGACCAAAAGACCTTGAGTTTACCAAATTTCCTACTCTCAAAGCATTTTCCAAAGGATTTCTCCAAGTCATTCAACAAGAAGTGTTTGAAGTCTTTTGAAGTCTAGGTAAAGCTCTTTCTTTCCCCTTCTTAACTTCATCTCTTTTCTCTTTCTTTTCGTTTTATCAAAGTGCAATCATCCAAATCATTTTGGGACATGACTCTAATGATCCCCTCATCTCGTTGAGGTTGGTTAAGGAGTTATCTCCTACATTCCAAACTCTATTTTAAACCCCTTTTTATGATTTAAAGAAGAAGAAGAAGAACGTTTATCATTCATGTAGATTTTGATCAAGCAAGACCAACTTTAGTTGGGCGAGATGAGTGTTTCGGTACTTCCTATCTCGTAATCTAACCCCCGAACATCAAAACAAAGAATCTCTGTTTTCGTAATCAAACTTAGGCTATTATCAATAGGTTTTTCTTATGTTCCTCAAAACATAGGTGGCGACTCTAAACAATCTAAAACAAGTTAGACATCCTAGGATAATTCACCGCTCTAGCCAAGTTGTGGTTTCCCGGGGTATCTACAGTGGCGACTCCGCTGGGGACTTTTGAGGGTTAAACTTGCATTCTGATCAAAATCTACATCTTTTCTGGGCATTCTGACTCCTGATGGGGGAGGCGCGCGCTTCTAGCCTCTTCAGCCTAAGGCGCGCGCATCCCGCATCAAGGACCAGAATCGCCCGCTTCTTCATGTTCTTCATCTTCTTCTTCTGCTATTCTCCACTAATCATTTATGCAGGGGTTACAATATTCACATAGGACCAGGGCAATCCCCTGAGTCCAAAATCTAACAATCTGACAGGTGTGCCCAGAAGCGCGCGCCTCCTAATAGCATTGCGCCACGCGCGCGCATCCCGTATCAACACTCAGAGGCGCATGCTTCTGGGTTGGTTCCCAGAACAGAAACAGGTCTCAGAACAGAGCAGTGTGATGGGGGTGTGGGCACAGTTGCCTGCATCAGTGGTTATTCTGAACTTCAGACTGTTTTAATTTTTGCGTTTTATTTTATCGGTCACACGGGTGATTCGAAAGTTGTAATTATGTGCTTATTTGTTTTTTTTATTTCTCTTTTAAAAAAATATAAAAAATATTTTGTCACTTGTTAGACCTCACACTACATGAATATATTCCTATGAACTGCTCACTATCGAGTCGCACAAGTCCAACCCCAAACCCGTCGAGGCCCGTCCTAGAAAGTTTCAAGCTCCACCCGACCTTGACTCTTTCGAAGCGGTCAACCTAAGCCCGTGGCGTAGTTCAAGACTACATGCCGGGGGTGACCTTTGAGCCTCATATTCAAGCCGAGCACAAGCCACACAATTCTAGTTAGGGTCTAACACTCCGTGACTCAAGTCAGTTTTCCATGTACCGAGATTTCCCTAAACTAATGTCTTCAAATCATACATGCCAACTGTTGGGTTTCCAAATAACATGCGCAGCGGAATTTAGCATTTAAAATTTTAAGAAACCCAAAGCCATGGATCCGTTCATATGATTAAATCAAATACAACATAAGAATAAAGGAATAAACTAACCCTTGATGGCTATCAAATTCTCTTGGTCTTTGGTGGAGGTTTGAAGACTTGATCACGATCACAAAGCTTGAACACGAACTTTGAAGATGATGATTTTCACCCTCTAGCGGTATCCACACTTCGAACGAATATCAAAGGAGCTTCTTTGATCTTGGTTGCTAGACCAATTGTGAAACACTTTTTCACAATCAAAAGAACTATATGGAATTTATTTTGTGTATTATTTTGTTCCTCAACCAAGAATGTCTTGGAACAAAATAAACCCTCTCTCAAACTCTTTGAGACTCACAAAATCATTAGCTTAGAGTGCTGGCCGAATTTGGTCTTTTATACACAAGCATGACCTATTCCAAATAGGAAACTTGTGTCAAAATCCGTCCAAAATTCGTTTCCTAATCAAATTAGGAATCTGCCACCCGACAGTACTGTACGGCCGCCCAAAAACCTCTGTGCGGTCGCACAACTATCTGACACAAAACTGGTACATTTCTGAGCTAAGTGTGCGGCCGCCCAGTCCATTATGTGCGGTCGCCCACTTCCCAGAAAGTCCAGAATTTCCAAAATTCCAATGTAGTCCTTTTAAAGATTCGTTCTATTGTGTGTGACCCTCTAGGATTATACTAAGTTGGCAATGGGTTCAAACATGAAACCATAAGATATGATTAGGTTCTAGCAAACCGTCATACCTACCCAAATAGTATAACTAGATACAAGTTCGCATTCCTTTAGAATATGTCACAATCCCTTTGTCCACGATGTCATTGAACACAAGTCATGGTCAACAAGTCAACTTGTTTTGTTCAATACTTTCTCGATTCCGAATATGTTGATAATTCAAATGCTATTGATCCAATCAATCCATTTGAGTCCGGCCGAACATTTCATCAACATCATTCCTACGAGTGACCCAAGATTGACATCTCTCCGAGGAGGGACAAATTCATTTAGATTATTATTCTTCCCTACGTGAATCCGATTATGCCAATCATACCCTTTATAACTACCGTATTAAGGTAGCGTTTGAATATGTCAAACATAATGTTCATCAAGTGGAAGACTATAATAACTTCATGTCTAAGGATTCAAATGACATAACTAATATGAGATATATGTACGACATAGACCATGACATAGATCTCATACAGCGGGTCATGTCCAGTACCTTGTTCCAAACAAGTACCCATAAATCTAACATGATTATCCTATGATCATTTAGCCTTTATACTAGTGCTTAACAAGTACTAGGGACGGAGATTATTATAAGTAAACATGAACAACAATAATAATCAAAACATCTCTTTATTGATATGAAATAAATGATAACAATTACAACGTTTATTAAACGTGCCTAGGGCACCACTACCAACACCAACTTGTTGAAACGGATGCAATAAAAATCCATCCCCAAAAGTGGTTATTTTGGACGAAAATAAAAATCCGTCCCCGCATGTAAGCTTTACTACATTAATTTAGTTTAATCCCGATACATGTAGGATTCACAAACGCGATGGAATCCGATGAGTATATGGGACCGCGAGATGGTCTATATACTAGTGTGACGATTCCATTATTTTCTTAGAAACCCCAAAAGGGATCCATTCCCTCCGACTTATAAAAAAAAAAAAAAGAGTCTTTTTTTTTTATGTGGTTCGAGTCGTGTGCCCAACTGTGTGTTCTAAGCCTCTTCGTGGACCGCAAGTGTTACTCAAGACTGACAAGGGCCTCTTCTACAATATAGGTTCAATTGGTACTTACAGAGTCTACCAGGATTCGGCAAATCGGTTAGTCCGTGAAGAGATCACTCCAACAGCTCCTACATCAACCATGACCGGCAGCAGCAACACCATGTCTCTCGAACAACTTTCAACCATGGTCCAACTCCTCCAAGAGAAAGTCTCCACCCTTAATAAGGAGGCACAAAGCAAAGACGACATTTGGCAATCCCACCTCGACAGCCAAAGGGAGGCCCACGAGGCCGAGATGGAGCTAATGAAAGAAAAGCTCACTAATCTTGCCAAGGGGAAGAGTAAGAATAACGATGATGAATCCGAATGGACCGAGGGTTTGTTCAAAAGTCCTTATGTCAACACCCTGTAAGGATTCCGTCCTTGGGGGCGAAACAAGCAAGGTTCGCACGAGGACAAAATGCCAAACACGGGAACCGGTCAAATTTAACAGAGTCGCCACATTTTGTTAATTTTAAACCCAACAAAATGACAAAGGTTTGAGTTCAAAGGTTCGGAGGTCAGGTTACAACGTGGGAGGAGTTTTTACGTCCTCTCAAGTTGCCTCGGACAAAGCCGAGTCTCCCTAAGTTAGTTAAAATGTGCATATGTGTGTGTGTGTATTTAACGGAAAAATTCTGTCATTGATTTTATTTGAGAAAACTTGACTGAAAAGGGGGCCTTGAGTGATAAGATAAAGGTCAGAGGGCAAAACAGGCAATTTTGCCCTCCTACCTAAAGTAGCCGTACGGCTGGAGGAGGCGATTCTGGGGTTTTACAGTTTGCTCAAGAACAGTCCAGTTCAGTACAGAAACAGGGTATTCTGTCTGAAGCTGGACAAACTGTTTGTGATCCCAGTTTGCAAGAAATCATTTTACAAGTTTTATAACATCATTCCTATGCTAAATGATCATCACTTGGTCCCCAAAAACAAGTATTTGGGTGTGATCATGATCAATCATAGGAGAAAATCAAGAAAGTTGATGAATGTCCCCTTTGGACCAAAGTTGGTCATTTGGTGAATAAAGATTGGAACTTTATCACCAAGATGACATTTTATGACTTAAAATCCTTCCAAGAGTCAAGATAACACATAAGGATTGAATCTTTATGACCCAAAAGTGGGATTTTGAGGCTAAACCAAAGAGGAAAGTGATGAACACTAAGGTTTCATCATCCTCATGATTATCATGGCCAAACAAGCATACCATTTAAATCAATAAGGAATGTAAATGACAATCAACAAGTCTATGAGTGTCTAGGTTTAGAACCTCTTCCATAAAAGGTATGGAGGGCACCTTGGAACTTCTCATAGCTTGGACAAGATAGTAATATAATAGATAGATATGTAGTGCTTGATAATGGACAAGTCTTGCAAGAAACAAAAGGTGCTTGAAATGGACAAGTCTTTGCATGAATGAAGAATAAATACATGTATAACCAAGATATAAGAAAGAAAATAGGAGTAAGATGAAGAGAAAGGAGGGGGGAGGTGGCTTTACCTATGATGGTTAAGGCCAATCTTCCTTTCTTCTCTCCTTTTTTTGTATGTGATCACTCTCACTCTTTCTCTGTGGCAATTCCAGCAGAGTGACATCTCTAATGTGTATTTCTCCCCCCCTGAAATGGTCACCAAGGGGTTCTATTTATAGGGACTGAGGGTGCCTAAACCAGCCATACGGCTAGGCCCCTCTAGTACCCAAAGCATCCGTACGGCTCAGCCTGGCGAGCTTCTGGATTTTTCCAATTTTATACCAGAGTAGTCCTGAAATTTATAGTTTATCCTAGGGAGGTCATGGCCTATCAGCTTATCCCTAAAACGGTGCTAAGGCTACCTCTAAGATAGGTCGATTTCAGATTGGGGTACTTACAGAGCCCTCGGCAACGTCGCTTCGAAGGAGTGGGGTTGTCGATAAAAATAAGCATCCCAATCTGACGGGACGACGGCTTTAACCGATTTTGGTTGCATGGCTGGACCTAGTGGTATAGGATTCCTACGTATCCTATTCGCGGGGAATCAAGCCTAACGTAGTTCGGGGGTGAGAGATTTTAAGGCTACTCAAACCTAACAGCGACCATTAAGGTCGGGTGAGGAACTTGGCGTCTCAAACCTACGGGTGACTATTCAAAGTCGGGTGAGGAACTTGGCGTCTCAAACCTAAGGTCGTAGGGGAATATCTGTCATTTTCTCCTAAAGGAACGGGCATGACTCTTTGGCGAGTTCAGAGGCAGGATATGGTCAACTCGGATCTATGGTGAGGGTTGACTTGCTGGGGACAGGGTCAAGTTGGCTCTATTGGAGAGGGTTGACTTACACGGAACATGGTTAACTTGGCTCTATCGGAGAGGGTTGACTTACACGGAACATGGTTAACTTGGCTCTATCGGAGAGGGTTGACTTACACGGAACATGGTCAACTTGGCTCTATCGGAGAGGGTTGACTTACACGGAACATGGTCAACTTGGCTCTATCGGAGAGGGTTGACTTACACAGAACATGGTCAACTTGGCTCTATCGGAGAGGGTTGACTTACACGGAACATGGTCAACTTGGCTCTATCGGAGAGGGTTGACTTACACGGAACATGGTCAACTTGGCTCTATCGGAGAGGGTTGACTTACACGGAACATGGTCAACTTGGCTCTATCGGAGAGGGTTGACTTACACGGAACATGGTCAACTTGTCTCTATCAGAGAGGGTTGACTTACACGGAACATGGTCAACTTGGCTCTATCGGAGAGGGTTGACTTACACGGAACATGGTCAACTTGGCTCTATCGGAGAGGGTTGACTTACACGGAACATGGTCAACTTGGCTCTATCGGAGAGGGTTGACTTACACGGAACATGGTCAACTTAGCTCTAGGGGGGCGAGGGTTGACTAAATGGTTGGACTTACGAAGGACGGCCGGGGATAATGACTATTCTTAGTCAAAGAGTTCTACTGGGCTTATGTCAAGGACGGCCTATAATGACTATTCTAAGTCAAGGTTTTACTTGGGTCAACTCCAACTTTGGGGAGTTTGACGGGAAAACTGGTCTTACGTTCCACTAGGGATGGCCGGGACAAAGGCTCTAGCCTATAATGACTATATTGGTCTTACGTCCTACCAAGGACTGCCGGGACAAAACATTCGAGTCAACTCCACCTTTGGGAAGTTTGACAAAGGCAAACTGGTCTTACGTCCTACTAAGGACTGCTGGGACAAAACATTCAAGTCAACTCCACCTTTGGGGATTTTGACAAAGGCAAACTGGTCTTACGTCGCACTAAGGACTGCCGGGACAAAACATTCGAGTCAACTCCACCTTTGGGGATTTTGACAAAGGCAAACTGGTCTTACGTCCCACTAAGGACTGCCGGGATAAAACATTCGAGTCAACTCCACCTTTGGGGATTTTGACAAAGGCAAACTGGTCTTACGTCCCACTAAGGACTGCCGGGACAAAACATTCGAGTCAACTCCACCTTTGGGGATTTTGACAAAGGTAAACTGGTCTTACGTCCCACTAAGGACTGCCGGGACAAAACATTCGAGTCAACTCCACCTTTGGGGAGTTTGACAAGGCAAACTGGTCTTACATCCCACTAAGGATTGCCGGGATAAAGGCTCTAGCCTATAATGACTATTCTAAGTCAAGGTTTTAATCTAAAGGGGTCACTCTGGGGACGAAGGTTTTTTTTTTTAACCTAAAGGGTCACTCGGGGGACGAAGATTTGGTCAAGCCTACACTGCGGGATGGTTGACACATTTTCTTGATACCGGGAAAGAGCCTAGGGGTGACCTTCAAGATTCATTGTGGACAAAAAGGGTCCAATACTTTGGAAAAATCATTTTGAGGGGAGATCAAAAGCATTTTGATTGAAACATTGTCTTTGATAAATGATGCCACATGGGAAAATCGGGAGTACTTATTTCCAAAAGCAAATCTTTTAACGAAGCATGTTAATCAAATTTTGGTTTTAACTTAACCGCGAGGTTTAAATGCATAAAGTCCTTTTGAGCTTTGTCCATTTCTTAGGAGCGGTTGGGAGTAGAGAAACCTCTTGTTGTCGATGTCGGGGTAGTCCCATGTCCTTGTTCCTATTGATGGCGACGTAGCCCCAATGTCATTGAATGTGTCGGGGTAGCCCCATGTCCTTGTTGCTGTTGATGGCGGCATTGCCCCCATGTCATTGAATGTCTCGGAGTAGCCCCATGTCCTTGTGGAGGTAGCCCCAATGTCGTCCTCCGACTTTTGATGTTGGCGTGGACCCGTTGTCGTCTCGCGGCCTTTGATGACGTTAGGAACCCATCCCTTTTTTTTTTCATGACGCACTCTTTCTTTTGCCTAGGCCGCCCTTTCGGGTTTTCAACCTAGCGGGCATCTCTTTTGGCACACCCTGTTTTTTGCCTAGGCCGCCCTTACGGGTTTTCAACCTAGCGGGCTACTTTTTTGGTGCCTTTTTTTTTTTTTTTTTTTTATATAAGTGATCCAGCCGACTTGATAGAACGAGGACTTAATATATCTTTTGGAGGAGACATGCAAGGGCCTTTATTTAGGCGGGAGGGAGTCCCTTTATTTTGGTGAACAATGTATTATCATGGAACGGGAGGAAGCCCTTGCTCGACAGAATACAAGTGTTTAGCTCTTTCCTAAGATGTAGAGGGAAGAAGACTTGTTGAGACATTTAAAACTTGCCCTAGTTAATATCATCAAATGATTGCTGGAATGGACCATGTTTATTATTAAGTCAAGATTATAACAAGCAATTAGCCTTAACATGTATAGATGTTGTGATAATTAAGATTAAGATTCGATCAATGGAAAGATCAAAAGGTATTTATGGGGAGATTGGTCATTATCTGGGAAATTGGTCATTGATAGGACCAAGGGAAGAGAACCGGGTCATTTTGGGAGGATCGAGGATTGATGGATTCATTTCATGCTGTGACCGGACCCGAAGGTTGCCTACGTTCCCCTCAATTTGAGGAGCTCAGGTCGCCGTAGTTCGGCCGTGGGGTCTTCTTTTGCTGGGGTTGGTGTCCTTTCGAAGGATGTTGTTGCTTTGCTGATGTAGATCGCTTTTCTTTGCGGTGAACTCCCCGAGATGTTCTTTGAGGTGGACTTTTGCAGTGAACTTAGTGAGCTTTTGAGGTAAACTTCCTCTTTACCAATATTCATTTGCTTTCCCTTTTTTCCATTATCCATTTCTTTCTCTCTTTTTTTTTTTTTTTTTTTTTTTTTAGAGAGAGGGGAAACATTAGCCCCAACTTGCTATCTTGGACATTGGCTCATTTGTAGCCCCTTGGTGGGATTCTGCCACTTCTTACTTTGACTTTTGAAGATCTGGGAAGTCCTTTGCTTGGTTGCGCACGCGCGATCGTGGTTGAATCTTGGTGGTTGAGCAACAACGTCCTCGCCTTTTCATTGTCTCGGGACGCCTTTGATGCGCATCAAGGAAAGGTGTATCGGGTTGTGTATCGGGGTAGTGTATGAGGGAAGATTTGCCATTGATGGTTTCTTCATGCCAATTGATCACAACATTTATTCATATCAAGATTAATTGTTTGCATTTGGCACTTTTCATTTGTGTTAGGTCCATTCATCCTTAATGAGTCTTCATTGACTAGTATGCTTAGAAGTCAATTCGTCATTTTGGGGACGTAGCAATCAATTGATAATAACAAGCAAGGCAATTTCAAGAGTAAACATATATTGCAAATAATGTCTCAAGTCTAGAGAGAAGAGAAGGAAAATGACTCTTGTATTTAGATAACTTTGTACACATACATGTCCAAGTGCGGAACTCTGTGAAAATAAAAACACACGGTCCAGAATGGACTCCTTTTCTTTCTAGAACCTACGAGGCTGGAAGACTCACATTTTTTTTTTTTTTTTTTTTTTTTTTTTAAGGATGGGTTCGCATGAAGCACGATGATCCATTTTCTTCCACAGTTGTTGGAGGAGTTGTCGGCGGCATATTCCATGTCTTCCACGGGGAACTCGGGTTCTATGTCGTCGGGAAAGATGTCGCGAGGCCTCCACTTGGCTGGGCGTTGCAATTGCCGGGGTCGTCTACTCATGAGGGTGAGTTGGGAGCTTGCCTGTTGGCGAAGCCTTTTGGTGATTCCCTTTCCAAAGTGCATAACCTTCGTGTATGGCACTTGACGAGGGTACAGTCTTCCATTTGGTGTAGCCACTCTCAGGCTCCTGAAGCTCGGGCCTCTTCTTGTGGACGGTGTCCCAATTGTTTGGTCTTCCCGCTCATGTGTATGGTTGTCTCGGACCCCAATTCGGATGTGGGCTCCTTGGACGATGTTTCCGGGGACAAAACCGCAATGGACTTTAGCATTTTAAACCTCAAGGTGAAATTATTAACCATGATTTGAGAAGCATGCTTCATTAGCGGATTAAACTTTTAGGCAAACACAACCTTTTATTTTGAGAAAACTTGATCTCCATTTTTCTTTTTCTGAAAGACACACTTCTGTTTTGGGTGAAAAACTCAACACACATTTTTGTAAACTTTTTGACAAGGCAAAAATGACAATAATAATCTTATTAATGAGAACTGACAATGGACCCGAAATGGTCACCACATGGCATCACCCGGGGAGTCAAGACTTTAACTAACCTAACAGACATCTTAACCGATTTTCCCTAAAGACTTATCACACGTCCTAACAATGTACTTCGACTCTTCCTAAGAAGGGGTGATGGAAGGGGTTTTGAGGCTCATCTTCTGTTATGGCAACCACAGCGCCATCAATTTCCCAAACTAGGGCGTTCAAGTTTTCCTTGCGCGATTAACTTCCGGATGATGGGTTTCAGAGCGACGCAATCGTTGGTGCCGTGCCCATGGTAGTTGTGAAAGGCACACCATTCAGTTGTGTCGAGACGTCCCTTGGGGTTTGTGGGTTGGTAGTTGACAAGAGGTTTTGCAAGGCCTTTCCTAACCAATTTCTCAAATACCTTGCTTATGGGTATTCCGAAATCCTCGTACCTTGTGAAATGGAGCTTGGCTCGGCCTTTGGCTTTTCGTTCATTGTTGACCGGAGCGTGGTGGGGATGAGAATCACCGCTACTTGATGCAAAGGGGTGCCCATCGAGTGTCCTTTCAAACTTATCTTCCATTTGCTTTCTCTTTTCCAACAACGTGCCCAACTGAGGTGCAACATGAGGATTCTGTGGAGGTGCATGGGTGTAGGCATACCCATATTCATAACCTTGGTGGCTTGCAGGAATATACATTGGAGGCATGCAAGGAGCTTGTGGTCCAAAAGGTCTCGGACCATGATACGGGTCTCCGTGGGATCTCATCGGGAAACCTGGTGGAGGCAAGTTGGTGATGCCTGTCCGGGTACCCATATATGGTTTAAACAGTGACTGATCTCTGGTGACTTGGTTGATAGCATTGAATCGAGAAGGGATGGGATTGGGAAGGTGTTGTGAGTATGATGCTCGGGGCGTAAACCGGTGTGAACAGTGGTTTGTGGGCCTTTTGAGTGGGTGTGTTTGGGGTTTTATAGGAGGTGTCTTATGGGAGATATTGGATTTGGGATGAGGCGGAGTGAGGCAGATTTGAGTGAGAGGCTCGTTTTGGATGACGGCGCGTTGGGGCGAAGAAATGGAGGTCTCGGTATTTTGGTGAGATGGAGGGGGCAATCTTTGGTTAAAGTCTGGAGGTCGGGTAGCTTCCACCTTTTCATTGTGGTTGGTTGCTTTGGCGAAGGGCCCATCGATTTGAAACAGAGCTGTAACACCTCTTTGCCTCGTCGACTCATCAGGCGGAGTTTGCGTTTCTCTGTGGATTTCTGTGATGACCTCTTTCTCAGCTCCGGGGGTTTCTGAAGCTTGGAACAACTCTTCGTTAGTTGGGCCATCCGGATTGTCTGCAACGTCATTTCTCAAACTACTGTCCACTGAAGTGACCTTTCCGAGGTACCGGGTTGGAGAAGTTGTAGTGATCGGGGAACTTTCTGACTCCACACGCACTAGACGGCGACATGATGCTCTCTTCCACTTCATCTATGCTACGGGGAAGACAAAAAGTAGCTTTAGGCTTGGGTAAATACTGGGTGAATGCTTGGGTTAAAGACACATGTGTCTTTATTTGAGATATTTGACCGGGCCGAAGTTGCCTACGTTCCTCTCACCACGAGGGAGGGGGTCCCACGTGACGAGAGGCTCAGGTCACCGTAGTTCGAATGGGTTTGGAATCTTAAGAGGGAGGGACGAACACGACTGACGTCTTAACGAGAATCCATCCAAGGACTTGACTGGCTTCCTAGAGGACTATTCTTAGAATTTAACGGGGATCTTCGCGGGGACCTAGGGGACTTTGCCTAGGGTCTTAACGGGGATCTTAACGAGGGTCTTGAAGGATAACATGGATCCTTCCAAAGACTTAACGGGACTTGACGGAGGTCTTGAAGGATAACATGGATCCTTCCAAAGATTTAACGGGACTTGACGGAGGTCTTGAAGGATAACATGGATCCTTCCAAAGACTAAACGGGACTAATCAAAAGTCTTGGAGGATAACATGGATCCGTCCAAAGGCTTAGCGGGACTAATCAAAAGTCTTGGAGGATAACATGGATCCGCCCAAAGACTAAACGGGACTAATCAAAAGTCTTGGAGGATAACATGGATCCATCCAAAGGCTTAACGGGACTTGACGGAGGTCTTGAAGGATAACATGGATCCTTCTAAAGACTTAACGGGGGTGACACTGGTTAGCGAAACAATGCAATGTATCAAAGACAGGAAGCAAAAACGGAGCAAGCTCATGCAACGTGCAATTACTTATTCATTCAACTTTACTTGAAACGCATTTTTATTCCTAAATGGTTGGAAAAGATTTCTCTTCTTTTTCGCAACTAATCTAAATCCTGGATCAGTGGAGGCCATCACTACGTCTATAGACCCCTCGTTTTTCACCTGCCTTGCACACTCCCAGGGATGGACTGTCCCGGGCGAGGGTCCTATAGGGCAAGCGGCTTCCACCGGCCGAAATTAACGAACCTAGTGTCTAGTGCGTCGCAAGATTCCCAATGCGTGAGCCATTCCAATCATGATTAAGCCCCAGTTAAGGTCGAGATTCGTCTTAGGGACTTAAGGGACTTCTGGCATAACCTCATCTTTGATGAGGGCTCTCGAACCTTATCCTTGGGATTAAGGATGATTAGTATGGACCATTCATTAGGGCTTGACAACACGGTGTCACCCTATCCTTAATACATGACTTAGGTTAATTACGGTCAACATTAACGCGTAAGTCAAGGACCGGGTCAGAATTGACCATGGTCACACTTGCTTTCACAAGGAGTCATGACTCGTGCACTAACTTGGCCATGATTAACCTTAGACACGCATTAAGGATGTGGCAACGTGAGCTAGACCAAAAACCAACCGAAGTCACGGTATTTGTGTGTCACGGACAAGTGTGGTTGACTCGGCTCGGAAGGGAAGGTGGAATGGACCCGTGCGCGCATCGAAGGGAACAAGAGCGCCCAACGAGCTGCATCGTGGCATCCATCCCGGGTTAAAAGGGCATTTGGAACGTGCAAGGTCAAGTGCGCGTGGTGTGAAGTCATTCTATGCTCCTTTTTTGAGTAAAAAGAGAGATTTTCAATCCGTTTTTCGATATCATGAGCATGGCATAAGCAAGATATGAAAAAGTATGCACAAGCATGGATTAAACAATTTATACACACAACAAATCAAGGAATATGAACAAACAAAGACCAAAACTTGTACATGTACCAAGTTGTGCACAACAAAGAATTTTGAATCAAACATTTTGCAAAAGAACAATTTTTACATTGAAACCTTTGTACCAAGTAATTTGTGCACAACAAGAAGACTCAAGAAATCTTTACAAAAGGGTTATGCACAATGAGGCTTTGGCAACCATTTTATTGACAAAAGATCATGCATAACCAAGTTTTATTACCTTTTAAAACCAAGTTTTGGCCAAAAGAATGAAGGTAATGTGCACAAGTAAGACTGTAAATTTGGAACCTGGACAAGTAGAAGCAGAGGGGGCACCCAGAATGTTGCAGTCCTGCACCAAACTGTTAATTGGCAACATTCTGGTCCCTACCCAAAGTAGCCGTACGGCTAAAGCAAGAGGGTGAAGATTTTTCTCAGTTTCTCCAACTTCTGATCATCAAGCCCCAGTTTATTGTGTTTCCATAACGTATGTACTCAAAACAGTTCAAACAGAAACAGCAAACACACATAAATATGCAAGAAGTCAACTAACGGGAACGGGAGTTTGACCCACACAAGAATGCCCCCGAACCTTCTAGAAAGAAGTCCGAAAGCACTCTACTCCCCAGCGGAGTCGCCACTGTAAGGATCCCGTCCTCGGGGGAGAAACAAGCAAGGTTCGCACGAGGACAAAATGCTAAACACGGGAACCGGTCAAATTTAACGGAGTCGCCACATTTTGTTAATTTTAAACCCAACAAAATGACAAAGGTTTGAGTTCAAAGGTTCGGAGGTCAGGTTACAACTTGGGAGGAGTTTTTACGTCCTCTCAAGTTGCTTCGGACAAAGCCGAGTCTCCCTAAGTTAGTTAAAATGTGCATATGTGTGTGTGTGTATTTAACGGAAATATTCTGTCATTGATTTTATTTGAGAAAACTTGACTGAAAATGGGGTCTTGAGTGATAAGATAAAGGTCAGAGGGAAAATCAGGAAATTTTGCCCTCCTACCTAAAGTAGCCGTACGGCTGGAGGAGGCGATTCTGGGGTTTTACAGTTTGCTCAAGAACAGTCCAGTTCAGAATAGAAACATGGTATTCTGTCTGAAGCTGGACAAACTGTTTGTGATCCCAGTTTTCAAGAAATCATTTTACAAGTTTTATAACATCATTCCTATGCTAAATGATCATCACTTGGTCCCCAAAAACAAGTATTTGGGTGTGATCATGAGCAATCATAGGAGAAAATCAAGAAAGTTGATGAATGTCCCCTTTGGACCAAAGTTGGTCATTTGGTGAATAAAGATTGGAACTTTATCACCAAGATGACATTTTATGACTTAAAATCCTTCCAAGAGTCAAGATAACACATAAAGATTGAATCTTTATGACCCAAAAGTGGGATTTTGAGGCTAAACCAAAGAGGAAAGTGATGAACACTAAGGTTTCATCATCCTCATGATTATCATGGCCAAACAAGCATACCATTTAAATGAATAAGGAATGTAAATGACAATCAACAAGTCTATGAGTGTCTAGGTTTAGAACCTCTTCCATACAAGGTATGGAGGGCACCTTAGAACTTCTCATAGCTTGGAGAAGATAGTAATATAATAGATAGATATGTAGTGCTTGATAATGGACAAGTCTTGCAAGAAACAAAAGGTGCTTGAAATGGACAAGTCTTTGCATGAATGAAGAATAAATACATGTATAACCAAGATATAAGAAAGAAAATAGGAGTAAGATGAAGAGAAAGGAGGGGGGAGGTGGCTTTACCTATGATGGTTAAGACCAATCTTCCTTTCTTCTCTCCTTTTTTGTATGTGATCACTCTCACTCTTTCTCTGTGGCAATTCCAGCAGAGTGACCTCTCTAATGTGTATTTCTCCCCCCCTGAAATGGTCACCAAGGGGTTCTATTTATAGGGACTGAGGGTGCCTAAACCAGCCGTATGGCTAGGCCCCTCTAGTACCCAAAGCATCCGTACGGCTCAGCCTGGCGAGCTTCTGGATTTTTCCAATTTTATATCAGAGTAGTCCTGGAATTTATAGTTTATCCTAGGGAGGTCATGGCCTATCAGCTTATCCCTAAAACGGTGCTAAGGCTACCTCTAAGATAGGTCGATTTCAGATTGGGGTACTTACACACCCGCACCAAGAAAATGGGAGAGCCGAGTTCCGAGAACAATGAGCCCAAAATGGTGGATTCTATCATGGCCTACATCGACCA
The DNA here is from genome assembly GCA_026119855.1 of Campanula takesimana. Lineage (NCBI taxonomy): Eukaryota > Viridiplantae > Streptophyta > Magnoliopsida > Asterales > Campanulaceae > Campanula > Campanula takesimana. The sequence continues at coordinate 1,380,504 of JAOWBW010000257.1, forward strand.
AAAATTTAATGGGCTCAACATGGGGAAAGGCTCCGACACAAGCCTTTATCAATCATCCATCCTCATGAGTACTATGGCCGCTCTTCCTGATAAGTTCAAGATGCCCGACATAAGCAAATTCAAGGGCAACTCTTGTCCTATGGCTCATATTGAGACTTATATTTGGGCAATGGTTTCGAAGAAGGTCTCCCCCAAGGTGATGGCTCAATGCTTTCCTCTCACTCTCGAGGGGGCGGCAAAAGATTGGTATTCTACTCTCCCGCTCACTGTCCGTCTTGATTGGGACTCCACCATGCTTGCCTTCAAGAACCAATACCAAGGCAACACCACTCACAGGCCCACAAGGAAAGAGCTAGAGAACACTACTCAATGAGACCACGAGTCCTTCATCGACTTCACAAGGAGATGGAATGATAAACTCTCCGAGATTGTGGAAAGGCCAAATACCAAGGAGCAAATGGACATCTTTCTCAAATGTCTCAAAATTGATCTCCGCACCCACCTAAGTGGGGCTTGTTATGCGGATTTCTCCCAAATGTATGAGGCGGGGGTCCGAATGGACGAGTTGCTCAAAGAAGTGAAGAAAAGTGCTCCTAGCTACCGCTACAAGGCCGCTTCCAACTCCACAAAAGAGGCCTCGATCAACGCCGTCACTATCGATAAGGGGAATTACAAAAAGGTTCCTCCACCTCAAGGGAAGAAGTCTCGAAATGACCGTGTCTACACGCCTCTCCAAGGCATGACTCAAACCGAAGTGTTCGAAGTCCTCAAAGCAAAGGGTCAAGTCACACCCGTACAAGGGTACCAACCTAAGACAGTCCATCCCAATCATACTCACCACAAATATTGTGGCTACCACCAATATAGTGGCCACACCACCGAGGAATGCTTCGTTCTCCGCAATATCATTCAAGATCTCATAGACAAGAAAGAATTTGTAGTGACTAATGGCGAACATGTCAATGTAATAGAGATAGGAGAACTCGAGGGGACCACCCATTCAATCCCAATTGTGAATGGGGGCCCCAATGTTATGAATAAACTTGACAATTCTTGTTATGTTGTAACTTACGATGATGTAATGAGGGAAGTACTAGAGAATAGGAAAAAGAAGCAAGATGGGAACGTCAACATGCTAACTCGATCCCGTCGAGTCATAGCATGCAACCCTTCCACTTCCGAACCAAGCTCCTCTTCTCAAAGGCCACAAGCTCGCGACACTCCCGAAGATCCTCTACTTGTCCAACTCAAGAAAACTCAAGCCAACATCTCTATTTGGGACCTCATTGCATCCTCAAAGAAACACCGAGATCTTGTCATCCGCAATCTCGATGATACATCAGTTTCTCCCGATACTACTCCCGAGGACCTCACGGCAATGATCGGTCACATTCATTTTGGCAACGTCATCACCTTTGCCGATATGTACCTTCCACCATTTGGTTCCGACCACAACGAGGCTATTTACCTCAAGGTACGAGCAAGGGGGAGGCCCATCTCAAGAGTCTTAGTGGACGGTGGTTCCGCACTCAACCTCATGCCTAGCAGAATCATGGGCATACTGGGGCTTAAGGATTCCGATTTGAAGCCTTCTACTCAAGTAATCCGAGGTTATGACAGCACCGCCCGTACAGTCATGGGCATGATCGAAATAGACATTGAGTTTGGGAGCATGGTCATGTCCATTCCATTCCAAGTGCTTGACATCCCGGCCTCGTTCAACTTACTTTTGGGTCGAACATGGATTCACATTTCTAATGCCGTCCCGTCAACTCTCCATCAATGTGTCAAGATCCGAAATGGTGATGAAATAGTGACTGTCATGGCCGAAAACGTCACTATCCACAGAAAAGGTGAGCCCGTCCACCAATTTCAGCATGGTCTACCAGACTCCACTCTCTCCGGCGTCTCAATCAACGCCATTGACAAAGAAGGGGGAAACGGATCATGGACCCCCAGCAAACACAAAGTCCTCCGCATGATGAGGAATATGGACTACTTCCCTGGTTTAGACCTAGGGAAATATCAACAAGGAATCCTACACCCTGTGCAAGTCCCATTTGTCAAGAACACATTCGGTTTGGGATACGAGCCTTCCAGAGAAGACTTGAAACAAGAGCAAGCGATCAAGAATGAAAAGGCCCGAGCTCGTAAAGAAGGCCGTCGTTATGAGGTCCCTAATCTAAGGCCTTACCGCAAGACGTTGAATGGCTATTTTGTCCGCCAAGGGGAAGACGTTCCATACATGATCTTTCCCGAGCCGTGGGTTAACAATAAGGGTGTCAAAAAGCCCGGTCTCGAAATGTTCTCCGATTGTGAGATCCAGAAATCCAAAAGGGAACCAACTCCCATGTCGCCCCGTGAATGGTGGGGAAGGAAGGTGACTATAGAGTCCGAGACAGAAATCACTGTGGGAGAAGAACTGACAGATTGAGCCTCCATGTTCGAAGAACTTGCCATAATGAATGAATGCCAAGTCAACGCCATTCATGGCACCGTCACCATGAACGAGACTATCAGTGAGATCCCGCCAAGCTCCAAGCCGATCAACAATTGGTATTCAACGAAAGGGCCCGTGGTATCCGAAGAATTCTTAGTCCAAGAAATGGGTTGCATACCCCGCACAGCAACAAAGGAAGAGCGGCTCACACTTACTTTCGAGTCCGAGAGTGTCTCTAATACCCTCACCCAAGAGGATATGGAGGCCATAGCCGAGCGTGTGTTTCCTTTCTTTGCTAATGAAAAATTTGATATTTCTGAGTACCCTGAGATTGCAAACATCATAAATGATGAATTAACTAATAATGAACTTAACGAACAAGTTAATAACGATTCAAATTATGATGAAATAGACCACGAAAACACAACATACTTAAATGAACTTGCTCAACAAGTCCGTAGTCGTGGTGAAAATGGTCCAGGGGCTGACGAAGAATTGCATGTTGTTAATCTGGGTACCGACAAAGAGCCAAGAGAAACTAAGATCGGAAGCTTATTCAAGGGGGACGACAAAGACAGATTGACTGCACTACTACGGGAGTTCGTGGATGTGTTCGCATGGTCATACAAAGACATGCCGGGTTTGGACAGAAAGGTAGCGGAGCACAGAATTCCGATTAGAGAAGATGCCAAGCCAGTAAAGCAGAAGCTCAGAAAGATCAAGCCAGAATGGTCTCTGCAAGTCAAAGAAGAGATTGAGAAGCTCCTCAGTGTGGGTTTCATCAAGGTTATCAAGTATCCGACATGGTTAGCCAACATCGTGACAGTCAGAAAGGCAAACGGCAAGGTTCGAGTTTGTGTGGACTTCCAGGATTTGAACAAAGCTTCCCCGAAGGATGATTTTCCACTCCCTAACATCGACATGCTGGTCGACTCCACTGCTACCTACGAGGTTCGCTCATTCGTGGATGGGTTCGCTGGGTACAATCAGATTCTCATGGCCAAGGAAGATCAACATAAGACAGCCTTCACAATACCGTGGGGTACCTTTTGCTACACAGTCATGCCATTCGGGTTAAGAAACGCTGGGGCTTCCTACCAAAGAGCCGTGACAGACTTATTCCACGATATGATTCACAAAGAAATCGAGGTCTATGTGGACGACATGATCATTCACTCCAAAGGGACCGATGGTCAACATTTAATCGATCTCCGCAAGTTCTTCAAAAGGCTTCGTCAACACAAGATGAGGCTCAACCCCGCAAAGTGCACGTTCGGGGTTATCCGAGGCAAAGTCCTTGGTTATATGGTCACTAAAAGGGGAATTGAAGTAGATCCTTCCAAAATCAAGGCAATCATTGACATGCCTCCTCCAAAGACGCAGAAAGAGATCAAAGGTTTCATGGGCAGACTGCAATACATCAGTCGGTTTGTGCACCAACTCACTTCCATGTGCGAGCCAATATTCAAGCTACTCAAGAAGAATGTGGCTCTAGAATGGACCGACGCGTGCCAAGAAGCCTTCGACCAAGTGAAGCATTACTTGATGTGCCCTCCTGTTCTAGTTCCGCCGCACAAGGAGAAGCCTCTTTTGCTCTATCTCACTGTCAATGATGAAGCCCTAGGGGCTATGTTAGCACAAGAGCAACGAGAGTCCACAAAGGAGAATGCCATTTATTTTGTCAGTCGCCGATTCCAAGGAGGCGAAAAGAACTACTCTGTCTTAGAAGAGTCATGTGCAGCATTGGTTTGGGTCACTCAAAAGCTCAAACACTATATGGAAGCTTTTCCGATCAAGCTAGTAGCAAAGGTGGACCCGCTCCGCTACATCTTCGAGAAGCCTTTCATGTCAACAAGAATAGCCAAATGGTACTTCATGCTCGCCGGCCATGATATCACTTACGTCACACTAAAATCCGTCAGGGGGAAGGTGTTCAGTGACCAGCTTGCCGAATTCCCGTGTGACGAAATGAAGGGGGAAGATGTACAGTTCCCCGACGAGCATTTAATTTGTACTGCAACCGAGGAAAATAAGTGGCAACTTTTTTTCGATGGCGCCGCCAATAAGCACGATTTTGGTATAGGAGTATTGCTTGTCGATCCAAAAGACATCTACACTCCCATTGCCGCCCGTCTGGAATTCGAAGCTACCAACAACATTGCCGAGTACGAAGCATGCATAGCAGGGCTCGAAGTAGCTCTCGAAAGAAACGTCACGGAACTAGAAGTATTCGGCGACTCTTTGCTCCTTATCAATCAGCAATCGAGTAAATGGCGAATCCAAGACCCGACCCTCCAACAGTATGGTCAGCACCTTGAAGAATTGGTTGAATAATTCCAAGAGATCACTTTCAACTACCTGCCAAGGGATAAAAATCGCTTCGCCGATGCACTGGCCACCATAGCTTCATTAGTAGAAATGCCTAAAGGGAAAATGGTGAAGCCTTTCAAAATTGCCCGAAGGAACAGTCCGGCGTACTGCATGAGTATCGGGATCAACGAGGTTCAAACAAACTCCCCGTGGTATTCGGATATCATGAATTTCCTCAAAGATGGCATTTATCCCGAGAATAGCAATAAGAAGTCTCAAGCGGCTCTGCAAAGGCTAGCCTCTCGGTACGTACTGATTGGAGACCAAGTCTACAAAAGACACCACGACGGGATCAATCTCTTATGCGCCAATGAGGCCGAAGCTCAAGAGATAATGTGTGAAGTGCACGAAGGAGAGTGTGGACCCCACATGAATGGGTTTATGATGGTAAAAAAGATACTCCGTATTGGTTACTATTGGAGCACTATGGAACGAGATTGTATCGAGAAAGTCAAAAGGTGTGCCAAATGCCAATTCCATGCTAATCTGCAGCATGCTCCACCCTCGCAACTTTACAACATGGTCACACCTTGGCCATTCTCTTGTTGGGGCATAGACATCATCGGCAAAGTCCATCCTGCCGGAAGCAATGGGCAGTCATTCGTCCTAGTAGCCGTCGACTATGTCACAAAGTGGGTCGAAGCGCAAGCCTATCGGACCGTTAACGCCAAGAAAGTGGCCGAATTTGTAAAGATTAATATCATGTGCCGATACGGCATGCCTCATGAAATCATTTCCGACAACGGCTCTCACTTTGAGAAGGAAATGGATGCGCTTTTGGTAGAATACAAGATCACCAAGCACAAGTCATCTCCTTACCGTCCCCAAGCAAACGGCGCGGTTGAAGCAGCAAATAAGACCATCGAGACCATTGTCAAGAAAATGGCCTCAACGGGAAGGGATTGGCCCGAGAAGCTACCATTAGCATTGTGGGGCTACCTCACATCAATACGGTCAGCAACAGGAGAAACTCCTTATGCGTTAGTCTATGGTTCTGAAGCCGTACTCCCAATCGAACTTGAAGTCCCATCTCTACGGGTCCTCCTCGAGAATCAAGTCAACGAGGTCGTCTGGATGCAAAGTCGATATGAATAGCTAGCCTTACTCGACGAGAAAAGGCTAAGAGCACTCGAATGCACAAGGGCGTATCAGCAAAGGATGGCAAGAGCTTTCAACAAAAAGGTAAAACCTCGAAACATCAATGTGGGAGATTTGGTCTTAAGACAACATCCTCCTAACGCCATGAATCCCCTGGGGAAATGGGGACCCCGATGGATCGGTCTGTACGTGGTCAAAAAGATACTAAGGGGCGGTGCAGTCCGGCTCGTGGATTTAGATGGTGACCAGCTGCCAAAGGAGGTCAACCTCGACAAGCTCAAGAGGTTCTATGCTTAATAAACAAAGACCATAAAAAAAAAATCGCTCGCTAGGTTGAAAACCCGCAAGGGCGGCCTAGGCAAAAATTAGAGCACGTGCAAAAAAGAAGTCCGCTAGATTGAAAACCCGAAAGGGCGGTCTAGGCAAAAAACAGGGTGCACACAAAAAATAAATGGTCTTTGTTTGTTTGAACTACGGAGACCTGAGCCTCCCAACTGGAGGAACGTAGGCAACCTTCGGGTGCGGTCTAAAACATATCAAAAATACCCAATTCACTTCAAATAACAAGATGCAATTTTTATTCATTCAATGAATTATTCAAGCCATTACAACGGATTTATTGAGCAACAAAAGACATCAAAACATTGAATCCTAAAACAAAGTGGTCTAATTGCAATCTCTTGGGGTACAAAGAAAAATCTAATCTTTCTTAGGTTTGGGAACCCATTGCTTCTTGTTATGCCCTTTAGTCTTCTTGGATGGGGACGGAACATTCTTGGGACCGCCAAGACGGGAGAAAACGCTAGGACGGGACGGAGCTTCATCGACGGCTTTCCCTTTGCCCTTATCAAACGGAGCCTTAGCGGGGATAACCATGGGATGCTTCCACACATGGGAGGAATTTCCCTTACCTTTCTTCTTCTTGGGAAAATGACGGGGTCTATAGTCCCGCACATGAACCACCGGTCTCACGACAACATCGTCGTTGGGCCTTCCCAAACGATCAAAAACGCTCGGACGCTTCTCCACCATCGAGACGGACCCCACAGCTGGAACGGCGTTCACCATTGGAACGGACTTCTCACCCTCGGGGACGGAAACCTTGACTTCAAAAGAGAAAGTCATTGGGGCCATTATGACAAGAATTTTGTAGTTTAGGAGGAGAAAATGTTTGCAGAAGAATGTTGTGTGGCCATTCTGGTCGAAAATGGTTCAAAATTTATAGCTGTTGGAACATTCCGATCAGAAAAAGAAAGGGGCTGTAATTCAGCAGGCCAGAAGCGCGCGCCTCCGACCAAGGCTGCACAACGCGCGCGCCTCCCACAAGCAAGGCCCAACGCGCGCGCCTTTGACAGCAGTTCAGACAGAAACAACCCTTGTCAGTTCAGAACAGAACCCAAGCACTTCAACATATCCAAACTACAGCAAAATCAAATCCCAGCAGCAAAAAGGAGTTCAAGCATCAACAACAAGCATCTTTGGGCACACATTTGTTTGTAAAGAGTCGGCACCTAAGATCGAGTCGCTAATAAGCATAAAATTAGTAGTAAGATAACTAGGATTGTAAATACATGTTAAATGTTATTACAGGCAAAAGTAAAAGTGTTTCAATCCCTCATCCTCTCAGCCACAACAGCTCGGGCACATCATCACCAGCACTGTGCTCACCCCTGCTGCCGCTCTCGGTCTCCTCATCATCATCGTCATCCTCATCATCATCGTCATCCTCATCATCATCATCGTCATCATCATCCTCAGACTCAGATGTCTCAACCACAACATCAGGACGGGTCCTCTTGGCAGCTCTCCCTGAAGAACTAGCGCCACCCCAGCTCTGGCTACCTTCTCGGCTCAGACTCCTACTATGGCTACCTCCGTGGCTCAGACTCCTGCTCAGCGACTGCCTCGCCGAAGAGACAGCCTCATCAATGTCCAGTGCAACATCCCTGCAGCCTCGTCCCATGCCCCGAGCACCTCGGGCAGCTCCTCTCGCAGCACCAGAGACAGCACCAGCAGCATCTCTAGTCATGGCAGCAATATCCCTGCACAGCTCCAGCACCCTTTCCTCCAGCTGACAGTGCCTCCGCCTCATCCCTTTGTTCTGTCTGCCCAAATGCCTAAAAGCAGCTACGGGCACCTGTTGCAACAAAGAACAGGAAAAGGAAGTTACATCAATACAAAGGACAGAAAAACAAGACTGGAACTGAGAAATGCAAAGATGGTCAGAAAAACATACCACAGCAGACTGAGCGGGAGGCTCTCTCTCAGGTGACATATCCTCGGGAATAATCTCCCTCTGCTCCTCAAAGACCCCGAAGTTGGAATAAGTGTAATGGGGAGGAGGCAAAGGAGGATCAAAACAATACCCGGCACCGGTAGTATAAAACCGAGCGGAGGACGTAGGAGCAGCCTGTGATCTCCTCGGATCAGCAAACATGAAGCCTTATATCAAGTTGTTCTCCCTGAAGAGGCCATAATCCTGATCCAAGTGAATGTAAGGGACGGTATCAATCCCTACCATGTATGCCGCGCGATCAGCCTCTGAAAGTGACCTCCAATTACGAGGGCAGAAAGGAGGAACGTCTGGAACTACAGGACGAGGGGGGGTGTAAAAGTATGTCACTTGGGTACCATGCTGCCAGAACACTCTATCTCCCAAATACAGGGCCATGCACTCACCCGAACTCATCAAAAGCCGAGAATGGGTAGGAATAAGAGTATGCTCAAACCAGTGCTGAACTGATCTCCACGGATACAAAGAGAAGGCAACAGACTCAGGCCTCAAAGTGTCCAAGTGCCGTCGGGCCGAAGTAAGACTAATGGGGTTCGTACCAGTCTTCACATTCCTCTCCTTGTACGCCCACCGTGCGCAGTCCGGATACTGGGGCTGGCCTTCCTTGGCAATCTTGAAATCCCTCAGATTCAGGATAGCAAAAGCCCAAAGCTGTAGACAAGAGGCAGAAACAAAGTTAATGACAGTCAACGAAAAAGGCAGTTATGACCAAGGCAAGGAGAATATAAAAGGGACAGTAAGTGGTATACCTCCCACAGCAAGCTGAAGCCCGTAACCGAGCTAGTGGTCGAGCGGCTGGTCAAATCCATGCCATGATAACAAGCAGCTAAGCCCGCTACGCCCCAGTTATACTGTCCGATCTGGTCCAAATCCACTAACAAGTCAAGCAGAGCCAAGGAGGCCGAAGATCCCCCGTTGGCAAACAGAGTATGGGATAACAAGTACCAAATAAAGCAACGGGCCACGGCATCGACCCGATCAACAGTAACACCCCGAGCCTCGGCCATTAAGATGCTGAAATAGGCCCGGATTCGCCCCCATGTGACTCGAGAATTCTTGACCTCGAACCAGCAGTCAACCAAAGCCAGTAGCTCGTCCGGAGTCCGAACAGCCCCTCTCAAACCAAAAGGGACAGGCATCCCTATGAACGGCAAGCCCGTCAAAGCTGTGAAATCGGTAGGCGTCATAGTCACCTCGCCCATGGGTAAATGGAAGGTATGGGTGGTGTCCCACCATCTTTCCTCAATGCCTGGACCACATCGGGGTCATTCTTCAAAGCTGGGAGGCTGGTGACAAAAAGACCAAAATGATTCCCTGTAACTCGGGCCCGAACATTCTCAGGCAACCTCTTCTATGTAGAGATAGGCCCATGAGCCCCACCACGAATCTATGTCAGACGGGTCCACTCCTGAAGGAAAGAAGTAACAGTGAAAATTTCATCAGCATGACTGCTAGAAAACGGATGAACTCAACACAGAGATTTCAATGGCAGAACAAGGTACAAGCAAGTGTGTGAACATGAAAATGGGCACCCCAACATGTTTCTTACAACAAATCAGCAGCAACGAACAACATGCAAGGAATGATCAAAAAGCTGCTGCAGCAATATTTCGGGTAAAGAAAACGGAACTTCATGAAATCCGAAATCGACAAGAAAGGTGAGGCATTCTTACCAAACCCGAAGTCACGAAGTGAGAAATGTGGGTATGAGTCCGGAAGGTAAGCAAGCTCGGGTCCATAGCTTCAACCCCAATTTCGGGCTCCTCGCTCTGTGGCATCTCGAACGGAGGTGATTGTTGACGATCCGACATCGTTTCTGTGACGGAATTGATCCTAGAGCAGCAAGAAAGTGTTTTGGGGTGATTTCTCTACGAAAATTGGTTTGGAATTTGGAGGGTTCTTCAAATTTTTGAAAAACTCACCGAAAACAGTGAACCGCCTGTTTAAATATGCTGAACTTATGCGCCAGGCGCGCGCCCCCCGACAGACTCATCCGAGGCGCGCGCATCCTATAACGAGGCCCGGACGCGCGCTCTTCCCATCATCAGGCAGGTTCAGAAGCAGTCTCCCATGCAAGAAACCATGCACCGTATCAAGGTTTCCCCACGGATTCTGAACTCCCTAAGTTCTGTCACGGGTGACATACCCCCCTCAAGGGTCAATCTCAACATTTCATCCCCAGCAGGAATTTTTTTCTGGTCGCGGTCAACTGTGCCCGTACCCCATGATTCAAAAAAAAAAGTCGAGTGTGACTCCGAGTGGCACGAGACTTCAAAGCAATACCTCATCAACGAATTTCACTAACGGATTCGTCCTCAAAGGTTCACTAACGGCCTCATTCAAGGGTCACTAACGGCCTCCTCAAAGGTTCACTAACGGCCTCTTCAAAGGTTCACCAACGGCCTCTACAAGGTTCACTAACGGCCTCATCAACGAATTTCACTAACGGATTCGTCCTCAAAGGTTCACCAACGGCCTCTACAAGGGTTCACTAACGGCCTCATCAACGGATTTCACTAACGGATTCGTCCTCAAAGGTTCACTAACGGCCTCATTCAAGGGTTCACTAACGGCCTCCTCAAAGGTTCACTAACGGCCTCATCAACGAATTTCACTAACGGATTTGTCCTTAAAGGTTCACTAACGGCCTCCTCAAAGGTTCACTAACGGCCTCCTCAAAGGTTCACTAACGGCCTCCTCAACGGTTCACTAACGGCCTCTTCAACGGTTCACTAACGGCCTCCTCGAAGGTTCACTAACGGCCTCCTCAAAGGTTCACTAACGGCCTATCCAAAAGGTTCACTAACGGCCTCGTTCAAAAGGTTCACTAACGGCCTCATTCAAAATATTCAGCCGGCAGGTTCACCTAACGGATCATGCCACCCCCTCTATCAACAAAATTCGCTCACACAGGGAGTGCACCACTATCTCTTGCAATTTCAAATTCCTGCTTTCATCGAGTCTTTGCTTTTTTCTTGGTGATGTCCTCGGTGGGTGTTTTTAACTTTCGTCGACGCGTTTTGCTTTGCAATCCACGTCGCCGAGGGGCTCTGTAGACACCCCGCCTTGGACCGCTCACCCCGATTGCACATTTGATCTTGTGTTTCTCCCCATTTTAAGTGTTTCTCGTTAGTTTCTGTCACTTCCGTTAAGTTCCTGACTGACTTCATTAAGTCCAGGGACTAAACTGAATAACAGGGCTGACTTTCTAGTCCATTCTGTCAAAATTTCCTTCTCTGAGTCGCGCGCCTCCCGCCCCCAAAGAAGGAAGCGCGCGCCTCTGGGCGTCAGTTACAGATTTCTGGCCAGGATTCTCTCCCTTGCTCAATTTACAGGATTTTGCCCGGGAAGGATTTCTTGGTGACTGAGTTTTGGCACCAAAAACACCTCTCTTTCACCTATAAAAACCTCCCTTTACCTCCATTTTCAAGGACCGAAAACTAGGACGAAAACTTAAGACAAAAACTTTGACCAAAAGACCTTGACTTTACCAAATTTCCTACTCTCAAAGCATTTTCCAAAGGATTTCTCCAAGTCATTCAACAAGAAGTGTTTGAAGTCTTTTGAAGTCTAGGTAAAGCTCTTTCTTTCCCCTTCTCAACTTCATCTCTTTTCTCTTTCTTTTCGTTTTATCAAAGTGCAATCATCCAAATCATTTTGGGACATGACTCTAATGATCCCCTCATCTCGTTGAAGTTGGTAAGGAGTTATCTCCTACATTCCAAACTCTATTTTAAACCCCTTTTATGATTTAAAGAAGAAGAAGAAGAACGTTTATCATTCATGTAGATTTTGATCAAGCAAGACCAACTTTAGTTGGGCGAGATGGGTGTTTCGGTACTTCCCATCTCGTAATCTAACCCCCGAACCTCAAAACAAAGAATCTCTGTTTTCGTAATCAAACTTAGGCTATTATCAATAGGTTTTTCTTATGTTCCTCAAAACATAGGTGGCGACTCTAAACAATCTAAAACAAGTTAGACATCCTAGGATAATTCACTGCTCTAGCCAAGTTGTGGTTTCCCGGGGTATCTACAAATACCCTCACCTTCCTTAACAAACATTGGATCTCCATAGCCTATTCCTGATTTTCCTTGATTTCCCATATTCAGGGCTTCTTCCAGTTTAGCCTTGCCATTGTTAAGTTTAGTGAGTGTGATAGTTTCTTTTTCAAGACTGCTTTTATACTTTTCACACTCATTGTCATTTTTGGTAAGCATGACTTCTAACCTAGCTATGGAGTCCTTTTGAGTATCACTTTCACTTAACAACCTCTCATTTTCAGCCTTTAATTTCAAATTGTCAGAGGTGAGTTTTTCATTTACCTTCTTGAACTCCTTGAGTTGTTCCATTCGTTTGGACCAGTCTGCAAACAACTCAACGTATGTATTGTGCAGGTCCTCATACGTGGGACTATCCTCTTCTTCCTGTAAGGATTCTTCAGATTCACCTGCAGAAGTGGAGTTAAAACAGTTATACATGTTTGCACCATCTGAGTAGTCAGTTGTGCTATCAGTTGACAGTACATCCTCACTATCAGATTCACTGTCAGAAAGGGAGGATTGATATGATCGTAAAAATGACAGGTTTGCTGTCTGATCATCATCTGAATCACTTAAGGTTGCAGAAAAACCCATCCCTCTCTTTTTGAGTGTGTTAGCACACTCATTGGCATAGTGTCCAAATCCTAAACACGCTCTACACTGAACGGACTCAATAGATCTTTTGTTTTCAGAAAAAAAATCTGTTCTTACTTGTTTCTTTCTTGAATGATTCAATCTTAGGGGAAGAAGCAGTAACCTATTAGGAATTTTTTTTTGACTTTTCTTGTTCAACATTTTGTTGAATTTTTGATTGATCAAGTCACATTCATCTTCCTCTAAGTTTGAGTCATCAATATCCTTTGATAATTCTACAAGATCTTCGGACACTGTAAGAGCACTAGCAAGAGAAATTGAATTTACTTTGCTGGTTTTTTGCACTTCTAGGTTCAATTCAAACGTAGTAAGAATACTTAGAACCTTTTCAAGACTCACGGTCCGAGTATCACAAGTTTCTTCAATGACAGAGATTTTGATGTTAAATTTTTTCTGGGAGAGTTCTTAAAACTTTACTAACCAACCTTGCATTGGAGATGGATTATCCTAATGCAAAGGATTCATTTGAAATATCCATTAATTTAGAAGAATAGTCTTGAATAGTTTCATCTTCTCCCATTCTTAAATTTTCAAACTCTGTCATCAATCTCCTTAATTTAGTTTGTTTGACACTATCAGACCCTTCACATGAAGTTGTAAAATGTCCCAAGCATTTTGGCAACTGTATGGTTAGAGAACAACCGATACAGATTGTGATCAACATGATCAGAAATAGCAGCCATTGCCTTTGCATTGAAATTTACAAGGGCAATTTCTTCCGCATTCCAATCTTGGTTGGGTTTTGGAACAATTTTTTTTTCTTTTTTCTCTTCATCAGAAACAGAAGCTTATGCTTTTGGATAAACTAATTCCATAGTAGGGGATGTATATCCTACTAGAATACTGACCCAAGCACGATGATCAATGTTTTTGATATACATGATCATCTTTGCCTTCCAAATGGTATAGTTTGAACCATCTAGAGTAGGCGGCTTATTACGAGTATGAGTACAGTCCTTAATGGCTACTTTCAAAGATCGATCTTAGTATGTCGAGACCAGGCTCTGGTGCCAATTGAAAGAAATATGCAGCTAGGACTGTTCTGGAAAACAACCACTTGACAGTACAGTTGTGCTCACAAGTGTCAAGACAGTTGTCCTGTCAACTGTCAACGGACATAAAGTCCACTTGTTTGCCGCATGACCAAGGTTACCTTAATTTGATAGGCTTAGCAGATTAGGACCCTTAATTTTTCTAACTCTAGAGATATGAGGTAAGGCCTTAGCCTACCGCATGAAGTCTGCCGCATGACCAAGGTAACCTCATGAAATCCACCTTGCCGCTTGGAATGTCTACCGCATGGCCTTGTTTGCCGCGTATATCATCCTGCCGCATGGTTCATTCCTACCGCGTGAATCTCTACCGCATGGAACCTTGGTTGAAGAAAACTCAAGTTTGATTCAAACTTAACCATGGTCACAATTGTGTCCTTACCTTGGTTAGTTTTGAACGTTGCAAATTTAAATTTCAAATTTGAATACAACTGTCATCGTAGTACAGTAGGACCACCATGACTCTGCAATAAAAGGACAACTCAGACTGAGCTCCAATTAGAATTCAACAGCTCATTGTCCTTCAACTTGGACCCCAAGTATTTCCAACGGCTAGTTTCTCCTTCAAGGCTATAAATAGTCTTGAGTTCTTCTTTGAACTCACGCTGAGATTCTAAGAGAGAAATTGCTGTTGAAATTCTTGGTGATTTAAGATCATACTCAAGATTTCCAGAATCCTTCGATTCTTCAAGCACTCAACCTTCAAGTCTTTAACAAGTCTCCAGAAACCTTCAAGATCAAATCTCAAGCCTCATCACACAAGTTTCATCAAGCTCTAAAATCATATAGATTCCAAAGAGATTTTGATTCTTACACACACACTCACCCCGATTGATCCATCACATAGATTGAATCATTAGGGATACACAGATCTAAGTCTAGGATTTGTTCTTCATAGAAAATAGGTATTTATTTAAATACTTCATCTCTGTAATCTGTACACAATCGAATCAATATATACCTCATTCAAAATCCAAGACTGACCATCTTGGTAAAGGACGTAGATCTTTTAACAGATCGAACCTTTCCAAATCATTGTGTCATTTACTTACTGCACTTTTCATTTCTGCAAATCTACTTTAAGTCTTGTTCATCTTGTTATTATTGTTCATATTAATCTTGTTTCTCTTTTAGTGTTTGATCTTTCAGATTTACGAACAATTATGAATTGTGTTTGTTTGTCTACCTCATTGCCTTAGCTAAAATCTGACTAACTTATCATTTGCCAAAAATCTCTAAGACACAAGTTTTCAATCTCTCAACCTACCTCACTCTTACCTACTGCATATCAACCTACCGCATATTTACCTACCGCATATAACCTACCCCATATAACCTACCGCATTTTACTTATCAAAAACAACTCTTAACTTGTTTCAACAAAAACTTCCGCTGTGCATTTTATACTTGACCACGTGGTATTTCATCTACCGCAAAATTCAACTGTAAGAATAAAGGTTGAATTTTGAAAAAGGGTTGTACTTTTAAATAGGCTATTCCCCCTCCCCCTCTAGCCTCTTTTCATACCCTTGTTGTGTCTCTGGGACCAACAGTGTGGAAGTTTAATTGCAAATTTTGAAATCAAATTGCGTGACAGTCTGATATCGAATCAACTTTGAAAAGTAATCATTTTCTATTATATGTTTTCTTAATTGAATTTAAACAACAACTACTGGATACCCAGTTCGGGCTATCACTTTCAATGGTTCTGGTCCAGAAGGCTTTATATTGATATCCAGAACCCTTCTGGCTATCACTTTCAAAGGTTCTGGCTATCACTTTCAAAGGTTCTTGCTATCAATCTCATATCCAGAATACTTTATATTGATATCGAGCCAGAAACCTTTATATTGATATCCAGAACCGTTGAGAAGTTCCGATTATTTACAAAAATGACCCTTCTGGCACTTTCAAAGGTTCTGGCTATCAATATCATATCCAGAAGGTTTTATAATTATATCCAGAACCGTTGAAAAATTCTGATTATTTACAAAAATGCCACCGCGTTTTTTTTAAACACGTTTTTCCTAAGCATTTGAAAAAACGTGTTTTCCCTAGATTTTGCGTGAATCAATTTCCTCTTTATTAGCAGCATATTTTCTCTTCCCTACCTCCATCTCACTTTCACTTTCTCTTTTTTTTTTTTTTTTTTTTTTTTTTTGTGTGTGTTTCTTCTAAGAACTTCTAAAGCATTAAATTCTCATTGGATACGTTATAAAGATAGGAAAAAAGTAAAACTTAAAGTCCAAGTATTTTCCAACTCAATTTAAGAATTTTCTTGTGTTACACAAGTATATTACTAATAAGATGTGCTTAAATACTCGACACGTTTTTTTTTTTTTGAAATAAACATGTGGTTTGTGATGATCTCTTTAGATAAAGCACAATTTTATTATAAGATTTACTTCATACGTGATAACTAATAAGTATGTCCGTTACTCCCTTCCAAAATAACTTTTAATTCTTTTTTTTATCAGTAAAATAAAATAAAATACTATATTCATATCGAAAGGTTTAAACAATGAGGTAGTCTCTTGTGATACAGGTTGAGGAAATGTGTTTACCCCACCCCATTTATAGGAGGCAAACTATTTAGTCTCTCAACGAGACACGTCTCACACGTAAGACCGTCTCTTTAAACAAACTAGGAAAAACCCCGTGCCACGCACGGAAATTTGTTTACAATTTTTGTCGTTTATTTAGTTAGTCAAATGGAGTATATTTTATTATGACTAAAGAAAAATATTTTTAAAGTATCTCAAAAATACAACTAAAAAAAGAAGACATGTAAATAATCAATTATATTGTAATTTTCTTTTTATTTCGGGGGATAAATTAAAGTAAATCATTTTCAAATTTTGGATTTAAAATCAAGATTAATGTTTTTTTATGACTTTTTCTTTGTTTGCAGGATTAGAGTTGCATCAACATAAACTTTTTAATTTATTAGTTAAACAAAATAAATTGTTTGAAGACTTTTCATTTGTTTTAAGTAACAAATCAAAAATTTAGTTTTTGTGACCTTACATTTCAAATTATGACTTTTCATTTCTTATACCGGAGAAGTTAAAGTCACTTTATCATAATTATTTAATATATTAAATTTTATTGAGACTCTTCATATTTTAGTAACCGTTGCACTTAAATGAATGCATATAATGATATATGAAAAAAATCTTAGGTACAAAATTATTTGAATGTAAAATTTTTAAAAAATTATTCATTTTAGTATAAACAGGACATTGAATTTGGAATGAAGAGAGTAACTATTATGATTTACTAATATTATTAATAGTAATAGTTATTTTTTTAAAAAAATAATTATTAACTTATATAATAACTAGTATAATTAACTAATACTATAATAGTAAAAGTTAATATATATAGTAACTATTGTAATTAACTATTATTGTCAATAGTAAAAGTTAACATATATAGTAACTATTATGATTAACTAATACTATTAATAGTAATAGTTAATTTATATAGTAACTATTAACGTTAACTAATACTATTAATAGTAATCAGTAATTTATATAACTTTTATAGTTAACTAATATTATTCATAGTAGTAGTTAACTTATATAGTAACTATTATAGTTAACTAATACTATTAATAGTAATAGTTAACTTATACAATAACTATTATAGTTAACTAATACTATTAATAGTAATAGTTAACCTATACAATAACTATTATAGTTAACTAATATTATTAATAGTAATAGTTAACCTAGCCAATAACTATTATAGTTAACTAATACTATTAATAGTAATAGTTAACTTATACAATAACTATTATTATTAACTAATATTATTAGCTAATAATAAGAATATCAAGAGTTATTTATCAATAAGAATGATGATGACATGGCTTCACCAAAAGCATCTTTAGCCTAAACTGTCCACATGGCGAATTCGTATACGTCGACTTTTAATATATATAGATTTATATGTTGAGTTCTAGACCCTAACAAGAGATTATATCGTGTGAAATAAGTTTATTGGTTAAATAAAATTATTTTAAGAGATTATAAGGTTAAAGTTGTTTAAAGGAACTATCAAAATCAAATCATTTAAGAAATAAGAATGTTAAAAAAAAATGAATATTAGTTTTAAGTGGAAATGAATATCTTAACATGGTTAGAGGAGATCCTTCAAAAAAAAAAAAAAAAAAAAAAATGGTTAGAGGAGACCAAAATAGCTACTTTAAGGTATCTGGTTATCCGCAAGGCTTCCTTATATCATAGGCAAGGTCCATTGTTCGAATTTGGTTCGAATTTCATAGACCTCGTAACTGCAAAAATGTATAAAGATTATTTTGAAATTTAAAATAAAAATTTAATTATTCTCATAGAAACTAATATATATTTTTTATAGTATGATTAATATTTTTTTGAATTGCATAAAAATAACAAGATTTTCTTAATTTTTTTAATCAAAGTTCAATCAAAGTGACAAAAAAAAAAATCAAAAATCAAAATGACATTTACAATGGTACAAAAGGAGTACCAATAAGATATATTCAAATATTATTTGCTCATCCTAAAATTATAAAACTAATTTGACACGTAGTATTTTTTTATGAAGGTTAATTAATTTATTTATTTTAATTTTCAAAAACAAACTATTGAACACTTCCTCCATCTTAGTGTAATTCTTACTTTCGTTTTAGTACGTTCTGAAGTAAGAGTCTCATTCTCGAAATAGCAAAAGAATAGTGTTTTAGACAACTTTCACTTTCAATTGCTTACATTATTAAAAAAAAATACTTAACCAACTTAATTTTACTCACATTAATTGCTAATAGCGTTTTGGAGAATTTTGTCCTCAACCAACTTAAAAAATTTATCTACTTTTTATTTTTTCCTTAACAACCGTGCAAAACCAAAGCAAAAATGTTACTCTGAAACATGAGTATAATTCTTGCTATTTAAGAGTTTTAAAATAAACAAAAAGAAATTAAGTGAGATGAAATCTGATTATTTCTTCATCTCCATGAATGACAAAAAATATACTATATCAAGTGTATTTTTAATTATAAATGCTAAATTTCGAAACGCCTTCAATCATACTCCCTCCGTCTCATAACTATGTGGACAAAATGAGTTTTGCACGGGAATTAAAAGATGAATAATAGTGGGTGGTTGTTGTGAGTAGAGCCGTCAATTCAGGACAACGGGGACGGGACGGAACAAAACTATGATGTTCCACAAACTATGATCTTCTTTCTCTTGTTCTCAGTCTCTCTTTTCTCTCATTTTGTCTTCGTTCTAATTCTTTTCCTTGCATGCGATTTGTGCTTTTACGTCCTACTTTAATATACAAAAATAAACTTCAAAGACAAATGCTTCTAATGTACTAAGAATTTAAATTGATGATAGAAGACATGTAGATTAAATGATGTTGGGTTTGGATTGCTTGGGCTTGAGTTGGAAATTAGGATTGGGCCTAAAGTTTCAAAAAAAATACGGGACGTCCCGTCCCATCCCGTCCATTCCCGCATTGTGTCCCGTCCCAAAACGGGATGTCCCAAATAGTCCCGCATTTTTTCGGGATTAGAATATACTGTCCCGTCCCGTCCCATATATATAGCGGGACGGGACGGTCCCGAATTGACGGCTCTAGTTGTGAGTGTGAAAAGTAAAGTATGAGAGAGAAAGTGGGATAGAGAATAATAGGTTGATTGGTGTTGTAAGTATTGGTCTCAAAGACACAACAAGGGTATAAAAAGAGGCTAGAGGGGGGGGGGTGAATAGCCTATTTAAAATTTCAACCCTTTTTCAAAATTCAACCAAGTGCTTACAATCTTGAATTTGCGGTCAAGTAAAAACCACACGGTCAAGGTGTAATATGCACAATGGAAGTTTTCGATGGAAACAAGGTAGAGTTGATTTTAACAGAAATCTCTAAGGAACACCAGCACTCACGGTCAACCAGGTTGCGGTCAGGTGAGTCCGGTCAAGGGAGGTGCGGTCAAGAGATTTGCGGTCAAGAATGGTTGAGTTTGAAAGTTGTTGTCTTGGAAGTTTTGGCAAATGATAAGTTAGTCAGATTTTAGCTAAGGCAATGTGGAGAACAAACAAACACAATTCACAACAGTTCTTGAATCTGAAAGATCAAACACTAAACGACAAACAAGATTAATATGAACAATAAAGAACAAGATGAACAATACTTGAAAGTAAATTTGCAGAATGTAAAGAATGGTAAGTAAATGACACAAGTATTTGGAAATGTTCGATCTGTTAAAAGATCTACGTCCTTTACCAAGATGGTCAGTCTTGGATTTTGAATGGAGGTATATATTGATTCTTGTGTGTACAGATTACAGAGATGAAGTATTGAATCAACACCTATTTTCTATGAAGAACAAATTCTAGACTTAGACCAGTGTATCCCTTTTGATTCAATCTATGTTATTGATCAATCGGGGTGAGTGTGTGTGTAAGAATCAGAAGCTCTTTAAAATCTAAGTGATTGTAGAGCCTAATGAATCTTAAGTGTTACAAGGATTGAGATGACTTGAATATTGCTGGTGATCTTTGAAGATTTGAAGGTGAGTTCTTTGAATATTCAAAGGATTCTGAAATCTTGAGTTATGATCTTCAATCACCAAGTATTTCAATAACAATTTCTCTCTTTGAATCTCAGCA